>JAENHJ010000058.1:0-622955 GCA_025330945.1 Mucuna pruriens | reverse complement strand
ATCTCTATTCCATGCCTTACTCAACTTTGTTAAAGGCATGATAGCAACCCCGCCGTCAAACTACGAGCCTCCTTACCTCGATCCTACTTAATCAGCAGAATGCAACTATCACCAAGAGCTGGGCATTCACCGAAGGTGCTGGAGCTTCAAGCACAAGGTCCAGATTATATGGTGGTTTTGATTCGGGAAAGGCCCAATATCCACTATAATCCACTGACCCATGTGTGGTAAAGCATCAATACCTCGGCCATTGCTGTCAGGAGGTAAGAGAGGTAGTCACCAGTGACGGCAGGACTCTCCTGCTTCAACCGCCTAATCATCCAAAGGCAACCCGATCCGCCTCTATTTATTGACTGCTCAGTTCAATAAAATAATCATTATTCCTCGGCATTATGACTGCTCAGTGGACCTTTGGAGCACTGAGGAACCCCCTAACCAAGAAATCACTACGCAGAGTCTGGGAATGACGCATGAGGAATCTATACCCCAAAACTTGAGGAAAGGACCCTAAGGAGAACCAAAAGGAGCTGAAAAGGAGGTCAAGAGTTTCAAGCTTATTTGCTATAACGATTTGGCGAGATATTGACCACTGAACAAGATCATAGACTGCCCCGTCCTGCTTTGAATTTAAAGGCATCGCAGCCTCTGCTGTGCCTTAAAGGGTCACGTGAGCCCTTATCATCAACACAAGATTTTTGGCATCAAATCTACCTGTGATTGCGATTGAATCTCTCAACGAGGAAACCTTGTGAGGAAGATGACCATGTTCTTTTCCTAACGCCCTGCAGCACACTAGTGTTCCGTCATGTACAATCTAAGGCCAAGATAGTGGTATGTCGGGATTGGGAGAAGTTTGTACATTCCTTACCTTGTTTCTGTTTCTTTCCAAGTCATGATACCTGACATATTAGTCGTCTTCAGGCTTTGATCCATGGGCAGAGCTTATACCTCAGCAAAGTTAATATTGAAACATGAAGAATCAGCACTCTTAATAGAACTAACACGTTTCTGAGGAACTGCCCAGTAGAATATAGATCATGATCATGGGTACTAACCTCAAGGCTCTCCTGAGGGAATCAAGATTTAAGGGAGAGTTTGATCAAGCATCATGTGGCAACTATGTCATTTTGTTCTGTGTGTTTATTAAATGCCTAGATCAACAGGTCTGAGACGTTGGAATTGACTAACTATGGATGTTCTTTTTGAATTTTGTAACTTGGGTTCTTCTGATTTTGAATAAAATGGCATGTTATTCATTTCAAGTTATTTTTTTTTTTTTCTCTCTTTCCATGTTTAAGATTTCTAAAAATAATCATTAATAATGAACTCCGTCTCTAAACGATATTTATATATAGAGACGCAGAAACCTGAGGCCTGCAGGTGTAAGAAAGATCTGAAAGTTTCAACCCCTCTTAAGAGTTAGAAACGTAACTGTATGAAGAAGGAGGTAACAGGAATCTTATGTCTAATCGAGAAAATCCTCATGTAACTTTTTACAAGAAAGTTCTATGGTCGCATCGAGACATGCCAGTCTCGATTGCAACATGTGAACACAAACTCCCTGTACGGTCCTCGCTCGGCAAGTAATTATTATTATTATTATTATTATTATTATTATTATTATTATTATTATTATTATTATTATTATTATTATTATTATTATTATTATTATTATTATTATTATTATTATTATTATTATTATTATTATTATTATTATTATTATTATTATTATTATTATTATTATTATTATTATTATTATTATTATTATTATTATTATTATTATTATTATTATTATTATTATTATTATTATTATTATTATTATTATTATTATTATTATTATTATTATTATTATTATTATTATTATTATTATTATTATTATTATTATTATTATTATTATTATTATTATTATTATTATTATTATTATTATTATTATTATTATTATTATTATTATTATTATTATTATTATTATTATTATTATTATTATTATTATTATTATTATTATTATTATTATTATTATTATTATTATTATTATTATTATTATTATTATTATTATTATTATTATTATTATTATTATTATTATTATTATTATTATTATTATTATTATTATTATTATTATTATTATTATTATTATTATTATTATTATTATTATTATTATTATTATTATTATTATTATTATTATTATTATTATTATTATTATTATTATTATTATTATTATTATTATTATTATTATTATTATTATTATTATTATTATTATTATTATTATTATTATTATTATTATTATTATTATTATTATTATTATTATTATTATTATTATTATTATTATTATTATTATTATTATTATTATTATTATTATTATTATTATTATTATTATTATTATTATTATTATTATTATTATTATTATTATTATTATTATTATTATTATTATTATTATTATTATTATTATTATTATTATTATTATTATTATTATTATTATTATTATTATTATTATTATTATTATTATTATTATTATTATTATTATTATTATTATTATTATTATTATTATTATTATTATTATTATTATTATTATTATTATTATTATTATTATTATTATTATTATTATTATTATTATTATTATTATTATTATTATTATTATTATTATTATTATTATTATTATTATTATTATTATTATTATTATTATTATTATTATTATTATTATTATTATTATTATTATTATTATTATTATTATTATTATTATTATTATTATTATTATTATTATTATTATTATTATTATTATTATTATTATTATTATTATTATTATTATTATTATTATTATTATTATTATTATTATTATTATTATTATTATTATTATTATTATTATTATTATTATTATTATTATTATTATTATTATTATTATTATTATTATTATTATTATTATTATTATTATTATTATTATTATTATTATTATTATTATTATTATTATTATTATTATTATTATTATTATTATTATTATTATTATTATTATTATTATTATTATTATTATTATTATTATTATTATTATTATTTATTATTATTATTATTATTATTATTATTATTATTATTATTATTATTATTATTATTATTATTATATTTAATCATTTATATTATATTTGTTTGAATGATTTATTCTATTTTTTTTAATTTCAAAATATAATAATGTTTTAATCACCTAGCTCAACTACTAAATTAAGGTCGGGTTGTTCTCACTTGAGTTTCTCGCCTGTAAACAACAAATTCAGCCCGTTATTATTTCATATGCTTCGATTTTGAAATAGACCAATCTCCACCCGGTCTGATTATAAAAAAACTTTCGATTTTATTTTTTATACTAACTTTAAATACTAAAATAGTAAAATTATTATTCATTTATTCTTTTCGTATGCCAATATAATAGTTTGTATGAATAAAATATTTTTAAAACAATTTATTATTTTACAATGTAAGTATATAAATATATATTTTTTTAAAAGTTAGTGATGAGATTCAAATACTAAATATAGACCAACGAGTAGCTGATTTGAGTGTACTAATAAGGAGTTTGAACAGTTCTTTAAGAAAAATTAAAAATTTTGGTGATCAATTAAAATATTTTTAATGCAATCATATGCACACCAAAAAATAATATACCAAACATTAAAAAAAAGAAATCATTATTTTATTCTTCATAATGCGAAACACCATAAGAACACAACCATTTTATTCCTATTCCTAGTCTCATTCCGTTCCCGGTTCATCATAAATTATTCCTTGTGAGACATGTACTCGTGGGAATAAGAATCGTATAGATGGTATAATCAATGATTTGTCACACCTAAACTAATGATTTATTATATATATATATATATATTATGATTAGATAATATTATAAAAATATTTATTGTAGGACCTTTCTGTCTGACCTCAGAAAAGAGGCATGATAGTGACAGATAATTGAAAAAATGGAGGTATAGGAGAAGGAGGATGAACAATATGCTGATTGCTCTTCTTGAAAGAAGAAAGATAAAGACAACTGAAGAAATGAGACTGGAAGCGTGAGATGTCAAGACCCACACGTCTCCTTTCCTCTCAAACAGGCACATACAAGGGGAAAGAAATGTGGTAGATGTTGACTTTTGCGGGATACAGTCCCTGACCTGCCACTCTGTAGGTGAACAGGAAAGTGGAAGCCACTTTCCACCCAATCCGTCAGGGTCAAGAGATAAGCGGTCACCACTACATTAAATGCAAAAGATGGAAGAAAAACCTTGGTGAGGCACTATGGCATTAATGAGCATGGGGAAGGAGCCACCGCATTAATGTGGAGGATCTCCTTGAAGATCCAGAAAATGATGACTCTAGGGCAGGGAGTGGTCTATAAAAGGCCCCAAGAAAAAAGACTAAGGGGTCGAAAATTTTTGGAATTCAAGAGAGGAAATTCTATTAGAAAAGAAATTGTGAATTCTAGAGTTCCTACGAAAATTGGTGAGAAACGTAAGAGGGAGTTAGAAGAAGCTTCTCGGTAAAGGAAGGATAGAATTCGTCCATATTTCTATGAAGCAAGGGAAAACAACTGCTAGATACTAGGTTAATCACTAATCCTTAGACATATTCATTCATCTTCCAACCCACAAATAAATCTCCCATATGCTAAAAACTTAGAAACAGGCTGCAATCTATGGTCTGATTCTGATTCAGCCTTCGCCTTTAAAAGGGCGGGGCCGGTTGAGAGTCAACACTCTTCGGTTTGGTCTGAAATACATTCTCCATTCCAATCCACACACATGTACCGAGTGTCTCTCGACACATAGCCTAGCCGACACATAGTCAGTACACTATCTGGGTTAAGTCGGTCTCGGTCCCCTCCTACCATCTAACAACCCAAGCCTCAAGAACTATGTAAACTTTGATTTCTCCATTATGGCAGGAGATATGTGGGAGAAAGAGACAACTCTTGTCAAGTTCATCCAACAAACCCAAAAAAATCCTTTATCCATTCCTTATAAATATCTTCCATTTTTTAGAAAGACAAAAAACAAAAATTGTAGTGTATGAGTCATGCCACATTTCATCGCAAGCACAACTTGAAACTTGAGGATCTTGCGAACTATCTCGGTTCCAATGCTTCTCAGATATTTTGACCAAGCTGTTCGATTTTGTGGTCTATTATTTAGTTAAAGTTTAAATAGTTTTTTAGCTACTATATTTAGATTAATTTTATTTTTTTTAAATTTAAAATTATTTTTAGTTTCTTATATTTCAAAAATAATTAACTATAGTCTCTTGTCTTAGATAATAAATAGAGTATAAGTTATTATTTTTTACTTGTATAGTTAAAAATTAAAAAAAAACTTAGAAATTAATAATTTTAAAATAACCCTTACAATTTGACACCATGTCGACTTCATCCTGCCGATTAATTTTGCTTGTTACTATTTCACCTATGTTGCCTACTCTGGATCGGTGTTAACTTAATCAAATTTTGGCTCCGTGCCGACTCTTTCATTCGAATTCCATGTCGATTTTCTTAACTTAGTTATTTTTAGCTTCGCGCCAATTCATTTCGACTCAATGTTGATTTTCCTAACTTAGTTATTTTCGGCTCTGTGCCTATTCATTTGACTCTGTGTCGATTTTCTTAGTTATTTTCAGTTCCGCGTCAATTTATCCTGACTTCGTGTCGATTTTATTAACTTAGTTGTTTTCGACTTTGTGTCGACTCTTTCATTCAGATTCCGTGTCGATTTTCTTTACTTAATTATTTTTGGGTCGCACCATTCATTTCAACTCCGTATCGATTTTCTTAACTTAATTATTTTCGGCTTTATGGCAGTTAACACACTCAAACTCTTTGTCGATTCATCTAACTTAAAATTTTTTCGGGTGTGCCGATTTATTAATTCATTCATTTTGTTGTCTTAGTCATTTTCAATTTCAAACAATTGATGAACCAAAAATAGGAAAGAGAGTGTATACAATATTAAAAAAGATTACTTTCATTGATAAATTTTGCAAAGTTACAAGTCAGTCATTTCTTTCTCCTAAAAATTCCACTAAAGAAATCAGCGCGCCATCCTTCACTTCCTTGTCCAAGCTCATGTGGCTGGTATCAAGGTCTGGGGCAAGAATTGCTATCTGTCAAGAGGGCCTTGGCAAAGTCGTTTTCATGCTCCTTCATGATCACTCCCTCGACTTTGTCAAGTTTAGCCGAAAGAAAGTCCACCTTTGCTTGGGCCGTAGAAGCGTCCAATTCAGCTTGAGTGACTTTTCCCTCAATCGACTTCAGGCCCCCCTCCAAAGACGCAATCTTCGTCTTCTCCGAAGTCAGAGCCGCCTCCTTGTTGGTAACCTGAGTGCGAAGTACACTAAGATCCTTGAGAAGCTCGTTTAAGGTTCTCCGCACTTCGAAATTGTCATTCTTTAACTTAGCATTTTCTTCGTGAAGAAGTGTGGCCTCAGACTTCAGACTCTCCAACTCCGACTCGAGGGCTTTGTTTTTCGACTTGAGCCCCTCAGTCTCAGATTTCAGGTCATCACTCACAGACTTCAACCTTTCATTCTTTGACTTGAGTTTTTCAAGTGTTTTTCGCAACTTCTCGATCTCCGCCTTTTGGAATGCTTCTCTTTGCATTATTTGTTCGGACTTCTGAAAGGAAAAACCCCAAAACTCTAACGTCGCCGAGGAGCGAATGTGGTAAGAGACTATCATATCCAGGGAGCCTTGAACCCCGACCTTCAGCAATGCGGCACGATTGAAAGGAGAGTTGAAGTTAGGGCCGATAAGGCTGTGGAGCCGGAAATCAATACTCCACAATGACTTGCACTTGGAAGGGGCAACCCAATAGGCCAACCCGCCTAACGGTAACTCTGGAACCGGAGGAGGATTCTCAAAGGCAGCTGAAACCCTAGGCTCAGGTTCCCTTCAATAGGAGAAGAAGAGGCAACAACGGTACGCCTCTCTTCGGCAGAAACGATAAATTTCCCTTCTTACGCCAAGCCTCCTCATTAGCAGAAGAAGCAGCAACTTTCCTCTTTGCCGCATTAGGAGACTCTGTTTGCAGAATAGGGGCTGCTTCCGAGTCGGCTCCACAGCAATTGGAGTCGGCTCTACAGCAACTGAAGCCGTCTCCACTATGGCCGAAACCCTTACGGCTTCAGGATTGTATTGTGAGGGGGTGACTCCTTTGACCTCTACGCAGCAAGAGCCTTCATTCATAGAAGTCAAAATTCCCTTGCTTAAGGATTGTAGGACTCCAAATCTGTTCGCCTAAGGGAAATAGGTCCAGGTTCGGTCCAATGAAAGGAAGGAAATCCAAACTGGGTGTGCCTCATAAAAAGGACCTAGACTTGGCCCAGTAAAGAGGAAGAACTAAACTACATCACATCAGAGAAAGGCCCGACCCAGGCAAATCAAAGGAAGGCCCAACATAGCCCACCCCATGAAAGACCCTCAGACTCTGCCCAAGAGAGGCTCATGATGGTTCCAATGCAGCATTGACGGAGCGACCAAGTTAGCAAAAAGCCACAGGTTTAGCCACCTCAGCAAATTAGACAAAACCTCACAAAATCCAAGAGGCCCCGAGCCATCAGATCCCTTGAGATCCATAGGAAGCCCTTGGATGTAGCCAGATCAGCAAGAGAGGGGACAAGAATCCCACCAATCCTAAAGACGTGAACCCCCTGACCCAATTACATCAGCATAAGGGGACAAAAATGTGTACAGATCAGCTACCCTTGAAGTGGCTATCGGAGAATGTGCCATGACCTAAGGGGAACGTGCCACGATCAGACACAAGTCTCAAAGAGTATAAACTTGGGGATTGGTGATGCTAACAACCGGGATCATAAGGCTGAGGCATCTCCACGTGGCTAAATCTGACGCATCCATGTCATCAACCAAAGCCTATAAAAGGTCTCACTATGAAGAGGCAAGGGATTAGATTTTAGCTAGTGGAATTTTCTACTAAGAATTGAGAGAGAAGAGTCTGTTTCCCTAAGAAAGAGAGTTTCAGAAAGAAGAATTTGGGGAATGAAGCACATGAGATGTGACTGTTGTGAATTCATTGCAGAAAGAACCAATTAAATTTGAAAGTGGAAGCATCATCTAGACCTCTAGAGACTAGGTAAGTCTTCCAAGCACTGAAGGAAAATTCAGTAATAACATAAAGTAGATAGTCATGCTGTAAGGACACTCATACACTATCCATCTAAAGTAGAATAGTTAGATGACATGTAGTTGGCATTAGCCTGACCGAGTCGGTCTCAGTTCATCTCTTTGTATAACATCTCATAATACCTCCCATTTGACTGGTCCTGGCTCTGCATAGCTGAAGACCACCATGCTTAGTTTGTTAATCAAATCGGTTTCAGTATCCAGATACACCGGACTCCGAGTTAGTCCTTGCATTTAGTCGCATCTGGCACCGAATCAGTCTCGATCCCAACCTAGCATATTTACCATCAAAACACTTAATCATTGTCCACCCTGCATCCTGTGTTAGACACCTAATGGATAGTCCACACTTCTCTCTGAGAGTCGTTCCCCATGGATGCCTAATGGATAGTCCACACTTCTCTTTGAAAGTCATTTAGGATTGAGATGCCTAATGGATAGTTCAATCTCCATGTTCCCCATGGACGCCTAATGGATAGTCCACACTTCTCTCTAAAAGTCACTCTACAACGGGATGCCTAATGGATAGTCCACACTTCTATTTGAAAGTCATTCTATGTCAGGATGCCTAATGGATGGTCCACACTTCTCTTTGAAAACACTTTGTGTGTGTCAGGATGCCTAATAGATAGTCCATGCTTCTCCATTCAAGTCATCCCGTGTTTGGACACCTAAAGGATAATCCTCACTTCTCTATTAAAGTCATGGCCAGATACCTAATGGATATTTCATACTTCTCCATTCAAGTCATTCCACGTCAGGATGCCAATGGGATAGTCCACCTTCATGATCATACCACTAACCCCCAATGGACGCCGAATGGATAGTCCCCTCTTTGTACATTTGATCCCATGTCCAAAACTACGTGAACTTTGATGCTTCTAATCAAAAGAGGTATGTAGGAACATTGGGCACACTCTTGTCAAGTTATTCATCCTAAAACACCCAAACTCTATATACATGTCTCTCCCTGCAAACTAATCATTTATCGAAAAGCCACGAACGTAAAGGTTGTCTTAGCTCATACAGTCCATTAGGGTAACTATCAGATGATAGACGTGTGGGGATGATGCGTTATCCTTGTGCATAACCGACTCCTTACTCAGACCCTGATTTGTTGGCCTGCATTATCCTTTTTTGGTTTCCGACGTTTCCTTTAAAATGTTGACGACGACTCCTATCAAAGCTGAATTGGTCTTGGTCGATCCTCCCGGATTGGCCGAACTGATTCCGACTTTGCATAGCCAGTTCCATCTAGAAGATGGATTCGACTTCTAATTTCAAACCAGCAGTATGAGCGTGTAATTTTCGCCTCGTCGTAGTTCAGGTCGCAACAAGGATATCTGCAAAAAGAAAAAGAAAAGAAGCAAAGTAAAAATAGTCGGCACGTGGCTAACTCAGTGAGCCAATAAAGTAGAAATAATCACTTACCCTTGAAGAGACTGATGGGTTTAGGCTCAAAAGCCATGGCGAGTAACTCTTTGCAATTCACCCCACGGTGTAACTCATCTAGAAGAGATTAGCATACCTTCTCCGATGGAGTAAGGGAGCTCCGAGGGTACCCCTTGAACTTTTGGGGAAGTCGCCAGTAGAGGGGAAGGGGCTTCTTGTCGTCGGCAAAGGAAACACCACCAAGAGCCTTAATTTTGACAAAATGGGCCTTAAACCCTTTGTAGGATGCCGAGTAGGCGTTGAATAAATTGGTTTTGGGGAAGGGGGATAAAGAGATCCAACCAGCCTTCGCACCAATCTGGGTTGTATAGTGGCAAAGTAACAAGAGGGCTATAGGTTTGATACGGAGTAGCATACCACTTTAAAAGCCTACATCATAGCCCAATCATTGGGATGAAGTTGAGTTAGAGCCACTCCCAAGGTCTGGAGGACATCCACCTCGTACGTGTTAAAGGGAATGGTTATTCCCAGGTCTTTCATCAATGTATCATACATATAGATGAAGTCTGCCTCCTCATCTTTGGTAGAGTGGCAAATTCATTCCTCGGCAGAACAATGCTCCATAGCATATTGGTCAGCCATCGCATTTGTCACCCATATCACGTTTTTTGTGAAGGTGGCTACATATGAGCGAGAAAGGAAGGACTTATAAGCCTTAACCTCCTCGCTCACCCATTCAAAATGCTCCTAGGCATAAAAATGCCTTACTGGAGTAGTCAGAGCAGCACCACAAGAGGAAGTAACCTCGGCAGTTGTGGGGATTCAGGGATGGCATTCAAGGCTGCTGACCCAAAAGAAACGGAGATATGCTCTGAGGAAGAAGAAGAGGAATTATGCTCCTCTACACCTAACATTTGTTCAAAATGACTCTCAAAACTTGAGCTCTTGGTACTTGACATTTTGGAGGGTTAGCAAGATGTAGAAGAAGTAGAAGACGAAGAGAGTAAAGGGTGCTGGAGAATAGACAAGAAGTTGAAAGCAAGAGTGAGGGACATTAAGGAATGAGGCTCTATTTATAAAAAAAAATGGACCTTCAAAGACACAAGCCCAGCCTATCAGCAAAGCATATCATTAACACCTTGGGAATCCAAGAGTTGCATTTAATGATCCCGTTACCCAATAACGACATGATGATAACACCCCTATTCCCAATAGCCCATCATTGCAATGTTTCAGTTGAAAGGACACACATTTATGAGGGGATTAGGCACGTTCCATTAATGTGACCTTTGAGAAACTCTCACCTGACAAATTTCAAGTTAAGGCGTCACTTCAAAATTCATATGGCTTCGCGCCAAAATCATGTCAATCTAGCTCTATGTCGAATCTAACTCTATCTAGCCCCATGTCGAATCTTTGTCTAACTAGCTTCATGCCGATTCTAAGTTATTTCCGGCTCAGTGTTGAGTCTATTCTATCCAAACCTGTGCCGATTCTAAATTATTGTCGGCTCTGTGCCAAATTCAATTCTATCTGGCTCCATGTCGATTCTACATTCTTTTTGGCACCATGCCAAATTCAATTCAATCCAACTCTGTGCTAGGTCCAATTCAATTCGACTTCATGGCGAGTTCAAATCCATTCGGCTTCGTGCCAAGTCTAAATCAGCATGGTTCTATGCTAAATCCATGTCTACCTGGCTTTGTGCTAATGCCAATATGGTTTTGCGCTGAATCCAATTTGATGTGGCTCCATGCCAAATCCAATTCTATCCGGCTCCGTGCCGAAGTGCAATTCTATCTGGCCTCGTGCCAATTCTGGCTCTATGCCGAGTCCATTTTCATCTGGATTTGCATTGATCCTAAGTTAGGTCAGACTTCGTTCCAGATCCAAATAAATCTAGCCCCGTGTCAACTTCAACTAGTCTAACATAACATAGAATCTTTATTTATATTCTACTCTGAAAAGATGAAAATCATCTTATCTAATCGAACACAAATGAAGAGAGGCAACTATTGATACCCATTTTTGTCCAGAGTTTGAAAAGGAAAGGGACAAAGGAGATGAAAAAGGGGCAGGCGGATTGCCCCTCCCAAAAGAAGAAAAGGACAAAGAATATCAGAAAAGCAGATTAGATTAGGGAAGCGGGACCTTACAGGCCTATGTGCCTCAATCTACCTTGGGCAGGTGCCAACAGATGGGGAGTCATGTGCCAGGCTTTGACTTTTGAGGCAAGTCATCTCAGACTTGCCATTTCGTAGGCAATCAGAGGTGCGAGAAACGCTTTCCACCGTGAAGGTCAGGAAAAAGGAAGAGAGATCACTACCGTATTGAATACGAAGCTGTCACATTAATTAGAAGGAGCCTTGTGGCATTTATGAAGCCTTGTGGAGAGCTACCACATTTATGGTGGAAGATCTCCTCGAGAGATCATGGGGTAGAAGTTGGCCTATAAAAGGCGTTGAACTTGGTGAAAAAAGTGTGGAAAAATTCTACAAAAAGAGAATTAAGAGAGAGTTTTCTAGAGACAGAAAGCATTGAGAAGGAGGAGAAGAGAGTAAGATCCACCTACTCCCTGAATACAACAACGAGACACCTGGATACCAGGTGAAACTCTAGACATTTTTAAAGTGTTAATATACTGTTTATAGTGTCCAGTTCTAACCCATAGATAAACATTCCATTCTGAAACTTAAGAGTCTATACTTCAACCCGCAGGCCGATTCCAGATTGGTCGTGCCTCAAATCCTTTTCCAATATTCGGGTCCTCCCTAATCGACTGTGAGTTAGCAATCTCTGGTCGACTCCTACAGTCGACTCCCCGTTGACACTTAGTCGGCCCTATACCCTCGTCGACTCCTAGTCAGCATCTTACCTTTGTAGACACTTAGTCGGCACCTCCTTACGATCGATTCGGTATCGACCTTCCCCATATAATCTTTTGAGCCTCAGTCAAAACTACGTAAACTTTGATTTCTCCATTACTTTAGGAGATATGTAGGAGCAAGATGCGACTCTTGTCAAGTTCATAAAACCCAAAAACACCATTTGTCCTTCCCCTTGTAAATACCCACTCTTCCCTACATGTGAAAGGTGAAAACTATAAGTCATTTCCTATTTCTTGCATCTAGTTAGGGTAACTATCTTAAAGACTGATGCGATGCGATACTAATGTTTTCCTGCGCGTAACCAACTCTCGAATTCGAGCTCTAATTCCCGAGACTAGCCTTATCCAATCATAGGTTTTTTTGGTGTTTTTCTTGAAAATGCTGGTGGCGACTCCGATTTTCATATTCCTTTCTCTAAAGGGATGTGACCTCCACACTTCTATTTACTCCCCGACTCCATCACGACCTAGGTTGTGACACTAACAACATTTGAAGTGGTTGGTTTGGACGCAAAGGTTATGCTAGTACTTGTGGTGGTCGTGATAGGTACTTTGGAATTCAATGCCAAGTGTGCCATAAGTATGACCATGAAGTATTTGTTTGTTATTGTCGTTTTCAAGAGAATTATGTTCCTCTTGTACCCTTGGATTTTATGGCCATACAGTGGTACTTCATACCTTGGAACATTTATCATTACCAACCACATGGTTTTCCACCACCCCTAACAATTAGTATGTTAAACATGCTCCTTCATTCTTTGTCCCTTTCAGATTATCTCACCTCACTACTCTAGCATCCCCTCACGCTATGATGGCTACTGTTGACCCCTACTCTTTCGCTAATCATTGGTACCCTGACTAAAGTGCCTTACATAATGTCACTAATGTCTCACACAATATTTAGCAGAAGGTTCCCTTTGAAGGGCCATATCAAATCATTATTAGTAATGACCAAGGCTTCAACATTCAATCTGTAAGTGTTACTAAAATTATTCCTCCTACTAACTTCAAAATTCCCCTTGTCCTTAATAATATGCTTTTTATTCCTTTGATAACAAAAAATCTCTCAAGTGTTAGTCAATTTGCTAAAAATAACTTTGTATACTTTGAGTTTCATGCTTTCTTTTGTTTGGTCAAATCACAATGCACTCATGAAGTTCTTCTTAAGGATTTTGTTGGTCCTTATGGGGTTTACCAATTTCCTTCTCTCCTCAAACGTCTACCAATGACTAGTTTGCAGTCATTTCTTAGTCCCTTTTGTTGTACATAATCCTTTAATACACATAGCTAGTACCCTCATTATCCTTTTCTACTTGGCACTCTAGGATAGGCCATCCTAGTGTTGATGCTCAATATATTGTATTCAAACACTGTAACTTTCCTCCACTAAATAAAAATGTTAATGACTTTTGCACATCTTATTATCTTGGCAAAGCCCATTGACTTCCTTCTACCGTCTCTACTACTATTTATAATACACTGCTTGAATTAATTTATGATGATCTATGGCAACCTGCTTCGCTTACTTTTGCTGATGGATTTACTTATTATGTTACCTTTATTGATGCATGCAGTCACTTCACTTAGCTTTATGTTACTTTTGTTGATGCATGCACTCACTTCACTTGGCTCTATCTCCTCAAAAGCAAGTAAAAAGCCTTACAAGTGTTCAAATAGTTTCACGTTATGGTTGAAAAAATAGTTCCAACTACCGCTTAAAGCATTACAAACAAATTGGGGAGGGTAGTATTAGGCCTTCACTAACTACCTAGAACAATATAGGATTATGCACCAAGTAATATGCTCACACACACATCATCAAAATAGAGTTGTTGAAAGAAAACATTGACATGTTATTGAACTTGGTCTCACTTTACTTGCTCATGCTGCACTACCCTTCAAATTTTGGGACTATGCCTTCTGCACTAGTGTATATCTCATCAACAAGTTACCAACATCTTCCCTTCACTTTGCCATACCTTACCACAAGCTGTTTGACCAAGTTCTTGACTACAACTTCCTAAAAATATTTAGTTGTGCATGCTTTCCTCTTCTGTGCCCATACAACAAGAATAAACTCCAGTTTTGGTCCCAAGAATGTGTTTTCTTGAGGTACTCAACCTCTCATAAAGGGTATATATGTCTTTCTCATGATGGTCGAATTTATCTGTGCAAAGACGTGATCTTAAATGAATTTCACTTTCCCTATCACAAGCTCTTTCCTAATCCTTCTCCTTCCTCCAAATAACCTTTATTAGTCCCCCCCCTCACCCTAACTTAATCACCTACAACTTACTCATCTCCCACTACTCCAACCCCTTCATCTACATCACCTTTAAGTCCCACTCCCTTAGACAATTCACTATCTCTCCCTTCCCAGCCTCGCAGCATCCACCCTATGCAAACAAGAGCCAAGTCAGGCATAGTCCAACCTCGCCTTCATCCTACAGTTTTACTCACACACATGGAACCTACCACCACCAAACAAGCTTTGGTTGATCTTACTTAGTATCTTGTTATGAAAGATGAATATGATGCTTTAATTCGTAATAACACAGACTCTAGTTTTGTTACCACCCGACAGACATCTTATTTGCAATAAATGGGTATTTCAGGTTAAAGAAAACTCTTACGGCTCTATCAACAAGCATAAGGCCCATCTTGTGGCCATAGGTTTTCATCAAAGACCTGGATTTGATTACAATGCAACATTCTCTGTTATGGTGAAACTAGTAACAGTTCGCATCATTATTGCTCTAGCCTTGACATATTACTAGCCCTTGAAACAACTTGACGATAACAATGCATTCCTTAATGGCTTCCTTGATGAAGATGTCTATATGATTTAACATTTTGAGTTTGAAGCTTCTAACAAGACTCTTATTTGTAAACTGAATAAAGCCATTTGTGGTCTGAAACAAGCCCTCCATGCTTGGTTTGATATACTAAAATCTACATTATTTTAGCATAGGTTCAAAGCTAGCAAATGTGATCCATCCCTGTTTATTCAATCTATCAACTCTATGGTGGTCTACATTCTTGTCTATAGATGACATTATTGTCATCGATAATAACCTCCCTCACATTTCTCATTACTTGATTCAACGCAACATTTTCTCTAAAAAATCTTAGTAATCTTGATTATTTTTAGGCATAGAAGTGAAACCTCAACCTAATGGATATTTGGTTCTTACCCAAGCAAATAATATTCATGATTTACTTGCTAAAACAAAGATGAGTGGAGCTAACTCCATTGCCTTTCCTATGTATGGTTGGAGGTTGCAAACTCACTAAAACGGGTTCATATTTTCTTCTTAATGCTTCCTATTATAGGTCTGTCGTTGGTGCCTTATAGTATATTTTCATTACTCGTCCTGAATTGGTTTATCAATTAATAAAGTATGTAAGTTTATGGTGCAACCTCTTAAACAACATTGGTTAGTCGTCAAGAAGATCTTGTGGTATCTTAAGGGCATCATGTCTTAGGATCTTCTCCTATAGCTCAACCATCTCACTCTCCCTTGATTCTATAGCCCTATTATGATGCAGATTGGGCTTCTGACCTTAATGATCATCGGTCTACCTCTAGGGCCTCTATCTTCTTTGGACCTAATCTTGTGTCCTAATGGTCCAAGAAGTAAATTGTTGTTGCCAGATCTAGCATTAAATCTGAATATTGGAGCCTTGCCCTTGCTACGTCTGAAGTCAATTAGATTCAGCTCTTATTGTCTAAGCTACACATTTCTCATATTGTTCTTTAGGTCCTTTGTGACAATATGAGCATAGTAACTCTTACTCACAATCTTATACTTCATGCTCGTACTAAGCACATGGAACTTGATATCTTCTTTGTTTAGGAAAAGGCGATTAATAAGCTACTTCAAGTCATCTATGTCCCTACTATTGACCAATGTGTACACATTCTCACTAAAGCTTTGTCTCTTACTTGCTTTCTTACTCTTTGGACCAAGCTTAAAGTGGTGGACTCTAACCTCTCTCACCCCCTCCTAAGCTTATGTTGTGCGTGTGTGTGTGTGTGTGGGGGGGGGCAGAGATATTAGAGTATAGGAATTTTACTCTATAAAAAACTCTATATTTTCTGTTTCATTGTATACTAGTAGTTAGTTAGCTTCAATTATTTTTGACAGTTGTCAACCTAACTAACTCTTAGTTAGTTATGGTTTGTTAGCTAACAATTTCGATTATTAGCACATTTATATATAGCTATTGCATCCCTCTTGTACATGGTGAAAAATTCATATTGTTAATACAATTGATTTGTTACAGTTTAGTTTGCTTTGTATTCCTAAAACCTAATACATAGAGACTTTTGGAGTTTGCATACTTTATGAGAATCTCGACAAGAAAAGCTAAGGGGTAGTTGCATATAAACTTTCTTGTCTAGATCACCATGCAAAAAGGCATTATGAAGATCCATTTGGTGTAAAATCCATGATCGTGTAGCTGTCATAGCCGATAGAGTTCAAATGGTGACCATCTTTGCAACTGGTGCAAAGGTTTCATTATAGTTGATGTCTTCTTTTTTATTATCTCTTCGAACAACTACCCTTGCTTTGTGACATTCAACATTGCCATATGAGTTTTATTTGATCTTGTATACCCACTTGCATCCAATAACCTTCTTTCTAAGTGGTAGGGTTGCTAATGTCTAGGTACCATTTCTCCTTAGTGCATATATTTCTTGCTTCATAGGATTTCGCCACAAGGGATCTCAAACAGGTTAAGAGAATTGATATGACTCATGCCTAGAAGTGACTGTTGCAAGAAACTGTCTATGACTTATAGAAAAATAGTACAAGTCATATAGTTTGTGATAGGATATAATATACCCAAGGATTGTGATGGTGGGTGTAACTTAGGAATGGGGTCCTTGACACAGCTCATAGTGTGACATATATAACCTTTGAGCTTGCTCGGTGGGCAATGTTCCCTGGGACCACATCCAAGGTTTTCATTCACCAAATCCTTACTTGACTATCTTTGAGTAGAAATAACATCTTGTGCATCCCCAATACTTCCTCCAATGTTTCTACTATCCCTTCATCATGCATACCCATTTTAGATTCATCAATGAGAGAAGGGTCATCATTCCATAAAACTTACGTGGAAGGATTAGAATCATCTTGTGCATCAGAAGCATTAGTTAAGAAAAGAAAATCAATTTTGCAAACACAACATCACAAGGTTTAAAAATTCTGTAGCATTCAAATCGTAGATACGCCACCCCTTTTTCCCATAAGGATAGTCCACAAAAACACATTTTCAACTTTGATCACCAAACTTGTCTTTTTGTTGAGGTGGAATGTGCACATAACATAAACACCAAAAGATCTGAATATAAGAATAAGTAGGAGTTTGGCCAAACAATATTTCATTAGGAGTTTTACCTTTATGTATAATGGATGGGGTGCAATTGATCAATATGCTGTAGAGAGGACACATTCACCCCAAAATTCAATAGGTATATTTGCTTGAAAATAGAGAGCTTGGGAAACATTTAAAATATGGCTATTTTTTTCTTTCAACAAAACTATTCTATTATAAAGTGTCAACTATAGAAGTTAGGTGAATCCTTGTTTAACAAAATAGCCTCGCAAGACTCTAAATTTAGTACCATTATCATTTCTCTCAATTTTAACTTTTTTGTTAAATCGAGTAGCCACCATAGTGCACAGTTTTTTTAAAAGTGCTTACAACTTCACTTTTCTCTGCCAACAAATATATCCACACATGAGAGAAATAATCTACAATAGTAAAAAAATTAGGAAGCACCATAAGAAGAACAAACATAATAAGGTCCTCACACATCACAATGTATTAACTCAAAACGTTAATTAACTTTATTCTGATTAGGAATAAAAATATCTCTTGTTTGTTTAGCTCTCAAATAAATATCACAAACTTGCTCATGCTTATCTTTCTTACCAACATGAATACTAGGCAACAAACTAACCATTTGACTTGAAGGATGACCCAAACATCTATACCACACGATGAACGAATCAACTCCACTTGTTTTGCATGCTTGCACAAAGGTCATTGTGCGAAAATGATAGACTCTATTTCGTTGTTCACTCAAATTAATCACTATCCTTGAAGTGTGGTCTTGTAAATACATAATTTGTTAGCAAAAGTGTTTGCACAATTCGAGTCATGTATCAATTAGGAGACAAAAATAAGATTACAAGTCTAGTTGGGCATATATAGCACATTGCATAAGAGTTACGCCTTTGCCTAAATTTATTGTTCCTTCCTTATCTACAATTATGTTTTTTCTATCGGATAACCCAACACAACAAGGTGAGACATAAATTATTTTTGTTAAAAAGTTTACATCACCTATCATGTGATTTAAAGCTCCCATATCCAACAGCTAAGAGTTTTTTTGCTTGTTTACTATTGAGTTTCTCGATGGATGAAGTGAGCTTGGGGGTATTAAGAATGTTCACCAGTGCTGACCATTGATAATTGCTTAGTCCAGGGAAAGATCCACGCTCATATGTAACTCCCCCTGTTTGCACATCTATTGTTCCTTGTGTTTGTTGCACTTGTGTCACATTGGCAGTACGTGTCTCTCTACCTTGGCTTGTGCCTTTTTTGTGTGTGCCACAATTTCCACATCATGTACCTCTTCCATTTTCCCTAAAGTTCCACCAATCTGGTTATCCAACAATTTAAAAATAGTCATTGGCTTCATGACCATGTTTTCCACAATTGGTGCATGTCCCTTGGTCACCACAATTCTGCACGAATTTTGTAGAAAGCGTGGTTTAGACAGATTCTGCACAGATTCTACACAAATTCTACACGGTCATTGGTTGCCACATTTTATCCAAATTGCTTGCAATTAGCAATGCTAGTCTTTAATTGGTAAATCTTCAAATCATTGCAGACAAAAAATCGTTCCATAGATTTTTGACATTCCATCAATAAATCCTAGTTTCTTTTTGGCTCATAAGGCATTACACACTACCTTTGATCATTCATCATAGTTATCTCCTTTAAGTTGCACAAGAGTAACAACGATACTCAGATTGTCTCACGAGGTAAGGTAATAAGGGGACATTGGATTGAACATTAGTGCTCTAATACCAAAGTAAAGAAAGATATGGCTGTTGTGTAATTTCCCCTTATTCCTTCCTATTACAAAGGCTATAATATATAGAGATTATCAGGGCAACACCTTCCTATAATTTATGCAAGAAATCCTCCTAATTTTCTGTGCCAAAAATAACTAGTTTTTTATATTTTAAATATGTACAAGATTTTCTTAAAATCTACAAATACATAATTACAATATGTGAGATTCTCTCAATAGTGTCTAGAATAATTAAGTGTCTAACTTTAGTGCATTGCTTATCTTGAGTTGTACACATATCTCGATTAGAAGAAATGATAGCTCTCAATCCTTTAATTTTAACTTTCCCCTTGATAAAAAATATTACTCAATTGAGAAGCATTACCTTACTAAGGTGAATATGTTTCTAGAATAATTGAAGTGGCTAAACCACCTTTTTTTTCTCTAATTTTTCCTTTCCCAACTATTATTTGTCAAGTTTGAATTAATTTTTATCCCTTGATAATAAGGGAGGAAAAGGTGCATGAATGGTTCTTCCCAAGGAATGTTACCAACTTGAAAAAAAAGAGTTTCAAGTCTATCCAAGAGAGAGCATGCTAGTACTTTCTCTATACACTATGAAGACAAATAATAAATATTAACGAGTAGAGATGTCAGCTAAAGATGTTAATATATCTTGTATTTATATGTTCTCTATATTTTTAATGAAAATATATCAACTTGGATATTTTAATAGTTATAGATCGAGAAATTAGTCAATAAAATATTAACTTTCTTCTAGTTTTCTCATTGATATATGAGTTCATAACTTGTTACCTATAGTTGACATATTCATGTTGAGTTTCCCAAATTCGTTGATGTAGATCAAGGAAGGCCTCTGAAATGAGAATGTAGACCAAGAGGAAGGACGTGTCAATTAGAATTTAAAAACCTAATGTTGTAACTCATTTTGTCCGGTCACAAGTGGATGCAGCAAGAAAAGAGCAGAAAAAGCAGGAAGAGTAAAGGAGACGACAACAAGCACACCTTTTCCCGTCTCTAGAACTAAACGGAACACGTCCAAACTTGGAGAAGCTTGGCGGAAAGCTTCCTTGACCAATACAAATACAACATGGACATGGCTCCAGATCGCTCCCAGTTGCAAAACATGGTGAAAGGAGAAAGGGAAACCTTCAAAGAATATGCCTAACGTTGGAGGAAACTAGCTGTCTGTATCCAGCCTCTTCTATCCGAAAATGAAATGACAACGATGTTTATTGACACACTTCACTCACCATTCTATGAGAAAATGGTGGGAAACGTGGCGTCAAACTTCTCAAATCTAATCCTCATCTGGAGAAAGGATTGAGGCAGGGATGAGAATAGGAAAAATTGTGCCAGAAGCGACCATACCCCATCCAAATTAATCCCCGGACAAGGAGGAAGAGGAAGAAGCAACCTGATGCCTCTAGCTCCAGGCCTCCAAATGCCGACTCCATGAACCAGCTTGACATCTGCCAAAAGAAAAACAAAAAAAAAACAGTAAAGTCGAGTTCTGATCAGAAAGAGCCTCATGCTTTGTAATTTTAATCCTTTTCAAATTAATTATAATGCTCCTTTTCAAGTAATTAATGAAATACATTTTTTCTCCATGCTTTCTATCATATCTTTTCCACTTTTAAACCAAACCAAAACACCAAAAATCCATCTCTAAATACTAATATCTCGGTTTCAATTTTTTATTATTCTATCAATCAAACCGGCAAGGATAATAAGGGTAATCTATAAATCTCAAGCATCTAGCCACCTGATCGTCCCCTAAGAATAAAAACAAAAAGAGAAAGTGACTCTCTAGACAAAAAAAACACTCAAAAGAAATGGCCTAGGCAAAAGTCAAAGTTACAAAGAAAAATTAAATGAAAAAGGAGCGACTCGCTAGGTTGAAAACCCAAAATCACAACCTAGGTAAAAGTTAGAGTCCAAAAAAATCAAAATAAAAGTTCGTTAAGATTGAAAACCCAAAGTAAGGGGTAGTTTAGGAAAAATTGCAATATTGAAGGGCAAGTCACCAAAGCACCAATACTGGGGGGCAAGCCAGCAAGCACCAAAAAGGAACAAGAACCCACTCATAGAAATATCCGAATTATTCTTAAAGGCTGGTTGATGGACTTTTCAAAATGAATACATGAGAACTTAGCATTATTGAAATCCATTCACCTCACGGAAACAGCAAAAACACATCCCCTCCTCTCCATAATATTTCCAGAAATGAAGAATTCAGAGAAAATCATTACAATTAAAATGAAAAGGGTTAAAATCACCCAAAGCAAAGAGTCTTCAACTGGTCTCAAAGCGAGGGCAACGACAAGGTGACACAATGACTGCAACATCTTGGACACCCTTAACACCAAAACCAAAACGAAAGAAATTCAGCTGCCTCCACCATGAGTCTCGGGATAGTGAAACTGTAGGGAAGTAAAGACTTATCCCTGCCAAACCCTTACGCCCTGTACCCCATCCTTGCTCCATATCTTTCCATTGCCTTATACAGTCCATACCTTGTGTACACCTTACAATTCATGCTGGCATCCACACATCCAACAATCCATGTCAAACATCCATATATCCCTACATCGGACAATCCCCATCCATGCATTAGACAATTCATGTTAAGCACCCATGCATCTAGTAATCCATATCAAACAAACAAGAAATCCCCATTTAAGCCTCCATGCACCCAACAAATCATGTCGAATATCTAAGCATTCGGTAATCTCCGTCAAATATCCATGCATTTCGCAACACTTCAAAAATCTATGCATTCCAAGTATCCAAGCGTCCATCCTCCCATATAATAGAATCTTAGTCAGTTTTGCATACATGCATACATAAAATTCCAGCGCACAATACATACAACATCCATGCACACCAGCATTTGGTTCTCCCCCCCGACCGTCCCCTTAAGACTGGCATCAATCCTTGCATTTGGCTGTAGGCCGAGTCCAACCAATCCGACTCTGTGTCGTTTCCAACTTCAACATCTGGCTCTATACCAAGTTCAACCCACATACAACATCTAATGTGTTTGTCAGCTTTAGGGCATTGGGAGGGAACATGACTTCATTTTTAATCTATTTCTTTCATTAATTCAAATTCCAAAAAGTTAAGTGCTTTAAGTAGGATAAAAACCTAATCCTAAACTCATACCCCACCAAACTCTCAATCTTCACTTCAAGACTTTATCTTTTCTTCCTTGGTATGTGTTGGCCAAACACTCTTCTTCCCTTTTGGAAACCATTTTTGCTACAGTTTTACTCATCCAAGCTTGAATCTTCTAACTTCTTCACTAGTGCGAAAATTACTATAAATCATAAAAATTCATAGAATATAAAACTAGACACAGTGCTATAATCTCTCTAAAGGACAAGTTCAAATTTAAATCATATTAATCTCACCATTACACACAAAATAATCAATTTATTCACTCTTTGATTCATTAGTCTCATAAAAATAAGTCAATCACACACACAGAATTAGTCTAATTCTTTAAACATCAAGTTACAGTAGAAGTGAACACCAAAACTTCACTCCAAACATTAAACTATTACAATTATACTAGTTATTCACCTTGTCCTTACAATAACTTAAAGACTAATTTAGGTCTCACAATTAGTCTAATTCTTTAAACATCAAGTTACAGTAGAAGTGAACACCAAAACTTCACTCCAAACATTAAACTATTACAATTATACTAATTATTCACCTTGTCCTTACAATAACTTAAAGACTAATTTAGGTCTCTTAAACACTTCATTATCAATAAATAATAACACACAATACAACTATTTTACTTAAAACATTAAATTATTATGATTACACTATTTATTCACCTTGTTACTACAATAACTTAATTGATTACTCTAATATCTATTCCGCAAAATCTTAGAGACTAATTTAAGTATTTGAAACACTTCATTATCAGTAAATATTTACACATGACAATCCACACAAAACAACCATAATAGTTTGTAAAATCATAATCATAATGGCTGAATCCGAAATTGTTAGGAGCAGGAACTCATGAGTCATAGTAGACATGAGGCTCTATTTGGAGGATTCTTTAGTTTTAAGTTTTTAAATCTTAAAAACCATGACCAGTTATTGTTTCTAGTTCTTAATATGCATTTATAGGACGCTACACCTTGTGATAGCCCAACCCTCTTTCCCCTCCTTCAAATTATGTCTCTATCGTAAAGTAACTCTCATTTTCTTCCATATTTATACATCTTTCAACCAACTTCCGAACAATATTAAAGATTTCACAAGAACCTGCGAAGTCATAGAAACAAAGAAGACAAGTCCCCACACCAAAAACCCACATACAAAACCATTCATTTTTGTGGAAAGTTTCAATCTTCCCTCGCCTCATCGGCGATATCGAACAAGATAATCCTTCGATTGATATTGTCGTCAAATCGACAGCAGGCACTAATGCAAAGTTGGTCGTCGAAGGCAACAACCTGAATGGGCAAAGTGGTAGGAGGTATTACGCTGCTGTGGCAACTTTACACTATTAAAAAATTTAAAATTTGTTACAAAATAATTTTATAATTAATTTTAAAAATAATAGTTATTTTGTAGTTAATTTCTAGTAAAAATAATTAGTTACAAAATTACTATAATATTGGTGATAGCATGAAATAAGTAGCAAATTAACTAAGAAAATAATCTTAATTAATTTATAGTAAATTTTTAAAATTTATAATTATTTTTTAGTTAATTTGTAGTAATAAAAAATATAAATAAATATAACTTAAATTTAACTAAAAAAAACTAATATTCTAGTTAATTAATAGTTAATTAACTAGGATTTAACTAATAATTTAAATGGTAGCTAAAATTAATAATAAAATAAAAAAATCTTGTAATATTATTAACTATTCATCTTCCATATTTGTTGTTGCATTGAATAAATCACATCAATATTCCAAAATTGGATCATGAAGTTTAAAAATTGGTGGAGGTTACCATAGCTGCCAAGAGGAGGTTATAATGGTGGGATGGTGTTAGCCATGACTGCCAAGCAGAGGCAACAATCATGGTGGGAGATGGTACCATTCTATGTACCTCAATTACAATTTTTTGTTTTTGAAAACTAATGTAGAAGTATTTTAAAGTTGAGTAAAAATCATTTTAATTAAAATTTAACTAAATTTATTTTGTTTTGAAATTTACATTTCAAAAACTTTTAACTACTCCAAACAAATACCATGTTTTTAAGCCCGATAATATATATGAGTATTGTAATTTTGATTCTTTTTATTTTTTAGTTTTTATTCTTATTTTAAATATATATATAAAATTTTTGGTGCCTATTGCCAAGTTGTATCTTTTATAGGCTGATGTAAATAATGAAAGTCCAACTCATGACTACCACACATAATTTTGTCTAGATCAACAAACAAGCATAAATACTAAAAAGAAAATAGGGACCAAAATAGGAAAATAAATTTTAAGAGGAACAAAACAAAAAAAATTCCATATTATAGAGAGTAAAACATTGTTTACGCCCATTTTATTTTTTTTTTATAGAAATTAAACTATCAAACATTACAACTACACTAACTGTGTCAAGTAATAAAAACTGTATAAAATTGTTTCGTCGAGGATTGAGATGTAACTTACTCAAAAATACTATCCTTAAGTTCATAACAGAACACTTTATGACATATGTTTTTTTTTTTTCAAAAATAATATCCTTAGCATAGTATTCGTGTGTATATCTAAATGCAATTAATACATTTTAGTGCATAAATAAGAGTTGTATGTCTCTTTTATGCCTTCAATATATATTGCACATGGGTACTAAAATTTCCTACCCTTTTATTAAAACTCTAATTTCCTAACTAACTGAAATAGTATTTAAATATTTTACCCAAATGAGAGTTCACACTTTTTTTATGTTATTCTTTTCTCATGCTTTCCTTTCCATTTACTCTAGACTAGTAACCTTTCTTTCACATTCAAACTAAATTTTCAGAAATCTCACTCTCTTCTTATTTTTTAGAGCCCTGCCAACTCATTCCGCTTTCTTATTTATTTATTATTATTATTTACATGTGTTGTCTTGGATATTCACCCTCGTTATTCTTTTGCTTTCTTTATTATTCAACGCTCGTGTTACTCCTCATTTTTCTACCTTTGTCTTATTTTATGTTTCGTTTTGTTGCTTCCCGTGCTTTATAACTTGTAAGATGATTGCATAATTGTGTGACTTCTTTGAAATTGATGGTTTGCATTATTATTTTCTTTATTGTTATTATAAAGTAATAAAGTGATTTTCACATGAACTAAAAATAGTGTTTTTGAGGATGTTACACCACAGCCATCAATGGAATATTTTTTACTCACTCCCTATTACTTAACCTGACAAGTATAACAAAGATATTTGAGAATTTAATTTTCGTAAATTAATATTTTGACTTAAAATAGTTTTTTAGTCTTTGTAATATAAGATTATTCTATTTTGGTTTTCTTAATTTTTTTATATTTTAGTTCCTATAATTTTTTTCTATTACAAAATTTATATTTGATTTTAGTCTTCATCCTCCATGTTGACCTAAACAAAAACAAAAATTATACTTGTCAACAAATGTAGCAATGCTGAGTTAGACTTCTATAAATGGCATCAACACACAACCCAACAACAAAGATCAAAATAAAGAAAATATTTAAATATGTTTTTCATCACTTAAAGTAGGGGTGAATTTGTTTTTTGGTTTCTCAAATTAAAAAAAAAATAGTATTTTTAGTCCTTGTAACTGAGAATTACCATTTTTTGTCCCTCAACCCAGACAACATTAGTGAACTCCTTAATGTGGCTAATAGATCTCGAGCCAGTAATTATCATGTGAAAAGACTCGTCTAAGTAGAAATTTGGTTTTGGCTTAAATATGTTTTTTGTCCCTCAAATTGGTGTTGAATTTTTTTTGGTTTCTCGAATTAAAAAAATGATGTTTTTAGTCCCTTTAATTGAAAAATAGTCATTTTAGTTCCCTAACCCAGAAGACATTACTGAACTCACCAACATGTCTAATGGATCCCAAGTCAACAATTGTCACGTAAAAAGACTTGTTTAGGTGGAAATTTGGGTTTTCTTTTACAATTTTTAGGTGAGAAGATGTTTTGTCCCTTACACATTGTCGAAAACGATTCATTAATTGAACCTTAAAATATTGTGAATAAGTTAAGGGTTGTGAGCAAATTCATAACAAGGAAAAGTTTAAGACAATGAACAAATTCATAACTAGGAGCAAGTTGGGGTTACGAGCAAGGGGGTCAAATATTTTAAATATATAGGGGAGAAGTCATTTTCTCACTAAAAGAAATTTATAAAAAACTAAATTTTCACTTAGATAATTTCTTTTATGTAATCATTATTGACTTGAGATATGTTAATCACGTTAACAAATTCACGAATGTCATCTAAGTTGAAGGGTTAAAAATGACTTTTCTCAATTATAAGGACTAAAAACAACTATTTATTAATTATAGATGTTTTTTTTAATTTTAGGGACCAAAATCAAATACACACCTAATTTAATGGACAAAAAACATAGTTAAATCAAAATCAAATTTTCACCTTGATAATCTTTTCTTGCTTACTCACTTGAGATTTGTTACTCATATTAACATGTTCATTAGCATCGATTGTATTGAAGAAATAAAAATGACTATTTTTCAATTACAAGGACTAAAATCATTATTTTTTAATTTGAGTGACCAAAAACAAATATTTTTTCAATTTAAGAAACGAAAAACATATTTAAACCATAAAAATATATGATAGAGACTAGAATAAAAAATACCCCATCAATAAATTAATTCCTTGTCAGCTCATCTCAACCTAATTACGCTATATAACTTATTCTACCTTAATTAGCTGACAATACATGACTATTTCTAATTGAAAATTATTCAATTGTTGGTCCCTAAGAAAAATAGCCTATTATGATGGTGTTAGCAAAAAGTTCTACAAAACTTCGTAATCTAAAAACTCCTCCTCTCTCTCTTTATACATACCTGCAAACGTTTAATAGTATAAATTTTATATACATAATAGTGAAAATAACAACGTATAATTCAATAATGAATGCAATAATAAAATCTACTTATGATATTAAAGATATTATTTGAATAAGTTTAACACCAAGTGACATTTGAATTTGTCCTTGAAATCATTTTACCAAAAGCATGTTCGGCAAACCCTTGATAGGTACCACCCAACGTTATTTGCTCTCCCTCCAAAATTTCTTTAGTGCCATAATTTTTTTTATTTATAATCTGGTGTGATTTAATTGTTTGCGGTATGTTCTGAGTCATAAGTAAAACTTTCTTACTCCACTGGGCACATTGCTGAGTGATTTCACACTTGTGGACATGGGTGAATAGCATGCGACTATTAATTTGGATTTTTGTACATCTATTTGAGTGACTTTGGCTTCGTCATGAGTCCAACGTAGGTGTGGCTTTAAAATGCTAGCTGAGATAAGAATGAGGATGAGGATGCCAACCATGACAAAGATTGGTCTATGGAGGTCAAATGGATGAAGAAAATTAAGAGGGATGATATAGCTGAGATAAGAATGAGGATGCCAACAATCACAAATATTGGTCTATGGAGGTCAAATGGATGAAGAAAATTAAGAGGGATGATAAACGATAATGAGAGGATAAATCAGGCCCAAAAATAAAATTGTTAAAATTCAAGTTTCAGGTCATCAACAAAAAATTAATTATTAATAATTTTTAAAAATAAAAAATCACATATATAGGTCGATAAGAAAAATCAATGTCTAAAATAAAAAAAATCTCTCTTTCTACGTTACCAAATTGATTGAGATAAATGACCTGAACGTATTTCTATTCAACTTATTTCCCTCTTTCAAATTTCTATTAAAACAAACTGAAATATTAATGTTAATATCAAATGTCAATTAGTAAGAAAGAAGTCAATGGTCTTTGGATATGTTTTATGCCTAATAAACTTGTAGACGCACTCAGTCCTGAAAGCTAAAGCTTGAGAAGATAACCCAAGAATGAATGTCAAATCTTAATAATTAAATTTTAGGAGTGAGTAGCATCCACACTGGTTAATTTTCTGTATATATCAACAGAGAATGATTCTAACTACTCCACTGAAAGAGTTTTTTTTCTGCAGGTCAACGACACATTCTGGTAATTGTATCATCCAAGAGCATCGCAATAGGTTCGAATTGGATTGCTATAATGTCGTGTATATATCAATACATTATACTATAGCCACTTTCAGTATAAGCATACTTCAGAATCGTGCTAAAAGAAAAAATAAATTGACCGTTAGTAGAAATTCTTGCTATTCAAAAGTAATATGATTAGTTCACGCAAAATCCATTGACACAAATCATTCATGCTATTGATGTAACACAATACCTTTGATCAAAATCTATTTAATTTTCAGTGTAAGATTTTTTTGATTTTGCTACTAATTTTAACTAACAATTAAATTAATAGCTAAGTCCTAACTAATTAACTATTAATTAACTAGAATATTATTTTTTTTAATTAAATTTAAGTTATATTCATTTATACTTCTTATTATTACAAATTAGCTACAGAATAATTACAAATTTGAAAATTTTACTACAAATTAACTAAGATTATTTTCTTAGTTAATTTGCTACTTATTTCATGTTACCACCAATATTATAATAATTTTATAACTAATTATTTTTATTAAAAATTAACTATAAAATAATTATTAATTTTAAAATTAACTATAAAATTATTTTATAGCAAAATTGGAAGATCGGTATCTCAATTGTGGAGTCCCTCCCGGATCATATTAATAATGTGCAATGACCTAGTGGCTAGCTAACATTGGCTATAAAATCTACCTTTCAAAAGTCATGGAAAATTTGATATCTCTGTAAAATTTTGATATTTTGTTAGTAAATAGGTACAGTTTATAAACGAGAATATATATATTTTTAGAGTTGTAAACGTATTTAATCGTTAAGTTATAAATTATTGTTGAGATAATTTGAAGGTAATTATTATAAAAATTAATAACCTTATCCTATATAGTAAGTTTTAATTAGATGAATGTCTAAAATTGTTTATACTTACTGTAAATTACCTATTTTCTAATGTTTTGTGTTATTTTCTATTTGATAAACTAAAGTCTAGATACAGTGGTAAGTGAATAAAAGCTCACAAAGACATAATTTCTAATATCATGGCCGAACCGTGAAACAAAACAGCGTGCAATGATAAGATAAATAAATAGGTAGGAGAAGAGATTTGTGGGATGAGGAAGAAATTTTTTCACCAAGGGGGGTATGTTTGGTTAGGAATGAAAGTGAAAATAATTTTTTTAAGAATTAAAATATTGATAAATAATATTTTTTATAGTTTCATTATTTAAATACTAAAACTTTGATACTACGAATTGTAGTATATATAATTTTTTTATTTTTATATTTACATATGTTTTGAAAATAAATTCTAAAACTAAAAACAATTTATTAGTATTTTATTTTAATATTTTCAATGATATATTTTATGAATGAAAGTTCTTTCAAAACACAAAATTTTGAAGCAGCTATGTAATGTCTTAGTTCATCTGTCTTTCCCTGCAATATGGGAAGGAATGTCGTCTTTTATATGAGTCTCACTCATGTTCTTTTCTTCGCTTTTTATATATGATCCAGACTGTGGAAAGAAATTATTTTTGCTAGTTTTCATTCCTTTCTCATTCTTTTTTTCTACTTTCTTGATTTTCAAACACACCAAAAAGAGGACTTCGACTAAATAATATTGAGAAGGATCACGTCATAATGGTGAAAACTAAAAACATAATATTAATTAAACATACTAACATAGTATAAAGAGATTCAAAGAAAAGAGTGAACAGAATTTCTTTGACGTAAAAGATGTTCATTTCTTAGTTGATTTTTTTTAAGAATAAATAGGAGAATATGTCAGCAAGTTAGAAAATTAAACTATAATTGAGGCAGTTAGAAACTTTGAAGCAGTAAACATGCAATGTAGTTGGGAAAATTAGCGTGAACCTCAATGCTGACACAGATAGTATCAGGTAAATCATTGTTGTAACTATGTTTATATTTATAGGGCAGTAGTGTTTTGTAGGTAGGATAGATAGAATATGATACGAATAAGATAAAATCGAGATATAATTAAAAAATATGATAAATTTTAATTTTATTTTGTGTTAAGTTTATGGTAATCAACTTATGTTTGTTTTTTTATTCGGCACTACAAGGGTGGAAGTTATGTAAATGTGCCAACCTAGCATCGACCAAAAACAAACGCTAAATTGAAAGTCAAACGAAAGAAAAATAAGTTGAAATTATTTTTAGTGTCCACGTAACAAATGCTAAGTGGATCCGTTATTAGCTTTAGCATACAATCAATGTAACAAGAGTTGGCTACATGGCTCACAGTATTAATGTTGACTTATGGAGAATGCTACTAGCACCACCAACCCAAATCTTCCACCACAACTTGAATCACTTCCCATACTCACTATTTTGGAACCATTTCTTTTGGCAGTAAAAGTTGCTCTAGTTTACAATTTAGCTACGGTTGAAGAAAGTAATCAACTTTTGCGGCAATCTTGATTTTGTTATGTTATATATATATATATATATATATATATATATATATATATATATATATATATATATATATATATATATATATATATATATATATGTGTGTGTGTTTAATTTATTTATGAAAAATGTATATAAATATTTTCTTTTTCTTTTTGTGATAATATGTAAAAATAACGTACACCATAACAATACATCTATGTATATCTGACGCACCTTTGAATCCACAATCAAAACCTAGACTCAAGCCATTGTCGAAAATAGTCAGAAAAATTAATAATGAAAATTTGAAGAAGAAAAGAAGAAAATAGATGGAGAATGAAGATGATTCGGCATTAATTCTAGGAATTAGATAAGAGATTGTGGAAATTTGTCACAAATATCATGAAGCCTTAATAAGATTAGGTTTCTTGTTCAAAATAAGAGTAGAATGAAGATGCTCACAAAAGTACTAAGCACAATTCAAATTCATTCAAAAAGTGCTCAAAAAGGCTTATATAGACTTTCTCAAATCCTAATTAAAGTCTCTTGATCCTAATTAAGGTAACCAATCAAAACCCATAAGGAAGCAAGCCCAAAAATGCAACACATTGGCCTTCTTGACTAGCAACCACTTTAGCGAGGAAATTGGCCACGGAAATAGCAATGAAAATATGGGTAGCTATGAAAATAGGTCTATAAGGGCTTTGGCCTAAGACTAAGCTATCCTAATGAAAATGTACTCAAAATAACATGAAAATACAAAGGAAATAAGGTCATTCTAATGATAAATAGGGACAACTTGGCAATTGGACAAATTATACAAAATATTTCCTTTTTGGACCTCATTTTGGCCTTTAAGAGTGACCAACTTGTATTGTAATTCTTTTTGGATCCTCTTGAGCCTTCCTCTAGTCATGAGTCCTTTAAGTGCAAGGGTTTGCTCTTCAAAAAGGTCCTTTTAAGCTCCTTGACCATGGACTCCTAGGTATGCATCATCCTCACCTTCTTAAAGGGAATTTGACCTCAAATTTGGGGCTTGAGTACTTACAACAAAATGAGTCAAGTTAATTACATTAAAGGTAGTGCTACCCTAGTGCTACCCCTATATTCTTTGAGAATTTCAACTTTATAAGCATTATTATTTATTCTTTTCAAAATTTTAAAGGGATCATCTCTTGGAAGGAGTTTAGATCTCTTAAGATGAGGAAACATCTCCTTCCTCAAGTGTTTCCATACAAGATCACCCTTCTTAAAGATCACTTCCTTTTTCCCCTTATTATCATTTTTAGCATATTATTACCCTTTTTTTTTTCCATGTGTAACCAAACCTTCTCATGGAGTTTCTTAACAAATTGGGCTTTGGAAAGCCCTTCATCATTCACCCAAGTAGGCATAATATGTAAAGACAACAAGTCAAGAGGGGAGAGAGGATTAAAACAATAAACCAACTCAAAAAGAGAATGAGAAGTAGTAGAATTAACCACTCTATTATATGCAAACTCAACATAGGGTAGCCAATCCTCCCAAGCCCTCATACTCTTTCCAACAAAACACCTAAGGAGTTGGCCTAAGGTTCTATTCACCACTTTAATTTGTCCATCCATTTGTGGATAGAAAGTGGTGGAAAAGAGTAGCTTTGTGTCAAGCTTACACCATAGGGTCCTCCAAAAATGTCCAAGGAACTTGGAGTCCCTGTTCAAAACAATGATATTTGGAAGACCAGGCAATCTCACAACATCCCTAAAGAAAAGATTGGCCACATTACATGCATCATCAACTTTATGGCAAGGAATAAAATGGGAAATTTTCGAAAATGTATCAACTACTACAAAAATAGAATCTCTATCTCCTTTAGATTTAGGCAAACCAAGCACAAAGTGCATAGAGATATCAATCCAAGGAGTAGTGGGAATAGGGAGAAGGGTGTACAAACCATGAGGAGAAACTTTAGACTTAGATATTTTACATATCAAGCATCTCTCACAAACATGATGAATATCTTTCCTCATATGAGGCAAAAAAAAAAATGCTCACACAAAATTTTATAAGTCTTAAGTTCTCCAAAGTGACCCATAAGACTACATTCATGTGCCTTTTTCACAAGTAAATTTCTAATTGAATTTTTAGGCACACACAATCTTTTTTCTTTAAATAAAAAGTCATAATGTCTATAAAAACCACCATTGGCCAAATGGACACACATGGCATAGGCTTCACTAAAGTCAATGTCATTCTCATACAATTCCTTAAGACATTCAAGTCCAAACAATTTAGTTTCAAGCATGGCAATTAAAGCATATCTCCTAGAAAGAGAATCCTCTACAACATTCATTTTGCCTTGCTTATGCTTAATGACATAAGAAAATTTTCCTAAGAATTCAATCCACTTAGTATGTCTCTTGTTTAACTTACCTTGCCCTCTCAAATGCTTAAGAGATTCATGATCACTTTGGATCACAAATTCCTTAAGCAATAGATAATGTTGCTAAACATGCAAAGCCCTCAAAAGAGCATAAAGCTCTTGGTCATAGGTAGAATAATTTAGGTGGACACCTTTGAGTTTCTCACTAAAATATGCAATTGGGTACCCCTCTTGTAACAACGCAACCCCTATACCAACACCAGAGGCATTACATTCCAATTCAAAAGATTTTGCATAATTAGGAAGTGTAAAATTGGAGTTTGAGTTAGTTTATCCTTCAAGGCTTGGAAGACTTTCTTTTAATTCAAAAGATTTTGCATAATTAGGAAGTGTAAAATTGGAGTTTGAGTTAGTTTATCCTTCAAGGCTTGGAAGACTTTCTTTTAGCTTTCTTCCCATTTAAACCCAACACTTATTTAAATTATTTCATTCAAAGGGGTTGCAAGTGTGCTAAAGTCTCTCACAAATCTCCTATAAAAGCTTGCAATCTCATGGAAACTTCTCACCTCACTCACTATTTTTGGTGTTGACCATTCTTAGATGGCTTTCACTTTTTCCTCATCAATCTTGACTCCTTAGGAGCCAACAACAAACCCAAGGAACAACACTTGATGAGTACAAAAGGTGCATTTCTCTAAGTTAGCATACAAAGTTTCCTTTCTCAAAATTTCTAAAACACTTCTCACATGCAAGAAATGGTCATTCAAACAAGTAGAATAAATCAAGATATCATCAAAATATATAACCACACACTTGTCAGTTAGGCTTCTCAAGACATGATTCATCAATCTCATCAATGTGCTTGGGTAATTAGTCAAGCAAAATGGCTTGACAAGCCATTAATAAAATATTTTTAGGTACTTAATAGTGACTTATGCTAGACATATTTAACATCATTTTCTGGTTAACATTGACACATTGGTTGAATCTTGGGTTATTGGACTTAATTGGGTTTAGTTGCTAATCTTTGCTTGTTTTCGGACTTAATTTTCATTATGATGTTGCTATCTTGTGCAAGTCATATCTGGAGCTACAAACTTCCAAATTGGACGATCTTGGTAGCTCTACAAAGTTAAGACAAATTTATACAACTTTTCTATTTTGAGGTTAACCTAGTTTGATGATTTTTAGTGTCAAAAGTCTGTGTGAATTTGCAGTCTCTGCACCCACTCTATTGGACCTTTCTTTGTATATTTTGGCCCAATTTTGGGACATTGGTTGGTAGGCTTTTGGGCTTGAATTCCTCTAGTCCAGACCACCTTCCTTAACATTCAAAGCATATAATAAATAGTAGTTGGTTAGTAGGGTTTGGAGAGAGGTTTTTAGGAGACGTTTTTAGATTTTACACACTTAAATTTTGAAGGTTTCTTGGATCACGAGTTTTCTCTCTATTCTCTCTCCTTTCTCTTCCTCTAGGTTTTCTTTGTGTTTTGTGTTGTGTTTTCTAATATTTCCATGGAAGGTTAAGCTCTCTTATCAATTCAAGGCTCCATGATTATGGTTAGGTTTGAGTTCTTGAATTCTTTATTATGCAAATTCTATTATGTCTCTCTTTTCTTTCCAATTCCTGATATGTTTTCATGATTATGATTTTTCTTGAGATTTTGGATTGTGTGAGGTTAGGATTGATTAATCCTAATCTAATCAAGGCTAGGTAATTGATTGATCATCCAAAATCAATAAATTATGTGCTTGAATCCATGCTAATTAAGGACTGTGATTATGATTTCAATTTGTATGGATGAATGTCAGATGATTATCTAATGAATCTTGAATTGATGTAAATTTTCTTTCTTATTAGAACTGTGATAACAAACTACATGATTGAATTATTGGATTGGTGTTACATAATTCTATTTTGTTTTCTGCATAATTATATTTTCTGCATAATTCTGTTTTACATACAAAGTCCCTTTTTGCATTCAAATTGGTTTCTGTTCAACAAGATTAGGCATTACATGATTGTGCCATTGAGAGATTCGACCTAGGTTAGTCCCTACACTTCAAAATTAAAGGAAATCGAGTGATTTTGATAGTGTTTTGACAACATTATTTGTCACTCATAAAGACCAAACTTGGTCTTGAAAGTCTTTTTCCATTCATCCCCTCCTTCATCCTAATTTAATGGTACTCACTTCTCAAATCAACTATAAAAAATATTTGGGAACCATACAACTCATCCAACAAGTCATTCAAGCGGGGATGAGGTACCTATATCTAACAATGATATTATTGATAAGCCTACAATCAATACACATCCTCCAAGTGCCATCTTTTTTAGGCACAAGAATCACAAGCATGACACAAGAGTTCATGCTCTCTCTTACCCTTCCTTTTTCAATCAATTTATCAACTTATTTTTTAATCTCCTTGGATTCTTCTTGATTCATCCTATATGTAGCTCTATTTGATAAAGCTACTCCAAGATTCAAGTCTATGTGATGTTCTATACCTCCCAAAGGTGGTAACCCATGAGGTACATCCTGTGGAAACACATCCTTGAACTTCTTAAGTAACTCCTCCATACGACAGGCCAAGATATCAAAGAAGGAGAAACATGTATAAGCATGTTAGCTGACATAGCGATTAAGCATTTTTTAGGAACTTAATAGTGACTTATACTGGATATATTGGACTTAATTAATTGGGTTTAGTTGCTAATCTTTGCTTATTTTTTTTTACTTAATTCTCATTATGATGTTGCTATCTTGTGTAGGCCATATTTAAAGCTACAAATCTCCAAATTGGACAATCTTGATGTATTTGGAAAGCTAAGAAAAATATCTACAACTTCTTTCTTTTGAGCTCTACCTAGTTAGACTATTTTTAGTGTCAAAAGTATGCATGAAGTTGTAGCCTCTGCACTCACTATTGGGCTTTTCTTTGTATATTCTAGTCCAATTTTGATACCTTGGTTGTAGGCCTTTGGGTTGAAAATTTATTTGGTCCATACCACCTTCCTTGGTATTCAGAGCATGTAATAATTAGTTAGTAGTTAATTAAAAGTTTCACATTTTAGTTGAGAAGGTTTCTTAGATTACAAGTTTCCTCTCTTCTTATTTTTCGTTCTTGCATTGTATAGAGTTGCATTTTCTATGACGATTGTCATGGAAGATTAAATTATCTTATCAATTCAAGGTTCCAGGATTGTAGTTTAATTTGAGTTCTTAAATCTTTCCTTATGCAAATTCTACTATGTTCTTTCTTTTCCAATTCTTAACCTATTTTCATGATTATGATTTCGCTTGAAATTTTGGATTATGCTATGATAGTTAATCAATTGATCACCTAAAATCAACCAATTATGTACTTGAATCCATGCTAATAAGGGACTATGATTGTTATCTCAATCTGTATGAATGAATGTTAGATAATTATCTAATGAATCTTGGGTTGATATGAATTTGCACCCTTCTTAGAACCATGGTAACAAAATTGCATGATTGAATCCTTGGATTGGTGTACATAATTTTGTTTAGTTCAATTCTATCTTATTTAATTTTTTTCTGCATAAATAATTTTTCTACATGAGTCTGTTTACACACAAACCCGCTTTTAGTATTTAATTTGATTTTTGTTCAACAAGATTAGGCATTGCATAATTGTGTCCTTGAGAGATTCGACCTAGGTTAGTTCCTACACTACAAAATTAAGGAAAATCTAGTGGTTTTGGTAGTGTTTTAACAACATTGTCACATAGCAAACAAGGTTTCCCTCTTAACAAAGAAGACCCTTCTCACCTCCCTATAGTTCACTAATAGGGATTCCTTACTTTTTTCCTCTTTCTTGCTTTTTCCTCTCTTGGTAGGCTCTTTTGCTTTCTCATTTTCCCATTATTTTTGTAACTTTTTCTCTTCCAGTCATGCTTTTCTCTCTTCCTTTCCTTTTTTCTCTCTTGGCAAGTCTCTACCTCACCTCATTTTTATTCTTGCTCTAGGTATTTCTCTCTTCTTCCCATTTAACTCTCATTTTATTTTGATCTTCACTCACCTCTCTTGGAGACAAAGGCTTAAAAACCACCTTTTGCCTCATATGTACAAAAGTGAACATATTGGTAACTCCATCATGAGTCACTTTCTTATCGTATTGCCACGACATCCCTAACAAGATGTGTGTTGCCTCCATAGGCATCAGATCACACACCACCCTATCTTCATAACTCCCTAGGGTGAAGGCCACACCCACTTACTTGTCTACCAATAACTCATCCTTCTCACTTAGCCATTGCAACTTGTATGATATAGGGTGAGCAAAGGTGAGAATAGCTAACTTCTCCACTAGCCTAAGGTTTGCCACATTCATGCTACTCCCCCTATCTATGATGATAGAATACAACTTACCTCCCATAAGACACCTAGAATGAAAGATATTTTCTCTGAGTTTTGGCCTTTTCCACCACTTGGCTATTTATTAGCCTCCTCACCATAAGTAAGTCTCGCTCATAGTGAGAATCATCACTACATCTTTTGGTCTCACTAGTGGAAGATGATTCCTCACATAAACTTTCACTATCCTCCTCCCTATTCTCTCTCAAAATCATAGTCCTCCTATTTGGGCATTAATAAGCTATGTGACCCTTACCAAAACACATAAAGCACTTAATATTACTTGATTTAGGAGAACTAGAAGTAGGGATAGTAGGTACCTCTTTTCGGCCATGGGAGGTTTCAATCCCCTTTTGAGTCCCCTCCTCACCTTCTCCTTCTTCCTCTCCTTACCTTTCCACCCACTAGAACTTAGGTAAGGTTTTTTAGATACATTTCTTCTCTTAAATTGCAACTCCACCTTAATGGCTTGATGAACTAACTCTTCCAAAGTGGAATAATGTTGGAGCTCAACTACATCTATTTAGGCTGTGTAGGAATCTTACCATGATGGCCTCCCTACTCTCCTCAATTTGAGCTCTCATGAGGTCCATCTCCATCTCTTTGTGGTATTCCTCCATACTTTTGGACCCTTGGTACAACCTTTGAAGTTTATTATAAAGGTCTCTAGTATAGAAAGGTAGGACAAACCTCTCTCTCATAAACCTCTCTCTCATTAATCTCTTCATGGGTACCCAACTCTCACATGGATCCTTTCTACCCCTCCTTATGTCTTCTAGAATTTGGTTCCACCACACCAAGGCATAATCACCAAATTCAAGAGTGATTAGCCTCACAACCATGCGTCCATGAACATCAAAGAAACTTAGGATTTGTTCAACTTTCAGTTCTCAATCCACATTCACTTCTGATTTGCAATTTTCCATAAATGGAAGGATTTTGCATTTACCCATATCAAGCTCTTCTATCCTTGGCTCATCTCTCCCTCTTCTATTTCTCTCACACCTTTCTTCTCTCCCATATCTCTCCACCCTCTCTTGTCTTTCATGCCTTCCTCCTCTAGAGGTCCTAGAATATCCATTTCTTTCACTATAATGTCCTTCATCAAAACTCCCTTCACTCTCATGCAAAGATGTCACTCTAAGCTTCTCTTCCTTATCTCTACTTAGAGCATCCACCTTGGCATTGACACTTTGAGTGTCTTTTTGCACCGAATCCAACCTTTGTCCAACCTTTTCCAATTTCTCTCCCAACTTATTCATGACATTCATTATATACCTAGATTTTGGGGAGAGGCTTCCCTACTCTTGGCTAGATTCTCCCTTCCGTTTTCTCTCAATCCCTTACTCTCCAAGACCTTCTAAGCCTCCTAAGCAACCTACAATACCAAAAACAACACCCGAGAAAACATCTCACCACTCTCTCTAAGTGTTTCCACTCTTCACTCATGTTTCACTATTTTGTGACTTTTTCTCTAGTGTGCTCTCTTGGTTTTTTCCACTCAACTCCACCTCTAAGCTTTCCACAAGAAATAAACTCTATTAATAAAGCAACAAGATCCAAGTGAAAGCCAAGCAAATCTTAAGAATCTCTCAAGAATTTCAAGAAAAGAAAACACAAGGACGAAAGTAGGAGTCCAACAAAAAGACAAGCAAGTTCAGGAAAGAAAGCTAAATTCAAATGGAATTTAAGAGACAATTAACAAGATTCAATAACTAAGAAATAAACACAAAAATGCAGGGAAATGAGTACATACATGAATATCCATGGCATTTAAGAATGCAACAACATTTAGGCACAAAAGCTATCAAACTAGCACTCTAGAAATTAGGTGTGTCTTGTTCTTATTTTGCACTTTCCACTAACTTTTTATTTTGATCTTTTTTACTGAAAATTTTCAGCCACTTAAACACTCTTTTTTTTTTTTTTTTCTATTTGAGCTCTTTTTTCACAAACTTTTGGTCCTTAATTTTTTTTACAACACTACCACAATTTGTAGCACAACTTCATATGTATTTTCTCAAAACAAACCATCAAACACTTAGTACATTTCACACATATAGAACAACATCTTATCTCATAGAGAATAACACAAACCAATTGAATCTCAAGGCCTAATGCAAGGGTGGAAAGCATTGGCAAGCATACAACACACGAATTCAACTAGCAAGCATCAAATCACTTTGTAAATAAAAAATCCCCAAAATTTTCATGTATGAACCCTAAAATATGAAATCAAAAGCTTAGAATAGGAATTTTTGAAATCTGAACCATGAGGATATAGAGGAGTGTTAGGTGAACAAAACCTAACAACAAGGTTTGAAGCTAAAAATGGAATATGAAACTCACCTTGTGTGGTTCACCCAAAACCACTATGTGTCCATGGATTTCTTTCATTTCTTACTTGAATATAGTCACTAGGCAATTATTGGAAGCTTTGATTACCAATTGGTGTACCCTTGGATCAATAATCAAAATATGGACTCAAACAATTGCTAGAAATAGCTAGGGAAATTAGTAACCAAAAATTTGAAGAATAAAATGAGAAAATGGATAGAGAAAGAAGATGGCTTGCCACTAATTCTAGGAATTAGATAAGAGATTGTAGAGATTTGCAACAAGTATCATGGAAGCTTGATGAGAATTAGGCTTCTTATTCAAAACAAGAGTAGAGAGAAGATGCTCTCAAAAGGGGTAAGCACAATTAAAATTCATTCAAAAAATGCTTAGGCTAATTACAAAAAAGGCTTACATAGCCTTTCCCAAATCCTAATTAAAGTCTCCTAATCCTAATTAAGGTAGACAACTGAGGCCTATAAGGAAGCAAACCCCAAAATGCAACATTGGCCTTCTTGGCTAGCAACCACTTTCGCAAGGAAATTGGCCACAGAAATAGCCACAGAAGTCTTAATAGCTAGGAAAATGCGTCTAAAAGGGCTTTGGCCCAAGTCTAAGCTATCCTAATGAAAATTACACATAATAACATGAAAATTTAAAAGAAATAAGGTCATTTTAGCTCTAAACAGGACCAACTTAGCATCTAGACAAATTATACACAACATGCCCTTCTTGGACCTCCTTTTGGCTTTTAAGAGTGGTCAACTTGTATTGAACTTCTTCTTGGATCCTTTTTAGCCTTCCCCTAGTCATAGGTCCTTCAAGTGCATGACTTTACTCTTCAATAAGGTCCTCTTGAGTTCCTTGGTTGTGGCTTCCTAGGTATGCATCAATATTAATATTATATAACATAAACATAATAAGTTGGTTACAAAAGGTCATGTGCTACTTGACACTTAAATAATCAAATAACATAAAAGAAACTAAAGTTAAAGACTTACATCGAACCGCCCAACAAAACATTCATCAAAAAATAGGGATAGGGGTACATCAAAACAAACCCTGAGTTTGTCCTACAATTGTAACCCAAAAAGAAAGCAAGTACAAACTATTATAGGGAGGTGCAAAAGATGAAGCTCAATCACGATGGGTCTCTAGGGGAACAGTTTGGCAGCGGCAAGGGTGGGGTTTAGTATAGAAGGGTGACAATTAAGGCTAGTCAATTGGTCTCTAGTGAGGTGGGTGGGTTGACTCCACATCGCCTACTAAAAGGGTAGCTATATCTCCAAAGACGTCGTAAATAAAAATTCTCTTATGATTCAAAAATCCAATAGATAGAAGTTTTTTTAAAAGAATTGTTCAAGAAACAAATGACAAAAATGATTTTTACCAATTACTTTCTATATAATCAACATGCTTTTTTTTTATTTATTTTTATTATTATTTATTTTCTATTTCTATTTTTCCTATTTTATATATATATATATATATATATATATATATATATATATATATTCTATTATATATATAATAGAATTTTTATATATTTTATTTTGTCTAATACTTATAATAATTACTAAAAAAGGATATATGTGAGATAAAATAAATATATTAATTAATCTATTTTATTCACAAAATAATGTATCCATATCAATGTTTAGTCTTATAATATCTCAAGTGCTAATGAAACTATTTTAGTGAAATTTAACTGTATCAATTCCTGGGCGATTCAAGTTCCATTTAGATTTCCTTATTGATCAATGATAATTGCAGCATTATCATCATATTGAATTATTATACTATTGCTACGTTTGAGGATTAGATTTTGAAAAACAAAAGTAGAAATCAATGTTTCTTTTGGAGGAAAATGACTATTCCAATTAAATTACAATAGCAATAAAAAACAACCTTAATAAATGAAACAAAGAGGCATCTTTTATCCAGTATCGAAGGATTTGAGTCAAGACTTCTAGATGGATAAGGTCTACTCTATACAACGAGTGTTGAAGATCAGGGTTGATCTTCTAGGCTCCTCTAGGCCTTAATAAGGTCTATTGGGAATAAAGGTATAACGAGCCCAAGTGACTCAAGGTCAGAACATGTTGCGTGTACTCCAACTCTTGAGTAGTCTTAACATCTGCTCCCAATGAATATGTCATTTGATTGCAGTCATACATAGATAGAAAGACACAAAAGTTAAGCTTACTTTAGCATACACTTATATCTTAAAAACAAAGCTTCATCCATATAATAAAGTAAAGGTATCCCAACATATCCATGAGTATAGAGAATGTACAATCATCCATCAATGAGCATTTGACTCTCAAATAGTACAACAACTAACATTTGTAAGCATACACGTGTACATGTGCACGGACACATCCTACCCCATGGATACTTCTATAGGTTAAGCAATCATTCTTAACACTTCCTTAACATAATTTTTGTTAATGTATCCCTGAGGACTCATTCTACTCCTCATTGGGGAAAGCATAACATGATCCTGTGGAAGTCAACAATTATTTCGATCGAGATAGACGTATGTGGGTATGACTTTACCATGGTCAAGCCTTGCAAAGACCAGAACCCCTTATGGAATTCGCCCGTCTATTTTATCTCTAAGGTCATTCAGCATTACCTTACTCTTTCTTCCAATACTAGGTTGAGAATCCCAAATTTGAGTACCAACTCCATGGTGATTCAACAACTTATGTGCTTCCTCGTTTAGCCTCTATAATTAGACCCACATTACACATAACAATAGTGATCTAATGATCACTTCCAACTTCCATAAACTTGCATACAAATAATTTGCATCTACCATCTCATCATAGTCTTCTTCAAGGAAAGTTGCATTATCGTAACAAGGAAATGGTCCAATAACCAATCCTTTAGAATAGGGCCAAAGATACGCCTTACATCAATAAAACATGCATTGTCCACCTTCTTATGGATAAAAGTATTTCCAAGTCTTATGAAATTACTCCATTAGAGTTCCACTTGTAATCTTTTACATCATCCTATTGGTATAAGACCTAGTGGCTAATACTTTATGGTTTACTTTTTTTTTTTGTATCTTGTTTAATGGCAATAAGGCATGTCGTTTATTGTGTATGTATTTAAACATAATAATAAAGTTTGTAGAATACTTAATTTGATACTATTCTTAAAATATCCATGGTCAAGTACTATCATTAATAAGGACAACGATAGTGCATTAAGACTAGCATGTGAATAGACTAATGACCTTGTACTATAGGTCATGGATATGAGATATAAGTCTTCGTATAGCTATATGATTAGTGTAATAATGTACTAGATTAACTCATTATGAGAACGTTGCATAGAATAGTAATGAAAGTGCCATAAGTGATTCTCAAGGTGACTATGGTGTATATAGTCCTTAAACCTGAAGCAACTATGATTCCTAACATAAGGAGTTATATGTTTTAACGCCATCAAATATCATATATAGTAAGGTGATTATAAAGTTGGTAAATGGACATGAAACAAGTAATGAAGAAGGGTATGAGTAATCTAGATGGGATTTGTCCCTCATTCATAATAAGAGTAATATTTATGAGCCTTCTTAATAGAGTGAGAAAAAATGCATGGCCATGCTAGAATAAGTCAATATGGAATGTTGATCTTATTTATTCTTATGTCTACTTGAGTATCAAGAGATAAAGGAAATTGAACCATGCAACGATGGCATAATCTATGTCTTGTGTTCAATTATTATATCTAGACAAAAGGACTAGGTTGCATAAAAACATATGTTGTTGAATAATTATGATTGCAAGATATTTTTATTACTTGGACAATGATGATGCTGTGCTAGATACTGCTTATTGTTTATAATATTTGAAGGAAACAAGAAACATACAAGAAGGGAGGGGGTTGAATTGTGTTTTTTGTATTTTTAAACACTTTTTGAAAACGTAAAATAATTATAAGTTCAAACGTTGTCCAAAAAGGGATTGTCCAAAGGATGAAGAAACAAAAACAAAGATAAGGAAGAGAAAAGCAACACAGAAATTTATCCTAGTTCACTCTTCTACAAGAGTTATGTCTAATCCCTCAGCATGAAGGATTTTCCACTAAGTCAAACAAGACTTTACAACCAAGTATTCTTAAAACCTCTTTAGGTTATACAATACTTGTAATCACCCTGATTACAAGCAGCCTAGGTATTCTTTGACACTTAGCCTATTTAAGCTATCTAAAAAACAAAAAGAGTTTTTACAAATATATAACTCACTATGTGGGCATACAATAGTTTAAAGCAAACCTTAACTTTTATTGGCAAAGCAAATACAATATAAGAACAAAATTTTATCACTTAAAAACTTTTACAAGAGATTTTTCAAAACATCATCCAAAGGTGTTAGCACTAGTTTTTTGTTTCTTGGACTTTGATTCTCATAAGATTGTATTCTCATTGTAGTTCTCTTTATATCCTCCTTCTTTGAGGAAGGCATATAAGCATGAGAATGATAATCGTTGTTTTGCATGAAGAGAGAGAAGTATATTTGTATTAAATGCCAAAGATAGTGTTTTCGTTAAGTTGTAGCAGTGCTTTATCTTCTTTTAAGGAAAGAGAAAAGGTACATTAGAAATGTTGTTTTCCTCTTTCCTTAAACATGTTTCCTTTGATTGATATGCAGAAACACATTCTACTTGTTCATTTCTTTGTAGAAGCTTTGATCAAAGCATATCTTTATCAAAGTTGACTTGTTTCTTCAAAGCTCTATAAGAAAACTTTTCTTCTCTAAAAAACATAGCACAATAACACCAATGCATGCAAAGAGAAGTGAACATTTTAAAGACATTCTTTAGAGAAGCACAAAGTTTGACAATACAAGATATCATATATATAGGTTCAAAAGCAAGTTTCAAGATGAATATAAATGTTTAAAAAATAAATGTCCTTTTTAAGTGTTTTGGATGAAGTCGTCATTGGCTAACTTATCCAAAAACGAGTCCTATCTTTGGATGCATATATTTTCTTTTATGCAGTCACGACTTGTTATACTTCTAAAACATCAAAGTAATATCCAAACACATTAGTCATCACTCTTTAGTCATAATGTTTGTTATCATCAAAACATATGGATCTTTTGGACGCATATTAAAATTGCTCCAATAATATTAAATAAAGATTTAATATTATTGCCAACATAATAAGAATCTATAGAGTTAATTCATATAATAGATTTGAGGAGAAAATAAATAAAGTTTTACTCTAATATTTCTAATTGGGCTCATTCATAATGAGCCCATATCAAGGCAGGTTAATGAGAGATACCACATCATTCATAGGTTAGTTTAACGCATGGACCTACTAAGCTAGGTTAAGCATTGGGCAATTTCTATATAATATAACCTCCTGAAATGTTAAAACACACAAAATAATTAAGTAATTGCATGACACTGGTATGCATGAAATCCTAGCCACAAAAACCCTAGCCATCGCTTCTTGAAGTGCAGCTAGCACTATCGTTTCCTCCCATTGATGTGAGATGACCAAAGTCTGTTTGTGTAGACCATGTAGAGGTTTAATTTCCTTGTTAGACTACCCTCCTACGAGAAAATTTCATCACACTACAAGAGGTAAACCTTTCATCATATTCTTATGTTTTTTTTTTGCATGGTTCTTCAAATGAAAATTTTCCATTGCAATTGATGGAGGGTAAGGAGGTTTTATTTAAAATGAAAATTTCCATCACACTACATCTTTTATTAAGATTTTAAGAAGTATATTATCAATTGATGAAGGTTAAGGAGGTTTTATTTAAAACAAAAATTTTTCCCACAACCACTTGATTCATCCAATGAATCATACCCATAGTGAAGGTAGACTCTTAGGTACACGTTACTCTCGCTCAACGAATGCATAATTCACTTAACGAATGGAGCTACAAAGAACTTTTTTCTCACTCAATCACCTAGTGAGATAGGCCATAGTGGCCTAACTACTAAGTTCTTAGCCTCACTCGCCTAGTGAGGCACTCTCTTCGCCCAACCAAAAGAGCCATAGAGAACCCTTTTATCACATCTCTCATCTTTAGTTGTTCAGTGAATAAGTTCGTTCGACCAGCGAGTCAACACATAGTGGCTTCACTACTTCATCCTCAACTCACTTGCCCAATGAAGAAAACCTTTCACTCACCTAGAAGAGCCACAAAGAGCTTTTCGCTCTCATTATTGACCTTATTCGCTTAGTGAGTCGAAGACTTGCCCAACAAACCTATGTGTTTTTGGATTCATAAGATTCATGCCTAACAAACACTCAAGTCCTGAAGAAAAGTTCATCACATCTCCAAAATTTCTTGCAAGTTTTCCATATTCACTTAGCGAGTGCATTACTCACTCTCCTAGCACTCATACAATTCATGTGTTCTTGATTTTTGCCCAACAAACCTTCAAGCTGCTCAGCAAAAATATGTATTTTTTCCAAAAATTTACCCAAATTTTTTAAGGCATGTAGAGAGAGTCACCTCTCACTCAATGAGCCTTCAATAAAATCCTAGAAAACATGGTTTTTCCAGCAAGTGGTTGGCTTGCATAGTGAAACCCTAAAATATATTCATGCAAACACATACATCTATATCAAAAACCACCTAAAACATCATGAAACCACCTTCATAAAACCATTCCAACAACTCTAGAATAAGAATATCACAATGTGAGTAAACCATTACAAATAACATGTAACCCAAAAATCATCACCATACCAAAATTCATGCAAAACTCAAAATCCATCTCAATTCCTAATTATGCATTTCTAAGCATACAACATGTATATACATCAAATAAAACATGCAATCACAAAAAATAAAGCTAGGCAAGCATCCCTTACTTTAATAGAGACTTAGGCAAAGAAATCTTTAGTGAAAGAGTTTAGAACTTGATCAATAAGATGATGCTTCAATGATAATGAGGTGATAAACTAGATTTTCATATATTAATGCAAAGGATTTTTGGGTGCAATTGCATTTTATTTTATTAATATCATGTAGAATTCACCCTTTTCCTTTTAGTTTGAATGGTACAAGTTCACAAGCTAGAAGGAAGAAAAAGGAATGCAAACTTGAGTTTTTGGACCCAAAAGAGGAAGCCTACAAAAGAAAAAGTACAACCATTGATGTAAGCATGGACATGACGGGAAGCTTAAAGTCTAGGAGATTGATTGGATCAATGACTTGGGGGAGGTTAAGAAAGCTACATGGGGATATTCCAAATAAATTGGCTACTTACATAGAGAGGGAAGAACATGATCCTATAACCTTGTACTCTCATTTTTGCATAAGCCAATTAGACCAAGAGTATTTAATACTTGTATAGTTTTCTTGGTGTAATAGTTAGCTTATGACTAAACATTTGTTTCCTCCTTTTTTGTGTTTGTAATTTGGGCCAAAAGCATAAGGCTAAGAGCTTAAGCTCTTTAGGGATTGGCATAATTGGGGCCATGTGGCCCAACTCCTTGGTGGCACCTAACTAAAGAGGAGAAGAAAGGAGTTAACTCATTTATCTCCTTCCCTTGTTCATTGGATGGGTTTTGGCTAGTTAACTTAGTCTTAATGGTAGCATTTATGGCTTAATCATGTTTAGAGGAACATATATAAGTATTTTTATAATTAACACTAATAACTTTTTCCTGGAAATAGAAACTTTCTCTAGAAGTATTTGGGAGAATCTCTCTCTTATTCTTGCCTAAGAACTTCATTCTCATCAAGGTCTAAGGGAGCTTGTGGTGAATTTCTTACTCAATCTTGTCAAGATTTCATAGCTCATGGCGATTTCATTCCAAAGGAAGGATAATATGTTTTACACCATATACTTGTTAGTCGTACCTTGAATGAGGCCTAGAGAAATTACACCACCACTAAAATACTATAAGTGATTATGTTTGCTTTTGAAAAATTTAGGCATTACTTAATACTGTGTAAGATTATTATTTTTACTTATCACTTTGCTATTAAGTTTTTGCTTGAAAAACAGGACACTAAACCGAGGCTGACTAGATGGATCCTATTGCTCTAAGAGTTTGACCTAAAGATCAAGGACAAGAAGGTGATGTGGCATAGACAAGAAGAAGCATGGAGGACATGGAGACCCAAGACTTGAGGGGACCTATGACTAAAGGGAGGCTAAGAAGGCTTCAAGAGGAAGTCCAAAACAAGATGAGCTCATTAATAGCTCAAGAAGAGCCAAGCCTACACATATACATATTTTGTACTCTTACTTTGAAGGTCATTTTAGTCAAGTGTAATCCTTTGTATTTAGACTTGTGACTTATCTTCTTTCAAGTCTTCATACATTTGGGCCATGTGACCTAACTCTTTTTGTCAGGTTTAGCAACGGGAATATCCATCACTAACACCATCACAAATAATTTGAATCCTTCTCTAGCTCTATTGCTAATGAGCCATTGATTCATGGATTGGGCTTAAGCCTTGTCTTAGTCTAATCCATGGACTTGGACCTTAGCTTAGTCTAATCCTAGTTTACCTTCGCCTAATCATGATTAAAGTAGCCTATATAAACACTATAATTAGTGCTAAAATTAGAATTTTCTCTAGAAGCATTGGAAAGATTCTCTCCCTTGTTCTTACATAAGAACTCATTCTCATCAAGTCTCCAAGGAACTAATGGAGAATTTCTACATAATCTTATCAAGCTCATCTAACTACATAAAACTCTACCACCACCATCACCACCACCACTACCATTATACCAAAACCACTATTAACACCACTACCACCACTATCACTATAATGTCACCACCTTTCCCACCGACACCACCACCATCATTCAACACTGACAATCCATCATCACCACCACCATCTCCACCTTATTAGCATCGCCACCACTACCACTATCATTAGCATTGGTGGTCTGCCATCATCACTACCACTCCCGCCAGCACTAACACCACTACCACCACCACCACCACTGGTAGCGACATAAGCGGTCCACCATCGCCGCCACCACTACCACCCATCGTCGTTGTCACCACTACATCGATACCACTACTCTCACTACATGGATACCACTACTCTCACTACATCACTATCATCGGCTCAACCTAAAAATTAAATTGGCTACATTTTTTGTAACTTGCTAGGTTGAGCCAAATTAACTCATTATTTTTTTCTTATTTTTATATAATTTCTTAAAAAATAAAAAAATAAGTGCGTACCAAAATAGGTTCAATGCATTTTGGACCAATATTTTTTGGGTCCAACCTAGCCTACCTACCCTATCGGGCTAGGGAAAATTAACTTAGTTTCTTTTGGGCCCCATTTTCATAGCTTCGACTGTCCTGACACACTAGGTCATTGGACCAACCCATTGGTCAAGCTTATTTTGTTTGCTGCAGCTACCACCATCTTCACTATTGTTACCAATACACAAATACACCTTTAAACTAATTTTAACAATATAAAATACTTTCTAAATAAGTTTATTTTGAAACTAAAAATTAATTTTAAAAAAATTAAAACTAAAAACTAAAAATTGGTTTTAATTTTTAAAAATTTTAAATTTTATAACTAAAAACTACCCAAAATACTAGCTGTTTTCTTTGATAATTAATAATTTTTTGGTTGTCAAACAAGCGTTAAAAAAGTCTTTCCTATTACGAAGATAGTAAAACATTAGTTACATAATCCAATGAAAGATGTACTAATGAATAATTGCCGAGATAGATATGTTCCAAGTTTCGGCAATGAATTTATTGTATCATTTAGGAAAAATAACATTTATAATTTATATGATTATATATATATATACATATATATATATATATATATTAAAATATATAATTTTAATCTGTATTTAACTCCGTATAATAATTATTGTCAATGTTTTATTTCTATTAAATTATTCCAATAACATCGTGAATCCAGGTTAGTCTCACATTAAAAATAATGTAACCGTATCTAAGGAAACAAAAAAAAATTAGATACTCTTAGTCTTAGTTCCAAAATTAATTAATACTTTTATTTTTATAATAATAAATATATAATTTAAAATAAACTAAGACTTAAAGTTACCAATTACTTTGCAATAAAACGCCTTTTTACCTGCTGCATTCCTAGGAAAAAGGTCAAAGTCCATCCTTGACCATGATAACTTTTAATCTCCTTATCTGTTCGACTGTTCCCCTTTTCTCCCCAACAGTATATGACTGTATGGTGAGATTGTAGGACTCAGTCATCTTTAAAATCCTCTCAGTCCAATTAGTACATTTTGTCTCATATGTAATTATGATGGAGATGTCACAACCAAATAAAAGTTCTAATGTTCTATCAACTTTAGATTTATATGTATTTTCAATTTATATATTTTTCATAAATAATTGTAACCAATTAGCTTCTTTTTTTTGGTTGCTTTTTTTTTTACTATTTTTGAAAATTTAAAAAATAAATGATGAAAATATATCTTTATTATTTAACTCTTTTCTTTGCAATCAAAATTAAAAAAATATATATTTATAATTAGTCACTTCAAGGCATACATACTTTCGGTTTGTTGATAATTTTATTTGGCTAGATCAAGCAAATGCTTGTCATTGCTTTTGGTTGTTTTACTTTTAGTTGGATAGCCTCATGCGTGCACCAAATGCACATATTTGGGTACTATTGATGTAGGATGCCAGAAATATAATATGATTGACCTGTGACATGTGTGAATAATACTATCCAATTAAGCACTATCTCATAGCACGCATTTCTTAATGGTTGGACTATTTTGCAGTACGGGGAACATAGGCTTAATCTATGGTGGAAACTTCTCAGGCACCTTGTTGCTTTGAAAACTTTAGAGACAAACTTTTAACTTTTGTTGTACTACTCAATGATAGATGATAGATTTCACGGCAATTCCTGCTTCTAATAATCTTTTTTGCCAGGATATATAATATGGCATGAATAATATTTAATATATTCCTTTGCTGAAACTATAAATCATTATTTAATATTGTTTTGTAAATTATATTATATAATCAATTTAGTTTATGATATATTAAATAATTTAAATAGTAAAAAATATTTTCTGATGATTGTTTAAAACATTATAAATTAATATATTAATTTTGTATTTATCATGTTTTGATCAATATCAGAAGTATTGATCTCAAATCATACAGGAAAAGTGTTCATGTCAAATCAAACATTTATATTACTTTAATTAATAGTTAATTATAGTTCTATTGAAAACAAAACTTTACTCACTGATTTAAAAAGAAAGGGGATAACGAGGAAATAAAATAAAGGTTTAGTGATTATAAATGAAAGGAGATAGATTTAATTTTGATTCTGGTAAAATTTTTTATTGGAATTTTATTTTTCTAAAAATTAGAAATTACATATTTTGGGTGAAGTTTTGATTTTATTATTCAAAAATATTTTTTTATTTTTATTTCTTCGAAATTTAAAATTACTGTTTTTAATCTTTAATGTTTATTTTAGGATATATAAACAATATTTATTTTAAAAATTTAGAAATTTTATAAAAGTATCATGCATTAGTATGATACCATAGTGGATACGACTTGAAATGCTTATAAGTAATTAACAAATGTAACATAATAAATAAGGATAAAAACAATGATTTTAAAATTGAAAAGGATGAAAATCAAATAAAAAGTTTTATAAGGACCAAAATCAAAACTTTCTTATTTTACAAAAAATTAAAAAAAATATTTAAATCTAAAATAAAATTTAAAATAAGAAAAGTAAAAAATTTATTTTAAAGTTATTTTTATTTAATTATATATAGAATATATTATTATTCATTATTTTTTATTTTTTTCATCTAAGAAGAACATTAAAGATTAATATAATTGTCTAAATATAAGTTTTTCATTTTGATATTTATTTTTTATTTGAAGGTACAATTATAATTATTCGTTTAAAGATTTAATATTGAATAAAAGATTATAAATACATCTCACTTTATAATTACAGTTACATTTAATCAATTTTCAATTTCTTAGTACATTTAATCAATTTTCAATTTCTTAGTACAATAGTCCACTGTCATACTTTTATTCCTTCCTTCTATTTGTTTTTTTTTTTTTTTATCTTTGATAGGAATGATAAAATGGGATAATCTTAGTAGGTCAATTTGTTTAATTTATTAAAATGGGTTGGGTTGCTTGATTCAATCTATCAATTGCACAATTTAACTTACATAATTTGTCAAGTCAATACGTCAAAGACATGATATGTTGGGTTAACTAGTTGCATTAGATTTTTTTTATGAGATATAATATTTTATGAATTATTGAAAATCTATGTTCTTGAGTTAAATATATGGATGTTTTGATGGATTGTTTGGTTAATATTTTTTTGGTGTGATTCTATCTTTCTTTGGTTCTAATAGATTAACTAGCTTTTTTTGATAATAGAATTGTAACTTTGAGAAGAAAGTATCATTGTAATAATTTTCATCATCTTATGTTTGAGTTTTCAATATATCATTATCAATTCATATGTTGAATTGTATGGACAACAATTAGATATGCTTAAGTTAGATTTCAAGGTATTGGTGCAAACAATTCAATTGATCAGTCGTTGAAAACAAATAATTATCAAAAAAATTATTCTCTTGAGATGAATAACTTGACAAAGGGTTTTTGTTTTTTAATTGGGTTCTTAGTCCACTCCAAAGAGTTTTCTAGTAGTCATAGAATTGAAATTCGATAAATTGCGACAACTCTTAATGAAATGTAGTAAAGGATAGTTATAAATAAAATAATAAATTAGATTGAATTGGCTAAGGACCTAAATTACATCGTGAAAACTCTTATTTATTGAGGCTTAAAAGGAATTTAGATGACGATAAGTAGCAAGTGTAATAGTTTGTACCTTATGACACTTACAACATTGACTAAAAGAAAGTACATTGAAGCAAAGGGTACAAATACAATAACCCTAAACCATACTAAAATTTTCCCAAAAACATAGAGGAAATATAACACACATGCACCCAAAGTTGGTTAATTGCTGATACAATTACTACTAAGGAGGAGTGGTGCATGGATCTTCCTCCAGCCATCCATTAGCAACCACAGCACGATGATGAGTCCCAATTGAAACAGGTGTTGACAATTATCATGACTCATATTAGGTTGGCTGGCACTGTCGGGTTCTCTCCTATTGCCTGAATATGCAACTAGATTTGGAGGGACGTGTAGATGATCACTATAAATAAGGTAATTCCAATTGGTGAATAAGAAAGTGTTAACTTTCCTCAATACCAAAATCTTTGGAGGTCGGGATCGATCCTCCACACTTTGTCGTTGCCCATAACCATCTCCCTAAAGTCAATGTGAAAAAGGGCCTAGATGCACCCTTCTTTGGGGCATGTGCAAAGTACTCTTAGTTCTTGATATCCTTGGCATTAGTAAATAGGCACACAATCATTCATACAAGGGTAAGCTTACGACAAATTTACATGTACAAAGAATAAAACTTACTAAAATATTTTCATAAAATAAATAGTCAATTAAGGAAGGATTTGCAACACACTAGTCATTCGTAAACATTCATGAGACTTTCAACAAAGCACACATACCAAAAGTCCTACTCCATGGAAATTTCTAACAATTCCAGTGATCAACATGGATATTTTTCCTTAACATAGTATATTTGACTACCAAGTTATGACAACACAACACATGCCAAAAATCATTAGGGAAAATATCAAAATCTAATCTATTGACAAGCTCAATGGTTTACTAGGATAAATGTATGTGGGCAACAACTTACCATGGCTCAAGGTTTGCAATGATCTTAGTCTTCTATGGAATGACTTGTCCACCTATTTCATAGGCCCCACAACCTCATTTCTCATATAGCACTAGGTTGAATGTCCTATATAAGTATCAACTCCAATCAACTATTCTAACTTATCTGTTACTCACCATATAGTTTACAATTGACAACTTGCATTATTTATGTATGGCATGCCAATATAACCAATAACATAACAAGGAAAATAGATCACACCATTTTTACTACGTAGAGCTATGGAATTCTCTCTACTTCAATATCTCTATTCATTTTATGTTACCATAACAGAAAATAATCCCCTTTAAAATTTACAAAGAATAAATCTTTAGGGTTCCATTTGAGTGCTTTTGTATTTTTCTTCTTTTTATTAATAACTTACATACTACTTAAATAATTTCAAGGGGGGAAAGAATTAAGATTATGTTACTTAGGTAGAAGTTCATTTCTTCTTAACACTGAATTCTTGAGTTTTCTGTTCTTCATTCTCACTCAGCAGATCATGGCATCATTAAGCAAGTCACCCATACATGACCTCACTAGGATTCACAAATTCGGTCAACAAAGGCACTTCCTCGCTTAGTGAACCTACACACAAAGAGGTAGTGCTCACAATTCCTATTTAAAATGATTAGCGAGTCTTTCTATTCGCTCAATGAGTCAACCCTTAGAGGTTTAACTTCCTATTCCCATTGAGGCACTTAACGAGTAGTTAGTTTGCTCAACGAGTCAATTCATCAAGAAGTTTGTTCTTTATTTTTCTAGTTTGTTGCTTAGAAAAAAGCCTTTTCGTCCGGAGAAATGAGCCATAGAAAAATTTGAGTTTTTTTTTTTAATTTTCTAGTAGTGCTCAATGAATATCTAATTCACTCATCTAGCCTTGGTGGGATTCTTAGAAGTATTTCAAATCTAAGAGAGTAGTTCAACATGTGTAGTCCTTGTTTAGAATATCTATAGGTTTGAATGGGTTTTCAAGATCCTTACTTAGTGAGCATTCAAGCCTCATAGCAATGTTCATCATTCTTTCCTAATTTCTTACTAAGTTATTCAATGCATATAATTCACATAATTCATAAGATTATGATTCTCGCTCAATAGTCACTCATGTGTGTTAATAAGATTAGGCATTTTTCATATTTTTACACTTTTGTTTGCAAGGTGCTTAGCAAGAAATACATCTCACTTAGAGAGCCTTCATTAGATTTCTAGTTTTTCAAGTCTCACAGAGTAAGAGAACACACAATTCATCACGAACACAAGATTTTCATTTAGATATAATTAAAACAACACACAACAATCTTAAGCACTCCATATCTACATAACATAGACATGTGAACATATTCCAATTATCAAAATCTTCATTCCAACAAAAAATTAATATTTCTCATATTTCATTGTATTCTATCGTACTTAAGAATATCTCAACAAATCATATTCTAGTACACCATAACATATTCTTATGCATCTAACATCATTTCTAATCATTCTATAACATTTTTTAAACATAAAAATGCAAAGAGGAAAGCTTCCCTTACCTAGAGTAAAGATTGGAAATAAGAACTTACTTAGTTAAGGAGCTCAAGACTTCAACAATGGTGGCTTTGATTTCGGACAAATATTTTAGCAAGAAGAAGAGAATTAACTCTAAATTACCCAACTAAAAAGTATTTAAAGATGGATTAAGGCAACCTTTTCTCTAAGGATTAAGGGGGTTTGATTATCAAAAGGATAAGCCAATAATGGAAAATGATTTTTTACTAAAAATAGTTATTGACTTGACTAAAGATAACTTACCACAAATGGATGGTTTTACTTTTGAATTTCATAGAAAAATGGTAAGATAATTATCTATAAATAGTATAATCATCTTTTTCCAAAATGGAAATTCAATTAGTGATTAACCTCAATTGAAGTGCAAACTACATAGAAAAGCATGTCAATGACTATATGTTACTGACTTGTATTTCTTGACTTAGCAATTTACTCCTTTAGAATATGTTATTACCTTCATAAATGTGTTAAAATGTTCTCGTATAATTTGATATTTTCTTGAAAAATATATAAATATTGGTCATTAAATCTTTTATTGAAATTAAATTTAATTATTTTTATAATGATCTCAATCATTTATCACATAAGAGAAAACACAATGTTATAACTCTTGATGAGACATAACTAGACCATTGTCTTTACATGAAAGGATAGGTCCCTTGTTCACTTTCTCTATAAATACAATCTATCACATGTTTACCAATCAAGTTTGAGAAAGAAGGAGAAGAAAATTCTATCCTACAAATCTAAGGCATTTAAGTAATTCATGTTAATCAAGAATTAATGACATCAAAAGGTAAATATCTTTGGCCTTTCTTAAATATAATGGTGCCTTTATTCATGTAATTATGATCTCATTAATTATTTATAATGTATGGAAAATTATAACATTTGGTATTAGAGTCTTAGTTGTATGTTTTAGAATCCAATTGACGATTAAAAATGATAAATGTATGCTTGGATGTAATAATATATATTAGGGTTTTATTTACAAACATGAAAGTATATAGCTTTGTTTTCTTAATATATTTTGATAAAATTTAAATCAAAATTATGCTTTAATATAATTTTGTGGTTTTAGGTGATTTAAGGATTGTGAGGACATAACTTTTCAAATAATAGATTTATCTCCATGAAAAAGTCATGTTGATGTTAAGATTTCTTATTAAAGTTTTCTTTTCAAGTATTTTGGTCATGAAAGTTGTTCTAATTATTCCAAATCCTTAAATCATTTATAGCCAATGCTTTTGGTGATCAAAATGTGTGGAAAACCATTTGAAAATGATAAAACAAAGTGCCCAAGCCATTTTTACATGAACAAACTCGTTTTAAAATTTTTGGTGCAATTTTTATCCATGTTATGCACTCAAATTGCTATGAAAATCATCATAATTTATCCCAAGACATAGAATATATATACCTAATGAAATTTTTTTTGGAAGAAATGGTGCAAAATTTGGTGAAGAATTGTGTTTGGTTAATCAAAGTCTCCTTTTTACTTATTTATATTAAGTAACAAGTCAAGATCCTAATCCCCACGACAAATCCCACATTTGGTGGTATCAAATCAATTCCTAAAATCTAGGGCAATTGATCTGAAGAGTCAATTGTTTGATATGTTATTGTGCTTAACTACTTAATCGTGATTGCATTTGTTTGAACTTGATCTAAAGAGTTAGTTGTTTGATTTGAAAAGTTAATTTTTTTTGTGTTGTGTGGATAAAAACTTAGTTCATTTTAACTGCTTTATATTTGAAAATTGTTATCTTATGATCCATTAAGTAGTAGGTGTGATGTACAGCAAAGAGGTTATGACTGCAACTCTCTATAGGTTAGTTGAAGTCCTAAAGAGGAAGGCACCACAACCTGATGATGGGTAGTTTATAAGACGTGATAAGTTCAAGAAATATAAGTTGTCGCGGTTCAAAGGAGGCTATGACCCTAATGACATATATCTCTTAATATGAAAAATAAAAAAGGATCTTTAATGCAATTCGGTGTATTCAAGCACATAAGGTAATCTTTGCAATCTATCTATTAGTTGAATAGGTTGAGAATTAGTAGAAGCATGCATGTATTTGTATGGAAAATGTTGAATAGGAAATAGTTTGAAGATCTTTCAAGAAGTTCTTAGGGATGTACTTTTGGAAAATGTTAATAATCTCAAGGAGTTGGACTTCTTGGTGTTGAAACAAGGTAGTATGCTCGTAGGTGAGTATGCCAGAAAGTTTGAGGAATTGGCATTTTTCTACTTGCCATATCAACAAAATCCAAATGAATAGTCCAAGTGCGTGAAGTTCAAGAATGGGATGAGACCTAGAATCAAGGATGTTATAAGGCACCAAGAGATATGAGAAGTCACAACCTTGATGGACAAATGTAGGATCTTTGAACAAAATCAACAGGTGAGGATCATGTAAAGTAAAAGCTTTGGACCTCACACACATTAGAAGAATGACCACAATAGAAAATGACCCTACTCTACCCCTAGCAAATTTAGAGGACCAATAGCTTCTATAAACGTATAAGAGGAAGCTTCCGTAGGTGTCAAGTGCTAACAAGTCATGCAAACAAGCCAACCTTCCCAAGAAAAAATGTTTCAACTATAGAGGACTACACTAGAGGAAGGATTGCCCCTATCAAAGGACTTGTATACTTCAAGTGTAACCAAAGAGGTCATATAAGCACTAATTACCCATAGTTGAAGGGAAGAGCCTATGGAAACATCTTTGTAGCTCAATTTGGAGCCAACAATACTAGCAACTTTGTCTCGAGGAACAATAACAACAATAAGGGAAACCAAGTTGCTTGCAACAATAGTGGTAACAACAATCTCCAAGCAGGAAGATAGCAAAATCAAGGAAGAGTTTCAACAATAAGTGATGTTGAAACTACTCAAGATGGTGATTTTTGCCAAGGTAAATGTTTTACATGTGGTATTTCCATGACTATATTTGGGTGCAACCCATTCTTTTATCTATAATGATTGTATGAGCAGATTAAACTTAGAAGTTAGTTTCTTGCCTTACGATATGATTGTCTTAATCCCCCTGTTAATATCCTTATTTTTACTTCTAAAGTCTATTTACATTGTCCTATGTCCATTAGAAATAGAAATTTTAAGGCAGATTTATTTATTTTTTACCCATATATGATTTAGATATAATTTTAGGAATAGATTGGTTATTTGTCAACCATGTCTTGATACATTGTTATAGAAAAATGCTTTTATTTTTTTAGGAACCTAATTATTCATTTCACCCTTTATGTTTCACCTCTACTAACCAAATAATTTTTTCTTTAAAAGAAGAAGCTTAATGACATGAGTTTTTCCTTCTTGAAAAGAAAGGAAAAATAAAACTCTAAGATAGAAGACTTTTTTTTGTCATTTGTGAGTTTCTTGAAGTTTTTTCCAAAGACATTCCTGACTTACCTTCAAACAAAGAAATAGATTTTTCTATTGACCTAATACTTTGTGTTACTAACCTTTTATTGGATGTCTCCGATAGAGTTGGAGGAGCTAAAAAAAGCAAGTGGAAGAATTATTGGATAAGTAGTTTGTATGTCCTAATGTATCCCCATTGGACAATCTTGGTAGCCTTGAAAATCTAAGACAAAGATCTACAACTTCTCTCTTTACTGCTCAACCCAGTTCAACCATTTGAAGTGTCAAATATGGACGTGAAGTTACTACCTTTGTACCACTCTGATTGGACTTTTCCTTGTATTTTCTGGCCCAGATTATGGGGCTCTGATTGGTGGAATTTTGGGGTTGCTAAATATTCTATCCAAGCTCATTTTTCTTGATACTTTCAAGCATGTAATTATTAGGAAGTTAGTTGGTAGTTAGGAGAGTTAGTTAGTTAGAAACGTTTTGGAGACTTTTCAGATTTTGAAGAGTTGAGAGGGTTTCTTGCATTGGAAGTTTTGCTCTCTTCTCCATAGTTTTATCTTGTGTTTCTTCTGTGTTCTTTTCTATTTATTTTGCTGAGTTTCTATGACAATGGCCATGGAAGGCTAAACTTCTTTGTCAATTCAACGTTCATGAATGAAAATCGGTTTGAGTGTTTTATTCTTTATCTTCCCTATGTAATATCTACTATTTGTCATTCCAATTCTTAATTTGTTTTCATGATTGTGATCTCGCTTGAGTTTTAGATTATGTTCTATTAGGTAATCAATTGATAGCCTAAAATCAACCAGTTATGATCTTGAATTCATGTTAATTAGGGACTGTGATTGTGATCTTAGTATCCATGGATGAATGTTAGATGATTATCTAAAGAAACTTAGGTTGATATGAAATTACATCCTTCTTAGAACCATGATAACTAATTGCATGATTGAATCCTTGAATTGATGTTACATAATTTGTTCTAGATCTATTATGTTTTGCATAAACTATGTTCTACATAATTACATGTTCTACATAATTCTGTTTCACCTAAACCCCCATTCTTACATTCATTTTGGTTTATAATCAAGAAGATTAGGCATAGTATGATTGTGTATTTGTAAAAATCGACCTAAGTTAGTCCCTACACTATATAAATTAAGGAAAATGTAGTGATTTTGATAGTGTTTCAGCAACATTACCACGCCATTTCCATCGATATCACCATCATCATTACGAGTATTCGACCACTACCACTACCAGCACCGATGATTTTCCCATCAGTACCAGTAGTCCAACTAGCACCACCACCTTAATGGAACCATTGCCACTACCACTACTAGTAGTATTGGTGGTCTACCGTCACCACCACCACATTCCCATCGACATCATCGTGATCATCATCATCACCACCACCATTATCATCATTGATACCACTACATTGCCACCATCATTCTTATTGGCACCACCATTACTAGTAACATCAATACTACCACCATCGACACAAATGATTCGCCATCACCTTTGCCATTCTTATCGGTATCATCACCACTACTACTCTTATTGGCACCACCACCACAACCACCCTACTAGCACCAATGCTACTACTACCACCACCATCAATAGTCTAACATCACCATGGACACCACTATCACCATTATCCCACCGACGCCACCGCCACTACCACCACCCATCTACCCTACCAATGCGATCCATCAACAACATCACCACCATATTACCACCACTACTCTCATAGCCATCACTATCACCACTACCGGTACCATTCTCATGACCTTTACCATCATCGACATTGCTATCACTATTGTTGGCAAAACAAGCAGCCCAACTCAACTAGTCAAGATGCAAATATGGGTTAGCTTAGCCTAAAAATTTAATGGGCTGCAATTTTTGTAGCCTTCTAGTCCAATCCAAATTGGTTTACTACTTTATTTTACTATTTTTTATATAGAATTTTAAAGAGAAAATTGCGGGCCAATATAGGCTCAATGCATTTCAGGCTAATAATCTTTTGGCCCAACCTAGCTTAGTAGGCTTGTCAAGCCAAGATAAATTGGTTGGATTCCTTTTGGGTTGTATTTTTTAGAGCCTAACTTGGCCTAAATCCATTGAGCCACACTAGGTTGGCTCATCGAGGCGAGCTTATTTTGTTAGCTCTAACTACTTCCATTACATTGTTACCAACATGCAAATACATCCTTAAAATAATTTTAATAAAATAGAGAATTTTCAAAGTGAGTTTATTTTGAAACTAAAAATTAAATTTTGAAACCCAAAAATAAATAAAACTGATTTTGCTTTTTAAAAATTTTGAAACTTACAACTAAAAACCACTCAAACGTGCACATAAAAATCCATTTTGTTGTCACCACTTTTCAACTTTGGGGAAGGTTAGCAAAACACTCTCTTAACACATTTTTATTATTGGTTAAATTTATTGAAAAATATAAAATCATGACAAGTTCCTTAAATAAGATTTGGAACCTACAAAATTTTGTGATTTTTAATGTGTTTTCTCAATAGAAGAAAGTGTGTCTAAAAGTGTGTTAAAGAGTATATTTTTAACATTTCTCCTCAAATTTTGTGTGATATGAAGTGAATGCTAATTATATATAAGAAACAAATATTTAATTCATCAAAACTATAATCAGGACCAAAAATTACTCTCATTTGTTTCTTATATATAGAAACATAGTTTTTAGGACTTTTGTTTGTATGTGAAAAAATTAGGAATGTCAAAATAAGCTTAACCTTTGAGCTAACTTGTTTGGCCTGTATGGGTTGGAAGGGTTGTAAAAGTTCATACTTGAGCTTATTTTTGTTTGAATTGACTTGATCCAAATTTTTACTTGCTCGAAGTGAGTTGGCCCAATTCTTTGTCTTAATTTATTTTTATTATTTAATTTTTTATAATGAGTGGATCACTAACTTAGTCCTTGAAATTACAATAATTAGTCAAATTAGTTCATAAAATTAATAAAATAACAAAATGATTCCTAAAATTGAATATTATCATTTAATTAAGTCCTTAAAATTATAATAATAATTAAATTAGTTTCTAAAATAAATGCAATGAAAAAATATCTCTAAAATTGTAATTTTAAGTCAATTTAGCTGAAATTATAAATGTGGATCAAATTGATCCCTAACACACATTGCCTTTTATCTTCTAAAATTTTGTGAATTTTACACTTTTTTGTCTAAATTTTAATCCTAATCCTAAAGTGCAATTAAGCCTTTAGAAGTAAGTAAATGGCAAAAATAGTGGAATTAGAGTTTGAACTCTTGACCCATTCCCTCCCCTTTTCACAAGAACTAAAGTCACACACATACATATACATATACATATATATATATATATATATATATATATATATATATATATATATATATATATTGTATTTGTTAATTACACTTTTAATTCCCTAACTATATATTCATAGCTATTAGATGAAAAATATTAAAACTTAATATGATAAATTTATTTATTAAATATTTTTATTTTAATTATATAATTTTATAAATTATACAAATTTATTTATTAAATCATATAACATTATTTATTAGTTAAATGATACAATATCTCATAAATTTATTTAGTAAATATTTTAATTTCTAAACATCCCTGCAGATAAAAGGCTAGATGTATAAATAATAAATAATTTTATATAATTGGATAAATAAATTTGCAGCTAAAATAGAAATATTTAATAAATAAATTTATCATCTTAATATTTAATATTTTTTCATATAAATTTAGAGATCAAAAGTACAATTAACAAATACAATAATGATAAATATAATATATTTTATATATATATAATTTAAACATGTCAAATAACTTAGTGACTTTGGTAAAAGGAAAAAGTCACAAGTTCAAATCTCAATTCTAAAAGATTTTAACATTTTTAAAGGCTCAATTGCACTTTGGTGTAAAATAAGCAAAAGTTTTAAAATATCTGATAAAATTTATAAAATTATATAAGTTTAGGGTTTAAAATGTATATAAAAAATTAAAGATAAATTGGTGATCACTCTTTTATAATTGGTAAAATTATAAATAATAAATTTAATATTATATATTTAATTAATGTTAAGTTTAAGATTAATATTCTATGCACATTGAATTATGTTTTAATTTTTAGCACTTTTTTTTTTTACAATTGATATATTATTTTATTTTTATTATTATATACTGTGTACAAATGATAATTTATATCTTATTTGAATTTATAGTAATTAAAATATATTTTATTAATTTATTATATAAAAATAATTTTTTTAATATTTATAATTTTGTATGTTTTAAAAAATGAATAATGGTATATGAACTTATCCATTTTGTGTGTAGCTGGCCAAGAACTGAGTTGGGGTAATAAAATTCTAACCCGTTATAAAATTATCCTATCCTAAAAATATGTTGGTATAAGTCAGACTGATCTAAATTCAAAAAATGTGGATTCACAAATTATGTGGGATGTGAAAACTATAACTATTAACTGATCATGTGTTAACGTGGATAAGTGATAGATCAAAACTCACTCTTAATTTTATTTGACGAGAATTTATCGATGAACATGCTTTAAATACATACAACCAAACACATGCTAATTTGACTTGCAGAATATATATGTATTTTAGTCAAGTGGTGCAATCAAACTTGCAAATTGTTGTGTAAGGTGTGCAATAAATTCAGCTACGCAGCTGCAAGATTTTTCCAAACAAATTTCCATTATTCAATTTTGTTTTTTTTATCGTTAGAAGGTGTTTCATAAATTAATTATTGAACAAAACATATATTTTTTTCATTTATGTTTACTAAAAATATTCATATCAAGTTTTAAATTGCAATTGTAATAATATAAAAAACATTGATATTGTGATAAATGCAGAACTTTAAAAAAACTTTGATTTTGCCGACACAATTTAAATTTATAATTGTGATACCTGTTTCAAAAAAAAGTTTTATAAAAACAAGATACAAAAGTCATTCCAAACGTAGCTTGTTTTACTTCTCATCATGTTTTAAAGTGAAGATGTAAATCGAATAATGTAAGCAATCATCGATTGTCTATATATGATATTATAAAAGCTTATTCATCGTCTTTATACTTGATAATCAGTCACTAGTGGCAACTTTTAAATTGGTCATGTCAAACAACAATGTGACAGCGGTGCCGCATGCGTTGGAAATAACCCCGTTATTTCATTAACATTTATATTGTACTTATTTTTTTTAATAAAATTTTATGTGGGTTCTCAAAATTCAAAGAGCATTTATACATCAATAACAAAATTCAAATTCAAGTCATTGTTAAACATATGGAACGAGAAATTTATGTTGTACAATTTTTTATATGTTGTACTATAAACTACTATGTACACGACAGGTTAAGAAAAGTAACAAGATCAACAAGTAAAATCTCTAAAGATCCTCGATCAACTTTAAAGTGGATGAGCCTTACATGGTTATACTATAGAGCATGTGCTTCGTGTGCATTTTCCTTGAGTTTTCGCGAGTAGTATATATTCTCTAAATGATGAGGACTTACCAGCTTTCATATTCCCTTTTTTTTTTTTCATATGATGAAAAATACTAAAAAGAAAGTAGAGTCGAATTTGAACGTTGATAATATAGAGGAAGAATTTAATGGATGGTGGTCCCATATATTCCATTTTTGCTATCCAGTCTCTACTTTTCAATCAGTGATAACTCTCAAATTCAAACTACAATTGGAGAGCAGAAATCAACATGTAAATCACGTGATGCATTGAATAAATATTTAAGGGCTTGGTGGTATACCGTCTTGTATTGCATTTGATTTGATATGGTAATAATAATTAATCCACCAACTCTGGCCCTTAAAAAATTATTACTATGGTTGACCTAGACTATAAAAGTGGCTAAGTTAAGCTTCTTATCTTTTAAATGTGGCGTTAGCATTGATGAAGCTGGGAGTGCTTCGTCCACAATTGGTTTAGCTCTTAATTATAGCACCAAATGGTTTTGAGCTTAATTAATTAGCAATTGACCTCATCCCTGCTTAATTATACTTTTTTAGACTGTACGCAGGGTTTTGAGTACATAATATCAAGTGGAATTGGTTGGCTGCAGTATTATCAAGTTTTCTATTATAATAATGGCTACTATTATGAAGTTGAATTGCGTTGGACACCAACATTATGTTGACATGGATAGAAATGAATTCAGATTCTTTAAAAAAAAAATTGAATTCAAATTTTATAGATGAAAACAAATATAATTGGAATTAGAGAATCGAGGTGATAAAATAAGAGTGACAAAAGGTTGGTGCAGCCTAGCTTTTATATAGGGAAGGATTTGATCCAGTCTAATGTTGAGTCTAATTTTTTTTATTTAAAAATATCTAAATTTTTAAAGAAAAAAATATAAAACTAAATAAATTTAATTTATTTTAAGTCAAGTTTTTTAGTCTAACTTGACTTAGCAGATTTAGTAGATCTAATCAAATTGATTTGATTCTATCTGAGTCAAATTTTTTAAATCCAAACTAATGAAGTATTGAATCAAGTCTATTAAGTCATACCTATTTTTTTTACATCTAACTAAACTTGATTAGTTAAGTTCTTCAACAATATTATTAGTAATTATTAATAAAATTGATAAATACTTTTAAAAGAAAATGATGCTGTAAAAAATATTTTCCTCCTCCCGATAACATGTTACACTATAGGTAACAAAATAAAATAAGGGAGTGGGGAATCAAATCTGCACAAGGAAACATGCATCATTAGGATCACAACAAAATAAAATAAAGGAAAATAAAAACAAAATCTTCCGTAAACATCACTAGGATCACAACGTTATATTAATTACAGATTAGTTACTGGGTGGGAGTGGTTCGATTCCATAGGTGTTGTATATTGTCCATAGGACCATAAGAAGGAGTATATGAATATTGTCCATAGGTAACTAAAATAAATGTTTAAAATGGAAAAATATTCTTTTTTTATTAGTTAAAACTTCTTTTAACTACGAGAGTTCTGCTCGTTAGTATAGAATGATTTCACACTAAAAGTATGAAAAGATACCATTTGTATTCTATTGGATAGAAATAATAAATAAATTTATTTAATAATAAAGTTCGTTCTTGAATTATTTAAAAAATTTTAATTTATTTAAATTTTAATTAGCTCTCTAAACTAAAAAAATTATAATTAGATTCTTAATATTCTGCAATTTTTGTAATTAGATTTTTAAAATTAATAAAATTATAACAAATTATTATTTTTCTAGTAGTTTCAAGTAAACTAACTCCAAAAATAAATTACAAAAACTTGAAGAAAATCAAATAGCTAATTAAAATTTTTCAAAAAGTTCATAAAGTTGTTATGTATTAAACCATAAAAATAAAAAAGTAATGAGTTGGAATACACTGCAATTTGTATGTGATTCGTGCTTATATTTTTGTCCTGAAAAACAATTCCCTAACTATATTCAGTATTGCTAGTTAGTACGAAATGATTTAGTAGTTAAACTTCATAAATCATGGTATTTAAACTCATATCTTTACTAAGATATAATTTAAGTTTAAATACTTTTTTCAGTCTCTCTAGAATAAGTGAGTATTGATTTTAGTTTTTATAAAATATTTTTATTAATTTTTATTTTTTTAAAATTTAAATAATTATTTTTTATCTTTATTATTATATAACATTTATTAGTTACTAATGCATTTAATGAAAGGTTAAATGATATGCTAACATATGATGCCTTCAAAATTATTTTTAAATCCAAAAATAAATATTATTAGGAACTAAAAATAACAATTTCAAATTTTAGAAGAATGAAAAATAAATAAAAATATTTTAGAATAATTAAAATTAAAATTCATTCATATATGAATTAAAATTAGTAATTTCAAATTTTAGAAAAATAAAAATCAATTAAAATTTTTTATAGAAACTAAAATAAAACTCACTTATTTTATAGGAATTAAAAACATATTTAAACTAATAATTTATATATCATAGGGTAAAGGTTTCTCATAACAATTCATAACAAATCCATTCATTTAATTATACATTTTCTTTTTTTTTTTCTTTTTCTTTTCTTTTCTTTTCTGTCTCTCAAGTGTACTTAATCTCAAAATTTCAAGAAATGTCCCTGGGCCAACGGAAACAGATATTCTTCCGATGTTAAGGTTTAATATATTTTCCTTTAAACATTTAACCTTTATTATCTTTTCCTTGCTAAAGAAAACCTCTCAACCATCATAATTTTAATATCTCTTAATTTTAATGTAAATTAAAATAGATATTAATATAAAATAAAATAGAATATAAATATAAATTAAAATGGATCTTAATGTGAATTAAATCCACTCTGGAAAACCAATGGATATTAATAAAATTAATTAACAAGATTTTAACAGTTTGAAATATCTAACAAAAAAAACAATAGTTCTCTCACATGCTTTAAAATATTAAAGAAAATGTTTTAAAGAAAAAGAAAGAATGTTGAGTTCTTTAATAGTGGAGGTAATGTGTTAGACTTGGTTCAACAAGTTGTAAATATGAATCATACTGGGATTGATAAAAATAACTCACAATGTAATTGATATAGCAAGTTATATAAATAAAAACATTTTATGTGTGTTATATTATCGTTGTGACACTATGTCATATGTGTGTCCTATTCATGAGCGTTCTAAAGATTTCATAGTTATTTCATATAAATAACTACACTTGACACTCATATATAAGTAATTCCATCAAGTATATGCTACAAATTATACATCACCCACAAGGGATCTGAAAACATGTTTAGTGTATTTTTTTTTTAATTAAATGAGTCATTTGACTCTATATTAAATTCAAATTTAATAAATTAGAAATAATAATAATCACTTTAATAATAATGCAAATCTTATTTAAAAATTTGAAAAACTAAATATTCCCACCTTTATTGAAATATTTCCCACTTTAAGACTTAAACATTTCCCACTTTTATTCTAGTCTAACAATTACTCTCCCTCCACTCGATTATTGTCCCCCACACATCATTTCCACCTTGTCTCTCTCATCTCGCCGCCGCCTAGTCCCGCTGACCGTGATCGACGCCTACGCCCGCGACTCTGCATCCCTATGCCTACAACCCACCATAGTTGGACCTCTCCTCCCCTCTTCGATGTGACCGATGTCATTTCCCAGCTAGCTCCTGCATGACCCAGATCTGTAGGTCTGATGTTGTCAGCTCTATAGATTTTGATCCAATTTGAGTCTCGACACTAAACTTTCTTTCATTCCTTCAAATCTTAGTACATTTAAGCTTGATACGAAATTATTCAACCTTGAAACTAAATGAGCTTGCAGTGTTTGATAAAGGTTGTTGTATTGATCTTGAGCATTAATTTTTGAATCAAATAACCTACACTTTATTTCATGTTTCATGAGTAGTTGGGTACTCCTATTTATGTGATTTTATCCAAGATAGGCACATCCCATTCTAATAATTACATATCCAAAATCAATTTTAATTATAAAAATTTTTCAAAAAATATTCTATATGAAAATTAGGCTACACAGCTATAACAATCGCTAACTGCTTGAGAAGTGGTGGAGAAAACCAAAAAATTAAAGTCTAGAGAATGGGTCAATGACAAAACTCGTGAACTTGCTGTAAATTCAATCTTTTATCTTTTTAAACATTACTTTAAACTTTATTAACTATTAATAAAAGTATAATTAAAGATTCATCATTTTTTGAAGTTCAAATATGAACAACGGCGACAAGAAATCCAAATATCTATCACAGAGGAAACAACATCTACAAATGACTCCAATACTATACCAGTCAATGATAATGACATGTACTTAGAAGTTGTTGGAGGTAAGAATAAAAAAGGGAATGTATATGGACTTGGGAAATTAACCAACAAGTTCATGCATTCAACACGTATTTCAACTAATTTGTTAGACATGCCAATGGTACAACAAATGGAAGAGATGCGTGAGACAATTCATAAATTGAATAATGAACTTACGGAAAAAAAAAAAAAAGCTAAGAAGTCACTTGAGGAGAAAGTGGTGCAATTGTTGCATATCATGAAGAACAAAGTGAGCAAATTCGACAACAAAATGAAAAAAATGGAACAACAAAATCAACAAATGCAACTTATTTTACAACACTTGTAGTTGAAATCTCTTATGTCATCCCTCACTACACCAAATAATAATGACGACCATGGTGATAATGCTTAGGATGGTTATCTTCAAGATGATGTACTAGACAATCATGCTCACGATATTTAGGATAATTATGTTGATGATTATTATAATTTTGAATTATTAATAATCATATTGATACTTTTAATTGTTAATGTTTTCAATGTAATTGTTTATTTCAAATTTATTATTGTATGTTATTTATAGTGATATTAAATTTGTGAATATTAATAAATATTTGGCAGATTCGAAATATATATTACTAGTTAAAAAAAGAATGAAAAAGGTAAAAATTTAGCAACCGAAATAAATCTATAGCTTTAATTTTAGCAATCGAAATAGCGGCTAATTTCTAAAATAAAATATTATACTCCACCAAAATAGCGATCGATATTTTTTTATTATATCATATTCCAATACTAATTAACGACTCATTTAACAATCGATTTATCGACCAATTTGTTTTAAATTATTATAAATTCTAGATTAATTTAACGACCGATTTTGTCACCGATTTTTTGGTTTTTTTAAAAATTTAAATCAATTAGCTACCGATTTTATTTTTAATATTTTCCCCCAAAAATTAGCTACCGAACTAGGTCCACCAATTGTTCGGTTGCTAATTTTCAACCTTTACAAATGGCAATCAAGTACGTTGACGGCCAAAATTTTGGTCGCTACTTTGCCACCAAATCAATATCAATCACTAAATCATTAGCGACAAAGGTTTTTGCCACCGACTGATTTTTGTCGCTAATTCTGTAGCGAAAGACTTTAACCACCAATTTCGAAATTTAGCGACCGAATTTGCTAGTCACTAAAAATCAATTTTTTTTTGTAGTGTATCTCTCAAATATTTTATGATCTTATGCAATGTCAAAATGTACCACTCATAAGTGAAAATGTGAGAATTATCTTCAAACAAATAACGCACTACCACACTAAATACAAATAATAGAGTGAAAACATATATAATCATCTCAAATAAAATATAGTACACTTTGTTTAGCATATACTTTCCCAAGAATGACATGCAAACGACTCAAATATCTTAGATATTATCTACGTAAAAAAATTAATTTTAAACAATCTAAAAATAACATATGCAAAATTTCACTTTTTTTTTTAATTTTTAATGTGACTAACATAGGACCTTCACATACATGTTCACAAAACCAAGCTCTAATCAAGAAAATACCAAGCGCTAATCAAGAAAACATGAATCATGCATGCATCATTTACACATAATATGATTTCGGCTAAAATATAATTTGATCACAAAAGAATAATATCAATATATTATCAAAAATATATCAAATATTATGCAAAATTTTCTCATACCTACAACATCATACTTATACTATATCTACTAAAATCATAAACAAGTTTCAAGTCTATTAGAACCATCTACTATCATTATATCTAAGCTTTTTCTTCCCATTCACTTTATTAAAAAAAACTTAATTCTTCCATTTTTTAAAATTTTTAATGTCACCTACAATATCTCACCAATCAATCATATTTGTCTTGATTCCATAGTTTAAATTTGTATCTTTATTTCCACAACTACATACACTTTTTTTTTAATGAATACCTATGGACTTTCTAATAAATTTTGATACATACATGTTTTTTTTATGAATACCTATTGACTTTCCAATAAACTTTGATACACATTTCAACAAGCAGGTATCATATTTAAAGTTTAATCCAAAAATTATATTATTTATATGTAAGGGTGATTTGTTAAGATCAAGCCCCTCATAAGATAAAGTCTTAATGATAACAAATTGTCAAGAAGTAAATTTTAGGCCAATTAGAACAGAAAACATAAGAAGAGAAATTGAATTGAATTTTAATTCTTTTTGCAAATCTTTTTTAAGGATGTATCGCCTACCTATGTAAGATGGTTCCTTTTTTTATTTGATTAAAAATGCAGTAAATAGGTTAATAAAACTCTTTCTCTTTTTATCAATTTCTTTAAATAGATAAAAAAATAAATAATAAAGTAAGGATAGGAATGCACATATAGAAGTTTTATATTGGTTCGTCTTATCTAATGACTACGTCCAGTCCTTGCCAATCCACAGAATTTCACGATAATGAATACTTTGAAAAAAGTATTCTTCCCAATAAGTCTTTTTAAGCTTAACCAAGTATAATTTTCAATTGCTTCTTCAAGCAATCATCCCAAGTATTTTTTTAACAAAGCCTCTTCAGGTTTCGATATTTTTCATACAAGAAAATGGCTTATTATTAATGCTCACTTACTTTTTACGTCTTACAAATGAATATATAGTGAAGTTCATGTCTTCCTAACTTAGAGATAATGTAGAGTTGTGATATAGATTAGGTTAAAAAAGATTAGAATAAATTATAATAGCAATGACAATTCTAAAATTTTCAACTCTTCAAGCTTATATAGGCTTCAAGTCTAATATGAACGTTGAAACATTAAATGTCTTTCATCAACTTATCACTTTAACAAGATAAAACATTGTATTTGTCTTGTTTTTCTCGTATTGTTGTCGTTCCACACAAGACAATCTTCTAATATCTTTGACAATGTATGTTGTTGTTCTCTATAAAGTAGGTAAGCATGTCTTTTAAGGTGACAAAGTACTTGATTGTTCAACTTTACAAAAATCATTGGTACTGGCTCATAATTCTTAAAAGATATGAAATACTTTTTACATGAATGCGAGTATAGATATATATATATATATATATATTATAAGTGATATGATGCATTTTGTTTGTTCATCTAATATGATAAATCTATCTTCTATATATAAGGCATATTTATAATAATAGTTTTGATAAATAAGACGATTATTGATTTTAATTAAAACATGATTAGTTATTTTAAATTGTTTGTAAGTTAGAAGAAAATGGTTTATTATTAATGTTTGTTGATTGTTTAGGTCTTACAATTGAATATATAGCAAAGTGCATGTCTTCCTAACTTACAGACAATGTAGAGTTATGTTTTACTATTCATGTTTGTTGATTATTTACATCTTACAATTGAATATATAGTGAAGTGCACATCTTCCTAACTTAGAGACAATGTAGAGTTGTGATATTGATTAGATTACAAAAGATTGGAATAAATTATAATAGCAATGACAATTCTAAAACTTTCAAGTCTTCAAGTATATATAGGTTTCAAGTCTAATATGAACATTGGAACATTAAATGTCTTTCACCAACTTGTTACTTTAATAAGATAAAACATAGCATTTATCTTGTTTTCTCATATTGTTGTTGTGTCACACAAGACAATCTTTCATTATCTTTGACAATGTATTTTGTTGTTCTCTATAAAGTAGGTAGGCACATCTTTTAAGGTGATAAAGTACTTGATTATTCAACTTTACAAAAAACATTGGTACAAACTCATAATTTCTAAAAGATATGAAACACTTTTGCATGTATGCAAGTATAGACACATATTTTATATATATATATATATATATATTAAGTGATACGTTACATTTTTTTTTATCATCTAATATGACGAATCTATCATTTGTAAATAAGGCACATTTATAATAATAGTTATGATAAATAAGACGATTATTGGTTTTAAATAAAACATGATTAGTTATTTTAAACTTTTTGTAAATTAATTTAAAACATATGAGAATTTAACAAAGTGTTTTAAACTAAGTTACTAATTGTTTACATTAAGAATGTGATTATTATGACACCCTTTACCTCTTTAATATTTATACTTATAGTTTATTTATTAAAAAGGTAAAGAATTCACCTTCTCCTAATAACTAAAAAGTATATCATGCTTGAGTCTAATTGGGATTTACAATGGTCGAGAAACAGGATCTCACATTCTTAAATAATGCGGAACAAATCAAATACAAAAGGATAACACTTTAAATATCATATCCTCAAATACAAAATATAATAAATCTAATTCATATACCTAACCCTAATGCCACAACCTACTAAAGCGTCCCAAGACAAAGCATAAATAACACCATAAGTCACAATGACACTAGTCTTCATGCTTTAACTCTTCATCACCTACAAATGGCATTCAGCCCAAACACAAACAATACACAACAAAAGGATACACAACAAAAGGGAGTGAGAAACGCATCTCACTCAACTTGTGATGTGAGTACAACGTAATAGCACTCACACGACACCATAAAAAATATAACTAATTATAATAATTACACAAAGACATTTATTTGAATGCATATAAATGACAATGAGGTAACATATTCTTTACTCCATCTACATGTAGTATAAATCTATCATCAAGAATGGGTTGACAATAACACGACTCAACCCTGTGGTTGACTTGTCCCATACTACCATGATATCCTCTAGTAGCACATCAAGATCTATTCAGCTTACAAGTATGCTCCGACCCATGGGATCAAACATGACCATTGGATGTTAATTACCGAGTAGTCCAGGAGGTCTAGTGACCTTACCAATTTAGGTTCGTATTCACTTCCCTATGAACTTGTATCTATTACATCATCCCTTTGGACCTAATTACCTCATCCACGACCCATAACAATCAATAAGTATTATTTTTGCCCTTTTGGACTAGGTCACTCAAGCTCATTATTATCATATCTTGGCCTAGATTACCTGTTGACACCCATCCTCATTAACTCGTTTCTCGATTTATATCTCATTATTCTTAATGCAATGCTTCTATATCAACACATATAGACATAATATAATTTCAGCATAACTCAATATACATGAATTCTCAATAATTCCTAGATACATATATAGGTACGTCTTCACAAAATCAACCAAATTCACAATAATTAACACAGAAATTGCATCCTAGTCTAGGGAGTTTAATCTCTCCTTGAGAGACATCCAAACAACCAAATACTACAATTGGAGATCTAGGTGTAGCACCCCAAAATTGTCCGGCCCAAACAACCACAGTTGACTTTCCCTTAACCGATAACGATAAAATCTTGAAGATTTTATACGTTATCAACAAGCAGCTGCCGCGGTGGCCCGCGTTGACTACCTCTAACAACTATGACAGTTGTCACCATAACGGATAAAAAATCCTGGAGATTCTTGGTGATAAGGCAAGATACTCATCCCAAGAATCAGGGAATAAAATCTGTTATTCAATTCAAATTCAAACTCAACCTAAACAGAATATTTACCAGAGATGGGCTAAGATACAAGTCCATCTCGCAGCCTATATAAGACCTCACCGCGAATGAGCGGGGGGTCGGAGATTTTTATACGGGGTCGAACACTTTTCACAAAGAAAACACGAGAGAGCGAAAGCCTTGCTGAAGCAATAGGAGCGCTGAGAGGAGATACTTTTGGAAAAAGACGAAAAGACGACACGGCAAGGTCTAGGTAACTTTTCCTCCCTCTAATTGTATGAATTGAATCGTGATTAAATAGACTAAGTTAAGCATCGTAAAAACCAATCCCTCTCTGGCTTACCCCTCCTCTCTCTCTCACCTTTCGCTGGGCTGAGTCCATCTCGGCCTTCACCTACGCCTACCGAGGCCGAGTCAATCTCGACCTCCCCTAAACTTTTCCTCTACACCTGCCCGGACCGAGTCCATCTCGACCCTATCTTCCACAATCTCCCCTCCTCCATGTTGGTCATGGCCGAGTCCGCCTCGTCCATTGGCTATAGCCCAACTTAGGAACCAAAGTCCAGAACTACGTGGACTTTGAATCCTCATACATTCGAGGTATGTAGGCAAAGAGGGCACACCTCTTGCAAGTCCATTACCCCAAACCAAACCACCCCTCCAAACATAGGATTCCATTAGATATTAGAGAATATTTTGTATTGCACAATCTAAGAATGTATGACATGTTTATTGCATATTGGTATGACCTCCCTATTCTTACTGGCACCAAAACATAGTATATCAACCTAGCCAAACCTTAGGTAACTGTTAGGTAACAGACGTTCTAGGGGCGCCTTGTGCCCCTAGAGCGTAAGCCCTAGAACGTAACCAACTTCCGAACCCTTTTGACCTGGTTCCTGACCAAGCCTTATCCTCCCCCTTCTCTTGGTTTTTCCAGCGTTCCTAAAACGCTGGTGGCAACTCCTTCTCAGGCCGAGTTGATCTCGGCCTACCCCTTTTACCTTCCCAATTTTGCTGTCGTCACAAATCTGGTTGTGACACTAGGGGAAACCTCTTAACCCACAACCATGAGGTTAAAAGTCTTATACTCTACCAATTAGGATAGACAAACATGACAGATTGAGGTTCTATGAGCAACACATTTTAACCCACAATTACAATATTAAGAGTCTTGACTCTATCAATTAACAGAAACAAGCAACCAAACACTATTAATTGATAGAAACAGTCAAACACAAACAACCAACTAGGAAAACAACTAAACATTATGTCAGTCGATAGAGACAGTCAAACACAAACAACCAGCATAAAAATAATTAAATACTTTGTCAATCGACAAAGGCAGACAAATACAAACAACCAATAGAAAAACAAATAAACAATCTATCAATTGATAGAGGCAGTCAAACACAAGAAATCAATTAGGTATCTGATCAACCCTTTACCCATAATTATACACACCCTTGAGCAAGATTTCAAACTCCCCCTTACTTAGAAGGTGTAAGGCTTTGAGATGTTCTTAGGATGCTCCTCCTTTATCCTTTGGTGTAACAATACAAGAGAGTTTAGAATAAGAGTTTCTGACACACTAAGAGTTGTGCTAACTCCCCCTTCTTATAGCGTAAGAATGAGTCATACTAGATTGTTTAAATATCTATTATTTAAATATTTATCTGCTATTAAATATTTCTTATATCTAAAGATAATATTTTTCAAATATAGATAATATCTTTTTTAATATTCAAATATCTATAACCATATTTGAAAGTTTGCTAAACATTCATTAAGAATAAAGATAATATAAATATCTTTTTAAATATCTAAAAGCTGTTAATTATATTTGAATTCAAATATTACTCGATATTTAAATAACACCTATTTTACCCAAAATACAATTTGTTTAATTATTCACAAAATAATAGTATTTTAAAAGGTGATAAAATATAACAGTCAATTATTTTATATAATAATTACAACAACAATAATAATAATAATAACACCACAAAAATCAAGGTCTTACAATTATAAAAACAAGACTTGATATTATATCTTAGACCAAATTACAAAGAACATGATATCTTAGACCAAATTACAAAGAACATGAATCAAGCTTGAGAAACATTGCTCTAAAGTAATTAATTGTTTAGAAGCACAGAGGAAACAAAAGATTGCTCATTATAAGCAACTCAAACAAAATGAAAACTTATCAAAAACATATGAGATTGAACATATCTTTAGAAGATAAAAGTTCAACAAGATCAAAAGCTATGTATGATCAAAGCATGACTAGAAGATAGATCTAACCAAAGGGTAAAAATTTAAGAACCTATATGTGATTAGAAGCTCCATTAAAAGATGCAAACTAAAAAAGGACTAAGAAGAACCGATTGGCATTGTTTAGAAGCAACAAAATTGTTATATTAGAAGCAACATGCTCGGAATTGTATTACAGAAGCAAGAAGCTATCTTGGACTATTATTAAGTACTAATGCAAAAAAAAAGAACAAAAACAAGAACACAGGAAGAGTGATGCACAAACATTGAACCAACTCAGAAGTAGTATGAGAAGCATCTTGTTAAAAATTACTCTTCAAAAGCTATAAGAGAATCTTCTATGAGAAACTCAACTTAGACCAATTGTCCAAGTGTTTCAAATTAAAGTTGAGGATTTCAAAATTAGTTAAAGATGATCTTTGAGAAAAGATACCAATAAAAGTAGAAGAGACAAAAATAATAGTTAAATATAATTGTATGAAAGAGATAACTAATGCACCTTTTGAAGACCATTTGACTATGTCTCTAACATTCATTAACGACTGGTTTAAAGCTAGAATACTTATAAATAAACCCAATTTCGAAGTATTCATTACAAGGAAGGAAAACAAGTGTGCAAGTCATTTTGAAGAATTTGTGCTTCTAATAAAAGAAAAATTGGCTTCTAAATAGAGATACTTTTCGTTGCCAAACATTGCATCATTATTTTATTTTGTATTAATTGTTTAGAGTGTTTTGATCTTTATATTTCATTTTATATCCACTCATTAAGTGTTTGAAAGAGAGAAAAACCAAAGTATGTCCAATAAGAGAGAAAATACTAAGTTCTGATTATGGGTTGGGACATTTGGTGAGATGTGATTGAGCCTAAAGAGACATGAAAAAAATACTTAGTTGATATTGAGCATGAAGAGGCTTGAAAAAGAATAATTGACTGTGATTAAGCCAAAAGGCTTGGAAAATAATACTTGATGGTAGTTAAGCCTAAAAAAACATGGAAAAGAATACTTATTGTGTTGGTGATAAGCTTATAAAGACTTGTAAAGAATATTGTGTGGAAAAACTATGAAGACATGAGAAAAAAGAATACCTTGTAATATGATGGGAGTAGTGTGATAAAATCCTATTTAAGGTAGAGATTAAATATAGTCCAAAATTTGCAGGTGATATTTGATTGCATATACTTTATTATTTGATATTCTAAATTATTTTCTGATTTAGAAACTAATAACTTTTGAACAAAATTTAGTTTTGATTATTAAAACACATTATGATCATGTTATTCATTTAAACTGGAAAATTCAAATTAAATTGGTTTTATACTTCAAAAGCAACCTCTGAGTTTGTTATACCAAAAACCAACTTTTGACCACCACCAAAAGCAATATTTTATTTACAAATAGTTTTTGAAGACTAACTTCTCAACATTTACACAAACTTATTTTTGGCTTAATTCTTTCCTTCTTAAAAGCTACTTTTAAATTAAAGTTAAAAATAAGAGTTTAAAAAATAAGAGCTTAAAAAAAAGTAGAAGTTATTTAGAAATTTTATTTTATTTAGTTTAAAGGGTCTTTTTAATTTAAATTTTGTTTGATAAAAAGTTAAAAGATTTAATTTTATTTAAAATAGTTATTTCTTTTAATAAAAAGGTATACTTATAAAATAAAAAAATATTATATAAGATTAATTTAATTTACATAAAAATAATTTAGTTGATAAAATTTATTATAATAGTAATTTGTAAATAATAAAAATATCAAAATAGTAAAATCTAGTACGAAGACAAATACAATGAAGATTCAAATATCATTTCACGATAAACCAAGAAAATATTTTTAAAAGTTATTTTTTTAAAACTAGTTATTTGTCTACTGAAAAATATATTTATAAAATAAAAAATAGTGTATAAAACTAATTTAATTTACATAAAATTATCTTTTTATGATAATAAAAATATTAAAAATAAATTTATTAAAATTTTTAATATTTTAAAATGTAAAAAATTAGTTTAACTAATAAAAATTATTTTAAAATAATATATGTGTATGGCATAAAGGAAAAAAAAAAAGTATACACTGGTAAACGGCTGCCAATAGGCTTTGAAAAGGTAGTGTCATTGTGCCTTATGCTTTAAAATGACTATTTAATCTACTTCATAATTCAAATTAAATATCTCAAAAACAACAAATTATGCAAAAATAGAATTTATGCTTTAAAAATAAAGACGCTGAGATATGTCATTTGTATCAAAAGAAACAATTTCAAAGACTTATATCGGTATTGCACAAGTCTTTCCAAATTTAACAAACACTTCTCAAATTTTGCACAATATAACTAGTAAGATAACATTTTTTACATGAATCCAATAATTCAGAAAAAAATTAAAGGGAGAAAAGGAGAGAGATTTTCGAAGAAAGTTAAGTCTAATGGCTTTACCATATAAGGGTATAAATAAAATAGGATATTAATATAAAATTAAAATCAAATATTAATGTAAATTAAAATAGACATTAATGTAACATGAAACAGAATATGAATGTAAATTAAAATAGATGTTAATGTAAATTCACATTCCAAAAACCAAAGAATATTAATATGATTAATTAATGAGACTTTATTTTTTTAAAATATCAAACAAAAATACACCACATAATAATTATTTATTCATCTATTAACGTTTGACATAATTAATATTTGATATTTTCTTATTTGTTTGAAAAAAAATTTCCCATGTCATTATAATTTATCTATCTTAAAAGTTTTTTATTTGAAAATTTACATTTATATCCTTTATTTTGTATATTAATTATTTTATAAATAATAATAAAATAAGAGAGATATTGTAATTTCTTAAAAAAATACATAGAATAAAATACATAGAATAAAATATCATGCCTTGAAATATTTTAATAAGATTTGATCAAATTAGTTCTTGAATGATAAAAAATATTAAATATGTTCTTGAAGGACTAGTCCATTATAGTCAAATTAGTCTCTTTATTAACTCTTGTTACTAAATTCTAATAAAAAAAAATGTGATATGATAATGACACAGTATCATGATGAAAATTCATGTAGCTTGAAAATTCAATTAAAATGTCATTTTGATTCTCAAAAGATAAGGAGTTATAAGTCATGTTAAACGAAAGGGTGAGATTCAATCAAGAGAAAAGAAAAAGGCACGAGTGAATGATATATAGTACACAACTGTTTATATACTAAGAATCTATGATTGCATTCAGTAATTGTCATTTATGGTGGCTCTTGTGTAGAAGGGGGAGGAGGAAGTTGTCTTAGTTGTTTTGAGGAGTGAGAATATTCATAGTTTTTCAAGAGTTTAAACAAAGTTGTTAATATAATAATTTGAGTACAAAGCTCCTATAATTCAAGTCAAACATGTGAAAAGATAAAGTAATTAAAACTTAAGCTTTAGATTTATTAATAAAAAATATTTGTTACTATTTTTTTATAAAGTAAAATAATCACATATATTTTAAAAAAATTCAACACATACACCTCTTTTGTAAAAATTTGTTTTAAATTTTGCCAAAGTGGACTGCCTGATTCATGTTCTCAATGTTCAAGGATGATTTATGATGAGTATGGTTGAGTTTAAAGGTTCAGTGTCCAATTTATTTTTATAGAAGGTGAAAGAAGTGTATTTGTAATGACATGGATGATAATAAGTTGACTGTGTAGAGGAATGCCATCGAAACTCATACCCCTTTTCTCTTTATTTGGTCTAACCTTCATTGTTCAAGAACTAACTTAGCCTTCTACTTGAATTTTCTAGAACCAATTCACACAGGTAATTAATGTCACGTTTTTGTTAGCATTTAGTTAAGAGGAGTTAACATAAGGACCAATTTAATCCATAGCTAATCTTTCTATATCATATTTAATAATTTTTATCTTCCAAGGATTAAACCGACATTCTACTCAAATACAAAGTATAATTTTGACAACATTCATATTCTAGTTGTCCCAGTTTTCAAAACGACATTAAGCACCATCTTGAAATTCCAGTTCCCATTTCTGAGGCCTGATAATTTGGGTTTTGTTAACGGAAAAAAAAGTGGTCTCTAATTTATGTCGCTAAGCTACTTAACTACCAAAATCTAAATTAACAATAGTTTTTTAAGTTTAGTCACCAATTTTAGTAATGGTTAAACATAAAATTTTTTATACTGAGAATGGCTTTAAGAGCTCGGTTAACAAATTGAAATTAAATTTCTTTTCTAGAAAAATAATACTAATGTATTTTCACTATCATTTCCAATATATTCCAACTATAATTTTTATTTATTAATTTTTAATCAATATCCTTCAAAATGCTAGTTAACAAATCCCAATAAAAAATTTGTATCTTTATTCTGTAGTTATATTATTTTTTTATTCGGTAGTTATATTAGTGGCTATTTTCTATAAAGTCAACTTTTGAATCTCTCCATTTCATGGTGTTTCAGACACAAACATAAAATAAAATTATATGCCAATAGCTATATCCAACTGCACTACACTAGAGTTAGAACAAAACTCACCAATGCTAGATGATAATCAATTAAATATATTTTAGTCAAACTGCATATATTTGTCACAAAGCATCTACGATAAAATAAAAAAATCGCCGCATATTTAATATTTAAATTGAGATTATTAATTAAAATGGAACAATTTTGCATAAGACTCACATACTCAATTATTCATTAATTAAGAAATCATAGACCAAACTAATATATATATTGACAAGAAAAATTATCTATGCATGTTTATTTTCTGTTTTTATTCTGTTTCTCTTATAGAAAAGTTATGAAAAATAGTGAAAACAAATAATATGATAAAAAAAAGCCAAATAAATATAAAATAATATTTTGTTAACTTTTATTAAAAATATATTATTCAAAATAAAATATAATAAAAATCTATCAGCATTGCTAAAACATTTTACGAAAATGGGGAAGCTTTGTTCAAATATTTTGAGTTTAAAAGCAACCTATAGCTTATTACCAGCAAATTAAATTAGAAAGGAAAGAAACAAACACTACTAGAAAAGGAAAATTAATGTTTTAAAAATTAAACTTATGTTAAATTGGTGAAGGTACTGGTTTAGATTTTTTTGTTTATATATATACTGAGTTATTCAGAACTGAAAAATCAGAAAAATCTTATTGAAATTTTAAATTGATATAAAACAATTACATTATATATCTAACAAGAAGAGCTAAATTAATAAATAAATAGAATGTAAAGTTTACTTTAAGAAAATTTAACTAGTGTTCTTAGCGTATATGTTAAGGAAATAAAGTAAAAAAAATTAAAAAATACAATAGTGGACTCCCTCATAATTTTTATGCAACTCAAACACAATTTTTAAAAAATATATCCGTAAGTTACCAGTTAGCCAGACTCAAAAAAATATACTATTAACCTAGTACAGATCATTCTAAATATAATTTTCAAAATAATTATGACTAAAATTAATTATTTTACATATAATTTAATAATTTAATAATAAATTTTATATTATCATACGTATAAATTCAATTCAATTAATAAATGATTTGTAAAATAGTCATAAAAATGTAAATAATGTATCAATGATATCACTTCCACCATGGGTGCAATTCCGTGGAACCTTCTCTTTCTTTTTTAGTGACAGGAAATCAGGAAGTGCTTCCCAGTTGAACCATTCTGCATTGACTAGTTTAATTCAATTTATTTTTTATTTTTCTGGTTCAATTGCTGTTTTTTAAAGCGTGGATAGATCAAATTGACCAATAAATCACCTATTGATTAGATCGATCAAATCATGTTTTTTTTTCTTGGAACAGGATCAAATCGTGTTTGAAAACACAAATATGTTCACGTAAGTTCGATCCTTCAAGTTAGGTCTTGGGTTTGAAAATTTTAAACCTATGAGATTTGACATGTTAATAACAAAACTGTTACATATTAGGAAAAAAATTAATATGAGTTTGAAACAAATCAACGTTGATATTATTGGTTAAATAATAATTTAAAAATAAAAAAATAAAGATATTTAACAGAAATCAACCATAGTAATGAATTACAGTTTTATTGATGGCCATGTGATTGACGTGCCTAATCACGAGGCTGATTTGTTTTTTCTTCATATTTTTCTTTTCAATTCTTAATTTTTCTAAAATATAAATAAAATTATTAGTGACCCAATTATTTAACCCGCACTCAAATGAGATCAGATGGATCAAATCAGTTTGGATTTACCTAAAATAATTGAAAGAATTGAAAAAGTCCTCAAGATCATCAGAATCGTCCATGAAAGAAGATCCACGGTAAATAAGAATCATATTCTTTCCATCCATTGAACCTAGGCTTTTCCTATTTAGGAGGTTGATCTAGTTCATAGGCTAAATTGGGGGGTGGTGGTTAAGTGGGAGATATGGCCATTCATTTGTTTTAGATTTTATCTTGTCATGGGAACCAAATTGTGTATTTTAATGGATTCTTACACTTATAGGCTGGTGAACTGTACTTAGAGGAAACTAAAAACAAGATACTAAAGTATTTATTGAATATTATAAATGGACTTAACTTGTGATATAAACACATAAAAAATGAAGTTATAGACTTCAATATTTGCAAGTGGTAGAACATTAAAATGAAATAATAGTCTTGGATCCCATAGTAGAATTGATAGTTACTCTAAAGAATTTATTAAAAAAAATTATCCAAATTATATAAAGAATATTTTGTTTAGAAACTGAATTATTTGCTCTAGTCACGACACAGCCTCTAGGATTGAAATCTTAGGGAGATGCTTTGACTAGACATGTTTTAAAATTAATTAGGGTTTAATTAGACTCTGAGGGTTCATGTATTAATGTTAATTGTTTTCATTTAATTTTTATAACTACTTAATTACTAAAATTAAGTTTCACACTCTAAATTCTATTTAATAATTAATGAAAATACAACCAAAGTTTTAGCATAATATTAACTTATATAAATTGATGAAGAAAAAATATATAATGTTTAAATAAAAAAAAGTGGTGAAGATAAGGGGAATGGAATAATTTTTCTCATTATTTTTATGTTTATTTAAATATTTATGCATTTTTTATTAATTCATGTAAATTAATGTCATGTTATATATATATATTTTTTTCAAATTATTGTTAATTATGGGAAGAATTTAAAAATGTAGAACTTAACAATTTTTATAAGTAAAACTTTATTAAAAAAAAATGTAGAATTAGTACTCTAACCTGAATACGAGGATTTCGCAAGGTCGTATCAACAGGACGAGAGATGCAAGGTCATAAGCCAAACTATCACAAAGGATCATAGACCTTTTATAAAAATCAAGTTGGTTCAACCTAAGAATTAAAGAGGAGCAAGCTCAACTCACACTGTTTCAAGAGTTTAATATGCATATTCAAAAGTTTCCAAATAAAGTGTTTAAATATGATTTTAGACATCAATACTCTTAATTAGGGAGAATAAACGCAAAAGCTTCCACCTCCAAGGCTCAAAGATTAAAATATACAATTAGTTGATGTCAAATAATAAAAACTAAACAATGTTTAGCACCCAACACCACATTGTTCACTTACCGATGCCAACAATGTTGTGAGCTTCAAGCCACTTAGTGCCCAGTGTTGCACTATTCTACACTCGATGCCATCTACCCTGCATCCAATAGTTGTTCACATTTTCCTTCTTGAAAATCAAATTAATGAGCCTCATCTCCATCTCTTCCATGCCCCTAAGTTTATCAAGTTCTTGATCTCCTTTTCTAAGGCTTCTCACATCCTTTTGGCCTTAATTCTTGTTATAGGTCCTTTAACTCCTCCATGAATCTTTCCCTTAGCATTTTTATGCAAGTCTATATCATCCTCTCCTTTTTCAAAAAACCTTTGACCTTAAATTTCTCCTTGTCACCTACATTAAAAAGACTTGGTTAACCCAAGGAAAACCCTCATTAATCCTTTTTCAGGAGTTTCTCTAATTAGTAATTCACACAACAAAATTTTTAAGAATATAAAATCCATTATCCTTATGCAAATAACCATTATGCCTATAAAGGATTTCTTTTTTCAATCTTTTCATAAACAACAAAAACTTAGAGAAGTCATCATCATGATCAATTTCTTAATATGGTCAAAACCAACTATAACATTGTATTTTTCTTGAGTGATTAATAAAGTGATTGAAATGATTACTAAATATCAAATGTTGCTAGCACAAATGGTTCGACACTTGTACTCCTTAATCAAAGTCCGTGATTCAATCCTCGGCTTGGGCATGAAGTTGCAATTAGAAGTATCACTTTACTCTCAAAGGAGCCAACCTGGTGGGAGGGGGGTTAGTTGGGTGAAAAATAAGCCTTGGATGCCTCCTGGTTTACCAAAAAAATGATTACTAGATAGAATTAAATTTAATGTCAACAAAAAAACCTTAATAAACAATGTTTCCACATTTTTCCAAAAAGTCTCAAATGAGACCAAAGCGACCTAACACATGTCTACTAAGGCAATGTCTTTCCCTAAATAAATGAATGACCTAGTCTAAAAATACCAAGCGAGAATCAATAACATAGTCTCATCAACATGATTTCTTATGTAGTTAACACGTAAATTGAGATAAATCACCAACTGACTTTCCATTTTTGACAAAAAAGGAGAATATACCATTTATGGTTAATTATGAAACCTACAAAATGCAATTAGTCCACTTCTTACCAAATGTGGTAAAAACCACTTTTCCAAACCTTGCTTAAACCTTTGGACAATCTAACCCTCTTTGACCCATAGATTTAGAGTTACACCAATCCCTCTTTAAATGACCTTTCAACTTAGCAATACGAGGCTAATCCATCTTCTTCTTGTTAAGATTTTCATCTAAAACTCCCAACCTCACCATTGTTGACATTTTAAGCTTCTTCACTAATTTTTTTCATTCTCATCTTTATTCTAGGTAAGATAAGTTTTCCTCTCCATATTTTGATGTTAGAAATCTACTATATGATAGTTAGAAATGGAGTTTATTGTATATAAACATGCTATGATGAACTAGACTAAATCTATGGTGTTATTTCTGAAAATTGTTGGATATGCATAATGAATCATGAAATTTTGATTTTATTGTTGGAATGATGTTTTGAATGAGTAGAATATATTTATACTACTAAATGATGATGTTTTGGGTTGTTAAGGAAGTAATATATGTGAATTTGGATGTTTGTGTTAAGAAATCGTGTTATGATATAAAGTTGTTATGCTAACTCGCTGAGCAAGTAGTCCTACTCACCCAGCAAGGCTTAAAAATATGGGAAACTAATGAGTGTTTGATAAGCGAGAATCATGTCACACTAAATGCCTCAAAATAACACATGCAAAATACCAAAAAAGACCTCACTTGTTGAGTGAGGATCATAATCCAATGGATATGCATGAATGCTCATTAGGTGAAAGACACATCTTCTTGAGCAAATCACAATCTTTGACTTACAATTTGGAAAATAATGAATCTTCACTAAGCGAGTGAGAATCCTAAAAAACCTAGAAACTAATACTTTTGCTGAGCGAGTCACATGCTAGCTGAGTAAAGGCCTTAGAAACCCAAAAAAAATTCTAGTTTAACTAAGCAAATCATTCACTTGTTGGGCGACTAAAACAAAAATGGAGAACAAAACTCTTTGTGGCTCCATTCCCTAAGCGAGTATAGGACTTACTAGGTGAATGCTGGTGTAAGACTCTTTGTAGTCCCTTTTGCTAAGCAAAGAAAACTCTTTGTTGGGCAATTATAACAAGTATAGAGAATTAGGTTCATTGTGGTTGAATTCATTGGGCAAGTCATTCATTCGCCCAATGCCTTTAAAACAAGACTAATGAAATACCCCTATAACTCAATCCATTGGGCGATTCAAGTGGTTTGTTGAGCAAGTAAGCCAAGTTTGAAAAGTTACCATCTATTTATGGGTGGATTTGGTAAGCAAGATTACCTACTCGCTGAGCAAAAAAAAAGTACCAAGGGAGAGCCACGAGTGGTTCGTTGGGTGAACTAAAGGGTTTGTTGGGTGAAAGTAGAGGTCTATAACACATGTTGAGACTCTTGAGAGGAGATGCTACCATCTAACCCATTCCTTTAGGCTTTGAATAAACAAAATTCCTTTTTGTAACCAAATATGAGAAAATCATAAAGGTAAAGATATACAAAGTAGAAACACTAAATGCCTATATCTCATAAAACTTAAGAAAATTGTTATTTGTCATGGTGACAAATGATAAATGGAAATGATTAGTTGAGAGATACAATTTTTAGGAATGAATTTGTGTTTCTTGTTGATGATTGATAGAGAATTTTTTAGGTACTTAACAGTGACTTATGCTGGAAATATTTGACATTATTTTCTTATTAATATTGACACATTGGTTGAGTCTTGGGTCTTTGAACTTAATTGGGGTTAGTTGCTAATATTTGCTTATTTTTTGACTTAATTTTCATTATGAGGTTACTATCTTGTGCAAGCTAGATCTGGACTCAAATTTTGGGACCTACGTTGGTGGGCTTTGGGCTACGAATTCTATTGACCCAGCCCACCATCATTGGAATTTTGAGTATGTAATCCATAGTTAGTGGTTAGTAGTTAGTTAGTTAATTGGTTAGTAGTTAGTTAGTTAATTAGTTAGTAATTGGTAGTTAGTAGTTAGTAGTTATTAGTTATTAATTAGTAGTTAAATTCACATTTAGTTTGAGAAGTTAGGGAAGTTATAAGGTTTTTTTTGTTCATTGGAGACATTTTGACATTTTAGAGTTGAAGAGTTTTCTCTCGGATTTGGAGTTTTCTCTTGGACTTGGACGTTTTCTCTCGAATGGGAAGTTTTCCTCTCTTCTCAATCGTTTTCATGCTACATTTTCTTCTCTGTATTTTGCTAAGTTTTATATGATAGTGATCATGGAAGACTAAACTTTTTTGTCAATTCAAGGTCCAAGAATGTAAATTGGTTTGAGTTCTTGACTCTTTATCTTTCTGATGCAATTTCTACTATTTGTCTTTCCAATTCTTAATTCATTTTCATGATTGTGATCTCGCTTGAGTTTTGGATTGTATTCTATAGGTAATCGATCGATAACCTAAAATCAACCAGTTATAATCCTGAATCCATGCTAATTAGGAACTACAATTGTGATCTTAATATGCATGCACGAATGTTAGATGATTATCTAAAGAAACTTAGGTTGATATGAAATTGCATCCTTCTTAAAACCATGATAACTTATTGCATGATTAAATCTTTGAATTGATGATACATAATTCGTTTTTAGATAAATTCTATTTTGCATAAAATCTATTTTACATAATTACCTGGACTGCATAATTCAGTTTCATCCAACCCCTCATTTTTTATATTCATTTTGGTTTCTGATCAAGAAGATTAGGCATTGTATGTTTTTGTCCTTGTGAGAATTGGCTTAGGTTAGTCCCTACACTATAAAAATTAAGGAAAATATAGTGATTTTGATAGTGCTTCAACAACATTATCAAATTGGCATCGTTGTTGGGGACACAAGTTGTTGTGTTCTAATCTTGTGATAGTTTGAGTTGTTTGGTGTATAGATTTTTTGTATGAATAATTTTGACTTTCCTTTATGTTGCAGCCCTATTAGGAGTAGAGTAGTAGTATAAATCCTTGTAACACTAGTAGAAATCCTAGAAATAGTAAAATTGAGTATCCAGAATTAACTGAAACTTGGCCACATGATAGGCAAAAATTCATAGGTCAAGGCCACCAAATGGTGGGGGTTGTTTTTGCCAAATTTGATCGTTTAAACCACTTTTCAATTTTTTTATTTTCATTATTTTTAAAAATTTTCAAAAATATTCCAAAAAATGGTAAATACATTATATAATGTCATCGTGGTGTTAGAGGGTCTACTGCATCCAAAGTAGCAAATGAGGTATTTGCTGTTGACAATCAGAGATTGAAAAATAAGATAATCGAACTGACCTCTCTGGTTAGATAGCTAGCTATTAGACAACACCACATTAGTCCATCAGTCAAAGTATGTGGCATTTGTGCTTTTGTAGAACATCCAACTGATGTCTACCCTACTTTGCAAGAAACTGAACTGAATAGTGCTAAAATTACTACAATGATGGGTATTTAGCAATATAGGCAGCCCTATGATCAGTACTCAAACTAGAGATATGGTTCGCACCCTACACAAAATGTAACTCAAAGATACCAACACTACCTCAATTTAGAAAACAACAACCTATGCAGCCTATACAGTAGAATTCCTTGGAGGATTTGGTCAAGCAGATGGCCACGTGTAACATTCAATTCTAGCAAAATGTGTCTGTCACAATTCAGGATTTGCAAACACAAATTAGCCAATTGGCCACCACCATGAATCAACTATAGTCCAAGGGTTTTGGACAAATTCCTTCTCAAACCATTCTCAATCTGCAAGCAAATGTGAGTGTCATAACCTTAAAGGGTGGCAAAGAGCTACCACAACAATAGGCAATATCCAAAACTACTAAAGAAAAATCTAGTGATTTTGATAATGTTTTGACAGTATTATCAATTATATGATTTTCTTGATATGGCATATTAACTATGCAAATTGGCAATTGACCCTATGCTACAAGTAGGAATATAAGTTAGAAGGTTGTTTAGATTGAACCTCCAAGCCTAGAGTTGGATAAGTGGTGGAGGAAATTGAGCCTGGGGAATAGGGAGATGAGCAATTCCATATGGGACTAAGGTCGTTGCAAACCTTGAGTCATGGTGAGCTATTACCTACGTATACCTATTCTAACAAACCATTTTTCTTATCTATAGATCAAAATTTTGGTGTTTCCCCTAATGGCTTTTGGCACATGTCATGTTGTATAAATTGGTAGTTAGGTATGTTATGTTAAGGAAAAGTGTCCAACTGATGACTCGAAAAGTTAGAAGTTTCTATGAAGTAGGACTAGTTTGGTTTGTTATCTCAAAAGCCTGTTAATTTGTGTACTTGTCTGAATGAATGTGTTTTAAGAATATAATGTTTCTTGTATTATTGATGAATTATTTCTATATAATTTATTGTGTAAGCTTACCCTTATATTTCTCGCATATGTGTGACTGTAATGACCCTAAATAACGTGTTCATTCATGGTAGAGATGTCAAGACTCCTATAAAGTTGGAATACTGCAAACATGCCACGAACTCAAGCCTATCTAGACATTTTCACTCTCCACTTCCAAGAAACCATTGTGAGCCAAGGAAGATCTTGGATTATTGAATCAATGCTTTAATGAGTCCAATATGAAGGGGAAATAACTGTAGAGTACATACTAGCTATCACTTCATGGATTTTATTCACCTTTTGTGCCTCCCTTGATCTATGGTTGTCGATACAAGCAATATGGAGTCAACCTATGCACTTTACTAGGGATTAGCTGCCCAACATCAACTACCATCATTCTTCTCATTTAGGATCCAGACCTCGTCATCATTGGGTTATTCCTAAAGGCATTTGTGAGGAGCGAACATCTCACCTTGCTCCTCTTTAGTAGTAAATAGGCTAGTGTTGACCAATTGTGGGTGTGCCAGTGATGTATCTCTTTCGTCCTTTTGATGTACTCATTGTATTTTGAGGATTGATATTATTTCATTTTGGGTTATATATGTATCCTATGATAAAATCTATTACACTAGTTACTTGAACTTACCTTTATTTAATCGTATATGATTCGGTATTTGAAAATGTATGTATGCTTACGTGTTTATCGTGTCATTCAATTGCAAAATATTTTCACGCATTTTCATTACTAAATTAATCATGAGTTTTCTTTAAATTAATCCTTATATCTTGAATTTTGTGTTTGTTTTCCATTGTAACAGTAGCAAGTTGTTACACCAACCAATTTAGCTTCAAGGGTAGAAAGTAATACGTACTTCCTTGACAAGGCATCAACAAACACATGTATCTTACCTTTCTTATGCTTGATAACATAGAAAAATGCTCAAGATATTCCACTCATTTGGAATGTCTCTTATCATATTCAATCTCAAAAGGTTTAGCAAAATTAGGAAAAAGAAAAACAGGTGCATTAGAACACAAGTTGTAATCATGATGTATAATCACATACATAGGTTGCTTAACTAATAAATCTATTTCCACCTCACTTTCTTTTATGAAAAGATTTTCTACTTTTCTCTCAACTTTTTCTTTGCTTCTTTTTTTTTCTCTTTTTACTTTTCTCTTCGAAATGAGTTGTTTTCTTTTGTATCATCGCTTTTTCGTTTCCTTTCATCACTTTTATCTCTTGATCTTTCTTGATCTTCAATTTAACTTGATCTTCAAAAACCTATTTAAGAGAACATGGTATAAGAGTGACCTTAAGATTATTATAAACAAAAGAGAATTTATTTGTCAAATCATGGTTAGTGACATTCCAAACAAATTGTCATGGCCAACGAAGTATGATATGGTTGGCTTCCTAGAACAATATTACACAAAATTTCATCATTATACTTATTAATGGTAAAATAAACCAAAAGTTGGTCGTCCACTAATAACTCACCTTCTTCACTTAGCCGTCATAACCTACAAGGCCTAAGGTGCAATGGAGTTTTTAGGTTGAGTTTGTTAACTCACTTAGTGTTAGCTATATTAGTGCAACTACCCCATCATTAATCAAAGAACATACTTTTCATTGAGTTTCACATCTAGTATGAAAAATATTCTCCATTTGACTATTATCCTTATCCCTAACTTGGTTACCTAGCAATCTTTTCACTATCAACAAGCCATTTCATAAAGAATAGCTTCACAATCACTAGCATTCTCACTAGATGGACTAGATGCAAAGTGATGGTTCACTAGTGATGCTATCATTAATCCTCATAACCATTGTTTTCGTGTTAGGACATTATAATGCAATGTGATCCTCATAAGCATTTAAAACATTACTTCTAGAAGTGGAAGAAGTATTAAGGTTAGGGACATTTTTACCACGTGGATTCATTACTTCTTGTTGCTTACATGTGGAACTCTCTTTCTTTGGCTTGTCCTTCCAACTAGAAGAACTGTAGTTGGAAATATTCTTTATGAGTTCTTCTTCTCAAGTTGTTGCTCTACCTTCATAGCTTAATGGACAAAGTCCCCAAGCTCTACATAATGTTGTAATTATACTATGTCGTGGATATCTCAGTTTAGCCCATGATAGAAATCTTGTCATGGTTTCTTCCCTTCCTTTGTCCATATTGGACCTAATTATGGCTATCTCTATTTCTTTGAGGTATTCATTGACACCCTTGCTTCCTTAGGTGTGTCTTTACAACTTGTTGTGCAATTCCTTATGGTAGTGAAACGAGATATATCTCCTCCTTCTTGTAGTCTTAATCTCAAGCCAAGTTATAACCGATGCTTTTCCAAATCTCTTTCACTTTCTTCTCCTAACTATAGTAGTAGCATGAGAACACTTGCTCTATCTTCTATTGAAGCATTTTTTATATGCATCTAAAATAACTCAAATGTTTTGATGATAATAAACTTATGACTAAAGAGTGATAACTAATGTTTTGTTTTAGTGCTTAGTTTTTCATGAGTACAACAAACTCATCATAGTATAAGAGAAGAGAAAAGAACTTTGTCCACATGAAAAGAACTTAGCTCCAAATGATGTAGACTTAGCTACAAAACAAAGAGATTAACAAAACAAGAAATCATATAAGAAACTCTCCACTCATTAAGTGTATCACTTAAAGATGTAGAAGCCCATATTTAACTCAAATTAGACCTTTACCTTTATGTAATGTGCACTTTTGCATTTTACTACTAAAGTCCCTTTTATACACTCTTAAGAAGAACTAAATCAATCCAATACAAAAATCACAATTAGTTGTGAAATGCAAAACAAAGCCATAACAAGAGTTATCACTTAAGATGTGAAATACTCTAAGAAAAAACTTAAAGAAATTTAAAAGGCAAACAAGAAAAGCTAAGAAGAAACAAGCAAACTTCAAGAAAATATTTTAAGTACGAAAAAGTAATAATGGTCAAATACAAAATAAAAGAAAAGAAAAAGAAATTTACAAGGGCTATTTACAAATATGAAAATATAGCTATCAAAGTGTAAAAACAAATTCTTTCACAATATTTTTAAGCCTTTTTTTCGTTGTAAGTGTCTTAGCATCAAAATTCTAATTGCATTAAGTTGTATAGGTGCTTGATTTATTCAATTATCTTTATTGTTGGTCATTGTGTCATTTTCTCTAATTGTTTTTACTTTTTTATTTATCTCATTGAAAGTGTCTCAATATTAAACAACCTTTGCCAACAATAACATATATGATGAAAGATCTTAGAACACTACAAGAAAATTAGTGAATAGCTATGGATACCAATATTAGCCTTGACACCAACTCAATTAGCATAGGCTAAAGTGACTCTAGGTGGACACTAATTTGATTTTGATTAATTTTTTTTATTTTTTATTTTTTAAACTTGTATCTGTTATAGTCATCACTAATTTCAATATTTAAGTAAAATATTATTTTTTAAAATTAGTGTCAACCTAGGCCAATATTAATTTCAAATTGTTATATAAAAATTATTTTTTAATATTAGTGTCAACCAAGGCCAACATTATATTTTAATTTTCTTACTGAATCGAAATCTAGAACCTTCTCTTTTAGTGTGCTAAAAGTCATCACCTCTAACCGTTTAAATTTTGAATGTTGAAAACACAATTTAAAGAAAGAAAGGAAAATGGAAGGAGGGCAAGAAGGGAAAGGGTAGTTGCAGCATCATTCGATGTTGTTGTGGAGGTACTGTTGTCATCATGAAGTTGATGTTGTTGTCACGAAGTTGTTATTGTTGTCGTAGTGTTGTTGTTGTTGTTACAGAGTTGTTGTTGTGGTGTTGCTGCCATATCAAGTGTGGGAGTGTGTTTGGATAATACTTCGTCTTTTTGGACCAAGGATAATGGGACAAGAGAAAATGGTTAATTTTTTTAAAAGAAAATTAGTGTTGGCCTAGCCAACCCCAATTGAAAAAAAAATAAAAAAAGAAAAATAATTAGTGTCAGCTCTTTTACTAATGACGACTTTAGTGTCGGTTTGACTAACTCTATTAAGTATCGATCCCTTTTGCCAAACACAAATAAATTAATGTCAACTATATTAATAATGACTTAAAGACCATATTAACTGACATTAAAGTACCCATTAGTGTCGATCTTTCCTTATTAGTATCAAATTTTGGCTTACTCTAATATGTGAATTTATTTTAATGCAAGTTGGAATTAAAAGCATTTAAATCTTGCTTAAACATTCAATTCATGTGATTTAAGTTACTAAACATGTATTTATATGTCAAATCCTTCAAAACAAATGGTCATAAAACTCTTTAATAACAACATCAATTGCATCATCAAGATTAAATGATCAAATTTCCATAATTTTTCAAAAAAAAAGAACGAGATATGAACACAAAGAACACAGAGAATGCAAATGCTCAAACAATAGCACAACTAACCAATCTAGAACTAGGAAAACATGAATCAAGGATAGATCTGCAAGAATCAACAAGGAAAACACAAATGTAACACAAAATTAATGAAAAACAAGAATCAAATTTTTTTTTTTTTTTTTTTGAAATTTTGACTTTTTGCAAAATTGAAGAATAGCTACACAAAGTCACACTCCATAAACAAGCTTTGGATACCACATGATGCAATCTTCCTACTAGCTCATGGAATTTTCAGATCTATCCAAGGGTGCAAATGCAAGTGTTGTAAGAACATGAACAAACATTCAGAGCAAAAACAATGGAATAAGAATGAGATGAAGAAGAAGGTTCCCTATTCATCCAACAAACTTAAAGGAACGATAAGACAAGTGTGGATTTTCCACAAAGTATAAGAGGCATTTGATAAGAATTGAGTTGGTTCAACCTAAGAACCAAAGAGGAATAAACTTAACTCACTTTTTCAAGATTTTAATATTTAATTTCATTCAAAAGTTCAAATTAGGGAGACTAAACACAAATGAATGTTTAAGTATGTTTTTATATATCAATACTCCTTATTAGGGAGACTAAACACAAAAGTTTGCAATCCAAAAAGGCCAAGGATTAAAATATACAACTAATTCATACTAAATAGAAAATTGAATGATGCTCGATACCTAACACCTTATTGTTTTATGCTTGACATTGCACTATTCACCACTAAACACTAACTATGCTATGAGATTTAGGTCACTCGGTACTTGACACCGCACTATTTCTCACTCGGTACAAACTACCCCATATCCAATAGTAAATCGAATTAATGAGTCTCATCTTCATCTCTTACATGGCCTTTAAGTTTATCAAGTTCTTGATCTCCCTTTCTAATACTTCTTGCTTCCTCTTGCCTTTAAGTTTATCAAGTTCTTGATCTCCCTTTCTAATACTTCTTGCTTCCTCTTGCCTTAGCTCTTGTCATTTCTCCTTGTCCATCCTATGAATCTTCAAGTTTTCCCTTAGCATTCCTATGTAGGTCTCTATCATGGATAGAAAGAAACAAGTTATAAGATCAATTCATCGATAAGAAAAAGAACCTTAGGCATTACCTTGGCCTTAAACTAAGTCAATGATCTGACTTTTATCAAGTCCAAAACACCATTAAAGTCAAAAGGAATACCATGGCACACTTTTGTTATGCATAATCCAAGTACACCACATCATGGAATTCCAAAATACATGACAATCAAAACATGACATTTTCTTTCTCAAAAGTGAGTTAAAATGGATATTAATAATCATATATGTTTGGGTAATAAGACCCTTAGTATAACCAAGTCATGAATAAACTACATTCCTAATCTAGTTTGTTACTGGACAAAATAAAAATAAGTGATAACTATCTTCCTCCAAGAAAAAGCATAGCACACAAGATATACTTCACACCTGAGGCAACATTTCTTCCTTTACACAAATTAACCTTAGTTGGCAACTTTTCCAAAATAACCCATCAAGATAATGTAACCAACTTTTAGTAGAACAAAGCTTTTTCCAATTTTTTTTAAAAACAACGGAATGATAATAGTACAAGTTCCTTCACATCACCTGGACCTATATGTAGTTGTAAGTTGATTTAACTATAAAGAGGCCTAATGAATCCTCCTTCCAAACCTTTGGTCCAACAAAACTCTACATAAAGAGAAAACATCCAAGGCATTAACTAAATCTACCAACAACCCTTTTTTTTCTCACATGAAAATTTCCCTTCTCCAACTCCATACCTAAAACCAATTATTATCAATCCACTCTACCATATCATTTACACAGACATCTCTAAAAGTAACACTTGATACATTAGGAGAGATTGAGTGTTATAAACAAGTGTTGCCAATCCAAACACATCAAGCCAAAATCAAACTTGTTTTCTATTTTTAACATTTCTGGTTATATTTTGAGAAACCAAAATGGGTGACATACGATTAGCATTCTCCATCTAGAAGAACCCAACTAAGTAGGTTTTGTTGGCATACACCTAATATTATCATGCTTATAAGATAAGAGTGACTGAGAAACTTTAAAATCTATAAGTAATCATCACCTTCATTTAGCTAATAAGTACATGTTAAACAATTTTAGGTCATTTACCTCTAAATTATCACTAGATAGACAATTTTAGGTCCTTTACCTCTAAATTATCACAAGATTTTTACTGAAAAATTTTGTTCTAACTAAATCAAAATTTTGTGAGAATCAAAATTAGAAAAACTTAACCTTAATAATTAAGAAATTATAAAAATTAAATATTAGCAATTAAAATTAGAGAATTAGAAACACGATAAGCCAAAGAATTGAGATTAAATATGTAAAGTACAAATATAGTTATACCATCTATCAATAATTTTCAATGGTTAATTAAGAAATTAAAATTTAATTCTACAAGTTGATTAAACATTAATTAGCTAAGTTATTAAGGAAAACTCATAAGATAGTAAGTTAATTTAATAAACTTAAGTGCTTAACCAAATACATGTGTGTGTTTGGTGTTTGAAAGCTATAGGTGATTTAGTTTGTTTCTTTTTCGAAATATAAAAAAAAAAAGTCAAAATTCTTTTACATGGCAATTTATTTATAATTCAATAACGTTATCTTTAGGAATCATAAATTGCACATGATTAATGTGGATTCAATGCGAGACTAAAGATTTACGTCTGTGAAAATAGGAAATGATAGACGGAAAATGTGAGCGACCGAAATAAAAGGATATTATTTTTATTATTATTGTTGTTGTTGTTGTTGTTGTTGTTGTTGTTGTTGTTGTTGTTGTTGTTGTTGTTGTTGTTGTTGTTGTTGTTGTTGTTGTTGTTGTTGTTGCTGTTGTTGCTGTTGTTGTTGTTGCTGTTGTTGTTGTTGTTCTTTCTTTGTTGTTGTTCTTTGTTGTTGTTGTTCTTTGTTGTTGTTGTTCTTTGTTGTTGTTGTTGTTGTTGTTGTTGTTGTTGTTGTTGTTTGTTGTTCTTTGTTCTTTGTTGTTGCTGTTGCTGTTGTTGTTGTTGCTGTTGTTGTTGTTGTTGCTGTTGTTGTTGTTGTTAAAAGTCATATTTCAAAATATTATTTTTTAAATTTTTGAATAAAAATTATAAAAATAAATACGACTTCACTATTTTTTTACAAAATAGTGAATTAATACAGGACTTTAATTATTTTTTATTTAAAATTAAAAATATTATATTTTAATAAAATTGTAAAAATATATACAACTTTCAAATTTTAATTTAATACATACGACTTGTATTATAAATTTAACTTTTATTTATTTTTCTTTAATTTATAAATTTTGTTTTTATTATTTTCTTTCATTTATAATTTTAGGTTTTATTTTTTATTCAATTTATACATTTTTATTTTATTATTTTATTTACTTTATAAATTATCTTTTATTATTTTATTTATAAATTCATCTTTTATTATTGTATTTTTAAAACTTTGTTTTTTATTATTTTTTAAAATTCATTTCACATAAGTAGATTAATTCATTTTTTAAATGTTTTAAAAAATTTAAACCAAACGTAAACAGTTAAAAACAAAATTCGAAATACTATTTGTATTAAAAAAACACAATTGTCACTTAATACGACTTCTAAAAATAAATATATAGAATTCAATATTAAAATAAAAAATAACCAAATAAGATGTGTTTGATTTTACTACTTCTATTAATTGTTTTAAAATTTTAATTAATATTTCCATTAAAAATAAAAAATAACAAAGTTGTTTATCAATTTATAATTAGTCAAAAAAATATACAAGTTGTAAAACTAATAACAACTTATATTATTTTTTTAAAATAATAAATTCGAAAGTCCTACAAGTGAATATGACTTTTTTTTTTCTTTTAAATGGCGTTTCTGACATACAACTTATCCCTGCGTGATATCATATTGGTCTTATAATTAAGTAGAATATTATATAAATAAATATCGGATTCGTGATAATTGTAACTTCTTGTAATGTTGACCTTAGTAAAGTTAAGACACCGATCTCTAACTTCTAACATCTAACTTTTTATATTTATTTTGTTTTATCTTTACAATATTTATTAAATTTTTATTTTTATCCTTTTAAATAAGAAAAATTTTATTTTTAAATAAAGTCTCATTTTATTACATCCTTTAATTTAATCATTACAATATTTATTTTATTATTTTAGCATTATATTTTAAAATATCGATAACAATAAATAATAAATTTATTTTATTTTATTTTTGTTATTATATTTAGACATTTCTTATATTAGAATGTTTATTTTAACTATTATACTAATTACAATATTTATTTTATTAATTCAATATTGTAACATCCTAAAATTCATTTAATTATTTTTAGAAATAAATTTCATTATTATTATTATCAATTTTATTTTAATTATTAATTATTGCAGGAAATTATTTTATTAAATAATTATATTTTGAAATTGAAATGTTATTATTATTCTTAATGATGGCAGAAAATTAATTTAGTACTTAAATATTTACATTTAATTTTATTTTAATAGAGGAGTTAATGATTTTACAAACTGATGAGACATTGATCTGAATTATTTTTATTTATTAATTTAATTAATTGAATTAATGGGGGCTGACGGACGGGTCAGGTTGACCCGATCCAATTAGAATATTACACAAGGGGTAATCAGTTTATGCCAATTTGTGTTTTGCGCGCTAGACGGTCAGACCTAAAGGAGAGAGAACGCAAATCTGCAAGGAGGAGGAGCTAAGGTGTTCAAATCATCACTGTTCTTCGCATTTAAGGTACGGGGAGATGAGTTCGGCCATATGTGAATGCGGGAGTGTACGAGTAGTGAGGGCAATCCCTAAGTCCCTCTAGGATCTAAATTCTCAAATTTGTTGGTTATTATGTTCTAAAAACACTTTGATCGGTAAAAAAGATTTGTCAATGTATTTTGTGGTTTTTGTTGATTTAATTGATAATTTAATCGATTGTATTTTGTGAAAGATGTTAATCTATAATCATATATGGAATAGATATAATTATTGAAGTATGGAAATATATGATTATTCAGTATGTATCGTTGTCTATCATGCGGTTACGAATTCTAAATGTATGTGATGTTGCCATGATCTATTGAAGAATATTAGTTATGTGTTCTTATAAATGATTTATGATAATGATGGCTAAATTGATATGATTTTGGTATGATTATGGACTGTGTGAATAATGTATGAATCATGAGAATGAGAATGAGAATGTGGATGAGATGCATGAGAAGCCAGATATGACTATAATACCCTGGTCATATGTGGTGTTTAACATGGGACCCTGGCCAAAAGTGGTGTTTAACAGGGTGGACTAATGATGGGGGACATTCATATGCATGGTCCATAGGTGGTGTTTAACCATGCTACACGCCGGCCATAAGTGGTGTTTAACCATGCTACACGCCGACCATAGGTGGTGTTTAACGGTTGTATAGAATGTCTTCGCACGGGCCATAGGTGGTGTTTAACAGTGTGGCCATCATTAGCAATAACTAAGGGAATTGAGGAGGTTCGCCCATGGTGTGGAGTTCCGAATCGAGACTCTTAGGAGTGGTGATTAGCATATGCAGTGTGTGAGCATGTGCACGTTGTAAACATGAATGGAATGTGATTGATTATGAATGTGATAGAACTTGTGATTGATATATGATTATTTGGGAACTGTTATTGAGTACGGTAATGGGTGGGATTTGGGGTACTATCTGCATTTATATATGATTGAATGCTATTTCTCACAGTATTCTCTTGTGGTTTTCCTTTAGGTAATGTTGAGGGCACTTATGGTGCCGAGTTTTGGAAGGGGCGGGTCTTGATTTGATTAGTGTGACATCGAGGTTTTGAAATTTAGAATAGTTGTTCTATGTATTTTGTTGTTTGAAGAGCTTATTTTAAAGATGATAATGACTTTATTTTTTCAATTATAATATTTAGATTTAAAATCTCTCTCGAAAACTTTGTACCTATTTGTTTATTAACCATGTGAACATTTTATCCTTAATACGAATTGTGTTTCTTTGGTTTTAACTATTACCTTGTCTTCCTTTTTATTTACATTATTATTTCAATCTAAGTATTCGGGGTAGAAGGGTGTCACATTTAGTGGTACCAGAGCAGGTTGATTCATCGGCCATGAGTTATGTGTTTACTATACTTGTGCTATGCTGAATTGTGATATTGATTGGATGTGATGATTGTCTTGATTGATTTGTTTTATTTTAACTGCTCTACTTTTCTGTGAATAAGAAAAGTAATGTTTGGAGGAGGTAGAAACGATCGTGCTATTGTTGATGCCTTGATGGCTATGGCTGAGGCTGTTGGTAAACAATCACCTACGTTCCGTGAGGGATTTTGAGTTCGAACTAATCTGTGCACTCATATTTGTTGAATTACTTCTATGAGTTTGATTTTGGTAAACTAGGGTTTTGAAAAGGAATCGTGTTTCTCATGGAGAAATCTCGTGTTTTTGTGGTAAATAAGCTATTGGATTAAGTTGTTTAGTTTTGCAATTAGAGGGGTGAAGAGAAAAAAAATTGACCTAAGAAAGTTAGAGAATTTTACACACATGAGTGTTTGACAGAAGTTCAGCCCTCAAATCAAGAGATAAATTATAATTTAAAGTGTGGATTATGATACTAGACACTGCAAGGTTTAAAAATATTATAGGCGTTATTTTTTTTTTCTCTTTCTAATTCTTATTTATACATCATCTTCATGTAGTGTAGTATTACTTGAAAATTCTCACACTTATTTGATGTATAACTTCAAATTTTCCACACTTATTTGATGTAGTATTTTTATTGTGAGCCTCTTATTAGGTAACTCATCCTTATCACAATAATATTAAAAAAAATTTTAAACTTCATTTTTATGTAATTTTAATTAAGAAACTGAGTATGAAGTTTCTTAAATTCATACCATAGAAAATGATTCACAGAAAAAGTATGATTTTGTAAATTGATTCAATACTACTACTAAAACAGAATAAAAGTAAATTACGGAAGAAAAAGAAAAAGGTTGTTTTCTCTTATGTGTTTTTTAAGGGTATGTCTAAGTTACTGCCTGAGAGAGATAGAGTTTTCTATATACTTAGTACTGGGACGGGACTTATTTCAGCTGCACCCTACAGGATGTCACCCTTAGAATTGGCTGAACTTAAGAAACAATTAGAGGATTTGTTGGAAAAGAAATTTGTAAGACCTATCGTATCACCTTGGGGAGCACCTGCACTATTAGTGAAGAAGAAGGATGGAAGCATGAGGTTCAATTGAATAAGGTATCTATTAAGAATAAGTATCCATTGCCCAGGATAGATGACCTTATGGACCAGTTGGTAGGGACATGCGTGTTTAGTAAGATTGATCTTAGGTCGGGTTATCACCAGATTAGAGTTAAGGAAGAAGGTATACCTAAGATTGCTTTTAGGACTAGATATGGACATTACGAGTATTCGGTAATGCCTTTTGGTGTGACTAATGCCCCTGCTATTTTTATGGATTACATGAACAAAATTTTCCATCCCTACTTGGATAAATTTGTAGTTGTCTTTATGGATGACATACTAGTTTACTCCAAGACTTGAGAGGAGCATGAGGAACAATTAAAGGTAGTACTTCAGGTTCTTAGGGATAAACAACCATATGCTAAGTTATCTAAGTGTGACTTTTGGTTAGAAGAGGTGAGTCTCCTAGGTCATGTGATTTCTAAGGGAGGTATAGGTATTGATCCTTCTAAGGTAGAAGTCGTTCTTAAGTGGGAGACCCCAAGTCAGTAAGTGAAGTTAGGAGTTTCCTTGGGTTGGCTGGATATTATAGGAGGTTTATAGAGGGATTCTCTAAGATAGCATCATCTTTAACTGAGTTGACCAAGAAGGGGGTTGTTTTTTTATGGAATAGTAAGTGTGAACATAGTTTCCAAACCCTTAAGGAGAATTTGACTAGAGCACCAGTTTTAGTTTTGCCGGATCTTAGTAAACCTCTTGTAGTATATTGTGATACTTCTAGGATGTGTATAGGTGGAGTGCTGACGCAAGAGGGTAGAGTGGTAGCTTATGCTTCTAGACAATTGAAAATCCACGAGAGGAATTACCCTACCCATGATCTTGAGTTGGCGACTGTAGTGTTCATTCTTAAGATTTGGAGATATTATCTGTATGATTCTAAGTTTGAGGTCTTTATTGATTATAAGAACCTTAAATATTTATTCGATCAGAAGGAATTGAATACGAGGCAAAGGAGATGGTTAGAATTTCTTAAGGACTGCGATTTCAAGTTGAGTTACCATCCAGGTAAGGCTAATGTTGTAGCGGAAGCTTTAAGTAGAAAACTACTTCCCATATCTTAATATAGATATGATCTTTTATCCTATAATTTTATCAATTATGCAGATAAGAAAGACTCATATATTTATGGATATAAATCCCTATTTCAAGCAAATAAAAACCAAGTGATTTCTTCTAATTACGACACACATAAAAAAGAATTTTTGGATATAATAAGTAATATCTTTATCAAGAACTATATAGCGGAAGATGCTATTATAGATATGGAAAAAAATCTGGATAGAAAGTATTTCGATTGGATGGGAATCAATATAGAAATATTAAATCGTTCTATATCGAATTCGGAATTTTGGTTCTTTTCAAAATTTTTGATATTTTATAATGCATATAGGTTTAGGGTTTAGGGATTTGAGTTTAGCTTATGAGATGACCCCTAGTAGTGTAAGATTAGGAATGATTGGGTAAGTAATGATTAGTTGAGGGAGATTAGAGAAGCTTAGTTGGAGGATTCATTTTTGGTTGCTAGACGTGTAGCCACAGAACATAATAGTGGGAGAGAGTTCACCTTGGGTGTATATAGAGTAATAAGACTTGGAAATCGGATATGTGTGCCTAGTAAACCTACACTTTGACGTTTGATTTTGAGGAAGGTTATAGAAGTAGGCTTAGTTTCCATCTTGAAGTAACTTTGATGTATCAAGACCTTAAGGGGATATTTTGGTGGCCTAAATGGAAAGAGACATAGCGGATTTTGTTAATGACTCTTTAGTTTAAGAGAAGCTTGAGTAGCATCTAATAAATTTTCTTGAGATCGGACAAATACCGTGGTGAATTCCTAAACGTATTCCTTAAGTTAGTATAGTCTTTAACTCAAGAATCTAGGAAGGAAGCAAGGTTTAGGTGGATTGATAAATTGGAATTAGTTCCTAATGTCTTGGAGAAGCATTAGATAGCATGCCAACCTTAGTAATACTTGACCTTAGTTATTGAGAAGAGTGTTGTTACTAGACGGTGAGGATGTATTATAATCTCATAGACAATTGGAAGTTGTAAGACGAATTATGTAACCCCTAGCTTGGAGGTAGTAGTAGTAGTGGCTACTCTTAAGATTCGAAGACACCACTTGCATGATTTTAAGTCGATATTCTTGATGACGTAGAAACACTAAGTGGAAATTCAACTAGTAGGAGTGGAACCTAAAATAGATGAGGTGATTGGAATTTCCAAATGACCAAGGTTTTAGGAAGTCATCACTAGGTAGAATCAAGACAGTAGAATATGTCGTAAATAGGAAATCCTTTCGCATCCTTTTGTGTGGCTAGAGGACAGGATCTTTGGAAGATGTTTTGGCAACTTAAATCATAGGAAGAGTAGATAAGTGTGACCAACTATTTGGTTGACATGTTGGAATCCTAGAGTTATTTTAGAACTTGGGGGAGAGATTTTGTTAAACTCGAGGAATCTAATTGGATTGGTTTAATCTATCACTTCACCTGTGCCATGTACACAATAATTGCACATGTTTCAACTCTGGACGTACATTTGTTACTCTGGAAAGTAATCGAACTAGCTTGTTTGAAAGTTAAAAGAAGACTAGGTATGAGAATTGATACTAGAAGTTGTGAAAGATTTAAGGTTAACTGATTTAGAGAGGTGAGATGATTATTTTAGCCAACACAAATTGAGTAACGACTGTCATTAGAAACACTAAATGAGTAAGGAGAGGGAAATTGCAAGGGTACGGAAAATACTTACTCTATGTAAATTCGAGAACGAATTTTCTTTTAGGAGGGAGAATTGTAACATCCTAAAATTCATTTAATTATTTTTAGAAATAAATTTCATTATTATTTTATCAATTTTATTTTAATTATTAATTGTTGCAGGAAATTATTTTATTAAATAATTACATTTTGAAACTAAAATGTTATTATTATTATTATTATTATTATTATTATTATTATTATTATTATTTTTAATGATGACAGAAAATTAATTTAGTACTTAAATATTTACATTTAATTTTCTTTTAATAGAGGTGTTAATGGTTTTATAAACTGATGAGACATTAATCTGAATTATTTTCATTTATTAATTTAATTAATTGAATTAATGAGGGGCTGACGGGAGGGTCAGGGTTGACCCGACCCAGTTAGAATATTAGATAGGGGGTAATCAGTTTACCCCAATTTGTGTTTTACGCGTTAGACGGCGAGACCTAGAGGAGAGAATACAGATCTGCAAAGAGGAGGAGTTAGGGTGTTTAGATCGTCCCAGAGCTGCATCATATCATCACTGTTCTTCGCATCTAAGGTAAGGGGGAGATGAGTTCGACCATATGTGAATGCGGGAGTGTACGGGTAGTGAGGGCAATCCCTAAGTCCCTCTAAGATCTAAATTCTCAAATTTGTTGCTTATTATGTTCTAAAAACACTTTAGTCGGTAGAAAAGATTCGTCAATGTATTCTATGGTTTTGGTTGATTTAATTGATAATTTAATCGGTTGCATTTGGTGAAAGGTGTTAATCTATAATCATATATGGAGTAGATATAATCATTGAATTATGGAAATATGTGATTTTCGGTATGTATCATTGTCTATCATGCGGTTACTAATTGTAAATGTGTGTGATGTTACCATGATTGATTGAATAATATTAGCTATGTGTTCTTATAAACGATTTATGATAATGATGACTAAATTGATATGATTTTTGTATGATTATGGACTGTGTGAATAATGTATGAATCATGAGAATGAGAATGTGGATGAGAATGCATTGAGCATAGACATGAGATGCATGAGAAGCATGAGAAGCCAGATGTGACTATAATACCTTGGCCATATGTGGTGTTTAACAAGGACCCTGGCCCAAAAGTGGTGTTTAACAGGGTGGACTAATGATGGGGATATTCATATGCATGGGCCATAGGTGGTGTTTAACCATGCTACACGCCAGTTATAGGTGGTGTTTAACAGTCGTGTAGAATGTCTTCGCATGAGCCATAGGTGGTGTTTAACTGTGCGACACACCGACCATAAGTGATGTTTAATGGTGTAGCCATCATTAGTGGTAACTAAGGGAATTGAGGAGGTTCGCCCATGGTGTGGAGTTCCGAATCGAGACTCTTAGGAGTGGTGATTGACATATCTAGTGTGTGAGCATGTGCACATTGTAAACATGAATGAAATGTGATTGATTATAAATGTGATGGAACTTGTGATTGATATATGAGTATTTGAGAACTATTAGTAATTGAGTACGGTAATGAGTTGGATTTGGGGTACTATCTGCATTTATATATGATTGAATGTTATTTCTGACCGTACTTTCTTGTGGTTTTCCTTTAGGTAATGTTGAGGGCACTCATGGTGCCGAGTTTTGAAGGGACGGGGTCTTACTCTAATTAGTGTGACATCAGGGCTTTGGAATTAAGAATAGTTGTTCTATGTATTTTGTTGTTTGAAGAGCTTATTTTGAAGATGATAATGACTTTATTTTTCAATTATAATATTTAGATTTAAAATCTTCTCGAAAAACTTTGTACCTACTTGTTTAATGACCATGTGATCCTTTTATCTTTCTTTGGTTTTAATTATTACCTTGTCTTCCTTTTTATTAACATTATTATTTTAATATAAGTATTTGGGGTAGAAGGATGTCACAAATATAATAATATTGACAATGATAGACCACAGGTTTATTCTTTTTCTATTATTTTTTTTGAAAATTTTTTATATTAAAATATTATTGTTAACAGTTACACTATTTATTCTATTATACTTCAAGATGTTTTAGTCATTACACTAATTAATATAATAAAAATATGATATCTTCTTAAGCTTAAGGTATTTTTATTTTATTTTAAATTTGATTGAAAATATTTTAAGATATAGTACAAGATTAATAATATAATACACAATATAAAGAAAAATTGAAAATAAAAAATGTATTTAAAATAATGTTATCTATAAATATAAATTATAAGAATTTAAAATTAATTAAAAATCTAAAAATATAAATTTCTAAAATATATTTTTATCAATAAAATAAATTAATATTTACAAATAAATATTGTAAAAACATGTTTATTTATATCATTTTACATTTATCAAGTGTTTCAACATATAATTTTATTAAACATTTATAATACAAAAGTTAGTTTAACTGGTTTTCTACTACCAATTTTTAGCTAGTAGTTAGTTTTTCAGCTTTTAACTAATTTTTTAGCTTCCAACTAGTCTTTCTATTAGTGTTGTCAAACATAGTATTTTAATCACATATTTAAAGTGAAATTATATGTATATAGTGAGAAGAATTAAAAAACAAATACACACTAGGCATGCTCGTTTGATGTTTATAAAACTAGTTGAAAGCTGAAAAGTTACTTGAAAACTAGAAAGATAGTTGGTAGTGAGTAGTTGAAAGTTGTTAAATTAATTTATTGAATTATAAGTATTTGGTGAAATTATATGTTAAAATAATTGATAAATATAAAATAACAGAAATATACATATTTATGTTAGTTAGTGTCATGATTAAAATATATTATGATAGTCAGTGTTATGATTAAAATATCTTGAATATCTATATAAAAAAATATGTTAAGATATAATGTTAACAATAATAGATTAAATAGTGTAATAATTAAAATAACCAATAAAATATAAAAATATTTAAAACATACAAAATAAAATAAACATATAATTTAATATCTTAAAGTATAATATTAAAATAATAAATATAAATAGTATAATGGTTAAAATAAATAGTATAATAAAATATCTAAATAATAATAAAATAACTTTATTATTTATCATTATCAATATATTAAGCAATAAAAAAGTAAAAATAATAAAACTCTTTTTTACGTAGAAAAAAGATAAAAATAATAATGTCATCTTTTATAAGTGGTTGAAAAAATATATATAATAAAATCATGCTCTATATAAAAAAAGATAAAAAAATTAATAAATATTTTAAAGATAAAAGTAAAATAAATATATAAAAACTAGAATTTAAAAATTAGCGTTTAATGACTCAAAATATATTGCATGTTCTTTATAAGAAAAATATTTATCAAACACGGCTAATAAATAAGATTAAATAAATTTTTTCGGCTAGTAAAAAATTAAAAAGCTACCTGAAATGACATACCACAACTAAATGAAAAAAAATACACTAAAATTTCAATATTGGGATTGGGATAACTACTTTTAATTAATGCAACTTACATGTTTGGGTTAAGTAAATATCCAATTAAATATTTATGACATGTTTAAGTAAACATTTTTATAAGCACATCCAAAAAAAATAAAATAAATAAAATAAATTTTTATAAGATAAAATTAGTTTATACATAAATTAATTTATAAAAATTCTTTTATTTTAATTTATCTTAAAATATGTATAAATTAATTTTTATTTATAATTTTTTTTATTTTTCTTTCTTATTTTTTCCATCTACGTATACTTAAAAAAAAAAATTATCCAAACATATCCTCTTACTGGATAACTTTCATCGAGATTCATAAAATTGAAACATTTCTTTTATAATCATAACATCACACTATATAACTTTCATCGAGTTTCATAAAATTGAAATATTTCTTTTATAATCATAACATCACACTATATAACTTTCATCGAGTTTCATAAAATTGAAACATTTCTTTTATAATGATGGCAAGAGTTTGTACATATAACATTTTAAAAATTACTCAAAGTGTTCACAAAAAGCTCACCCATAATATAGCTCGACAAAATTTTAAAATAGGTCAACTTTTATAACTAGGTGTGAGAACACATGCCATGAAAAGAAGAAAACAAAACATCACATATTTCTTCACTAGTCGGTGAGAGGGAGAAAAGAACAAAAGTTACAGTATAAAAGGAAAAATCAAACGGGCTTGCAAGTTGCAATTGGATAACCTTTTAGGAGTAGGGTTGAAAAAACCTAGAGATGTTTATCTACTAGTTTTTTTCTTCACGGGTTGGTTGACACGTAAATCTTGTGCACAGTATGAACAGTATCGTGGTCCCATGCAAGAAAATGGGTCGAATGCTATTCCATTACAACAATGACGTTTCCCAAGTGCGAGTTAAGAGCATCTTTAAATGCAGTGGCGGTGGTTCATAAAATTTTATGGAGGGCCAATATTACAATTTATGAATTAAATTTAACACTTTTTATTATATCAATTTTATGAGAGATTTTAAACAGTTAATATTATTGTTTAATATTAATTATTTTTAATTAATTGTTTTATGATATTAACTTTTTTACTTTATTAATAACCCCCTTAGTTTTTTCTTACAACTTTTATATTCTTGTCTATTACTAAATAAAAAATTGAAAAAAATATTATCTGTAAATTTTTTTGTGAAATAAATTATAAGGAACGTTAAGTTTTCTTTTTGTAGAAAACAAAATTTGTACGAGGGTACACAAAAAGATTAAGTTTTTAATGAATTTTTCAATGAATTTAAGGAAGTAATCTTTTTTTCTAAATTATAACAAAATTTGAAAAATTTTGTAGAAAAAATTTTCAAAATTAATTTTTTTTAATTTACCAGAAAAATTATCCTGTTCAAGTCATATTTTATAAGTTTTCTTATACTAAACAAGATATAAAAGTCAGTTTGAAAAATAAAAAATAATTATATATATATATATATATGGCATTTCAGTATTAAAAAGTTAATAAGCATCGGAACTAATAAAAATAAGGCCCAATTGCATATTTTTAAGACATGTAATTATATATTTACACATTCTTAAGAAATTATGTACATATTTAGTTATTTTAGGCTTGGAGCATGGGTATTTGGGCGACTCAACAATAATTCTACTATAAATTTTGACAACACATTTTATTAAGTTAATTTTATGAAATTGAATTAAGTGAGTCAAACTTCTTTTTTCTCAACTATTAAGTATTTACATGTCCTCTAAATATGTATATGATATCCTAAAATTATGCAATTACATGATTACCCGGACTTCTCAATATTCGCTCAATACTTTTTTCTTTTAAAAAAAAAAAAGTCTTTGTCGCAAATCGCAATCATTGCATATTTGAGAGAGATTTCATTTTTCAAAGCCCTGCTCAGATGATAGTGGGTCAAAAAGGCAATTATCACCCTCTATATAAGGAGGTTCTATGGTGAAGGTTATCAATAGCCACAAAATCCAATATTCACCATATACTCTAACAAGCAAGGCTTAAAGCAAGTATTCTACTTGCATCCTCAAGCTAGCATCATAGGAAGATGGAGAAGAAGAAAGTTGATGGAAATGGTAAGGAAGTTAATGATGAGATGAAATGGGTTCTTGATTCTTCATTGGATCACAAAGCCAGACTTCCTCTTCGAGCTTCAACTGGTTCCTGGAAAGCTTCTCTCTTCATTATTGGTAACAACATCTTGCTCTAATGTCAATCTTGATATTTGCTTTTATAATTTTTAATTTAAATCTAATTTAACTCAAAAAATTAATTTAAAAAATAAAATTATCTCTTGTTTGTATAAACTTATTAAGTCATATTCAACACATCCTCTTATTTTGAAAGTTTCCAAGACCGACACTTTTATATGTTAACTATTTTTGGTTCTCAAACTCTGTATTGACTAACGGAAGAAAGTTAATGGTCTTTAGAATACTATTTAAAAAATTAAAACTCCTTAATGGCTTCTTTAAAATATTGTTAAGATGATACGTTATGAATTTATTTACAACTCTAGAAGTATTTCCAAATCTTTTTCTTTTCTTTTTTCTGTCAATTTTTAAAAAGTTACGTCACTTCATCTTTGAAGCCCTGTTATTGAATTCCTCTGGTTGGTTTTATTTTTCATGATTTTATGATATATTAGGTATAAGTAAAATTAATCATATCTATTTATATGTAATTATATGATTAAAAATAAGTTTTTATTCATTTTAATACGATGCCTTTATAATTTTTTTAATTTAATTAGAATAATGCATTCACAGTTATAAAACTTTTATATTATCATATTTACTTTTATAATAATTATTTTAAAGTTATATTTATGGTCATTTCTAATCAATTGACAATGAAACTATTTGTAGGCTAACTATATATAAAAGCTAAACATTTTTTTTTACCACTATCAACCAAGTAAGAGTCATCTAATTATACACAGATTTTAAAATGATTATTACAAAAATTAGATTTTTAATATGCACAATATAATCCATATTTAAATGACAGGGTAAAAAAACTATATTTTAATTAAATTCTAAAATTAATTTCTTTTACTTCTTAAGTTTTCACCAAATACATTCATTCTTTATTATGCATGTAAAAGCTAGCTCGCGCAAGTGTGTCTCACTCCATATGAATAAACACTAGTCAAACCTTATATGGCATCATTGCATTAATTAAAACAGCTAAAACTGATTTTAATACCAACTACAAATTTCTCGGATGCAAGCTTGCAACTTGGGAGGCGAGTTTACTTCATAAACATTTTACTTCTATTTATTATTCTTATGTGAATATTCTAGGTCGCCAAATATATTAATTAAATTTACTATATTTGCATGTATCACCATAAATTATTTTCGAAATATATATCACATCTTTTATACTTCATTAGGAAACGATAATGCTTTTTACCTTTTAATACCACAACATCAACCTATTACTTTAACCCTTGTTCCAACTAAGTTTAGATGACAGAATATTTTGCTTTGATTCACGTTGAAGCAGTACATTTAAAGAGTTAATGAGACCTATCCCATTAGTAGTTTCAAATTTCCTCATACAAAAGCTAGATTCACTAAAAAAAAATATGTCATGGCCATTCTACTTGGATTTTTTTATTAATAAAATTTTTATTTATTAAAAATTAATTTATTAATATCAATATTATAGATCTACACCAATAATATGTTATATATCAAACATTAAAATGATATATTAATAAAAGTAATTATTCTCGCACTATCCAAGTAGTCTATAGATTTTTTATTTTCTTATATATCTTTTTTTTACTTGCGATTACTAATTATATTGATCGCTTATCTTTTTCTGACTGTCTATATTACATGAGTATCTACAATTTTTTCCTATTAACAATTTAATTTCTAATATAGAAACAATACAAACATTTGATATTTTATTTTTATTTACTAATAAGTACTAACAACAACAACATTTTAATGCTTGTTATCAAGGTATAATAGATTTTTTTTACTAAGATTTTTTTATTTTGTTATTAATTTTAGTTATCATTTAAATTAGTAACTAAATTTTAACTAATTAACTATTAATTAAAATATTATTTGTTCTAACTAAATTTAAGTTATATTTATTTATATTTATTTATATTTATAATTATAAATTAATTAGAAAATAAATATAAAATTAAAAAATTTACTATAAATTAATTAAGATTATTTTCTTAATTAATAATTTTATAATTAATTATTTTTATTAAAGATTAAGTACAACATAATTATTAATTTTAAAATTAACTACAAAAATTATTTTATAACAAATTTAAAATTTTCTTCAACCGTTCCTATACTCGAATGCGGTGTAGTATATCCATATATGCAACCGTAAATGCCAAATGGCCCAATTATTAGGCAATATTTACAAATCAAGAATATGTTACTAATTGGGATAGTACTTGTGGTCAGATTCCCATATACTAAAATGGTCAAGAGCAGTATGACCTAGAAAGCATTGGGACCCACTACCTACAACTAGATATATTTTAATAGCATCAATAAAGATAATGGATATGAACCACACAAAAATTAGGCATTATATATTCACTACTACTAGTCTACTAGTGAAAAAGGATGCTCCACTCCCTTCTAAACCAAGTATGAATTGGATAATGAGAGTGTATTTAAAAAAATTACGTTAGAGTATTAAAATTTATGGTTTTTAATCAATTTTAATTAATAAAAATTTATTTTAAAAAGCACGTGGTTAGCATTTTCTTATAAGAGTTATGTTTTACAGGACAAGTATATAGGTTGTATTTAGATTAGTAGTTAAAAATAGATTATTTAGTAGTTATACGTATAATTAATATTTTAAATTTATTATAACAAAATATTTTTCACATAACTTTGGATATATTAATTTAAAATAATTTTAAAACTACATGTTTTGTCTAGATATTGTCATATGAAAAAAAAATACTTTTAGATAGAAATCTCTGAACAGAATGGCAATACAAATGTTTATTTAAACTGTGATTCAATTGTTATATAAGTAAAAATTAATAAATTTTGTAATGATTATTTTAAATTTTATATTTAAAATAATATTTAGTTAAGTGCTAGTGTAAAAAAATTTACACTAAAAGTTAAACTCTTAGTATTAATGGAATACGAAAGAGTCCCTTTCACAGGGTGCAAATGCGGTTGGGAGGCTACATATAGCTTTTGTATATTTTGATATCAATATTTTATTATATTTTCACCATTCATCTCCTAAACTTATAGTTTTTAACGTACTCAACCCTTTTAGAATAAAAAGTTTATTATTCCTAGCTAGTTTACCCCATATTGTGTGTGCCAAAATCACTAAACAAGAATGATACTGTACTTGGTTGCTTTCTTGGCCAATTAAGACACTATTCGAAGTATAGATTAGGGGATTAAAGGTTCAGGATGCTTGTTCCCTTTCATACTTCTTTTATCTTTGTGATCCTCCTAGTTATATTTTTCATATATAAAAAGCAAGCATACATTGAAACCACTTAATTTTCTATTTTAAAGTGATTCCATGTACTTGGAACTATAACTTAACAATCGCTCATTTAGCTGGTCCACAACTAGCCATGCATATATTCATAAACTTTGAGCTCATTATTCTTTCCAATAATAATAATATGTTTACATTAAAAATAAATTTTTTATCCTTTTTTGCAGCAATTGAATTTAGTGAGAGATTGAGCTACTTCGGAATAGCAACTACCATGGTCCTTTACCTTACAAAAATTATTCACCAAGACCTTAAGACAGCGGTTAAGAATGTGAACTATTGGTCTGGTGTCACCACTTTGATGCCATTGTTCGGAGGATTCCTAGCCGATGCTTACTTAGGCCGTTACACCACTGTGATAGCATCATGCATTGTTTATCTCATGGTAATCAATCACAATCACCATTCAATCAAACAATTAACAACATTACCATTATCAATCTAACCTTTTATTATATATATTATTAACTACTACAACACTTGTTTTTGTGTGGCAAAATAAAAAACAGGGTTTGGTTATGCTTTGTCTGTCATGGTTCTTACCAAGTTTGAAACCATGTGGTCATACTAATACGTGCACCGAACCTAGGAGGATTCATGAAGTGATTTTCTTCCTAGGCATCTATTTAATATCCATAGGAACTGGGGGGCATAAACCTTCCTTGGAGAGCTTTGGTGCTGATCAATTTGATGATAACAATGCTAAAGAAAGAAGGCAGAAAATGTCCTTTTTCAACTGGTGGAACAGTGGCTTGTGTAGTGGAGTCATTGTAGGAGTGACCGTGATTGTTTATGTACAAGACCATGTAAATTGGGGTGTTGCTGATATCATCCTCACAGGGGTCATGGCTATCTCATTGCTCATATTCTTGATAGGAAGGACTTCGTATCGTTATAGGGCACCAATTGGGAGCCCCTTGACTCCTATGTTGCAGGTTCTTGTTGCTGCCATTTCCAAGAGAAAGCTTCCATATCCTTCCAGTCCAACTCAATTGTATGAAGTTTCCAAGTCTGAGGGAAATAGTGAAAGATTTCTGGCTCACACCAAGAAACTCAAGTAAGTACAAACATTAAAAAGAAAGGTCAAGTTAGATGCATATATGTTTGGTTCTTCTAATATGTGACATGTGCTAGGGAGGTAATAAAAATAGTTTTTATTATAAAGAAAGCATTTATTTTATAAAAAATACAATAGTTAGTCGATATTTTTTTAAAGTAATTAAAGGTATTTAATTTGATATATTTAACGCTCCTCTTGATGTTCACATTAGCACAAAGTAAAAAAAAAATATATAAATTAAGTATTTTATTAACTAGTATTTATCTAATCGTTGTGTTTTAGTTGAAAACGCATAAGAAGAATCCGAGTTTGATTATCATAAAACATATTTTTAGGGAATAGCAATAAACTTTAAGTGTACTAAACTTTGAACCAAAAATAAATTTTATAATTAGTTTAAAGAAATAAGTTTTTGGATATCTCAGAGTTAGATAAAGATCCTAATTACGATGATTATATAAAACTAGTATCTTAAAAGATACCCTTGGAGAAATATTTAATAGTTATTTAAAAAAAAAAACTTTTGAATGACTTCTCTTTTTTGATAGAATGAATATATATTTTTGGATAAAATCTTGTACTTCTTGTATTATTTTTAACTAATGTTATTGTCATAATAATGGTAGCATGTACCATATATTAATTTTAAATTAATTGTTGGTACGATTTGTTTGATCAGATTTCTTGACAAGGCAGCGATTGTTGAAAGTGAAGGGAACATAGCAGAGAAACAGAGTCCATGGAGACTTGCAACCGTAACTAAGGTTGAAGAACTGAAGCTTATCATCAACATGATCCCCATTTGGGTATTCACTTTACCATTTGGAATCTGTGCTTCCCAAACCTCCACTTTCTTCATCAAGCAAGCTGCCATCATGGACAGAAAGATAGGTAAAGGGTTTGTGGTTCCTCCAGCTTCAATTTTCACTCTTACTGCCATTGGGATGATAGTGTCAGTGATAATTTATGACAAGCTTCTTGTGCCACTGCTAAGAAGGCTCACAGGAAATGAAAGAGGAATCAACATCCTCCAAAGGATTGGTTTTGGAATGTGTTTTTCAGTTATCACAATGATAGTAGCAGCCTTGGTAGAGAGAAAGAGGCTTGAGGCTGTGGAGATGAGTGGCCCATTAAAGGGTTCTTTGTCCATGAGTGCCTTTTGGCTGGCCCCACAATTTATAATCATTGGATTTGGTGATGGGTTTGCTCTTGTGGGCTTGCAAGAGTATTTCTATGACCAAGTGCCAGACTCAATGAGAAGCTTGGGAATAGCACTTTACCTTAGTGTCATTGGGGCAGCAAGTTTTCTTAGTAATTTGTTGATAACAATTGTTGATCATGTGACGGGTAAGAGTGGGGAGGCTTGGATTGGTAAGGATTTGAATAGTAGCCGCTTGGACAAATTCTATTGGCTTCTTGCAGCCATCACCACATTGAATTTGTGTGTATTTGTGTTCTTCGCTCGCAAGTATAACTATAAGAATGTGCAAAAGGTTGTGGTGGCTGACTGTTATGAAGGTAAAAGTGATGATGGTGGACTAGAGACCAAGGTTTGAATTAGTGAAATTTAGTTCTATGCAGCATAAATGACCAGGATTTCATTTTCTGATGATGAAAATATATTAGAATCAATTTCATCCTTAGCATATTGTCGATAGCTTATGATCCTAATCAGGAGTTTTGTTTTCTTTTGCTGTTTATGGTGTCCATGTAATATGACAATAAAATTGTGTATGTAGATGGTACGTTTTTCTCCTATTATCTCGATTTTTGGGAAGGGGTTACCTTTTTCTTTCCAGCAATGCTAAATGGTACAAAACATATTTTAATATAATTGGTTTAACTGTAAATTTAAAAAATTAAAAATTATTATTAACGGAAATCATGGGTGATCAGCATATGTAATATTCATACCACACGAATTCGTACTCAAGCAATGTCTTTTTCTCTTGTGGGGGAGTATTACCTACCTTAGCTCAATGACTTGCACTGCAATGACATGCAAATCATATTTTGCCTCTCTTCTATATTCCAATACAACCAATCAAATAATTATAATAATAAATACAACACTATAAGTTAGTTAATTTTAAATCTGTACATTGATGGCAGGAAAGGGGCAACAAAAATCATTTTCCACCTGGTATATGTTAAAATGATGATATCACCTGAAGAATAAAGATATACTATAAAAATAACACGTTTAATTAGATCATATTTCACAAACTACTGTTTCATTGATGATAATAAAAAATTCTTCTACTTGTTTGTTATAAGGGTAAAGAATAAAGAAAATGGTTACAAGAATCAATTGTGCTTGAAATATGAGCCCAGTGATTAATTTCAAGCACCTTGGGATTATTAGTAAGTAATTCTAATAATTTCCACTTTCAAGAATTATCTTGAGTGATACTTGAGATTTGAAAAGATAAAAAGAAAAGAACAATTCAAAAGTTACAATCTACCATCCGGTTGATTTCCAATTCTATTTATAATAGAAATTATGAAGGAATTATATTATTGTTAGTGAACAACTATTTTAAGTGACACATTAATATATGTATCTTTACATAATTATAACCTAAAAAGCAGTGATTTTTTGAAGCTTATGGCGCGTGTGCTATTGCGTAGCCTCAATCTAAGCAGTGAACATACACACACTACTTAAGTGGAGAGAAGGCAAATTCTAAGACCGAGTTTTTGAACTCCAACCATCAGCATTGCTCAAGCTACATTTAAGCTCGAGCGATGGATTGACAAAGCTCTTACATTGTTATTGAAACTATCTTAACTGTAACGTTGTGGGTTTTTGTTCTTGAAACTATCTTAACTGTAACGTCGTGCTTTTTTATTATTATTATTAATTAAGTTAACGAAAATAATGATAAGATGAAATTAAATTTAATTTTGATTGAAATAATCGTCTTACATGCATTTAAGTCAAGAAAGACCGGAAGTTAGTAACATGGTGTTATTAACATGTTTTTTTAATATACGTGGCATGTCAATTTAGATTAACTGCGAGTTGATTTTTTATTTTTGGTAAATAATTATTATATCATTTATAGTATGAAATTCAAAATAAAACCACTCAATTATGGTAAGTTGTCTTCGTCAACTATGTTTATTATTTGTGGTAAACACATTTTTTCCATTCATTTCTTGATCTTTTGGATAACCGAACCTCCTTAACTCTTGGACAAATGCCTAATTCAAGCCCTTCCATAAACTCTCTCATCTAGTTGAAGCTTGTTGGACCCATTTTCGGTCCGACATGTCCATAAAACAAGCTCAAACCAGTCCAAGATTAAAAATCAAATGAGTCTAGCCCAATACCAAAGCTCCCTAAACCGAAGTAGTGAACATAGTCATTTTTGAGCCAGCCTAGGATCGAAATTGACCCAAGCAAGGCCAAAACATAACTGTGGGACCCACCCTTAATCTAGAGGGTGATGTGGAAAGCCAGCGGCTCACGAGAAAGCTTACAGTTGTACTAAAGAACAAAGTTAACTTAGAAAAAGCTGGAAACAGGGGACAAAATAGAACCTGGCAGGGGGGACAGGATGAATGTACCTGTGAAAACATGAAAAGAATAAGGAAACATTAAAGAGGTAGAAGCAGAGCTCCTACGTGGAACATAACGCCATAAAACAAAAGGTGAAAAACATGGGGAAGCATGCTCGACAAGACGACTACTCTGCCAAAAGAACGACAGAATCCACCCTTAGATGACCACACCCAACACTGCGCTCTGATCTATCACCACCACAATTAATGAAAAGTGCTCCGAAGAAGGGAGAAGGGGTGTCCCTACATTAAATGAACGTGGAGAAATCGTCACCGCATTTATGAGCAAAGATTGTCCAAAGATATTGTCAATTGAGGAGGGGAGAAGGAAAATGCCTATAAAAGGGTGCGATATGGAACGAAAAGGGGCATCAAGAACAGAAGGAAAAGAGGAGACTATCTGCAGTTCAAGAGAGCAAGCACTTGAGACACGGATACTTAGAGTGAGCAATCAAGAAACACTCCGAGACTCTGTTGGATATCAGGTAAGTAACTCCGACAAACTCCCCAGTTATTTCCAAGTACCATACACCTTATCTTCATTCCCTTTGGTCTATATAAACCCCAAAGCCACTATGCTCCTAGACAAATCAGACTAGAACCTATGGTACAAAGAACCAAAGAGTTCTGACAATCCCTAATGTCCATTCCCCAAGCCTAAGCCCATTTAAACCAATTCTCACCCAGTTCCCACCCAAGCCAAGGTCTAGATGTGTTAAGGCCGGGACCCCTTCGGTCTCACCTTGAGTCCGGAACAGTTTCGGACTCACTCCAAGGCCGAGACGTATTCGGCCTCATAAGATCTGAACCTGTGTCGAATCAATAACCCGAATAGATCTCTTCATAGAACTACGTGGACTTTGACTTCTCGTAAAAGAGATACGTAGGCATGTGGGAACAGTTCCTTCATCAAGTCTATCCACACACCCACATTAACCTTAGTTCAAATCCTACTAAAGTCTCTATCTCCCACTTACCCTCGGAATACATCACATGAACAGGTGTCATCATAGCCATGTCCATAAGTAAGGTAACCATCGTGTGATGGGCACAACGGGATGTCGAACATCCCTCGTGTAACAGACCTCTGAACACAATCTCTCTAGTCCAAAACTAAGTCTATCCAATCCATTTAATCTCCATGGTTTTCCCGATGTTCCAAAAAAACATCGATGGCAACTCCCAAACCCTCCGCTGTGAGGTCGTGAGCCCATCGCGACAGATAGCGGCTCCACTGGGGATGACTATTAGAAGGTCGAGCCTGAAAAAAAAACATGCCTCAAGACACTTGTTTCTAATGTGTGTACATTCCATTCATTCTTATTTCTAATTTTTTTTTGCTTCAAAGAAAATAGAGAGGGTGGGCAGGGACGACTTGCAAGGTATCCTAGGAAAAGAGGATTACCATCCCATGCTTGTGTGATAGGGAGAGGGAACGTGTAGCGTAGGTCACTTTGAGGGGTTACCCTTACTTGACGTGCGCGATAGTTCCAACCAGAGTATGATTTCGTTAAACAAAAAGCCCACATTCTAGGGATTGATCCCTGTCTATGGTGTGATCTTACAATGAATCCTAAGCTCTGGTGGCCATGCAGCAAGGATATAGAAATAAACAACCTCTAGGTAGACTTAGGATTCAGCTAAGGTAGAAAGTTGAAACAAACCAACATTGCATGCATCATGTAGGAATAGTACCCATGGCATGTTTCTCACCAGCAAAAGAAAAATAATGTATTTTCATGCATATGCATTGTCTTTGGCCATGGAAAGATTTCAGAAAAAATGGAACAAGTACAGTATAAAGCCAAGAACTGGATGCCTATTGCCATCAGAATCTTGAACCTCTAGATTCTCAGGCAAACAGCCAAGGAAATCAAAGGACCATGGCGAAGGGTCCTAGAAGAAAAATACGGCAAGATACTGGGGCTCTTAGAAGTGGAAGTCCAACCTCACGCCCTCGCAGTGTTGGCACAATTTTATGATGTCCATCTTAGGTGCTTCACCTTTAGAGACTTTCAACTGACTTTGACACTGGAAGAGTATGAGCGCATTCTGGGAATGCCTATAAAGGAGCCTACTGTGTACTTCCACAAGGGTTATCTCCCTTCTTGGGGGGTCGTGGCTGAGTTTCTCAGAAAGCCGGAAATTGAGGTCCGTAGAGTCAAGAAGGCCAGGAATGGGGTAGAAGGCCTACCTAGAGAATACCTTGAGGAGGTGTTAAGCTATCACCGAGAAACTAAAAACTGGCAGGCAGTAGTAGACACACTGGTTCTGCTGATTTATGGGATAGTCCTCTTCCCTAAACTAGAAGACTACGTTGACTTGGCCGCTGCCGACATTTTCCTGGCGATCAAAGAAAAAAATGAAAACCCTATGCCCTCCATGTTAGCTGACACCTACTACAAGCTGAATTGCTGCCTCAACAATCGTGAAAAGAACTTAAGATGCTGTATACACACTCTGTATCTGTGGATGACAACACATTGTTGTCCCGGAAAATGTAAGACTGGGTGCCCCATCGAAGACTACAAGTAGGGTTGCATCAGGATTATGTCTGGGGAGGAGTGGATCCACCACTTCATGGGGTTATCTGAAGGTACCATCCGTTGGTACCCTAAATGGAACGAAAGGGAGACTTTCATCACCAACTGCGGAAAGTCCCCAAATGTTCCCTTCATGGGAACCCAAGGATGCTCCAATTATAACCCCGCCCTGGCACTCAAGTAGAATGGATATCCTATACTGGCACCTCCGGTAGAGGAATCCCTGACCCTCCTAGAGGTGCATGGACGGGATATGAAAAACGCTGAATGGTTCTGGAAGATAAGACAGGCATGGAAACAGGTGATTCAAATGGGGCCTAAATGTGGACCAAGGAGTTGTGGGGCCACATCCAGTTATAAAGATTGGCTCTAGCAGCGAATAAGGACCAACAAGCTCCCATTCGAGAGGGTGCCACAAGACCCCAGGACCAAATTCCCGTTCGAAACATCGGATCCACCGATAGTGAGGGAATTAGAGGAAATGCTGAAGAACATAGATGCAGAGCAGAAGGCATTAAAGAGGAAGCTTACCCAGGCTACCTCCCTACAGTTGGAAACTCAAGAGTAGGTTCTCAAGGAGCGACGACTATATGAACAGGCCAGGCAAGAGGCAGACAAAGAAAAAGAGCTGCGCTGTAGGATGGGGGGCTGTTTGAAGGCGGCAAATCAAGAAATGTGCCTCCGGAGGAAGGAGAAAGACCAGGTGGCAGGGGAGAAGGAGTCATTGAAGGAGGCCCTCCAGAATGCCTGGAGAAAGGAGGTAGCACTGAAAGTACAGCTCTACAAATTGCAAGAGAGACTGGAGATACAACATGAAGAGCTGTTGTGTGAGCGGTCTCGAAGAGAAGCCGCCGAGGCCAAGGAGAATTAGGCTCTCAACGAATTGGCATCTGACTGCCAAGATGCAGAAAACAAAAGGGATAGAGCACAGGCTATCGTGGTAGAACTCTAAGACAAAATCACAAGGAAGGAAAGCAGGCATCAAGAGTTAGCCATACAGGCCGAACAAAGGATCAAAGCGGCTGAAGAAGCAACAGAATATTGGGAGGACCGCTACAACAAAGTAGTATGGCTAGCTAACTCGAGTTTAGGTCACCTGCTGCAAAGCCTCCGCGCAGCTGAAGAAGTAATGAGCCCCTTCACCACACCATCCGAAATCTATGGCTTTGTAAAAGAATACCGAATGGTGTATGATGACTTAGCAAATGCCGTAGTCCCATGAAAACCCTGTACTTGCTTGTTTCAAAATTAATAATAATGGTCAAGGCAAACCATGCATATTCATTCGTTCTTTGCATTGCATACATCATCTTTTTTTTTTGTTTTTCTTCTCTCTTTTTTTAATGCGTGCTGGATATCAGAACAATCACGATCGCTTCGCATCGCTATAGAATTCGCGCTAAGACTAAGCAGATGGAAAACGCAGTGGAAGTGCTAGAGTAGAGGAATGAGGAATTGAGAAGTGAGATGGCCTAGATAAAGGAGCAAATGGCCAAAATCCTAGAATTCCTTGCCAAAGGGCCCCCTCAGGCACAAAACACGGCGGATTACCCACTTGGATACACCCCGCCTCTTGTTTGGAACGCATAGGAAGAACGATCAGCGTCCAAAGAGAACAACCAGAATGGACCTGGGCCAACTTCAAGAGCAGGATTCCGAGGGTAGAATGGGCCAACAGCGGAAACGCCAACGGTCCATAATCAAAAAGAGGATCCTAAAAGAAGTAAGAGGTGGCGTTTCTTGGAGGAGAGTCTAAGAGTTGTCGAGAGGATCGATAGATACAGATTAGATGCTATTGATTTATGCCTAGTCCCGAATGTCGTTCTCCTGACGAATTTCAAAGTTTCGGACTTTGATAAGTATAAGGGTAGTTCCTGCCCAGAATGCATCTCGCTATGTATTGTCGAAAAATGGCGACATATGTTCAAGATGATAAAATCCTGGTCCATTGTTTCCAGGACAGCCTGTCGGGGGCCGCTTTAAGTTGGTACGTGAATCTAGAAAGGGGGCGCATTAGGACCTGGAAGGATTTGGCAGAGGCCTTCTTGAAACAGTACAAGTATAATGAGGAGATGGCTCCGGATAGGTCCCGGCTACAAAACATGACCAAGAAAGACCATGAAGGATTCAAAGAATACGCCCAAAAATGGCGTGAGTTAGCTGCTCAAGTCCAGCCACCCCTAACCAAAAAGGAGATGGTATCCACCTTTATTGACACCTTACCATCATCATTCTAAGAGATAGTAGTGGGGAGTATGTCGTCGAACTTCGCAAACCTAGTGATCATAGGCGAAAGGGTAGAAGTAGGACTTAAGCAAGAGAAATTCACCTCCAACGCTGGACAAGTAAGCTTCGCTAGGAAAACCACATAGGAGAAGAAGAAAGGGGATACCAATGCCGTCATCGCTAATACCACGGCTGGATATGGACGAGGAAAACCCTTGCACATCTAGATCAACAAAGAGAGGCCCGAAACTAGCAGAGTAACTCCATTGTATTTTCCAGTCGATACCACTAAAGCGAATGCCGACACTAGCACAAAACCAGTAAACCGAAAAAGTACCCCTAGAGTATTGGACCCTGTACCCGTCCCCTACACCGAGTTGTTCAAAACCCTGTTAGAGAAAAAGTTGATCACTATTGTCCCCCTCAAGCCAGCGGAACCACCATACTCCAAGAGCTATGACCCCAATTCAAGATCTGAATATCATGGAGGAGTCATAGGACACCCCACCGACAAGTGTTGGGGGCTCAAGCATAAGGTCCAAGACCTTATAGATGAAGGATGATTGGTCTTCAAGAGAAATGAACCCAATGTCAAAAGCAACCCCTTATCTGAACATGGAAGTTTGACCATTAACTTCATTGAACATGAGCAGCCTGAAAGGGGAATGTTGGGAGTTTGGGAGGAAGAAACCGCTAAAGATCCGAAGAGAATTTGCTACACAACCTTGGAGATGGAGGAAGGTGCCCATCGGGTCAAAAAGATCCCAACCGATGTTGCCACTATCGGGGAAGATGGAAATCCCCTACCAAAGCCATTAATCATCTATTACAATCCTACCAGCCAAATAAGAGTACCTTTAGTCATCCCGGTACCTAAACCCCAATACACTAACAGTCACGCAGTCCCTTGGAAATACCAAAAGAAGAAACGGTGCCCGGGCCGCAAGTAAACAAGGAAATCACCAATATAGTCGGGATAGGAGGAATAACTCGGAGCGGACAAATTTACACCCCTGAAGAATTATGGAAGAAGGACGATCTCCATAATAAGAAAAAAGGAAAAATGGAGGAACAGCAAGAAGTCCCTAAGGAGAAGGAGGCGAGCGAATTCCTCAAGCTTATCTGCCACAGTGAATATGAAATGGTGGACCAACTAAACAAGACTCCGGCACGAATCTCACTTTTGTCCCTATTGGTGAATTCGGAGGGGCATCATCAACTTCTGCTGAAGGTACTCAATGAGGCCCATGTAACCAAAGACATTTCTATAGAGAAGTTTGGAGGAATTGTGGGAAGCCTTACTGTTGCCAATTATATATTATTCTCCGGGGATGAGCTCCTGGAAGAAGGGAAAGGCCACAATTTGCCTTTGCACATAGCAGTAAGATGTGGGGAATATGTAATGGCCAGAGTACTGATTGACAATGGATCTTCCCTCAATGTGATACCCAAGATCACGCTCAATAAGTTTTGCTCCATGGGAGCACAGCTACAAACCAGCCCCATAATTGTCAGAGCTTTCAATGGGTCAAAACGAGAGGTCATGAGAGAAATCACGCTCCCAATCCAGATAGGTCCGACCACATTTGATGTTGATTTTCAAGTAATGGACATAAATTCGGTGTACAGTTGCCTATTGGGAAGGCCTTGGATCCACAAGGCTGGAGCTGTCCTCTCATCACTTCATCAAAAGGTGAAATTCATAGCAGAACAAAGGTTGATCAGTGTCAAAGGAGAAGAGGATTTGATGATAAGCACCCTTACACCTGTTGGCAGACCTAGGAAAGGAATTGGAATGTTCGGATTCGATGATACAACCCCTGGAGGGAAGCACCAAGGTCGTAGACATTAGGAAAGGAGAGGTCGTGAAGGAAGTCAGGATAGGAAGAAGCATGCACGTCGATGTGAGGAGTGAGATCATAGAATTACTGGAGGAATACAATGATGTATTTGCATGGTCGTACCATGATATGCCAGGATTGGATACTAGTATAGTGGAACATAAGCTACCCATAATTCCGGGGGCAACCCTAGTCCGACAATAGCTAAGAAAAACAATGGAATGCGGGCTTCCTAGCTGTGGCCGAATATCCCCAATGGGTAGCAAATATAGTCCCAATACCGAAAAAGGACGGGAAGGTCTGTATGTGTGTAGATTACAGGGATTTAAACAAGGCTAGCCCGAAAGACAATTTCCCTTTACCCCATATAGATGTACTAGTGGACAACACTGCGCGACATCAGATATTCTCTTTCATGGATGGATTTTCAGGCTACAACCAAATCCGGATGGCCCTGGAGGACCGAGAAAAGACTACATTTACCACTACAAGGGGAACCTTTTGTTATCAAGTTATGCCTTTCGGATTGAAGAACGCAGGTGCTACATACCAAAAGGCCATGGTAGCTTTGTTCCACGACATGATGCACAAGGAGTTGGAGGTATATGTGGATGACATGATAGCCAAGTCAAAAACTCCAGAACAACATGTGCAGGATCTCCGGAAGCTTTTCAACAGACTTCGCAAATTCATGTTAAGACTCAATCCGGCTAAATATGCATTCGGGGTCAGCACGAGGAAGCTGTTAGGGTTTGTAGTAAATGAACAAGGTATAGAAGTGGACCCGGATAAAATCAAGGCTATTCGGAAAATGCCGATACCTAAAACGGAGTAGGAAATCAGAGGATTCTTAGGTCGCCTAAACTACATAGCTCGCTTCATATCAAAGCTCACGGCTACATGCGCCCCCATTCTCAAACATCTAAAGAAAAACCAGAGGAAAGAGTGGAATCTAGATTGCCAGAAAGCTTTTGAGGAAATCAAAAGATACCTCGAAAAGCCTCTTGTTTTGGTCCCGGCAACGCCAAGCAAGCCACTAATACTATACCTAACGATACTGAGGAGTCGATGGGTTTGCGTACTAGGACAGCAAGACAACACCGGGAGAAAAGAATAGGCCATATATTACCTCAATAAGAAATTCACGAATTGTGAGCAAAGGTATCCGACCCTAGAGAGGACATGTTGTGCCTTGGTCTGGGCAACAAAAAGGCTAAGGCAGTATATGTTGGCGCACACCACCTGGTTGATAGCCAAGACCGACCCCATCAAATACATCTTCGAGAAACCCGCCCTTACGGGGAAGGATATCTCGTTGGCAAATGGTGCTTACTGAGTTCGATATAGTGTATACTACCCAGAAGGCCATTAAAGGGAAAGTAGTGGCGGACCACTTAACATATCACCCCTTGACAGACTATCAGCCTTTGTTACGCAAGTTCCCAGTTGAACACATCATGAGCATGGGCAAAACTGAATCCCATCTGAATGAATGGTTGATGTGGTTTGATGGAGCGTCTAATATGCTGGGTAACGGTATAGGGGCGGTATTGGCATTCCCGACAGATCAATGTTTCCCTTTTTCTGCGTGACTAGGCTTTGACTGTACCAACAACATGGCAGAGTACGAGGCCTGTACCATGGGAATCATCATGGCACTAGAGCACCAGGTACAGAAACTCAGGGTTTTTGGGGATTCGGCCCTGGTCATATACCAACTCAAGGGAGAATGGGAAACTCGCAATCCGAAACTAATTCCATACCATGAGCACATCACGGAGCTGCTCACGACTTTTGGGTCGGTGTCCTTTCAGCACGTGCCCTGGGAGGAAAACTAGATGGCTGACACCTTGGCCACGCTGGCAACTATGGTCCAGGTAAATGAGGGACAGGAATTAGTGATACAGGTACAACACCAGGGAAGGCTGGCTCATTGCCATTATGTTAACACGAAAGAAGATTCGTCAATAACAAGACCCTGGTTCTATGACATAAAGCTTTATCTAAGCAAGGGTATTTACCCCTTGGACGCCACAGAAAATGACAAGAGGATGTTGCGGAGACTGGCATCAGGCTTTTTCCTGAATGGGGATACATTGTACAAAAGAAATTCAGACATGACCCTGCTACGTTGCGTGGATGAGAAAGAAGCTCAAGGAATACTGGAGGAGGCTGTGCATCTAGACTGGGGTCAGCATCAACACTGATAGTTGCCTTCCCTTTCTTCCCTGCTCTGTCCGCAACATTAACAAGGGCAGCTTTCCTCTTGCCTTTGTCGGGAGAGGTCACATACCCAAAAAGAGCCTAGGAAGGCATAGTGGAAGAAGCGATGACTTTGGATTTATTAGGGGGCCTCCCTTTAGGCGAAGCACTCTTGGCCGGAGAGCCGCCAGCTCCTTCGTCCTGTTGGGGCCGAGCAGTATCAGCCGCCAGCTCCCTTTTCTTGGCACGAACCTTGTGAAGATAGGAGTGGATTTTGGCATTTTGGGACTTCACAATATCTGCAAAAAGAAACGGAAAAGGTTAGAGCATCTGGCACATGGCCGAACCAAGGGTCAACAACAAAAATCAAAAGCTTACCAGCAAAAACAGTAGTAGAGCCACGCTCAAAAGCCAGTGGCACAATACTTTTACACTCCATGTTTCTGGGTAGGCCCTCCAAGTAGCGGAGGTCAGTATGCTCGGAAGGAGTAAGATCAGAGGCAGTAAAACCAGAGAACCTCACAAGGAATTTCCAATATAAAGGGAAGGGTTCTGTATCGACGGAAAAAGGGGTCCCACCCACGGACATGATTTTAAGGAATTGGTTTTTGAAACCCTTGTAGGAATCAGTGTAGGGGACAAATAACCCGCCCTTCGGGGTAGCAGTGATAGGGGTGAGGGATACCCAACCCACTTCTTTGGTGAGGCGGGAGGAGTAAAAACAAAGGAAAAGAAAGGCATAAAGGATAATGGAAAGAGCTTTGCACACTACCCTAAAGCTTGGATGGCGGCCCATCCGTTAGGATGAAGTTGGGTAAGGGCTAAACCTAAAATCCTAAGAACTCCAGAAGCAAAGGAGTCAAAGGGAAGGGTTACGCCCAAGCCAGTCAGAACGGTCTCGTACATGTAAACAAAATCATCCTGACATTCTTGGGCGGTGTAACAGACTCGCTCATATGGGGTGCATTGTTCCAGCCTAAAGCCATGACGGTGGGCTATGGTGCACCACCCGTCGTCTTTGGCCAAGGCCTTTACAGTGGTCGAAGACAGTTTGTATTCCTTTTCTCTCAGTTCCTTACTAACCCAATCGTAACGCTCCTGAGCGTAATACATGGGAGTAGCCTCAACAGAAGGTGAGGGGTTTCGAGAGGTACCTGACATGGTCGCTGAGGAAGATGAAGATGCGAGGAAATAGAACACAGAAGAAATGCGAAGGCTCAGAGATTTCGAAAGATGAAAGAGCAACAGTGGTCGGGATAGGCAACCTTTAGGCAATTAAAACGTACGGGATACGCGAGGGGACACTAAACCCGAAGAAGGCACAATAAAAGCGCCCCATCATGGCGCCATCGAAAAGAAAGGATGCGAAAAAACGACAAAACCGCAGGCGCGTCTGGACCAAACGCGACTAATGAGTTTTCCATAGTCAAATCAAATTGACCCAAGGCTAAAATTTAAAACTGGCCCAAAGCCAGAATTTAAAAATGACCCAAGGCCACAATCAATTCAAAAACGGCCCAAGGCCGTGAATCAATTCAGAAAACGGCCCAGGGCCATAAATCAATTCAAATATGGCCAAGGCCACAATCAATTCAAAAACGGCCCAAGGCCGTAAATCAATTCAGAAAACGGCCCAAGGCCGTAAATCAATTCAAATATGGCCTGAGGCCATAAGACCAATCCAAATTGGCCCAAAGCCAAAGACAAGAGCTTAACACTAAAAGGCTGGAACCAAAATGTGAAATTGGCCCAAGGTAATAGCTCGGACATGGCTCAAAGTCGCGCCTAAGACCAAGCAAATTGGTTCCAGGAATGGCTCAACACTAAACAGTTCCCCAGCCAGCCTTAGAGCTAGCAAATTACTATCAAATCTTTATTCATGCCCGAATTGAGCATTCAAACATGAATAAAGAGGGGGCAACTGTTGGACCCATTTTCGGTCTGACAGGTCCATTAAACAAGCTCAAACCAGCCCAAGATTAAAAACCAAATGAGTCCAGCCCAATACCAAAGCTCCCCAAACCAAAGTAGTGAACAGAGTCATTTTCGGGCCAACCCAAGGTCGAAATTGACCCAAGCAAGGCCAAAACATGACTGTGGGCACCCACCCTGATCTGGAGGGTGGCGTGGAAAGCCAGCGGCTCACGAGAAGGCTTACAGTTGTACTAAAGAACAAAGTCAACTTAGAAAAAGCTGGAAACAGGGGACAATATGAATGTACCTCTGAAAAGATGAAAAGAATAAGGAAGCATTAAAGAGGCAGAAGTAAAGCTCCTACGTGGAACATAACGCCATGAAACAAAGGGTGAAAAAGATGGGAAAGCATGCTCGACAAGACGACAACTCTGCCAAAAGAACGGTAGAATCCACCCTTAGATGACCAAGCCCAACACTATGCTTTGATCCATCGCCATCACAATTAATTAAAAGTGCTCCGAAGAAGGGAAAAGGGGTGTCGCTGCATTAAATGAACATGGGGAAATCGCCACCGCATTCATGAGCAAAGATTGTCCAAAGATATTGTCAATTGAGGAGGGGAGAAGGAAAATGCCTATAAAAGGGTGCGATATGGAACGAAAAGGGGCATCAAGAACAGAAGGAAAAGAGGAGACTATCTGCAGTTCAAGAGAGCAAGCACTTGAAACGTGGATACTTAGAGTGAGCAATCAAGAAACACTCCGAGACTCTATTGGATATCAGGTAAGTAACTTCGACGAACTCCCCAGTTATTTCCAAGTACCATACACCTTATCTTTATTCCCTCTAGTCTATATAAACCCCAAAGCCACTGTGCTTCTAGACAGATCAAACTAGAACCTGTGGTACAAAGAACCAAAGAGTTCCGACAATCCCTAATGTCCATTCCCCAAGCCTAAGCCCATTTAAACCAATTCTCACCCAGTTCCCACCCAAGCCGAGGTCTATATGTGTTAAGGCTGAGACCCCTTCGGTCTCACCCTAAGTCCAGAACGGTTTCGGACTCACTTCGAGGCCGAGACCTATTCGACCTCATAAGATCCGAACCTGTGTTGGATCAATAACTCGGATAGATCTCTTCACAAAATTATGTGAACTTTGACTTCTCGTAAAAGAGATACGTAGGCATGCGGGAACAGTTCCTTCATCAAGTCTATCCACACACCCACATTAACCTTAGTGCAAATCCTACTAAAGTCTCTATCTCCCACTTACCCTCGGAATACATCACATGAGCAGGTGTCATCGTAGCCATGTCCATAAGTAAGGTAACCATCGTGTGATGGGCACAACGGATGTCAGACATCCCTCGTGTAACAAACCTCCAAACACAATCTCTCTGGTCCAAGACCAAGTCTATCCAATACATTCAATCTCCATGGTTTTCCCGATGTTCCAAAAAAAACATCGGTGGCGACTCTCAAACCCTCCGTCGTGAGGTCGCGAGCCCATCACGACAAAGCTCATATTCTTCAAAAGTCTCCCTAAATTTAACATTTACGTGCAACTCCTTAGCACCATCAATGTTACTATTATAAGCCCCTTCATTAAAGTTTTTATTCCAATCTTCACTTTGGGTGAGGGAAACTTGTCTTTGCATTTTGATGTTGTGGGAAACTTGTCTTTGCATTTTGATATTTAAAACATGATATATGATGATTAGAAATGATGTTAAATGCTTAAGAACATGATGTAATGAATTGGAATGTGATTTATTGTGATATTTTTTTGTAGGATGGAATATGCATTAAATAACTGTAAAATTTTGATTCTTTATTGGAATGGAGTTTTTGAAGACTAGAATGAGTTTATACAAATATGTTATGTTGATATGAAATGTTTAAGGCTATTATAAGTTGTTGGAAGTGGATTTGAGTGAAACTTGTGTTTTCATGATTTATGTTCTCTCTCTATTATTGACTCGCTAAGCGAGACATAGTGTCGCAACCGTAGCTGCAACAAGATTGACAAAAGTTTGAGAGTTTGACATCTGAGTTCCTTTCGGGGAAAAGAATATGGAGTTGGGAGTCACCACCAATGTTTAAGGAAAATGTCAAAAAACTAAGGTTGGATAAGGCTGGTCTTTCAAAGTTAGGTTTCAGGTTCGGGAGTCCATTAAGCGTAGGGAAGATGTTAGCACCCCACGACATCTGTCCTAAGACGGTTAACTTAATTAAATGTGTGAAATTTGTTATGACTTCTAAAATGTTATTTTTACCTTTCAAACGCAAATAACAATGGATTTTATTATGGAAAAAGAAGAGATGTATTTTTTTTTTGGGTTTTTTGAACTTGACAAGAGTTGCCTCTTGCTCCTACGTATCTCCTAGTGCAATGGAGAATTCATAGTTTACGTAGTTCTAGATGGTAATATCAAAAAATGTGTTTATTTGCTCTATAGGTTGCCAAGGCGGACTAGGTGTCAGTGATTGCAAAGGAGAGGCAAGGCCGACTAGGAGTTGGAAAATATAAAGAGAAAGATAAGGTCGACTAGGAATTGGTAGATGCAAAGAGAGGGATAAGGCCAACTAGGAGTCGTCTAATAAAAGGAGAGGTAAGGCCGACTAGGAGTCGGCCAGCAAAGAGAGAAGTAAGACCGACTAAGAATCGATAGATGCCAAAGTAAGGGTAAGGCCGATTAGGAGTTGGTAAGCAAAAGGGAAAGTAAGGCCGACTAGGAGTCGGCTAACCAGGCAGGAGTGCATGCTAATTTGAAGTCAGCTATGCAAAGGGGAAGGCAAGATCGACTACTAGTCGACCAGCTAGGTGGGAGCGTTCGCCGATTTGAAGTCGTCTAAGGTTCTAGCATAACCTATTGTTGGCTGAATGTTGATGGTCAATTGAAAATATTGGTTAAAGTAAAGGTCTACCTATTTGGTTGCTCGATTGTTGCGAAGAAGACTTTACTCCTTCAGTAATCTGGTGTATTTTAAGAAAGTGTTGAGGTGATATAGATGTTCCTTTGTTGGTTGCTATACCAAGCATCCCTATTGCTAACTACGATCTATTGAGCCTGATCACCTAAATATATTGTTAAAGGCAAAAAGGACATTTGGCAAGCCGGTGGATCAATTGATTTGAAATGTTTTCTTTTGAAGAATGAACATTTTGTTGTGACTAGCCTAAGTAGCTATTTATTTTGGATGTTTGTGAAGTTTGAGGAATGAGTTCCTCATCCTTGTTCTAATAAATTGGAAAGTGATGATGTGATGTGTTTTATTGCTGTATTTATTATTGTTTATTGTGTTTTTGGTGCTTACTATTATATTAATCTTAATAGATTAAGATGGTAGTAAAGAGAGTGTGAAGATTCATGCTTCACAACTCATGGCAAGGGCCTTAAGTAATTAATGAGTTAGAGGGGATACTTGAGGGTAGTGCTTTAGACTCTTAGAGATTAACATGCTAAATTATCTGAGTGTAACCTTTGGTTAGAAGAAGTGAGTTTTCTAGGTCATGTAATCTCTAGAAGAAGTATAGGGGTAGATCATTCCGAGGTAGAAGTTGTTCTTAAGTGGGAGATCCCTTAATCGCTGAGTGAGCATAGAAGTTTTCTTGGACTAGTTGGTTATGAGAGAAGGTTTATCTAAGTTAGCTTGACGTTGATGGAGTTGGTTAGGAAGGGAGTTGTTTTGGGTAGAATAGTTAGTGTGGGCATAGCTTCCAAACCCTTAAGGAGAAGTTGACTAGTGCACCAGTTTTAGTATTGTCAAACCTTAGTAAACCTTTTGTAGTATATTGTGATGCTTCTAGGATGTGTATAGGTGGAGTGCTAACGCAAGAGGGTAGAGTGGTAGCTTATGCTTCTAGGCAATTGAAAATCCATGAGAGGAATTACCCTACCCATGATCTTGAGTTGGCGGCTGTAGTGTTCATTCTTAAGATTTGGAGACATTATTTGTATGGTTCTAAGTTTGAGGTCTTTAGTGATTATAAGAACCTTAAATATTTATTCTATCAGAAGGAATTGAATATGAGGCAAAGGAAATGGTTAGAATTTCTTAAGGACTATGATTTCAAGTTGAGTTACCATCCAGGTAAGGCTAATGTTGTAGCGGAAGCTTTAAGTAGAAAATTTCTTCCTATTTCTTCCTTAACGATTAGAGAGATGGACCTTTTCACCCAGTTTAGGGATTTGAGTTTGGCTTATGAGATGACCCCTAGTAGTGTAAGATTAGGAATGATTCAGGTAAGTAATGATTAGTTGAGGGAGATTAGAGAAGCTCAGTTGGAGGATTCATTTTTGGTTGCTAAACGCGTAGCCATAGAACAGAATAGTGGAAGAGAGTTCATGTTGGGTGTATATAGAGTAATAAGACTTGGAAATCGGATATGTGCTAGTAAACCTACACTTTGGCGTTTGATTTTGAGGAAGGTTATAGAAGTAGGCCTAATTTCCATCCTGAAGTAACTATGATGTATCAAGACCTTAAGGGGATATTTTGGTGGCCTAAATGGAAAGAGTCATAGCGGATTTTGTTAATGATTGTTTAGTTTGAGAGAAGCTTGAGTAGCATCTAAGGATACTAGTCCGTATTATTGGAGATGAGTCATGGTATAGTTGTTTAATAAAATTTAAATGAAAGATGTGAGTTCTTTAAGTTATGTGATCTTTAGTGTGAGAACCCAATAATCGACCTTTTAAGGTAGGAGTTTCTCTTAAGTTAAAAACCTTGCATTAGTGAGTAAGATTATAAATTTTCCTGAGATTGGACAAATACCGTGGTGAATTCCTAGATGTATTCCCTAAGTTAGCATAGTCTTTAACTCAAGAATCTAGGAAGAGAGCAATGCTTAGGTGGATTGATAATTTGGAATTAATTCCTAATGTCTTGGAGAAGCATTAGATAGCATGTCGACCTTAGTTATTGAGAAGAGTGTTGTTACTAGACAGTGAGGATGTATTTTAATCTCATAGACAACTGGGAGTTGTAAGAGGAATTATGTAACCCCTAGCTTGGAGGTAGTAGCAGTAATGGTTACTCTTAAGATTCGAAGACACCACTTGCATAATTTTAAGTTGATATTCTCAATGACGTAGAAACACTAAGTGAAAATTCAACTAGTAGGAGTGGAACATAAAATAGATGAGGTGATTGGAATTTCCAAATGACCAAGGTTTTAGAAAGCCATCACTAGGTAGAATCAAAACAGTAGAATATGTCGTAAATAGGAAATCCTTTCGCATCCTTTCGTGTGATTAGAGGGTAGGATCTGTTAACTAGTCAGAAAACTCATTTTAGTGGATAGAAGAGAAACCATAAGACGAGAGAACATGATTTTCTAGAAGGCATTAGGTAATTTAGAAATGGAGTTGTGTACTTAGTAAGTCTGGGTGTAAGAACTTGATTCTAGAAGAGGATCATACGGTAGATTTAATATTGAATTGAGGTGGTATAGATGCCTGAGGATATTTGGAGCATGTTTTGGCGGCTTAAATCATAAGAAGAGTAGATAAGTGTGAGCACCTATTTGGTTGACAGGTTGGAATCCTAGAGTTATTGTAGAACTTAGGGGAGGGATTTTGTTAAACTCGAGGAATCTAATTGGATTAGGTTCAATCTATCACTTCACCCGTGCCATGTACACAATAATTGCACATGTTTCAACTCTTGGACGTACATTTGTTACTCTAGCAAGTAACCAAACTAGCTTCTTTGAAGGTTAAAAGAAGACTAGGTATGAGAATTGATACTAGAAGTTGTGAAAGATTTAAGCTTGACTGGTCTAGAGAGGTGAGATGATTATTTTAGCCAACGAAAATTGAGTAAGGACTGTCATTAGAAACACTAAATGAGTAAGGGGAGCACAACTGCAAGGGTACGGGAAGTACTTACTCTATGTAAATTCGGGGACGAATTTTTTTAAAGGGGAATTATAAAATCCCGGTTTTTTTTTACCTTAGATAGATTTATTTAATTAAGATTTTTAAGGAGAATTAAATATTTATTAACGGACAAATTATGTCCGGACAAAGTTAGAAATAAATTATTTTATGATTAAAATATAGTGAATAAATATTATCATTATTATCATTTATTTTAATCAGTGCATATATTTAACTTATTAATTAAATGATTTTAATTCCTTTTAATTCTGCTAATTGAATGTTTTATAAAATAGAAACTAACGAGTTATTTAATCAGAAATTATTTTCATTAATTTAAAATTCATTAATTACTTAATTAATTAAAATTAACTAGTAGGGCTGGCGGGTGGGTCAGAATTGACCCGACCCAGTTAGAATATTTTGTGTTTTGCGTGTCAGACGGCCAGACCAAGAGGAGAGAGAACGCAGATCTACAAGGAGGAGGAGCTAGTCAGATCGTCCCAGAGCTGCATCAGATAATTACTGTTCTTCGCATCTAAGGTACGGGGGAGATGGGTTCGATCATATGTTGAGGGCACTCATGGTGTCGAGTTTTGAAGGGGCGGGGTCTTGCTCTGATTAGTGTGACATGGGGGTTTTGGAATTTAGAATGATTGTTCTATGTCTTTTATTGTTTGAAGAGCTTATTTTGAAGATGATAATGACTTTATTTTTCAATTATAATATTTAGATTTAAAATCTTCTTGAAAACTTTGTACCTACTTGTTTAATGACCATGTGAACTTTTATATCCTTAATATGAATTGTTTCTTTGGTTTTAACTATCACCTTGTCTTCCTTTTTCTTTACTTTATTATTTTAATTTAAGTATTCGAAGTAGAAGGGTGTCACATTGATGGCGTTGAAGAAATGCAAAATTAGGACATTTCTATGATTCTATCACCTAAAGCTTCATGATAGTCAGGTTAGGACTCATAGTTGCTGCTTCACTTGCAGCCTTTACAGTTAAGCAGCTGAATGTCACAAGCACAAAACCAGGTACTTGTACTTTGACTAGTCTTTTTTGTTTACATTTTTTAATTCGTTGCGAAATGAAATATGATTGCACATGATTCATGTTGATGGCTAAATCAACCAAATATTAAACTTCATCCTGATTTTGGCTCAGAACATAAAGATGAGGGCACAGAAGAGGAGCATGTCACCAGAGTTACTGAAGCTCTCCAAAAGAAAGAGGTGAGTTCATCAAGCTGAATTTTATCAATTTTTAACCTTGTTCACAGCTATGAGTATTTCTTTGGCGAATATGTGTGTCTGTCATGTTGATATCAATTATGTAAAGGAAAGTTTTTTTATGTGTTGCAGGTGGAGGAAGAGGAGAAAGAGGAGGTTAAGTTAATTAGCAGCATAATCAATCGAGCAAATGACTTCGAAGATGATATTCTACCAGAGTTTGAAGATCTTCTATCTGGGGAGATTGAGTTTCCATTACCACCTGACAATGATGAGAAAGACAGAGTTTATGAAATTGAGATGGAAAACAACGCAAGTGAACTACAGAGATTGTGACAGCTAGTGAAGGAATTGGAGGAGAGGGAAGTGAAACTTGAAGGGGAATTGCTTGAGTACTATGGTTTGAAGGAGCAGGAATCAGACGTTGTGGAATTGCAAAGGCAGCTGAAAATTAAGACTTTGGAAATAGATATGCTTAATATTACAATCAATTCCTTGCAGGCAGAAAGGAAGAAGCTTCAAGAAAAGCTCACACAAGGAGCTTCGGCCAGGAGAGAACTTGAGGTGGCTAGAAACAAGATCAAGGAGCTACAAAGGCAGATACAGCTTGAGGCTAACCAAACAAAAGGCCAGTTGTTGTTGCTTAAACAACAAGTTTCTGGCCTGCAGGTGAAAGAAGAAGAGGCTGCCAGAAAAGATGCTGAAGTTGAAAAGAAATTGAAAGCTGTGAAAGACTTAGAGGTTGCAGTAGTAGAGCTTAAGAGAAAAAACAAAGAACTTCAACATGAGAAGAGAGAGTTAATGGTTAAACTCAATGCTGCTGAATCTAGAGTAGCCGAGCTCTCCAATATGACAGAGGTCAGAATCCTTCGGTAGACTTCTTTCTTTTTCATTGAGCTGAACAGACTCATGAAACCATATTTCAGTAATTTCTTATAAGTGAAACAACAGACTTACAAGGCTAGAAGCATAAATTTTTAAATACCTCAAATATGTTTTTATTCTTCAAATTTAGGTTAATTTTATCTTTCGACTCTCAAATTTAAAATTATTTTTTTTAGTTCCTATGTTTTCAAAATAACTAATTTTAGTTTCTCATCTTACTTGATCAATGAAGTATAAGTCATTATTTATTCGTGTATAATCGAAAATCAAAAACATTGAAAAAAAAACTTTAAAATTTACCATGTTCTTCAATTTTTTACCATTCACATGTCAAAAATAACTTATACACCTTATTTGCTACTAAGATGAAAGCCTAAAAATAATTTTAAATTTAGAAAATGAAAAATAAAATTAGTTCAAAGACAAAAATAAACTATTTTTAAAATCAATAATTTGGCATCACTTTTAGGGATTTGGTTTTTAATGTTAGGAAGGCTCAAACGGCAGCTGGAGTCAATGACACCAGAGATGGATTGAAATGAACGTGCATTGGAATGGTTGATAACTGTAAAACAAACACAGACTTAGTCATCCTTGTTTACCAATCAACTGAATATTTTTAATTACTCCGTGACTAAAAATGATAGTTGAAAACATTGAACAACTTCAGTGAAATGTCAAATACAAACTGCCAAATTAAACATTAACCTAAAAATAATGTTTATTGTTTAATGAGCATATAACAATTTAGAAACTTTCTTTTGTAAAGCTACATAAATTAGATGGAATGCTGTTCAACAAAATGTTACGAAGTATTTATACTTCTCTCATGGTAGTGATGAATTAATGTTTTACACAAAAGTGTATTTGTAGATGCAATGAGTGTGATTCATTTCAAGAAGCTTTGTCTTAAATTGCAGAGTGAAGTGGTTGGCAAGGCAAAAGAAGAGGTCAATGATCTGAGGCATGAAAATGAAGACCTGCTAAAGCAAGTGGAAGGGCTACAGATTAGTAGGTTCAGTGAAGTTGAAGAGCTTGTATACCTTCGTTGAGTTAATGCATGCTTGAGGTATGAGCTAAGGAATTACCAGACACCCCAAGGAAAAGTATCGGCTCGTGATCTCAGCAAGAGTCTTAGCCCGAAATCCCAAGAGAAGGCTAAGCAACTGATGTTAGAATATGCTGGATCAGAACGTGGACAAGGGGACACAGATCTTGATAGCAACTTCTCTCATCCTTCTTCACCAGGAAGTGAAGATTTTGACAATGCTTCCATTGATAGCTCTACTAGCAAATCTAGTAGTCTCAGCAAGAAAACTAGCCTAATCCAAAAGTTTAAGAAATGGGGTAAAAGCAAAGATGATTCTAGTGCTCTTTCGTCACCAGCTAGATCCTTGTCAGGAGGTTCTCCAAGGAGGATGAGTATGAGTGTTAAACCTAGGGGTCCACTCGAATCCTTAATGCTAAGGAATGCTGGTGATAGTGTATCCATCACCACCTTTGGGCTGAGGGATCAGGAACCTACTGATTCTCCTGAAACTCCAACTGCTGCTGACATGAGAAGAGTTCCATCTAGTGACTCCTTAAATTCTGTTGTTACTTCATTACAATTGATGTCTAAGTCAGTGGATGGATCTCTGGATGAGAAGTATCCGGCTTATAAAGATCGCCACAAGTTGGCCTTGGCAAGGGAAAAACAAATAAAAGAAAAAGCTGAGAAGGCAAGAGTGCTTAAGTTTGGTGATATGACCAAGGCTGAAAGAGGGAGTCCTATATCCTTGCCACCAAAGCTTACTCAAATAAAGGAGAAATCAATTGTTTCTGGCACTCCAAATGAGCACTCCAAATGAGCAATCTGATGATGGAAAGAATGTTGATAATCAAACCATTAGCAAGATGAAGCTTGCTCACATTGAGAAAAGGCCTACCAGGGTGCCTAGGCCTCCTCCTAAACCTTCTGGTGCTGCTGCTGTTACCACAAATGCAAATCCTTCCAATGGAGTACCATCTGCTCCACCAATTCCTCCTCCTCCTCCAGGTGCTCCACCACCACCGCCGCCACCAGGTGGAGGACCACCTCCCCCACCTCCTCCCCCTGGAAGCCTATCAAGAGGGGCAATGGATGGTGACAAAGTTCACTGCGCTCCACAGCTAGTTGAGTTTTATCAAACATTGATGAAAAGGGAGGCAAAGAAGGATACTTCCTCACTTTTAGTTTCTTCAACAAGTAGTGCATCTGATGCTAGGAGCAACATGATTGGAGAAATTGAGAATAGATCACCGTTCCTCTTAGCTGTATGTTGAAGCTTTCATCTATTTTGTTATTTTTCTTACATTGAAATCGTAACATATTTATGAAAAATATTTCTCCTTTTTGAAACAATTAGGTGAAAGCTGATGTAGAAACACAAGGTGATTTTGTCATGTCCTTGGCAGCTGAAGTTCGAGCAGCCTCCTTCTCAGATGTTAATGATCTTGTGGCCTTTGTGAATTGGCTAGATGAGGAACTTTCCTTCTTGGTATGCCTTTAGGTGTCATTGCATATTCATCAGTGAAGATTTTATGAGCAAGCACAGAAATCAGCACATTTGTTCTCTCCTAAAAATTTAAACCATTCCTTCCTGGGAATACCTCTTCATTTTCCTTTCCTTAGAAAATACATTCTAATTTTTTATGACTTCATATTTCACTTTTATTCTCATTTTCCACATCAAAACAGAAAAAATAAATCTCATTTTCCATATTTTGTAACTTTATTTGCAGTTACCACTGCATACTTAGAGCCTGTTTGATTCATTTCTCAAATTCTATTTAAAACACCATTTTCTAAAACAATTTTACACTACTCAACTTAATTTCTCATTCAAAATCTATTAAATTTTGAAAATTGTTTTCAAAATAAGTATTTTAAAAACTGAAAAACAGAAACAGTTGAGAGATTTTTTCTTATTATCTTCTTCTGTTTTCTGCCAGTACTATGTTTAAGTGTTCAAAGAACAAACTTCTAGAGAACAGAAATTGTTCAGGAGACAAATTCTTCCAAATGTACTCAAGAGATACAAATTTTAGAAAACAGAAATCTGTTTTGGAAACAGTAAATAAACAAATCCTTATTCATCTCATTGTATTCCTTATGGAAGGTTGAACGAGCTGTCCTCAAGCACTTTGATTGGCCTGAAGGAAAAGCAGATGCACTTAGGGAGGCAGCTTTTGAATATCAAGATTTGATGAAATTGGAGAAGCGAGTCTCCACCTTCATTGATGATCCCAACCTCCCATGTGAAGCTGCTCTGAAGAACATGTACTCACTTCTTGAAAAGTATACATCCTTTCCTTCTATAGATTTATTTATCTTGAATACCATTGATAGATACCAAATTGAGAGCTTAATAACATAATCCTTAAAGATAAAGCTGTTTAAATCATTTTCTCATATATACTTTAATGCTGTAGATTCATAATTTCAAGACACAAAAATGTTGAACATGACATTTACTCGTTTTGTATGTCATGTTTCTTACAGTTCTCTATACCTACACCATTACTTCTTTTTATCAACTCATCTTCATTTGTTTTATGTTTTCTTTCCAGATTGGAGCAAAGCGTATATGCACTCTTGCGGACAAGAGATATGGCTATTTCACGGTACAAGGAATTTGGAATCCCAGTAAACTGGCTATTGGATTCAGGGATTGTAGGCAAGGTATGCTTCTAAACTAAAAGAACTGGTGTGTGTTGTGGTTCACACAAGAGGTTGGTTTTCTTTCTTTAACTGTGGAGCATACAATTTTAAATACCACTGTAATATACCATTATGCTATACCCATTTGAGGAATAAGAAAAAGGGAAAAATCGTGACAAATAGTTAGTGCATAAAGGGTTCATCAGAGTAACATTGTATCGTGGTGGATAGGAGAAACTAATGAAGAGATTTACAATTTTAGTCACTAGTGTATGCCATGGAGCAGCTGTTATTATAACCTTGCATGGATGATGTAGCTCACTTTGCTATAACCCTCCCATTGCAGATCAAGCTTTCTTCTGTACAGCTGGCAAAGAAGTACATAAATCGCGTGTCATTCTTTTGCATTCCTTTGAGGTCATAAGCACTGATTTTGCTTAGGTAAACTTAGCTAGCTGAATTTGGAAAGAATTTACCACAAAGTTTCCAACTCTTTTTATGGTTGAAAAATATATTACATCTCTAAAGGCCATTACAAAATGTTATTAAAATATGTCATTTGTATTGCTTTGATCTCCAAAATTTGGTTTATAAAAAAATTAGTTTCCGAAGAGAATTTATTAACATGTTCATAACTTCAGGAATCAAATTAGAAACAGAAATTTTGAAATACTAAAGCAACACAACTAACATTTTTCATATATTAAATTGCATACTTAAAAAAAATCTATTTAATATGGATGTTTGTCAAAGGTGTAATGTGAAAATTTGTTAAACACGCGGAATAATACACACTAATGATGGTGTGGAACTCTTTTCAGTTTGCAGGAGGCTTTGATGCAGAGAGCATGAAGGCTTTTGAAGACCTAAGGAGCCGCATCCAAACCTCTCAAGCTGGTGAAGATAACAAATCAGAAGCATAGGATATCCATCAGAAGTTTTTCTATTTTTTTCCTTTGTAACTGTGTCTCTCATATAAATATATATATATGTTGTCTTTTCAGCTGTATATTTCATTTTGCTTAAATTTGCATAGCCTATACATATTGGATGCTAAACAATGATGATACGAGAATCATATTGTAATTGTAATTTTGAACTCCAACATGATCCCTACCTCTGCCTACTTTCATGTTTTTCCCTATAAGAAATTCAACTAAACAATATTCAATACTCTCATCAAATGCTTAGGTTTAATTTCAGATGTAAATTTCAAAGGAGAGAAAAAAAAACAAGAGACGTATTTCCTACACCAAAAATAACCAGAACAGGCATTCTCCAAATATATATGATTTTGAAATATAACTGCAGTAATGTGATATTCTTATTCCTTTGCATAATAATCACTGACGAAAGCAAGTCATGCAAAAAATGAGGTGTAAGAACAATGGCCTCTGCTGAAACATTACATATCAGCAACCATAAAAGGTAAGAGAAATAAAAAAAGAATAATCAGTTCACAGCAACGTAATGACAAGACTTCTGTCCCAGAATTTGGCTCCACCAACCTTTCCTTGAATTTCTGGAGGCAAAGGAATGGCGCGTCTTTGGTCTCCTGCTTCTACCAACAGCTCAGATCCTCCCCTATACTGCATTTGGTTGTTTAAGAGACAGACAGAAAAAGCAATCAGTATCTCAATTAAGTTATGCACATAAAAAATGCACAAACTTGCACCATGTAGGAAAAGCAGAATTTGTTTTAGAAAGAGAAGCACAATATAACACCGTATGACAAGCATCAAACATAAACATCCAATACAACCATAAAATTCAAGCTATCCAATTCAACCAACACATGAGAAAAAAAAAACGTTATTTGATGTTTACCAGGAAGTTGACCAAAACTGTTACGAACAAGATAGTGAAGATACTCTTCTCATCATCTACAAGATCCAAGTTTAAAAAAACAAAAACTGGGTGCATAATGATGACTCAAGACATTATTATAAATTGATTTAAAGCTCATTTGGTTAACAACAATAATAAATTTCCCACACTATAACACGCATTACAATGTAAAATTTGTAGCTAAAATTAATTTGAACACACATCTCTATCACGTTCAAAAATTCAAAATCAATTTTACTAAAATCTTAAACAAAAAGAGTGCCATCAATATTTCAGTTAATAAAAAATTCAAAAATATATGAACAGAAAGATATTACATACTTGGTATAGCTTGATCTCTGATTTGTCAAAACCTGGCATGAAGAGAGTAACCGATTTTCTTTTTATATCAAATCTAACCGATGATGGCATCTTACCACATTGACTTGATAGCGAATCAAGAAGATGCCTAGCATCTCCTTTGCCAGTATCCAGTAGAACTCTGCTCCAATCTATAGGATTATTCATTGACAAACTTGAAATGAAAGCAAAAGGCAAGGGAGAAAATTCTTTCTTTGCTCTTTCCAATGATTCTAAATTTTCTTGCTGAGAGGTGATTCCAAAAGCACCGGAAACCTGAGCACCAGCCTGAATTGTACACCCCCAATATCGTAATGCAGAATTGACTGATGCTGGATTGTTCGGATCCATCACAAGGAAGCAACCAAATTTCTGTGGGTTTGAGAAGGCAGAAGATCCTCTCTGGGCAAGACATAATCAACAAAGACATTTTTAACAGTTTTGTGTTAAGGTATGATTATGTTAATTGGTGTTTACTCTTACCTCCAGCATTTGGTCCAAACTATCCCATATTTCTGAACTCATTCCCCCATTGAAATAAGATCTGTTGCTACTGATTTTCAAGGCCTCATCCACAAGTCTCAGTAGTGAAGGAGCAGCCAATCTCCCAAGGTCAGTTTTCTCAGCCAAGGTGCGGAGATATTTCAAGTACAATCTACAAAATCACAATATCAAACCAAAGATAATGATAAGGGTGTGCATGAGAGTGTAAGAGAGTGGCAATTCTAAAACCTTGCTTTACTGCTTGCACCTATGATTCGAAGGGTTTCCTCACTGTTGATACCATCATATATTATTAGGTCAAATTTATCTTGTTGACTCTTTGAAGCTGCAATCCCCAAAAATCCTACAAGGCTCTCAAGTGCAAGTACCAAAAAGATAGAGTCCATCCCAGGCAGAATGCCAAGCTCTTCTCCAACGATCTTTTATATGACAGAGAAAAGAAGACAGAGCCCCACTACATAAACTAGATCAAGGCAATATACGTCCACCATTAATATAGATAAAATATGATATTGAGAACATATTACGTACCCACCCCTCCAAGTGTGCCTTGAGTCATATTAAGTTGGGCATCTGCTTGCTTCAGAAGTTTTAGAGGATCAAGAAGCATCTGCACTTATAGAGCAATACACAAATTCCTTAGACACCATCCAAAAGTACACACAAGGTGATTTATATAAAGGAAGGAAAAGGAAAAAGTGACACACTTTGGTTGTTTCCAACCTAACAGCAGAAAGGTTCTTGTTGCATATGACATGGGAAGTTCCAATCTTACAGTTGAGGAGATAATCAGCAGTTGTATCTTGGCTATGTATCACCAAACATGTATTCAATCCAGCCATTGCATAATGCTGAAATAAAAGGCATAAGAAATAAAAAAAAAAAACAGAGATTATGCACTTTTCCACTATTGAACATGGATAATTATGACTTTTATCAGTATATATTTGTGGAAAAAGAAAGAATCTGGAGTTCTCAACAAAAATAGAAAGAATTAAGGTTATGCTTAGTTTGAGAAAACATTTAATGTTTTTGTTCCCAGTTTAAACAAATAATTGCAATAATGTCACCTAATTTTCACTTTGTTTCCTATTTTGAAAAAATCATACATGAAATGTTGAAAACATTTTTTTGTTGTTTTAACTGTTTTCTATACATATCGTTGAAAATATAAACAAAGTAAAAACAAAATTGACATTTTTATAACTACTTGTGGAAACAGGAAACGAATACAATATATTTTCTCAAACTAAACAAACCCTAAGTTATATGGCTTCTATAAGAAATAGGAAAATGTGAGGAAGAGAAGACGGAAAAGTTACATAGAAATTAGGTTCCCTTATTGTTTGAGTCCACAATAAACTTCTTTAGTGACCATATTCCTAGGTCCAAATGTAGCATAGAAGTGTTATTTTCAAACAATAAAGAGCCATTTAGACAAGTCTTTCATTGCAAAAGTCTCATTGTAAACTGACATTTTACAGTATTAGAAGCTAAAAATTAAAACCCCCACTTTATTAAAAGGCACAAATAGTACAGGAAGAAAAGTGTGACTCACTATATAGGAAGTAGGGCCCACCTCATATGTGAATTTCAACTTAGTAAAAAAGTAAATTAAAAAAATATGTCGTTTGCATTTATCTTACAAAAAAAAACATCCTTGACAGAGCAAATGTTTTACCTTGATCCTTTTCCTTATAAAATACCAAGCTGTCTTACCATGACTTTCCTTCACACTCCAAATTTGTATTTTCATGCTCCAGCATGCTGCTGCTCCTACCACTAATTAAATGTTTATTTAGTAAAATTTTATCATGTGACAGCTAATGCCATAAATTAACTACGAAACATATTGAGATAGCCCCCCCACCAAAAACAAAACGATTTTGATAAGCTTTAAAGGAAAAACTTATTGAAATGAGCGAAAAAGAGCTTATAATCAAGTTATTTTTATTAGTTTAAACAAGCTTCACAGACACTCTTCCAAACACACCCTAATTCATCCTTTTTGGTTCCATTTTTCTTTTCAATTTTCGGGCTCAGCAAGAAACTTCCATAAATAAAAACGTAAATAAGCACATTCGCCTAGCAATCAATCGAATTGCAATCTTCAATCTCAGAGATGCCAACCTTTTAGATAAAGTAGAGAAAAACAATTCTTTCTCTCTTGCTTGGTAATAAACACTTTACTCTTGCACACGTACAAAAGGTGTTTTTGTTTTCTAAGTACATTGATAATAGACAAAAAAATAAAATATTTAAGAACAAAGTTGGAAATGTGAGAGGAATTTTTATTTGTAATTGCAATTGAAGATGAAAAAGGCACCTGAGCGGCGAGAATAGCGGCAGTGGTTTTGCCAGAGCCACCTTTGCCGAGAAAAGTGAGCAATTTGGTTGGTGAAGAAGTGGCACCGCCCTCGGAAGAAGCCGCCACGACCAAACGTGGTTGTGGAAAACGAGAAATGGGGATTCCAACAAGAAGCGGAAACGAGAAAGTTGAAATCGTTCCCATCGATTAGGGTTTTCTCAGTTCTTTCTTTCTCAATAGCAAAGGCTAACCACACATGACACATGTATCTTGACACTGCCAAGCCAATGCAGAAGAGAGGTTTCAGAGGATACAGCCATAAAAATAAATAAGACCAGCTAACTTATTAATTTTATATCTTCTTATAAATTATTACAGCTATACAAATATTGATTCACTTTTAAGAATTTTTCACATAAATTAAAAAAAATAATTATTTTAAGATAATATAATAGTATTTATTAGGAGTTAGTTTTATTAAAATAACCTTATTCTTTTTTTAATTTCTATAAATACATTATTAAGTATTTCAAAATAATAATATTTATTAAAAATAAAATTTTAATATTTTATTGAAACTCAAAATGTTATGAAACAAATTTTGAACGCTAAAATATGAGTTAAAATGGAAGAAAAGGAGTAATAATTATTTTAAAAATTTATATTTTGAATGATGTTTAAGTCATTGATGATATGAAAATCTTTAAGATAGTATATGAAAACAAATTCTTCACAAGTATATTAACAAGGTCAAAAATTGATTAAAAATATTTTTAGTTTTATATATTGTAAAAAAATTATATTTAATTAAATATTTATATTATTTAATAAATAAATACTCAACAAATTTATATGTTAACATAATAATGTTTTTAAATAAATTTAGTGAATTTAGAAAAAAAATCTATCAAAATTGATTGATTATGTATTGTTCAAGTTTGTAATTTTTTTCTCTAAACTCAAATCAAATACTCCACAAATTAAATCAAGATATTATGTTTGTGCATATATATAAAATAAATTTGCTTTAATCGAATATTGTTAATATAAGTGATATGACATTTATATTTTTTAACTAAGGTCTAGGGTTTGATTTTGGACTTGATTGGTGGGCAACACTGCCAACCGACCCTGATCTTCTGTGAAGGGTTCGAATGAGAGCATACCCGACCCAAAAGATGATGAACTATGCTCGAGCGGGACGCGAAGTCAGAGGAAACTCTGGTGGAGACCCATAGTGATACTAACATACAAATCGTTTGGATATTGAGTCTCAACTTCAGGTACCATTTTACCGGTCAAACCTAGATAATAATCAACATATAATAAACCATAATATTTTTAACAAAAAATATAATCAACATTTATGCGTAATAAAATTAATTTTAAAATTTGATCATCTCATCAAGTTTATAAAATGATAATATGATACTCAAATAAATTGGGATAGAATTTCATTAATTTGGTTGGATTTACACTTGAACATGAAAAAAAAAATGAACTAATTTAATTGAGTCAGTGCAGAGATTTCCTGCACCACTGGTGTACAAGGGAATGAATGAATATTCTCAATCTATAATAATTTGTTTGTTTGTTTTTGGTGAATGAAGGATTTATTCACAGCTAAAATCAACGTGGGTATAGTATATTTGAGTACGCTAACAATGAAAAATCAATGAAATTAAGAACAGAGTGAAAAATGTTGGTCTTTTTTTATTTTGTAATTTAAAATTTTAAAAAATTATTTTTCTATGTCAGTTTTTAAAACCGATTATTTCTTTTATTATCCACTAAGTTGGTTTCTAACTTTTAGGAATTTGCTGACAAGAGTATCTTGCTGCACATTGAGAAGGTGCACAAGTTGGTTCCTAATTTTTAAGAAATTGTTTTATTCAATTTTCTAGATTTTGAACATTCTGGATTTTTGGACTTTATAAATATCCACTCTCTTGAATAGAAAAAGAACACAACAAAAGAAAAAGAAAACTCAGCAAATTGTTTTTCATTTTTAACATTTTTTAAACACAAAAGCATTGATGTTCATCAATTCAAGGGTCCTTCACTGCACATGATCTAGCGGGGTTTATGTATCTTCGAAGACGAGCATAAAATATTTCAACGGAGTGTGGCGTTTTCTCTTTTAAGGATAGCATATTGTGTGCTTTAACTCATGTTTTTTTTTTCTAAACTCTTCTTCTAATATTTTGATTTTCTATGAAATACTACTTATTCTCTTTTCTGGTTTTTTATTGATTTTTCGGATAATTTTAGAGAAAAAAATTAAAGTTAGGGTAGTATATATTAATTAAAATGTCTGGTATGAATATTTTTAAGTCCATTTTTTTACAAATGAAATTTTGACTCATTGAATAGGGTTTAATCTTTGGTTTATAGACTCTAGGACTCATTGAATAGGGTTTAATCTTTGGTGCTACCTCTAATTCCCGATCTAATAGGTACCATGTCATTGTTCTGAGTTTAATTCAAATAATTGGTTTATAGACCCTAGGACTAATGTTCATGTACATGCTGATAAAAAATTGTTTTCATTATATTAGGAATCAAGCACATGTACTATAAGCATAGGGAATAGGAGCATGGAACACGTCCTAGGAGAAGGTCAAGTGAAGTTAGAGTTATCTTCAGGAATTTGTCTTACTTACTTTAGATGGAGTTTATCATATTTCTGGTATTAGAAAAAAATTAATAAATACTTTTTATTACTCTAATAAGGTTACAAGGTTGTATTTGAGTCTAATAGAGTTGTTATTACTAGACATGGTATTTTTGTTTGTAAAGATTATATTTGTCAAGGCTTGTTTAAACTAAATCTTCTACGATCTTTATTAGTTTGAAACAAAAGTGAGTTGTTTGATAAATTCAAAGTATATAAAATAAAGGTAGAAATTCAATTAGAAAGGAAAACTAAATGTCTTCATTATGATAGAGGTGGAGAATACACATCTTTTGAAATGAGTGATTTTTGTGAAATGCATAGTATTATTCATGAAATGATACCTTTGTGTGCTCCTCAATCTAATGGGATAGCTGAAAGAAAATTTTGAACCTTGTTTGATATGATAAAAGTTATGTTTAGAAATTCTCGTTCACCTAAAAATATGTGGGGTGAAACTTTATATTTTTCTTGTCATATTCTTAATAAGATTGCTAATAAAAAATTCTAACAAAACCCCATATGAGTTATAGAGAAATAGAGAACCAAATTTGAAATGTCTTAAAATGTAGGGTTCCTTGTAAAGGTTAATATTCCTCTTAATAAGAAAAGAAAAATAAGACCTAAATCCAGTGATTGTGTTTTTGTTGGATATTATTTGCATAATACTACTTATAAATTCTTTTTTATTAATTCTAAAGTGGCTGAAATTTTTAATAATACCATTATGGAATTTAGAGATGTTGCTTTCTTTGGAAATGTTTTCCCTTTGAAAGTTCAAAAAGCTCCTAGAAGATCATCGTCCAAAGTACTCAAAGTTGAAGAATCCTCTAATAAAGCCTCTAAAGAAGAAGTCTCAGATGAAGATGAACTCTCTTTCATATCTAGAAAAAATCATTCCATGTGGAAGAACAAAGGATGGTCCAAATGGAAGAACAACTCAAAGAAGTTTCCCAAGGAAACTAAAGACAAAAGTCAACTTGTTTGCTATGAGTGCAAGAAGCCTAAAAATGTCCAAATCTAGAAAAAAAAAATAGAAAAATAAAGTTTTCTTTAACAAAAGGAAGCTCTTCTTTAACAAAAAGAAGTCCTTCATTAACAAAAAGAAGAAATGTCTCATGACAACATAGGAAAACCTTGATCTATCTTTCTTTGAAGAAGAAGATAAAGAGGTTAACATATGTCTAATGACTTATACCTCTTCAAAAAATAAAGAAGATGATGAATGGGTATTTTTTCATGACTTAACTCATCTTTAGACAGCTTATCAATAACTTTTATCCAAAAATTTTATTCTTTCTATTGGGTACAAAGATTTGAAAAAAATATTTTATCAAAATTGTCAAAAAAAAGTGTGAGACTTTGCAAAAAGAAAATGAAGTGCTTAGTAAAGAAAACAACAATTTGAAAGAAGAAAGGATGCAAATTTACTTGAAGTCAAACTTCTAATGAAGTTTAACAACTTCAAAAGAAGTCATTGACCTTAGAGAAAATCTAGCTAAATTTGTCAATAGATATGAAAATCTTAATAAGATTCTCAAGAACAAAAGGAATCCTTATGACAAATCTGGCATTGGCTATGATAAAAGAAAAGATACAAAGAAAGATAAGCCTAGTTCTCATTGTATACACCGTGGAAAGTTTAGATATTTATCTTATAACTATGGTGACAAACCAAAATAGAAAACATCCAAATTTGTAATTTAAGGAAGGAAATAAGGAACAAATACATGCAAATTCAAAATTAAAAACATCAACTCCAACTCTAACCACGTTCACCAAAGTCCTTAAATTAATTAAAGCTTTTGGCCTTCCATGATCATCATCATTCAAGAAGGCTTAAAGAAAAAAAATGCAAAAATATGCAAGGAATCAAGAAAGAGAGAAGAAAATAATTTTTTATAATTAAAAAATATGTAAAATCAAAAGTACCAATGTGTAAACAGTTTTTCTAATTCCTAAACTACCCATATCCTAAAAGTCAATTAGACCAAATATAAACACAAATTGATGTATCAAAAATATGATCTTTCAAAGAACTCTTCCAAAGCTTCATCATTTCTATCTATTATATTAGTATGCGTTTAAATTTATTTTTCAAAACATGCTTTATAAACTAGTTTTATATAATCTCAATTAAATAACAAAATTATATCATATTATATAAGAAAAAATATTTATTTATAAGTATTAAATGTTGCATTAATCATTTTTTAAAAAAAATTATGGAAAAACTGATTACTTTTTAAAAATAAATTACATCAAATATACATATATTTGCTTAAACACATTTTTGTAATGGTAATAAAATATTTAGTATTTCTATTAAGCATTAATTATTTATAAAAATAAAGTATTGAATTGAATTAATATTTTTATGATATTCATGAATATAACTTTGATGTTTTATTTAGTATTGTAAAATAATAACTAAAACAAATAATTATTTTATATTTTATAATTTTTAGAATAATTAAATAATATTTAATAATTTTATTATTTACAAAATTAATATATTGTATTTATCTAATATTTTAAAGCATTCATTAATAAGACTCTTATTCTTTATTTTTTATATTATAAAATATTAATTAATGAAAATATATAATTTTTACTTAATGAATTTTAAGGACATAGTTAAAGAATGTTTAATTATTTTATTAAATCATTTTAATTATTTATAAAAATAAATATTGAATTTAAAATATAATAAAACTTTTAATTTTATTAAATACTTTTATTTAAGTACGAATGAATAAATAAAATTTTCTATTAATGTGTGTTTTTATTAAATACTTTTGTATCCTCATTCCCAATATTCTAATGTATTTGCTTTTGGCAGAGCCGATCCTTAGGAGGTTACAAGGGCAACTGTCCAACGTCCAAGTCTGGTAGGGGTAAAAAATGATTTTGTTATATTCTTATGTTAATTTTATAAATAATTAAAACTATTATCTTTAATATTATATTTTCTTTTTTATTTAAATTAAAATATAAACTGTGATTATAAAATATTTTTGTTATTTTTTTCTTCTAATATGTTATGTTCGAAGGTTTTGAGATTTAATTAATTTGTCATTTTCTATGAGATAAGATTTTGTTATGGATGTGTGAGGAATGTTCCAAGTGTTTGATGATTTGTTTTGAAAAATACACATGAAGTTGTGCTAGAAATTGTCGTGGAGTTGTCAAAAAATTAAGGACCACAAGTTTGTGAAAAAAGAGCCCAAAGAGATAAAGAAAAAGAGTATTCAAATGGCTGAAAAAGTGCACTAAAAACATAGCATAGCCACACAAAAGTAAGAAAAAAAAGAGCAAAAGAAAACGTTATTTGAAGGTCCAAAGCCAAAACAAGACATGCCTAATTTCTAGAGCGCTAGTTTGCTAGTTTTTGTGCCTAAATTTTGTTTCATTGTTAAGCGTTATGTATATTCATGTATATAATTATTTCCCTTGCATTTTGGTGTTTAATTCTTAGTCATTGAGTCTTCTTAATTGTCACTTAAATTCCTTTTGAGTTTAACTTTCTTTCTTGAGCTTTTCTTGCTTGTCATTTTTGTTGGATTCCTAGTTTTGTTCTAGAGTTTTCTTTCTTGAAATTCCAAAGTGATTCTTGATATTTGCTTGGCTTTCACTTGTAGCATGTTGCTTGGTTAATAGATTTTATTTCTTATGAAAAGCTTAGAAGTGGAGTTGAGTGGAAAAATACAAGAGAGCATACTAGAGAAAAAGGCACAAAAGAGTGAAACATGAGTGAAGAGTGGAAACACTTAAAGAGTGTGATGAGCTATTTTTCTTGATCGTGTTTTTGTATTGCGTTATTTTTAGGAGGTTTTGGAGAGTGAGAAGTTTGGAAGAAAAAAAAGATGGGAAAATTAAGTCAATAATGGGGAAGTCTTTCCCCAAAATCTAGATACATAATGAATGTCATGAAGGAGTTGGGAAAAAAGTTAGAGAAGGTTGGAAGAGTGCTGGACTTGGTCCAAAAAAACACCAAAGTATAAATGCCAAAGTGGAGGCCCTTAATAGAGGTAAGAAAGAAAGGTCTAAAGTGGCATCTTTACATGAGAGTGAAGGGAGCTTTGATGAAGGACATTATAGTGAGAGAAGTGATTCATCTAGGACCTCAAGAGGAGGGAGGCATGAAAGGCAAGAGAGGTTGGAGAGATATGGGAGAGATGAAAGGCGTGAAAGGCATGGGAGAAGGAAAGACGATCTGAGGAGAGAAAAGTTGGACTTAGGAAAATGCAAAATCCTTCCATTTTTGGGAAATTGCAAATCAGAGGTATATGTAGATTACGAACTCAAAGTTGAACAAATGCTAAGCTGCTTTGATATGCATGGACGCATGATTGTGAGGCTAGTCACCCTTAACTTTGGTGATTATGCTTTGGTATGATGGACACAAATTTTAGAAGATATAAGGATAGGGGTAGAAAAGATCCTTGTTAGAGTTGGGTAGCCTTGAAGAGGTTTATGAGAGAGAGGTTCATTCCACCTTTTTACACTAGAGACCTTTATAATAAACTTCAAAGGCTATCCTAAGGGTCCAAGAGTACGGAGGAGTCGACAAGGGGATGGAGATGGACCTCATGAGAGCCCAAATTGAGGAGAGTAGGAAGGCCATCATGGCTAGGTTCCTACATGGCCTTAATAGGGAGATACAAGATATGGTTGAGCTCCAACACTATTCTACTTTAGAGGAGTTAGTCCACCAAGTCATTAAGGTGAAGTTGCAAATTAAGAGAAGAAATGCCTTTAGAAAGCCTTACCTAATTTCTAGTGGGTGGAAAGGTAAGGAATAAGAGTCCCAAGAGTGAACCCTCCCATGGCCAAAAAGAGGTGCCTAATACCCTTACTCCTAGTACTCCTAAATCAAGTAATATCAAGTGCTTTAAATGTTTCAGCAAGGGTCACATAGCTTCCCAATGCCCAAATAGGAGGACTATGGTCTTAAGACAAAATGGGGAGGTAGAGAGTGAAAGTTCTTATGAGGAAACTCTTCCACTAGTGAGGCTAAGACATGTAGTGATGATTCTCACTATGAGGAAGACTTGCTTATGGTTAGGAGGCTTATGAATAGCCAAGTAGTTGAGGAGGTCGAGACATAGAGAAAATATATTTCATTCTAGATACCTTGTGATACATAATGCCTTACAGATCGAATATAGGAGTGTGAACTCTAACTCCTTGGAAATGGAGTTCATGGAATTGATAAGAACAAAGGGGAAGAAAAGGTGTAAAACATGGAATAAGAAAGAAATGAGTGTATACTTTCCACTATCTCAAGGAGGAGGAAGAGAAGAGCAAATGCGATTCACCACAATCCTCATGAAAGCTTGATAAGATTTGAAATCTTCTTGTACAAAACAAAAACCGAGAATTATCTCTACAAGTTGCAAGGCAACATACTTTTCATTCAATTAATTAGTTGTTTATAGAAGGGGGTTGGAGGCCTTTTATAGGCTTCCTAGGCATAGGACTTGTTTGGATAGGTGAACAACCTATCTGCTTATCCAAACAAGGTACAAGCCTATTCTAGAATCATACAAGCTTATGCAATTCTTATTTAGCCAAACAAGTACAAGCAAGCCTACAGCCTTGCAGTGATGCTACTTTCATATGCATTTTTGGAACTAATAGAGTGTGAACTAGTTTGATCTTACAAAAGAAAAGTTGTATATCTTTCTCTTAAATTTCTAGCTAGAGACATAAAGATTGTCCAATTTGGAGGTTTGCAGCTCTAGATATAGCTGATATAGAAAAGAATGTCTGGACTGACTCTTCTAGACTCCTTAGTTTCTTCATGTTCTCCTTGTCCCCTTGACATTCAATGAACTCCAAATGAACTTCAAATGCAATCCATTGGTTTCTTCATGATCTCCTTGTCCCCTTGTCATTCAATGAACTCCAAATGCATTTCAAATGCAATCCATGGGTTTTTGAGAATCTTGAGAGCATGCCTACACAATGTAGATGGTTGGGTCTAGCTTGGGCTTAGGCCTAAGTCTTCCAAGTTCCCAAGCATTCCTAATTTATTAAACACTTCATTGTGCAATCTTCTTAGTCTTCCCCTTGTCTTAGGGCCTTGAAGTGTCTGGCTATCCTCTACCTCATGCTCCTCTAGAATATCCTTTTAAGTGTTAACCAGATTCGAATTAGGCTCCTATTCTTTGAAAGAATTTTCCCTCAAATTCGACTCTTGGTTTCCTATATCAAAAGGAGACAAATTAGCAATATGAAAAGTTTGATTATCCTCATAAGTTTGAGTCATATCCAATACATAAGCAATGTCATTTATTTCAATTAATACATGAATTATCTCAGTCTGTCCATTCATCTAGGGATGACAAGCAACAGGAAAAGGTAGCTTAGAATCAAGCTTACTCCACAGGGTTCTCCAACAATGATTGAGGAACTTGGAGTCCTTTTTAGAAACTATGGACTTACAAAGTCTTATAATTTTCTTGAAGAACTCTACCCACTTTTTAATTCACAGTTTTATTTAGGGCTACAACTAGGATACTAAAATTCTTAAGAAAGTAGCTATAGAACCTAGCTATTCCATGAAGACTCTTTAACATTTCTCACAAATTTAAGTGTTGGCCAACCTTAGGTGGCCTTGACCCTCTTTTCATTTATCTTGACAACCAACTACATAGCCTAACAAGATGGCTTTATTATCCATATGTTTATGCATGGGTACAGAATGCATAACATCATGCTTGAAATCAAGGGATGGCATATCAAGTTCATACTCAAACATGTGTAAAGGATGCTTAAGGGTTGCATACGGCAAGAATATATCATCACTTTTTAGTTCAAGAAAGCATTTATTATCAAACAAGCTAGCATATAATGTTAACAAAGCACAAACTTGTGATACATCAAAGCTTCTATCCAAAGATGCACATATATGTTTAACCTACCCAAAATTATTTTTTTTAGCATGCATTATCCTATTACTTCCACAATTATACCATTCAAACATACAAGTAAAGGATAGTCCATGCAACTTAGATGAAATACTAAGAACAAGTTTATAATGTCCATGAGCATGCCTAAAAACACCACAAATTCCATGCATTTTAAAAGTAACATGCAAGTAATTAATATAAGCTTTAAGCAACAAGTTAGTTACACAAGATACGAGGTTTCTTGAAATAAGTGCAAGATCCTTTATAAAAGTCATGGATGTTCTTGGAGTGAAGTCTATTTGGTGTCCAAGCAATCCATGTGGACCTTCCTGAGTGGAAACATCTTTTAACTTTTCAAACATCTCTTCAAATCTTGTTGACAAGTTAGCCAAAGAAGTATTCACAACAACACACATTTTAGTTGGAAAGAAATATAGAGATTCCTTTTTATCAAGAAGTACTTTCTTTAAGGATTCTCTAACTACTAATATATTTTCATTTTACTTCTATGTTTTTATGCACCCTTGGATCCACAATCAAGACCTAGCTTTAAGTAAAACCTAGATTAGCCATGGAAATTGGAACCGAAAAGGAATAAGAAGAAAATGTGAAAATGGAGTAGGAAGAAGATGAAGCTAGCCACTAATTCTTAGAAAATTAGATAAGAGAAGTGAGATTTTCCATAAGCATAATAGAATGTTGATAAGAATGGAGGTTTCTTGCTTAAGATAGGAGTAGAAAGGAAGCTCAAAAAGTGTAACGCACATTCAATATCATGTAAAAAGTGATTATCCTAATTACAAGAAGGGCTTATATACCCTTGATTAAGTCCCTATTAAGGTCTCCTATTCCTAATTAAGGTATGTACTAAAAAGCCCAAGCCAAAAGGGTCCAAAATATAAGCCAAATGCCTCTCGGCCTAGTTACCGAAATTAGTAAGGAAATGGGCTAGTAAACGAACTAGCAATGGAAAATCTAGTAGCTAGGATTTGCAAGGGAATGGCATCCAAAATGGGCTTTGGCCCATGGCTATGCTATCCTACATGAAAGGTACCAAAAATACAATGAAAATGCAAGAAAACTAAGGTCTTTCCATCCCTATACATTTCTCACATGGCAGTTGGATAAATGATACAAAACTTGACCTTCTTAGGCCTCTCCTTGGCCTTAAGTGTGGCCAACTCATGTTGCACTTCCTCTTGGATTCTCTTGAGCCTTCCCCTAGTCATGGGACCTTCAATTACAAGGCTGGCCTCTTCATTCATGCCTCCTTGAAGTCCTTGAGTGTAGTCTCCTATATATGTATCACCCTCCCCTTCTCGAAAGGAATTTAACCTCGAATTTGGAGCTTGAGTACATATAACAAAAGGATTCAAGTCAATCACATTAAAGGTAGCGTTTCCCCCAAATTCTTGTGGGCATATCAACTTCGTAAGCATTATTATTTATTTTCTTCAAAATTTTAAATGGATCATCTGCTCTTGGAAGGAGCTTAGACTTCCTAAGGTGAGGAAACCTCTCCTTTCTCAAGTGCACCAACACAAGATCTCCCTCTTTAAAGAGGACTTCCTTCCTCCGTTTTTTTGCATTTTTGGCATATTTTTCTCCTTTCTTTTCCATGTTCAATTGTTTCTTATCATGAAGCTTTTTAACAAATTGGGCTTTGGAAAACCCCTCATTTACACAATTAGGCAAGATAGACAAAGGAAAAAAATCAAGTGGGGAGAGGGGATTAAAATCATAAGCCAACTCAAATGGAGAGTGAGAAGTAATAGAATTAAACATCCTATAATAAGCAAACTAAACATGGAGTATCCAATCCTCCTAATCTCTCAAACTCTTTTTAACAAAACTTCTTAGAAGTTGGCCTAGAGTTCTATTCATTACCTCAGTTTGTCCATTCATTTGTGGATGACAGGTGGTGGAGAATAGTAGCTTTGTGTGAAGCCTACTCCATATGGACCTCCAAAAATGACCAAAGTCTTAAGTTCTCCAAAGTGAAATAAGGGCACCCTTATGTGCCTTTTTCACAAGCAATTGCCAAATTGAACTCATTGACACACATAATCTTTTTCCCTTAAATAAAAAGCCATCATATATATAAAAATCATGAAATGTCAAATGGACACACATGGCAAAAGGCTTACTAAAGTCAATATCTTTCTCATACAATTCCTTTATGCAATCAAGGCCAAGAATCTTTGTTTCAAGTATGGCAATTAGGGCATGTCTCCTTGAGAAAACATTTGCCACTACATTCATCTTGTCTTGCTTATGCTTAATTACATAAGAAAATTGTTCCAAGAATTCAACCTACTTAGCATGCCTCTTATTTAATTTATCTTGCTCTCTCAAATGCTTAAAAGCTTCATGACCACTATGGATTACAAACTCTTTGAACAATAGATAATGTTGCTAGTTATGCAAGGCCCTCACAAGAGCATATAACTCTCAGTCACAGGTGGAATAATTCAGGTGGGCACCATTAAGTTTTTGACTAAAGTATGCAATTGGATGCCCCTCTTGGAGTAGGACGACCCTTATGCTAACATTATACGCATTACACTCCAACTCAAAAGATTTTAAAAATCTTAGAAGTGGTAAAATTGGAGCTTGAGTAAGTCTTTCCTTCAATGCTTGGAAGGCTCTTCCCATTTAAAACCAACATTTTTTTTTTACAATTTCATGGGGCTACAACGATGCTAAAATCCTTTACAAACCTTTTATAAAAACTTGCAAGCCCATGGAAGCTTCTCACCTCCCCCGTGGTTATAGGCATTGGCCAATCTTGGATGGCCTTCACCTTTTCCTTATCAACCTTGACTTCATGGGAGCCAACAACAAAACTGAGGAATACAACTTCATGGGTACAAAATATACACTTTTCACATGCAAGAGATGGTCATCCAAACAAGTAGAATAAATCAAAATATCATAAAAAATAGACAACCACACACTTGCCTATTAGGCTTCTTAACACATGATTCATCAACCTCATAAAAGTGCTAGGGACATTGAAGTCAAATGGCATGACAAGCTACTCATAAAGCCCAAATTTTATCTTAAAAGTTGTTTTTCATTCATCCCCCTCCATTACCCTTATTTGATGGTATCCACTTCTCAAATCAATTTTAGAAAATATTTTAGAACCATGCAATTCATCAAACAAATCATCTAAACGGGGAATAAGGTGCCTATATCTAACAGTAATATTCTTTGTTGAGCCCTATTTTATAAAGTTGATCCAAGAGTCAAGTCAATGTAATGTCTTGTACCTCTCAAGGGTGGCAACCCATGAGACATATCTTTGGGGAACACATCTTGAAACTCCTCAAGCAAGTCCTTCATACTTGTGGGCAAAGAAACCATAAAAGAAGAAGCATGTAAAAGTATATTAGTTGGCAAAGAAAATAGGGTTCCTTCTTGGTTACTCTTTTTCTCTCCCAATCTTACTTTTCTTTCTCACTTTTTCTTTCCCTCATCCTTTTCTATTTTTAGCTTCACTCTCCCGCTCTTTCTTTTTTAATTTGCTCTCAGTTTTTCTCTCACTCTCTCTTTTCATTTTCATTTTCTTTTGATCCTCATTAACCTTTCTTGGAGAAAAAAGTTTAAGCACAACCCTTTTCTCGAAATGTACAAATGTGAACCTATTGGTGACTCCTTCATGAATCATATTTTTATCAAATTGTCATAGCCTCCCTAGTAAAAGATGTGTGGCTTCCATGGGAACCACATCAAAAGTCACATTATCCTTATACCCACCAAGGGTAAAAGCCACCTTCACTTGCTTATTGATAAGTCACGATTTATACACCTTACCAGGTCTTAAGATGGGCATAATTGAATATGTTTTGTGACTAAGAAACTCATATTAGATAAGATCCAGATTACCAGCCTAGAAATAGGAAAAAAAACAAATATGTGTTAATATAAGGAAATTAGCTAAAAATTGTTCATCTCAGTTCTGTAGGACATGATCGGAGTCTCGGACCAACTAAAGACCGACTCCAAACTGAAGTCTAAGATTGACCCCAAACCGAGGTCTAAAGTCCGAAAAGACTATACCTTCGCCATAAAAACATTTAATTTAATAAGTAATAATAGCATGATATTTCGAATTCCATATGCAAATTTTGGTTTTTTAAACCATTTGATTATATATAGAAAGAGTAGTATGAAAAAGCGAGTATTTACAATTTTATCTGATCTATCAGGAACCTCGTTTAATTTTAGTGTCACAGACTTTTTTTTGGAATGTACTGGTTGTGATCAAAAGAGTGTTAATAAGGAATCAATGGGTATTTCTAGATATATTACTCAAAAGAATCAACACAATACACCTAGTCGATTGGAATTGAGAAAATTTTGTCCCTGTTGTTGCAAACATATAATTCACGCAGAAATAAAGAAATAGATAAAATGGATCGCACCAAACCGAGGTCCCAAGCCTGACTCCAAATCGACCCTGGCTCTAAATCTATGAAGCTGGATCTACTTCGGCCATTAAGACCGACTCCAGCAAAACCTGACACATGGAAAGATCACAAAAGAGTCACAAGGAAGCTAAGCTGACAGTAGTTGTAGGTAGTTATTGATTGGAAACTTCTAGAAGGATAGTTAGTTATTAGTTAAGAAACTTCTCTATAACTTCTCTAAGAAGCTTTCGCTAGAAGCTACGAACATGTATAAAAAGGAAGCACACGTCACACGTCACGAGTTGATATGCATTCCAATTTATGTTTTTGCAATTCATCATCCTCATTCTCATTCCATCGTTCCGTGGTGCGCGGTGTCTCAATGACACTTGGTCAATTGAGTGAGCGTAGCTCAAGGTTCGAGTTGAGTTGAATTGCCAAAGATGACTAACCAGGAGGGATGAACGTGTTCATCTTCATGGCACGCTCTGGAGGGTACTACCTCTCATGTTCCTTGGTCTTCTTCGGCTGAACCACTGTAGTTTTGTCCATGGCAATCGTTGTGGGAAACTGAGTTGGCCTTTTCCTTCATATTCATGTATCGACCCTTATATCAATAACTTGTTCGTCAATGAAAAGCTGCATTCCATATTTTCTCTATGTGCAATTCCTGTTATATTGAATTGCTTTGTACTCCATGCTTGCAAGAGGAAGAGTAGTAGATAATGTTGGATTAGGCCGATTGGAACCAATCTAACAACAAGTTAGGTAATCTTTAAGAAAGCCTTAGATCAACCACAAGCGTAATCCCTGTTTCCTCGAGGCAGCAATTGTGTAAGCCCTCAGTAAGCAACGGACGAATGTTCGACGATCATCATAAGACTTAGGTTGCTTTGGAATTGTGTACAAATCCTTAGGAACCAAGACTGATTGTTGGTGAACCGATGAATTGATATAGTGATAGTATAGTTTAGACCGTTATTACTTTTATAGAATAGTTTACTTTTTGCCTTGAACTTGCATACAAACCCCCTTACTGTGTTCTGTGTCCAAGTCCGAGTTAGTCTGACTCCATTCTCGCCTGAAACCGGTTGCGTCAGAGTCCGGCCGACTCCGTCTATTGTGATCATGTCTACGCTTAACTAAGGCCAAGTCCAATCCGTCTTAGCCAAGACCAAAACTTCCGTCTTAGCTGAGACCGGATCGAACTCGTCCTAGCTACGTATGAGTTGGCATTCTACACACTTAGTGTTTTCTGCATGAGTTTCTAATCCCACACTAGCCACATTGAAATACACTATGTCCTTGAGAGATTCAACCTAGGGTTAGCTATGCTATAGTTAGCTTTAGTTTTATTTGATAAAAGTCACCACGACTAAAAAACTCTATCAAATTGGTGCCATTGTCGGGGACACAAATTTTGTTGTGTCCTAGTATGTTGAGGCTGAAGTTCATAACAAATCCCAAGTCTGTAGAATGTTATGTTTGTTTGATATGTTGAGTCTATTTTGTTTGTGTGTTGATTGTTGAATTTTGCCATTTTGTATCTATTTTCCTTTACCACGTCTGTCTATTTGCAATTGTTTTCTTCTATTGAGTCCGTAATTGTTTCCTGTTGAACTCTTTTTGGGCATGTCTGTATCTGTGTATGATAGTGTGTGCTTAAGGATTCTACATAAGCATTACTATTGCATTGCTTTTCAACTTCTGCATAACTTTTCATTTTCCCTGCAATTTAGATACTATATTGTTTGTTTTTCCTTTTGTAAGATGATGCATGACTAGGAGTAGTTCTAACATATTATATGATTTAGATCTTGACATAGAATTAACTTTACGTAGGCTAAGAAAGGTTAGAAGCATTGTAGTAAGTACTAACAGTAGTCCTAATTCCAGTTCTAACTTTGACAATAGTGTTTCTACCACTAACGATACTGATTTCTCTTTGTATAGTAGTTCTAACAGTAACAACTGCTCTAACTTGGATTTGACTAATTCCAATAAATCGGAGCTAATGGAGAACCAGGATCGCACATTGAAGGAACTGGCCACATCGAACGTAGTGTACCAACCATGGTGCACCGAATATCCGCAGTTGGAACCAGCCCAATCATATGAATTAAAATCTGGTTTAATACACTTGTTGCCAAATTTTCATGGTCTTGCAGGTGAGGACTCACACAAGCACCTGAACGAATTCCACGTGGTATGTTCAACAATAAGGCCGCAAGGGATACTAGAAGACTACATCAAGATGAAGGCATTCCCGTTTTCCCTAGATGGAGCAACGAAGGATTGGCTGTATCTGCAGCCGATTCTTTTCAACATATGGGGGGACATGAAACGTACTTTCTTGGAGAAGTTTTTCCCGGTGTCCAGAACAGCAACTACCGGAAAGAAATATGTGGAATTCGGGTGAGAAACCTTGCACGAATATTGGGAAAGATTCAATAGATTGTGTGCCACGTGTCCACACCATCAGATCAGTGAACAACTATTGATCCAATATTTCTATGAAGGTTTGATGATGATGGACTGTAGCATGATACATGCTGCAAGTGGAGGAGCCTTAATGGATAAAACGCCAACAGCAGCGAGACATCTAATTTCGAACATGGCGAGCAACACGCAGCAATTCGGAACCAAAGGAGTCGTCATGAACCAAGCAGTGAATGAAGTCGGCACAATTGATAATTTGAGGTTGGAGAATCAACAGATTGAGTTGACGTCGTTAGTGAGACAACTTGTAGTTAGCTAGCATCAACAATTCCCACAAGTCAAAATCTACGGAATATGCACTTCTATGGAGCACCCAACCGACATGTGCTCCACGTTACAAGAAACAGAGTCAAACAATGTTGAAATCGTTGGAGCCATAGGTGGAACCCAATTTGGCCGACAACCATATCTATCTTGGCAGAGTGATGGTCAACAATTCAGAATGCAGCAACAATATAGGTCGAGTCTAGGTCAAGGGCAATATGTAATCCCAAGATTTCGATCCGCACCAAATATGTCGGCTCCGCATCAGAATTACTATCAACAGTCAAGATCGAGATATCAAGCGTCACTATTCCAACAACAACAACAACAACAAATGCCTGCATAGAACAACTCGCCATCCATGGAGGAATGGATGAAATTTCAACAAAATTTGAACGCTACAATGCATGATTTGAAGATGCAGATCGGTCAACTAGCCAACTCGGTAAGTCAAATACAGTCAACTGGGTCCGGAAACCTTCCTTCGCAAACAATCCCAAATCCCAAAGGAGGGAACATGAGCATCGTAACTCTAAGAAGCAGTAAGGAATTTCAAAATGCGCCACAACCAACACCGAACCCGACTGAGACTAAGTCCAAACCAGATGTCGACTCCCGAGTTCAGCAACAGGCTAGATCCACCCCACTACCGTTTCCATCCCGGGAACTTTTAGCAAAAAAACCTAAGACTGATGAAGACTTGCTGAAGATGTTCCGACGAGTGGAAATCAACATTCCGCTCCTTGATGCAATAAAACAGGTCCCCAAGTATGCAAAGTTCCTCAAGGAACTGTGCATACATAAGAGGAAGAAGCTAATAGCAAGAACCAAAGTGGGAGGCGTCTTCTCGGCGTTCATTGAAAAAGAAGTCTCGCTGGAACACAGCCAACTCTACTAAGAAAATGCAGAGATCCAAGATTTTCTTAGTCTCATTCACTATTGGTGGATGTACCTTCGCTGATGCTATGCTGGACCTAGGAGCCTCAATCAATGTCATGCCAGCATCAGTGTACAAGTCCTTGAACTTTGGAGATCTAGAGCCTACAGGCATTGTCATACAACTAGCCAACCGAAGCGTTGTACGACCTATGGGTGTTCTCAAAGATGTTCTCGTCCAAGTCAACGAATTGATCTTTCCAGCCGATTTTTATGTGCTGGACATGGAGGACGAAACGTTCGAAAAGGGATCTACCTTAATTCTAGGACGACCATTCCTGATAACGGCAAGGACGAAGATTGACGTATATGCTGGGACACTTTCAATGGAATTCGGGGATAATTTGGTACAGTTCGGTTGATGAATATACACAACTAGACTCCGGCATTAATATAATTGAAGACCTAGTTGATGAATATACACAACTAGACTCCGGCATCAATAATATGTCGACCTTTGTTGAAATTCTTAATGTAATACCATGCGTAGGTTCTATAGCAGAAGAAGCTGATTTCGTCAAGATGATTGAAGTGCTAAATCTAATTGACTCTGGAAACCATATTGACAGTCCTACTAACTTGATGAATATGTCTGATCTCCCTAATTTAATTAATCAGGTATGCACTTACAACAAAGAACCAAAGTGTTTAATAAGTGCAAGAATTCAAGTTGCCAAAAATACAAGACCGGCACTAGCATAGATGGAAACAACAAATGCCGAGTCCGATTCGACAAGTAAAGGCTGGCAGTTGAGTGAGGCCGAGACCGACTCAACCTGTTTGACGCCAATCCCAGACCAAGTCAGCCAATTATAGCCGAGAGTCGAACACCACTCGGACAATCAAAACCAAGAGCGAACCAAGTCGAAACCAACCCAACACAACAAGTGTCGACTCCATATCAAGTCAATTAAACTCCACTGAGCTTTATTTCTGACTCGTTTCCACCTCAATCACCACACGCCAATGAACTGAAACCCTTGCCTGATCATCTAAAATATGTATACTTGGACAATAATCAACAATCCCTTGTGATCATAGCCAACCACCTAACCTGGGAACAGGAGGAGAAACTGCTAAAGGTCCTCAAGCAACACAAGAAGGTAATCGGGTGGACACTTTTCGATCTTCCAGGAATAAACCCCTCCATTTGCACACATACAATTTTAATGGAGGTAGAAGCTCGTCCAATTAGGCAACAACAGAGGAGGCGGAATCTGACCATCCTCGACGTTGTGAAGAAAGAAGTCACCAAACTACTTGCTGTCGGAATCATCTACCCCATCTCGAATAGTAATTGGGTCAGTCTAGTGCAAGTAGTGCCAAAGAAGTTCGACATGACTGTTGCAAGGAACTAGCATGCCGAGATGGTGCCAACTCGGATTCAGAATAGCTGACGAGTCTGCATTGATTATAGAAAGCTTAACTTAGCAACTCACAAGGACCACTTCCCTTTGCCGTTTTTAGATCAAGTCCTGGAAAGGCTAGCCGAAGTCCCACTACTCTGCTTCCTGGATGGATATTCTGGATACATACAAGTCCATATAGCACCTGAAGATCAACATAAGACAACCTTCACATGTCCTTTCAGCATATTCGCATATACCAGAATGTCGTTCAGACTCTATAATGCCCTAAGCACATTCCAAAGATGTATGCTTAGCATCTTCTCGAATCTATTGGAGGAATGCATGGAGGTCTTCATGGATGACTTCACGGTGTATGCCGACACGGTTGATGCATGTTTGGAAAATCTGTCCCGAGTACTGAAAAGATGCATTGAAACAAACCTGGTGCTGAACTTTGAGAAATGTCACTTTATGGTGATAGAAGGAATCGTCTTAGGCCATCTAGTATCACACAGAGGGATCGAAGTTGACAAAGCAAAGATCGATGTCATTACTTCTCTCCCTAAACCCGCCTCGGTGCGGGATGTGCACTCTTTTCTTAGGACACGCATGTTTCTATAGGTGGTTCATCAAAAACTTTAGCAAGATCGCCTTACCTCTATCCAAACTGCTCCGAAAAGATATGGATTTTGTCTTCGACGAAGCATGTGTAGAAGCCTTCGAGGAACTGAAGACCAGATTAACATCCACACCAATTTTACAAGCACTAAACTGGGAGCTACCATTCGAGTTAATAAGTGACGCCTCCAACTCGGTATTAGGCGTTGTCCTAGGCCAACGAGTTGGAACCGGCAAACCAGCACATGTAATCGCTTACATGTCTCGAACTATGGACCCAGCCCAAATAAACTATACGACTATGGAAAAGGAGCTATTGACAATTGTATTTGCCTTGGATAAATTTCGTGCATATTTGTTGGCTCCAAAGTCATGTCTTCTCTGACCATACCACGTTGAAGTACTTGCTGAAGAAGCTGGATGCAAAATCGAGGCTGATTCAGTGCATGCTCCTCCTTCAGGAGTTGAATCTCAAAATTAGAGACAAGAAGGGTGCCGAAAATACAGTAGCAGACCATTTGAGCTGCATTAAGGGAAAGGTCGACCCAATACCGATTCGAGACGACTTCCTCGATGAACAAATTCTATAGTTCGCCCAAGGTCAGCCATAGTTTGCTGACATATGCAATTTCCTTGTCGCTTCCACATTCCCGCCAGGTGCATCTAGAGCGTACAAAGCAAAACTTGAAAGTGAAGCAAAATATTACGTATGTGATGATCCTTACCTTTGGAGATTTTGTAGTGACCAAATAACTCACAGGTGCATTCCGGATACCGAGTCCTACTTTGTCCTACATTTCTGCCACTCTACACCCGAAAGTGGCCATTACGGGTCAACTTGTACTGCCCAGAAGGTTCTCGATTGTGGATTTTATTGGCCTACTATTTACCAAGATGCTCATGAATTTGTCTCGGCCTACGAGCAGTGTCAACGAGCTGGGATGGCCATAAGCCGAAGGCATGAAATGCCCAAACAACTAGTTTTAATTTGTGAAATTTTTTATGTATGGGGTATTGATTTCATGGGACCATTCTCTATCTCCAATGGTCACTCATATATATTGCTTGTCGTTGACTATGTTTCCAGATGGGTAGAGGCAACAACCACCAGAACTAATGATGCTAAAGTGGTTGTGGATTTCTTAAATTCCAATAATTTTTGCAGGTTCGGTGTACCTAAAGCTCTTATCAGTGATCAAGGAACTCATTGCTACAACAGAGTTATGTCCTCCTTACTCAAAAAATATGGAGTCATACACAGAATAGCCACTCCATATCACCCTCAAACCAATGACCAAGCTGAAGTCTTCAATAGAGAGATTAAGAAACTACTGCAAAAGATGGTGAGTCCGAACCGGAAGGACTAGATTTGTTTCTTAGATGACGCCTTATGGGCCCACAGGATAGCATATCGAACTCCACTAGGGATGTCTCCATACCGAATAGTGTTTGGCAAAGCTTGTCACCTGCCGGTCAAGATAGAACACAGAGCATACTGGGCCGTGAAGAAATGCAACATGGCCTACAACCAAGCTGAAAAGGAAAGGAAACTTCAGTTGACGGAATTGGAGGAACTACGCTTGGAAGCCTATGAGAACTCTCGTATTTATAAACAGAAGGTAAAACAATTCCATGACAACCAGATCCTGAGAAAGGAGTTCAAGGTCGACCAAAAAGCTCTCTTATTCAATTCCAGATTGAAGCTCATAACCGGTAAACTTTGTTCTAGATGGGACGGTCCATTCATTATTACTAATATTCTTTCTTATGGTGCAGTAGAAATCAGAGATGATACTAGCAACAAGACCTTCCAAGTCAACGAGCACCAACTAAAACATTTTCGTGAAGGTCCCACACCACTACTAAGCGAGGTGGAAACTATCTCATTGAGAGAGTGATGATCTCTGTTTAGTCGTCTTCAACGCGCATCAAATAACTAAAGCTAATTATAGCATAGTCAACCCTAGGTCGATTTTTCTCAAAGACATAGTGTGTTCTAATGTGAATTAGCGTAAAACAAAGTGATGTAGAATCTGAGTGGAGAGTGTTGACTTGTCTCGGCCACAGGCCGAGTTGCTCTTAGCAGAGACTAAGTCGATATGGTCTCGGTAGAGACTTATCAGACTTGGTCTCGGCTGAGTGCGAACTGACACAACAGAGTTGGACTAACTCTGTTTCTGACTTAGGAAGCAGTAAACAGGAGGGTTGGAATGCGAGTAATGTAAAACAGAAAGTAAACTAAACTATGAATGCAGAGAAAAATATACTACTACTACTGATATTACTATTATTATTATTATGATATTACTGTGTTCATGTTCGATACCATTAGTCTAAGTTGAGTCCATGTTCTTCACTCCAATTCTCAGTCCATATCAGCCTTAGGAATTCTTATGACAATCGCCAAAGGTTCGTCCACTGCCATACCGAGGAATTACGCAATCGCTACCTCATTAGTTGGCGGGGATTAAGTTCGTAGCTGATTTTAGGTTCTCAATTAACATTCATTAGTTGATTACCTACTGCCTTAGTTAAATCAGTTTCGATCAGCTTAGCTTAACATTGTTCACAGTCTAAATGCAATCACGATTCAAATCGTGAATTAAAGTAGAGGAAAGGAACAAAGATCAGAAATGCAGAATGAAATTGATTAATGCAAACAAAGTACAAACACAGTGGTCTGAATTCAGGTGGTTCCATCTTCCACGACGATCGCCATGGTTGATGGTGATGGTTCACCTCCGTTAGCCTAAGCGTTGAGGATCAGATCCACCAGAGTGTGTTGGAATCTCAATCGATCCCCTCTGACAGACTTCGGCTTCCTAGTCTTAGACCTGCACCTCCTTGATTGAGAGAAGCGCCAATGCAGCACCGTGCAACACCAAGGATGGAGAAAACGAGGGCGATAGAATGAATACAAGGGATATGCGTAGAGTGTGAATTCAAAGACCTCGAAAAAGTGCATAGCTCTTCCTATATATACACGAGCTGTGACCTATTACACCTAACTAACTCTAACATAATTACAGTATGAAATGCCTAATCTACCCTTGCGTAACTTGCGCTGTAAGCTACTCCAGGAATGACGTGGTAGTTGAGCAGGAGATGAGGTGGCCGCTGAGTTAGATAGCTAACATGGATGACGCAATTGGGTCTCTCCTTATTGGGCTGCTCCTTAAGGCCGCTGGAAATGGGCCTGGCCGAGGTGGAGTTGGTCTTGGCCAAGACGACTCTCTTGGCCGAGGTGGACTCGACTCAGCACTGTAGAAGAAGGGAAGAAGACTTTTTATTAGCTAAGACCTTCAATTTAGCATAGATTTGTATTTTCTCTATTTTTAGGTTCATAATATGAATCTTAGCTAACAGTTAATTCTTAAGCACAAAATAGTCTTGCAAACATCCTTCTTAGGTCCATAAAAGATGTATAATTTGTGACTCATCAAAGAGCCAGAACCACCGGAAGACATTACACCTCTCCCAATATAATCATGTTATGCATTGGGGACAATGCATCGTTTAAGTGTGTGGGGGGGGGGGGGATGGGGGTAGCCGGGTGTAGTTAATTCGGGGTCTGCGTCAATTTCACTTTTATGTTATCCAATCTGATTCCGTCTCCATTTCTATTTTCTATTTTCTATTTTCTGTTTTTACCTTTATTTTATGTTTTCTACTTATATTCTATTTTCTCCATCTTTTATTTTGTTTAGTCATTTTTGTTAATTTTGATTATGTTTTTCCTACTTGCCTTCCTACAAAGCTTCTCCTATCCGATGATGAGAAAACTGTGAGACAGAAAATTAATTAGAAATATGTAGGTTGGATGAAGCAGGTGTAGGCAAAGCATAATCTTGGGAAAAAGGTTTTTCAGCCTGACATGGAAGGAAAAATTTTCTGTCTCTAGGAGAATAGGTGGCTAGAAGAATGAAGTTGAAACCATTGAGTGATAGAGCAATTTTAACTAAGTAAGATTTTGAGTCGTGTATAGATAGAAATGGCTTTATCTTATCATTCTTTTCTTTCTTGTGTGATTATGCATTTATGTTGACAAATTACTTCAGGTTTTGCCCTAACTCTCTTTACACTGCTGATCTAGGCCCTTTTTTCTTCACAAGCTACTAAGCCAAATAAGACCTACCTTGTGAAATGAATCCCTTGTTTACCCTCCTTGAGCCTATATAACCATTCTTTCTATGAAAACTCGTTACAAGCCTAAAGACCGAAAAACCATGATCAACCTAAACCTCAGGGGTCAAAGGAGCTTTGGAATTGTTTTTGGAATAGGTTTAATACAGGTGTCGAGGTGGCCTTGGAAACATACGAGAGTGGTCTGTTTGAAAAATGGTTTGCACCAAGTAGTACTTGGATATTGAAAACAACAAGGGTTGACAAAAAAAAAGAAAATGGTGTGAAAGAAAGGAAAGAAAAGAAAAAGAAGGAAGCGACAATAGTAAAAATGCTGCAAAAATAGAATACAAGCCGCAGTACAAAAAATGAGTGAAAGGAAGGAAAAATGAAAAGGGAAGTATTGCAAATATCTCAAGGTAGTCTCCACACTTGTGGAACTCATTCCCCATTGCTCCTCTCTCCCCTTTAAATCTCAAGCTCACTTTATCTTCTAAATCTTCCTACCTTTCCCCTGGCCACGTTACAAACCCTTAAAAAGTCCTATTGATCAATATTGCATGTGGGGTGAAAAGTGAGAATCAGAGGCTAGTCAAAACTTAGAAGTGCTGGTTGACATAAAAATGCTTGAGAGAAAAAAAAAACAGCACCCTAAATACTTGAGAGATTGAGAGCATATGCTTGGTGAGAAAGCTCTATCATCTTCTGGTTGCTCTTCAGAATTCTTACGTTGCTTATTTACTTTAATAAGGGAAGGAGTACTTCCATGGATTGATTGAATAACTTGATTTTTGGGATGAATGTATGCGTGCTCTGTTTCAATAAAAATCTAAAGACTTCAAAACTGATCAACCGCATAACAATTCTCACGATCAAGTTTCCTCTATCTCCCTTAAAAACTCGTGTCCAATTTTGCACAGGAGTGCAAAAGTGTAAGTGTGGGGTCTGATAAGTCATGATTTATACACCTTACCAAGTCTTAAGATGGACACAATTGAATATGTTTTGTAACTAAGAAACTCATATTAGCTAAGATCCAGATTACCAACCTAGAAATAGGAAAAATACAAATATGTGTTAATATAAGAAAATTAGCTAACAAATTGTTCATCTTAGTTGTCCAGGACATGATCGGAGTCTCGGACCAACTAAAGGCCGACTCTAAACCGAAGTCTAAGACCAACCCCAAACCAAGGTCTAAAGTTTGATGCCAAACCGAGGTCCCAAGCTTGACTCCAAACCGACCCCAACTCTGAATCCACAAAGCCAGATCTACTTCGGCCATTAAGATCGGCTCTAGCAAAACCTGACACGTGGAAAGATCACAAAAGAGTCTCAAGGAAGCTAAGCTAACAATATTTGTAGGCGGTTATTGATTGGAAACTTCTAGAAGGATAGTTAGTTATTAGTTAGGAAACTTCTAAAAACTTCTCTATAACTTCTCTAAGAAGCTTCCGCTAAAAGGTAGGAACATGTATAAAAAGGAAGTGCACGTCACAGGTCACGAGTTGATACGCACTCCAATTTACATTTCTGCAATTCATCATCCTCATTTTCATTCCATCGTTTGGTAGTGCGAGGTGCCTCAATGGCGCTTAGTCGATTGAGCGAGCGTAGGTCAAGGTTCGAGTTGAGCTGAGTTGCCAGAGATGATTGACCAGGAGGGATGAACATGTTCATCTTCACGGCACGCTCTGGAGGGTATTGCGTCTCATGTTCCTTAGTCTTCTTCAGCTGAACCACTATAGTTTCGTCCATGGGGATCGTTGTGGGAAACTAAGTTTGTATTTTCCTTCATATTCATGTATCAACCCATGTATCAATAACTTGTTCGTCAATGAAAAGCTGCGTTCCATATTTTCTCTGTGTGCAATTCCTGTTATATTGAATTGCTTTGTACTCTATGCTTGCAAGAGGAAGAGTAGTAGATAACATTGGATTAGGCCGATTGGAACCAATCTAACAACAAGTTAGGTAATAGTTAAGAAAGCCTTAGATCAACCACAAGCGTAATCCTTGTTTCCTCGAGGCAATAATTGTGTAAGCCCTTAGTAAGCAACGGACAAATGTTCGACGATCGTCATAAGACTTAGGTTAGTTTGGAATTGTGTACAAATCCTTAGGAACCTAGACCGATTGTTGGTGAACCGGTGAATTGATATAGTGATAATATAGTTTAGACCGTTATTACTTTTCTAGAATAGTTTACTTTTTGCCTTGAACTTGCCTCGTAGTTATGGTTTTGTTTTTCCTTTTCTGGCGAGGGAGCATGGTTTTGTCAGGGAGACTATGACACCTGATTGTTGCTCGTCCACCTGGAAGGTGGAAGGATGTGTGAGATGTGAAATGACAGAAGAGGACACATGAGTGGGAGCAAAATGTGTATACGTGCATAAAGTGTGACGATGTTGTGTGGTATGTATGATGACGTGTAATGAGTTTGGATGATGATGATGATTGAGTACATGGTGATGGTATTATGTACAGTGTTCGTATGGTGCATTGTGCACTTTTTTTCACCGATTCTGTATTCTTAGTTCTTTTCTTACGCTTGGATGGAGGAGGATTCTTCTGCGAAATTATAGTGTTTTCTTATTTTCTCATTTTCTCGACAAAAAGAGTGTATTTTGGATGGATGAAATGGTTCATTAGGTGATTATTATTTAATTTAATTTTAAAATTTGTGATAAAGTGTCGTTTAGTAATTAAATTTGTAATGATACAATTAGTTTATAAAATTAAAAAAATTTAATTTACATTTGGTTTTTTAACTTCTAAAATGGCAAATTTCTTGTGACAAACTTTTTGTGTGAATTTTGACCATAAATTTAGGTTGTTTTGTAAATTTTGTCTCCCAAAGTAAAATTAAACATTTATATAATTTTGTGAATTTTGAACATAAACTTAAAAGGACTTTTGTAAATAATAAAAAATCTTAATTGAATTTTGTTGAATTTGATTACTTTTTAAAAGAGCCTATCAGTCTTAGTTAAAATTAAGATTAATTTAATTTATATTATTTAAAAGTTTTGATGGAATACTAAAATATTTTTATTTTAAAAGTCTATTAAAAACTTAATTCAATACATTAGTGATGTAGTTAAATTTTGAATTATTCGTTATTTTTTTATGAGTGCTAAACTAAATCATTTGATTTAGTTTGTCTAAAATATATATATGTCTACTATTATTGTATTTATTAATTCAACTTTTAGTTTCTAAAGTGCATATTCATATTTATTGGATGAAAATAGTATTAAAAGTTAAGATGATACAACTTTATTTTAATTATATAATTTTATAAGTTATACAATTTTATTTTTATCAAATCATATAAATTTATTTATTAAATATTTTTATTTCTAAATAATCCCTACAAATAAAAGTGTGGAATTAAATAAAATATATCTATTATTTGATATATAAACAATAAATAATTTTATATAGTTAAATAAATTTATATAATTAATATAAAATATTTAATAAATAAATTTATCATCTTAAAAGAAAGCATAAAGGGTGAGTATTTGAGTAAAGAAAATAATTTAACTTTTTCTTGTGGGAAGAAAAAAATTCAACTAAATCATAACTTATTAAACTATTTAATTGTCTACTAGAGGATATTTGAAGCTTGAATAAATAAAGAATATTTTACTATATATATATACACACATATGTGTGTGCACACGTACCACTTTCTTAATAATCTATTTATTTTAATTTAAAAATAGATATATATAACAATTTAAATTATTTTATAAATTTAAAATATTTTATATATTTTAAATATTTATTTATTATAAATTAATTATAATTATATAAAAATAAATATTTATCTTGAGTAGTACACGAACTAAAATACTAGTTAAAACTAAAAGTTGAAATATTAATAAAGAATATATTTGTAAGATTTAATATGAGACAATAATGTTTTATCAATGATAGACAATAATATAAAAGTAAAATAAATAAAAAAATATAATATATTTTTTTGAAAATTTTTAAAACTATATTATTTATTTAATGTAATAAAATATATCATTTTTAATAAAATTATGTATTTATTTGTTTAATATAATATATGTTTTCTTTAACAAATTTTATATAAGAGAAAGACTTATTTATCATTACGTCTATAAACCCATAAAAAGTTAGAATCAACTTTGATTTTTGGGTAACTTGTTTTATGTGGAGAACTTCAATCTTCTTATATTTAATACATTTAATGATGGAAGAGGATTAAGTGGCATAAATTTTTGTAATCCCACTTTATAGCTACACTCTAATAAATGACCTGATGTTTATGATTTCAATTGATATATGTATTTATTTTTTACCTAAGAATATATGTTCATGTCTATGACAATGTTTTTATACATTATTATGAAAAGAAAAATAATTATACATTCTTTTTATAATTAACTTAATACAAAGTTTTATTTTAAATTAACTTATAATTTCTTTTCATAATTAAATTAATACAAAATTTTATTTAAAATCAACTTATAATTTTATTGTGCTTAATTACAACAACGGATCGTTATAAAAACTAAAATGATTATATTTATTTTACATAATTTATGAGAAAAGTTTGTAAAAGAAATTAGTGTGTTAATAATTTTTTATCAATTATTTACGTAAATTATTAACAGATTAATTTGTAATAATTATTTACTATTTATATAAAAATTTGGTGTTCATTATTTACTATTTGTTTTTAGAAATAGGTAAAAAAAACAATTTAATCTTTAAATAATTGATAAAAAAAGTTATACTCAATTTAACAAGAGACTAATCTAAATAAATTGATTGATTAAAATTAAAAAATTAAATGATTGATTAATATAAAATATGTTAAAATTAATATAAATTATGTTGAAAAGAAATTAATCAAAGAAACAATTAATTAAAATATTTTAAATAATTAATTCATGTAAAAAATGTATTAATTGATTATAATAAAACATGTCAAAGTTAATATAATATAATATTATTTAATCTAATCTAATCTATTATAATCTAATATAATATAATTATATACATACCCAACTCGGAAGATTCAGGAAACCCCTTTCCTAAACATAAGAACCTTTGAGCTATAAATTTTATTAAGATAAAAAAAGTTCTGAATCAGTGAAGAATCTCAGATTCCGTGCGAAAACCTTCTCAATCTTTCAAGAAGATAAACAACAATGGTGCGAATTTTGTTATTTTCGATTATTTTACGTTTGATTGTGGGATCGCTATTAGGGTTCTTGTTTTCAATTTCATGCTTTTTAAGTTGCCGATTCAATTATGTATTTTTTGTTTTGATTTGGGTTGTTTTATTTATATTCTTGTGTCGAATTCTTTAACAATGTTATGCACTCTGGCAGTTCGTGTGTTCTTGTTTTGGTGGGTTGGGATCCTTTATTAGCAGTAAATTCAAACCCTATATTGAAAATCCTTCGTTGTCATGTTGGGATTTTGTAAAAGGGAAAAATAATAGGTATATTCATAATGGTAAGCTATGTATGAAGTGTGTCTAATATGTATATGTATTAAAGTCTGATAGAAGAACTGTTTTTCTTGAGAAAAACTAGGGGATTCTGTTATTGCAAGTCAATTGGTTCATTTGGTTGGTTTTTAATTCTGTCTCTTGGCTTAAGAGGGGTTCTTGGTGCTTGTGATGTATTTGCCTATTTAGTCTCTGTTAATTTCCTGATATACTGGCTTGCTCTGATTGGATTATTACGGTCTTCACTTGCGGCTGCTAGAGCAGACAACTTTTACTATCCTCCAGAATGGGAACCGAGTCAGGTATGGTTGCATCACAGGTGTTAAGCTGTGTTATAGCCAAGAATGTTTAATATCAGGAGACTCATACTTTTTCTTCATTTTCAGGGTTCGTTGAACAAGTTTCATGGTCAACATGCCTTGCGGGAGAGGGCGAGAAAATTGGATCAGGGTATCCTGATTACAAGGTAATGAGCAGTAGCTACAGTAGCCATTAAGTCATGATAACTGTTACCTTTTTGAAATAAGGGATCCCAATGTTATTTCCCACTACATTAACATACTTGAAGTTATATAGTATGGAAAATGGAATGATTAATGAATGTGAATGATGAGCCTGTTTAGTAATTGATGCCTATAGTATTCTGTATCAAGTACATGGACAAACTAGAGACTATCAGGTTTATAAATATCAAAATTGAAAGTTTCTTGATAGATTTATGAATTATGAGTATATTCTAATGGTCACTTATGATTGAGCTGAATCTTTATAAAATTTTACATGCTTGAACCTGTTCTTCCAGATTTATAATTGTCTTATTTATATAAGTACTTGCTTTCTGAATAGCTTATTTATACAACAATCAAGGTTGTCAAAATTCCGATCCCTCATAGATCAGAAAGGGTTCATAAGAACCTACCTTTACACAAAATTATATGTGTGTGTGGGAAGCATATCAAGTTAGAGGTGAGAGCATGAGAGGAGTGAATATAACATTTAGTTAAGATCTAAGAACAAAAGAACTTTTTCACATTAAAAACAGGGAAGATTATATATATAATCATGACTAACATTTAGTTAAGATTTAAGAACAAAAGAACTTCTTCACATAAAAAAACAGGGAAGATTATATATATAATCATGACTAACATTTAGTTAAGATTTAAGAACAAAAGAATTTTTTCACATAAAAAACAAGATTATATATATAATCATGACTAACATTTAGTTGAGATTTAAGAACAGAAGAACTTTTTCACATAAAAAACAGGGAAGATTATATATATAATCATGACTAACATTTAGTTAAGATTTAAGAACAAAAGACCTTTTTCACATAAAAAACAGGATTATATATATAGTTAAATGGATAAAATATATTGAACTGAGTTGTGTGAATAATACAATTTGTAATCCCCTTTTATAGGGTAAATATCTAAGCCTAAAAGAGGAAATAAAAAAACTATATCAAGAAAATACGAACCAAATAAAAATCATATCAGAAAAGATACAGGAAATCAGGAATATATTTAACACTCCCCCTCAGGCTGGAGCATATAGATTATATGCTCCAAACTTGGAACATATAACTTGTATTTGTGGTCCCCTTAAAGACTTAGTGAAAATGTCAGCAAGTTGATTACTTGAGTTGACAAATTCTGTACTTATTTCTTTTGGCAGCAACTTCTCCCCCGTATAAAGTGACAGTCAATCTCAATGTGTTTGGTTCTCTCATGAAATACAGATTAGAAGCAATGTGAAGAGCCGCTTGATTATCACAATACAGTTTCATTGGTTGGACATCAGTAAATTTCAATTCTTGAATAAGTTGTTTTACCCATATCAATTCACAAGTGGCTGAAGCCATAGCCCTATATTCTGCTTCAGCACTAGAACGAGCAACACTAGAACGAGCAACAGTATTTTGCTTCTTACTTTTCCAAGAGACCATATTTCCCCCAATAAATATGCAAAAACCTGTAGTAGATCGTCATCAATGGGAGATCCTGCCCAATCGGCATCACAATAACATGATATATGAGTGTCTCCTTTATCTTCATATAGCAAACCCTGTCTGTGTCTTCTTGATATATTTAAGAATACGGAGGACTGCTGTCCAATGATCAACGCAAGGTGCCTACATAAACCGACTTACAACTCCCACTTTGCAAAGGATATATCGTGTCTAGTGATAGTGAGGTAAATAAGTTTACCCACTAGTCTTCTATACCTCTCCGGATCGAGAATAAGGTTCCCCTGTTTTATCATTAAACTTCATATTTGGATCCATGGGACTGTCAACCTGGCTTGCAATTACTCATACTAGTCTCTTGTAAGATATCAAGAGCATATTTTCTCTGAGAGATAACAATGCGTTCCTTGGATTGAAATGACCTCTATGCCAAGAAAGTACTTCGGTGGCCAAGATCTTTGGTCCGAAAGTGGCTAAATAAGTCTTGCTTTAATTGGGAAATTTTGATATCATCATTTCCTGTTATGACAATATCATCCACATATACAACCAGATACACACATTTAGCGGAAAGAGGAATGACAATAAAATATAGAGTGATCTGCTTCACTTCTTGTCATCCCGAAATTTTGAACAACTTGGCTAAACTTCCCAAACCAAGCTCTCCTGAGATTGTTTAAGTCCATACAAGGATCTACTGAGCTTGCATACTAACCCAGACTCCACTGAAAGCAACAAAACCAGGAGGTTGCTCCATGTATATTTCTTCATCCAAGTCACCATGTAGAAAAGCATTTTGATATCTAATTGATGTAGAGACCAGGTGACGAATAGCCTATCCATTGCAAGTAAGAGCGCAGATAGTAGTGATTTTAGCCACAGGGAGAAAAGTGTCTCCATAATCAAGACCATATACTTGAGTATACCCTTTTGCCACCAATCGGGCTTTGAGGCGATCTCCATCGTGCCGTTAGAGCAACTTTAATAAAGAAATACCCACCTACTACCAACCGTCCTCTTGCCCGAGGGAAGAGGAACTAACTCCCATGTACCACTTTGTTCAAGTGTGCGCATTTAAAACTATCATGGCTTGTCGCCATCCAGATGATTAAGTGCTTCACGGACATATTTAGGAATAGTAATGGACGAGACCGGAGGAAACAAAAGAAAAATACAAAGGAGATAAACGATGATAACTAAGGTAAATAGGATGACGATTACAGTGGAGCGAATACCTTCCAAGAACAATGGGCCAACCAATGTTAGAATCATGGGAAGGAAGGTGAGGATGGAAGAGGATCCGGTGTGGGGTCAATTGAGGGTAGAGGACATGAATCAAGTGAATCTTCACATCTTTGGGGTACCCATCTCTTGTGTCCTGCTTTGACATGTAGACATTGAAGGTGGAGATAGTTCAACTTGAGAATGAGCAAAGAAGAGGAAGGTGGGAGTATGTCTTGATTATGTGTTTCAAGGGATGACGACTCTAGTGGACTAAGATATGGAATTGGTAGTGCCTGTTGGATAGAGTCACAATCATCTTTAGTGAAGAACATAGTTTCCTCAAAGAATGTAACATCACCGACATATAGTGTCTTTTTGTAGATGGAGAGTAACATTTGTACCCTTTTTGAAGACGAGAATATCCAAGGACACACATTTAATTGCTCTTGCAGAGAGTTTATCACGACTGGAGAGACATCATGAACAAAACATACACAACCAAAGACTTTAGGAGGCACATGATACATTTTATCGTTAGGGAATAAAATTGAGTGAGGGATTTGATTCTCAAGTGAAGCGGATGGCATTCGATTTATTAAAAAACAGGCGATAAGAATGGCTTCCCCAATGATTAGTAAAGGGACATTTGCACTTAAGAGTAAGGTGCAGGCGGTTTCAACCAGATGCCTATTTTTCTTTCAGCTATACCATTCACGTTGAAGAGTATGAGGACACGTGGATTGATGTAAGATTCCTTTTGAGGACAAATATGGGTTTAGTTCGGAAGAAAAATATTCTTTTCAGCATTATCACTTCTCAATATTTTAATGGTTTTTCCAAATTGATTCTCCACTTCTTTAGAGAAGGACATTAGGATGGACAAAAGTTCAGATCTTTCTTTCATCAAATAGACCCAAGTACACCGCAGTGAGTATTCGGCCAATGAATGTGACGAAGTAGTTAAAACCAAAAGATGTTACTCGACTTGGTCCCCAAATATCTGAATGGACAATAGAGAAAGGCGAATTACATATTTTGTTGACTTGGTTTGGGAAGGTGGATCGACATGTTTGCCTAATTGACAGGACTCACATTCTAAGGTAGACAGTTTATTGAGACTAGGAACCATTAACTTTAGCTTTGCAAGACTAGGGGTGCCACTAAACGATTATGCAAAAAGTTTTGGAGATACAAACGCAAAACACAACGTGAGGGGTTGTTGGATAAGTAATAAAGTCCTCTTGATTCATGTCCTTTCCAATCACCGTGCCCATATTCGGTCCTCCGTATAATAAAGGAATCGGCATAAAAGGTTCTTGAACAATTCAAAGAAACGAGTCAATTGACTCAAAAGAAATCAGATTGTAAGGACATTTGGGAATGTACAACACGAGTTTAAACTAATTGATGAGGATAGAAAACTTGACCAACTCCCTCGAGATACCATTTTGGAACCATTGGCTAATGAAATGAAGTGAGGAAACTTAGGTGAGGAGATAGAAGAGAACACAAAGTCATTACTGAGGAAATGTGATCGAAGCACACGAGTCAATTATCCATAGACCTTGATTCCCCATGGAATGAGAAATGCAAGTAGTTGAAACACTTGGTGATGCAGATGATTGGGCGTGGTTGTTGGACTTGAACCTTAGGAACTCTTGATACTCTTGATACTCTTCACCTGAGATTAATTGAAAACCAGTCCTTTCATTTGAAGGGATATCACTCGAAGATACATTTGCCGTTTTGTTTGGCCAACCAATTATATCATAACATCTATTTTGTAGGTGTCCTTCTTTTCCACAATGTGAGCAGATAAGATTACCACGACCACCTTTACCATTTTGTGACATTCCTCTAGTACCATGATCACTTCTTCCTCTACGAGAGGCTACCATAGCAGAGTTTTCAGCAGCAATACCATTACCTTTCATTATGGTAGGAACGAGGCCGACAAACAGAACGGTGGCGGCAAACAGTGGTAGACAGCAGCAGCGGACGGTGGCGGCGATAGACGGCGGCGGCAGGCGGCGACGGCGGCGGTAAGATCTAAAAGGTGACGGCGGGCAAAGGCAACACCCCAAACAACAAGCCTCGGTTGTAGGCACAAAAGCGGAGCTTTGCTCTACTCGATACCAAGTTAAATGGACAAAATATATTGAACTGAGTTGTGTGAATTTGTAATCCCCTTTTATAGGGTAAATATCTAAGCCTAAAAGAGGAAATAAAGAAACTATATCAAGAAAATACGAACCAAATAATAATCATATCAGAAAAGATACAGGAAATCAGGAATATATTTAACATATATAATCATGACTAACATTTAGTTGAGATTTAAGAACAAAAGAACTTCTTCACATAAAAAACAGGGAAGATTATATATTATAATCATGACTAACATTTAGTTAAGATTTAAGAACAAGAGAATTTTTCACATCAGAAACAAGGAAGAACCCAGTCTATGAAGGACAAAGGATATCTTCTTTTTCTTTTTTTCTTTTTTTTCGGGGGGGGACTAAGCATAGGGCAAAGCTAAAGGAACTAAGCATATGTTTGGTAAAGCTTTTCTTAGTAGAAATAATCGCTGATTTTTTAAAAGCTCTCTCAGGAAGTTGACAAAAATAAGTGACTATTTCTTAAAAATAAGTTAACCAAACAGTTAAGACAACCAAGAGAGGTTGATGGCTGGCATGGATCAACAAAAGGGAGAATAGAGATCAATGAACATGTATCAATGAAAGGAGGAATAGAGATCAATGACAGAATTAGAGATGTCAAGCTGAGGAAGGGAGCCAACGACAATTAGGTTTTTTCTTGGGCTTCAATCACAGTTGCATGCTAGTTACATCAACCTGTTTGAATCACAGGTCACCCAGCTCATGAAGATTGGTGATTCCACCGATTTCATGATCTTCCTGGGTCACGAGGATCCCACCAGTTCTCATTTTCTGTATGATCAGGATCATAAACATACCTGTGAATCATGATTTTTACAACCTTGACAACAACAACCAATGTTTTTTTCCATTAGTTGTGGTCAGCTAAATAGATCAAATGATGCCTTTGTGTTCTATTGAAAACCAATTCTTCAAAATCCATTTAGATAGGAAAAAAAATTTAATGGTTTCGCTAGAGTTTTTTTTGGTCTTTCTTTATCTATAATTATTGGGCTATCCCCCATCTGACCAACTCTAGAGATTTGTGCTTTGACAATACAATGCCATCGTTTGATTTATGTTGTCAACCAGCCTAGTGGGAAAGGTTTTGGTGGTTGTTGTTTGTATGACATCCAAGATGCCTTAACTGATGTACGTGGAAGCTAGGAAAAAATTGTCTTGAGATGGTCTCATTCTTCCAGCTGAATTTAAATTGGTTTGCCTAGGCTACCATGTTGAAGTTGTTTTTCTTTTGATCTTTAATTTCATATTACCGAATTAAACTACTTTCAGGTTTGAGATGCCTTTTAATATATGGTGTGGAGATGCAATTCAATGATTGCAAAGGGTGTCCGGTTCAATGCAGAGAAAAAACAAGTTGGAAATTATTACTCAACGAAGGTATGTTGGGTGACTGCAAATGCATCTGAATTTAAATTATTTTTTCTGTGGAAGTGATTAATTGTATTATTTTGGTGTTTAATGGGTGGTCCTGAGTTAAGTCTTTCATTCATTTAAGATAATTATTCTAATTTATAAAAAAATAATATAATTAAAATTGAAATTAGACTCCTCACATGAGAATAAAGTGCACTCAAGGTCATGAATTAAAAAATCATAGATAAAGAATTGTGATAAAACCATATATATATATATATATATATATATATATATATATAAAAAAAAAATCTAAAGTCAATTATAATATCAACAATTAATTTTCTAATTAGTGATTATTATTATACATTATTTTCTATAGTGTACTCTTTTCAATTTAGCCGAGACAAATCCTTAAAATTTATAATAAATAAGAAGTTTTAATATATAATTATATTATAACTACAATTATAATAAATAAATATATTTGAATATATAAATCACATTTTGGCTTTACAACAAAATATTTAAATTGTTGATATTTTAAAAAATACATTAAAATTTAAATTAGAGATAAAGATTAAGAAAAAAGGATAAATCGAAAAGAGATAGAAAATTAAGTATATATATAAAATAATAATAATAATTTGATATAATACAGAATTTTTTTTTAACTAATTGAAAAATTAGTGTGAAATATTACTTAGGAGGAGAAGAAAGAGATGGTTGAAAGAGTAAAGAAAGTAAAAGTTATGTTATGTAATTTAATTTATAATATAAAAGAAAGTATTTTTTTTTTCAAATTACATATTAACTCATTAACATTTAAGTAAAATCATAAATATTAAAATGGACACAAACATGAATAATAAATTATAAATACATAAATTCAGTGAAGTTAAAATGAGTAATGTACTAAAATTCATTTTGTTTGTTAAAACATTACACCGCAATTACTTTTATTTTTATTTTTAAATGTTGTTGTTATCTTTTAGTATGATTAGAATATATAAAATATAGTTCATCTTTTCTTACGAACAAATCATTTAGCCTTTTCATTAATTAGATGCGTCAATGAAGCAAAATTAAATTAGTCCATGTCTTAATACGGTATATTCATTTTTTTTTACTATTATCTATTGTTGTACAAAGAAATTTTTCAAAAAAATATAAGTAATGAAAAATAAATAAAAAATATTTAATCCCGTTTTACCTCATTTATGTAAATAAATTGTTAAATTTGATCAAAATATTCTTATGGTGTAAAAAAATTATATTATCATTTAATCATAGTCATGTATCCTAAATTTACTAATTTTTATAATAATAATTTTAAAAGTTATTTTTAGGATAATTTTTTATTTATTGATAATGTAAAATTTTTCCACTAACAATAATATATAAAAATAAAACTCATTATTAAATTATTAAAATAAAAATAATTATGTAAATTATAGGTTTAAAATTTGTTTAGAAATATTTTGAAAAATATCTAAAATGAAAATCTAAAGGTCTCTTTTGGGTAGTTTTTAGTTGCAAGTTTCAAAATTTTAAAAAACAAAAACTAGTTTTTAGTTTTAGTTTTAGTTTTTTCATTTTAAAAATTATTTTTTATTTTTAAAATAAACTCTTTTTAAAAATTATCTATATTATAAAAATTAGTTTAAGATTGTGTTTGCGTGTTGATAAAAATGATGATGGTGATAGTTAGAACTTGCCAAATAGACTTAATTCAACGAGCCAACCTAGTGGATAGATATGTTAGGTCGAGATAGACTCTAAAAAATATGGCCTAAAAGGAATTGAACCCAATGGGCTAAGTCGAACTCAAAAATTATTGGCCTAAAATGTGTCATGCCTATAAATTATTCTAATTTATAAAAAAATAATATAACTAAAATTGATATTAGACTCTCACATGAGGAATAAAGTGCACTCAAGGTCATGAATTAAAAATCAAAGTTAAAGAATTGAGATAAAATCAAATATATATATATATTATATATATATTTTGATTTTATCTCAATTCTTTAACTTTGATTTTTTAATTCATGACCTTGAGTGCACTTTATTCTCATGTGAGGAGTCTAATATCAATTTTAGTTATATTATTTTTTTATAAATTAGAATAATTATCTTAAATGAATGAAAGAGTGTTTATATGAACAATTCTTCAACTAAAACTTTTCTTTCTATTTTTTTTAACTTTTATCTCTTTCAATATATTATTTTCATATTTATTTCTAAATTGTATTTTAAAATTAATTTTTTTTTGTCAATAATTAAAAATAATTTTGTATTACAATATAAACTATTTATAATAAATCTAAAATATAATTTATATGTTTAAAAATATTTATTTATTACAAATTTATTATAACATAATTATATTTAAAAGTATTTATTTAATATAAATTTAATTATATATAATAAATAATTACTATGTACATTGCAAGGCTAAAGTGATAGTAAAAAATAAATCTTATATATTCCCTCTATGTATAAATCAAGATAGTTATATTGAATGAGAACATTTTTAGTTGTAGAGTGTTTTAGCTTATTTTTGTTGAAGGAGAGTATTTTTAGAATTTTTAAATTTTTTTTTATCTCTTTCAATTTATTATTTTAACATCTTTAATTCTAAATTAAAATTTAATATCTTTAGCATAAATTATCAACAATTACAAATAAGATTGTATCATAATATAAATTGTTTATTAGAAATCTAAAATATAATTTATATATCAAAATATTTATTTATTATGAATTTCAATTATAATATATTTTATGTATTCAAAAATATTTTCTTACTATACATTTAGTATTATTAAATAAATATTTATTTTGTGTAATGCATATATTAAAATACTAATATATATATATATTAGAATAATTATTTTGAATAAAAATATTTTTAATTATTATTATATTTGGGAGTGTGTTTTCTTTAACTAGTATGTTTTTTTAACTTATTATCTTTTTTAATCTATAAATTTTAAAATTATTAATTTTGAATTAAATTTTAATAATTTTAATAGGTATTAAAATATAAATTATTTATTATAAGCTAAAATATAATTTATATATCTAAAAATATTTATTTATTAAAAATTTTAATTATATAAAATAAATATTTATTTGCTAGTTAAAATCCTAATATTTATCATATCAATTTGGCTTCGTTATTTACATCAAATATTTAAAGAAAAAAATCTTATCGTTAATAACAATCTTACACACTTCCAGCGAAATTACCTATGTTATCGTCTGTATAAAAAATAAAATATAATAGGATAAAATACTAGTTTTCAAATATTTTAAAACTCATTCAAACTTAAAAGTCTAATAAATTTATCAACTAAACTAATAAAAATTTCAGAAAATTAATAGCAGGGAAGGACGTAACCCTCCAAAATCTTTGCTAATCTAAAACACAAAACAAAACGAAAGATTGGAATTAAAAGGAGAGTAGGGATTTAACCAATTGAACATCCAAATGGCCTGAGTACAGGGCGAATTCAAACAGCCCGTAGCATTTACACTACATCCATTCATCTTCTCATCTTCCTACTCACAAGTAAGTTTTGATCGCTATTTGTTTTCTTCTAGTTTCTTTCACTTAAATTATTACAACCTCATCTTCTACAAATACTTGTCTGTTACATTTGCCAAAGATAATTGGCAGTTAAACCTCGATTTTTAAACTGGTAATTGATATACCTATAAGTTGTGTTTACTACAAAACTCTATATCTGAGCTTTTATTTGGTTCAGAGAAACTTCTTAAAATATGGTAAAAAAAACTTATATAAGCTATTTTCATAGTCTTTCACATGATTGTTCTACTCTTAACCAAAAACCGTGCTTTATCATCCAAAGAAGTGCAGGTTGTTGAAGGAACAAGTGAAAACATGATTCTTCTCAAAGACATAGTGCCTGCAGCTCAGAACAACATAGACACTAAATTCATCCTTTTGGACAAAGGCAAGACCACAGTAGAAGGGCAAAACAAGATATGCTTGGCACTTGTAGCTGATGAGACTGCAGCTGTTCATTTTCAGTTTTGGGGAGACGAGTGTGATGCTTTCAATTCAGGTGACATAATTTGTCTTACCAATGGCATATTTTCATACCAGCATGGGAACCTTATACTGAGGGCAGGGAAGAGAGGGAAGCTAGTGAAGGTGGGAGAGTTTACTATGGCCTTTGTTGAGACACCAAACATGAGTGAGATTCATTGGATTCCTGACCCAAATAATTCCAAGATTTATATCCAAGAATCTGTAATATGTCCTGTGTCGCGCATCTTTCCTTCTCTTCCTCCTGATATGTAAAAGAGATTTGCACTTTTATCAGATCTGCAACTTTGTTTAAGCACCTTTTTCACTGTCCTAAAGGGGGTCATTGTTTTATCTTTTTTTTTTTTCATCGTTGTGTTGGAAATTGAGGTGAAGTTCCTCTGCAGTAAAATGGTGCAGTAAATTATTTATTGGTTCATATAAGTAAATAATTATACACCTTAACACACCACTTTGGATGCATTGTTCTGATGCCTTGTTTGATAACTTGTTATGGATCTCGAGATAATTTATAAATTCTAATACAGGCTACTGCATTCTGTTACGAGGCATTCAGTTTTATAGTTGATGCTTTTTATTTGTTTATATTTTTGGGTGCATATAGTCGACATTTTCAAGTAATATATGCACCCAAAAATATATTTCATGTAATAATCTAAGTGAAAGAAACTAGAAGAAAACAAATGGCGATCAAAACTTACTTGTGAGTAGGAAGATGAGAAGATGAACGGATGTAGTGTAAATGCTAAGGGCTGTTTGAACTCGCCCTGTACTCAGGCCCTTTGGATGTTCAATTGAATCACATTAATTCAAATTAAAAAAATTAAAATATATTTTAAAATATAAAAATTAAAAGAATTTTTACAATAAGAAAAGAGAATTAAAAATATAATCTATTCTATATTTTATTAACTTTTCAATATGTAAAAAAAAAACTAAAGACTCTTCCTACATTTTTTTCTGCGACCGCAAAGAATCCAATTCCGGAAAAGGGAGCAATTTATTACCACTATGTCATATAGTTTTCAATTCGACCTGTTTTTATTTAAAAAAATGTTGAAAATAATTTTTTTTTCAATTTTGGATTTTTTAAATATTTACAAAATAATATTTTTTAATAGCAAAAAAATATTAACATTATTTTCAATTTTTATTTAAAATAGAAAAAAAAAATAGACAAACAAATCCTTATTAAATTCTCAATTTCTATCAATGTTTTTCAGAATTGATACATTTGTGATATAATATAATTTTATTATTTTAAAAGTAATTTTATTTTTCATAAATATTAGATAAAATTTAAAGGAAGTTTAGGGTGTAAAATTAAGGTTCCAAGAAGAAAAATATATTTCTTAAATAAAACTTAATATTTTAGTTAGTAAGTTTTATGTAAAAGAAGAATATCATTTTACTCCTATAGTTTATCCTCCCTCTACGTAATCCTTTAAATAGTCCCTAAAGTATTATAAATTATGCTATAGTCTTTAGAGTATTGAAAATTTGACATTAATAAAATAAATTAACTAGAGATTAAATGAATAGATATTTAATATTTTAGGAACTACTAATGTAATTTCATTAGTAGCTATTTAGAAGATAGAGTAAGTATAAAAGAAAGTCTAAAACCATTTTTTTAAAAACATCAGCTCATTGGAAAAATTGGTTTGGGAACCAGTCAATTAACACAAAAAGATAGGAGCAACCAAAAACTGATGAGTACTAACTAATAAAGAACCAGTAAAACTGACAAAAATTGATATGAGAACTATTGAAAAATCAATTTGAAATGGTCTTTTTAATTTTTTTAATTTAATTAAAATATTAGATAAATAAAATCATATTAAAAAATTTAGACAAGTATAAATTATTTTATCTATTATTAATTTTTATCTTATAAAACATATAATTTAATCATTTATATTAATTTACAGTTTTTAAATCTTGATTTTTTTTTATAATTTTATAACTTTGATCTCCACCGGTCCAATTACTGCTCTAATTATAGCATGTTTCTTTTTTTCAATGTGTTTTAACAATGCTAACGCGACATGTGGCCACCCAAACTTCGACCCCATATTACAATTATAGCTAAAGCAAATTACCAATATAGATTAAGGTGAAGAGGAAACAAGCTTTCTTAGGGTTTTTGCATGTAGAGGGGGGAGGGGGTGATGAAAATATAACTGCTTCGTTTATTATCACAAAAGCAACTTCTTTGTACAAGCTCCAATGCCAATTGCCAAGGTCTAAAAGTGAGTGACCAGTGGTAACGAATGTCACAGACATGTTTCAGCTTTCTAACGTCTTACAGTCATTAAAGCTCCCTTTTGGCTGCTTGGTAAAACAGCACCCTGTGACCATGATGATGGCTTAAATCCACCAGCTAGAAGGCTGGAAGCTGAAGTTGCAGAAATTTTTGTTCGTTTAGACTCTAGTTCTTGTCTTCTCTTATCAGACATGTAAGAGTTAGACACTCCACAGAAGATGGATTCAGCATTGATCAACGCCCGCTTGTCCTTCCTATTCTTGTCAAACTTGGTTGAAAATTTCACTTGTTTTGCTGTGGAAGCATCCTGTTCTGTAGCTGGAAGTAGTCTTATGCCAATGCCTCTTTTTCTGGAAGCATTCTCTTCTTCAGCAACTCTTTTCTTTTGACCCTGAGAAAATGGAAAAACGGTAACAAATATTTCTTTTCTTTAGAGCAGGATGACAATATTATGTACAAAAGAAACAATATACTCAAGGGTGACAATGGAAAAGCAATAGAAAAAATAAAATAAACTAGGACAAATATCATTAGCCAAGGAGTATACTCTAAGCTGGGCACGAAGAGTCTTATTGCGAGCATAGTCATCTGAATGCCTGGTATCAGACATCCGCTGGAGACGCACAAGCACTGGTTCAGCTTCCTTCTTTTTCTTCAAATCTTCTTCCTGGTGCTCAAGGCGATAAAATGGATCCGCAAGCTTACCCCTCTCTAAAATAAAATTGAAGATGAAGATAGTTAGCTAACATGAACCACAACATTTCAGTTGCTACACATGGTCAAAGGCAAACGGAAAGGAAAGGTATAGCACAAGATTTAAGAGGAGAATAAATCAATCCATGGAAAACAGCCATTGGCAATAGGATCTGATAGCATGCTCTCCCAGCTTCTACAACAAAGTTGGCAGGTGCAATAACATATTCCAAGCCAGCAAAAGAAAACACAAAATGCCAAAAAAATTTCACTAATACTGTATGTAATACACACCTTCATCGGCAGGTAATTCAAAAGTTTCAGCATCCTCAATATCAAAATCTTCAGTTTTTTTCTGGGCCCCGCTAATAATGACATATTCACAATTCTTAGGATCAGTCTGAATGACGATCTCATGTTTACAGCAGGCAGACTTCATAGTAAAGCTCCATATCTGAAGGACCAATAAACATTTGTTAGAAAATATCATCAAAAAAGGGTTGGGTTGAACATTATTAGAGGAGGTTCCAAGATAAAGTAGTGTATAAGCAAGCAACAAGGAAGAAGACATTCTACACCCACATAATAGTGGCAAACTAAACAAAATATAACTTTTTGTATGCATTTGCCTAGGCTACTAAGAGTTAACTCAGGACCACCCATTAAACACCAAAATAATACAATTAATCACTTCCACAGAAAAAATAATTTAAATTCAGATGCATTTGCAGTCACCCAACATACCTTTGTTGAGTAATAATTTCCAACTTGTTTTTTCTCTGCATTGAACCGGACACCCTTTGCAATCATTGAATTGCATCCTCCACACCATATATTAAAAGGCATCTCAAACCTGAAAGTAGTTTAATTCGGTAATATGAAATTAAAGATCAAAAGAAAAACAACTTCAACATGGTAGCCTAGGCAAACCAATTTAAATTCAGCTGGAAGAATGAGACCATCTCAAGACAATTTTTTCCTAGCTTCCACGTACATCAGTTAAGGCATCTTGGATGTCATACAAACAACAACCACCAAAACCTTTCCCACTAGGCTGGTTGACAACATAAATCAAACGATGGAATTGTATTGTCAAAGCACAAATCTCTAGAGTTGGTCAGATGGGGGATAGCCCAATAATTATAGATAAAGAAAGACCAAAAAAACTCTAGCGAAACCATTAAATTTTTTTCTATCTAAATGAATTTTGAAGAATGGGTTTTCAATAGAACACAAAGGCATCATTTGATCTATTTAGCTGACCACAACTAATGGAAAAAAACATTGGTTGTTGTTGTCAAGGTTGTAAAAATCATGATTCACAGGTATGTTTATGATCCTGATCATACAGAAAATGAGAACTGGTGGGATCCTCATGACCCAGGAAGATCATGAAATCGGTGGAATCACCAATCTTCATGAGCTGGGTGACCTGTGATTCAAACAGGTTGATGTAACTAGCATGCAACTGTGATTGAAGCCCAAGCAAAAACCTAATTGTCGTTGGCCTCCTTCCTCAGCATGACATCTCTAATTCTGTCATTGATCTCTATTCCTCCTTTCATTGATACATGTTCATTGATCTCTATTCTCCCTTTTGTTGATCCATGCCAGCCATCAACCTCTCTTGGTTGTCTTAACTGTTTGGTTAGCTTATTTTTAAGAAATAGTCACTTATTTTTGTCAACTTCCTGAGAGAGCTTTTAAAAAATCAGCGATTATTTCTACTAAGAAAAGCTTTACCAAACATATGCTTAGTTCCTTTAGCTTTGCCCTATGCTTAGTCCCCCCCCGAAAAAAAAAAAAAAAAGAAAAAGAAGATATCCTTTGTCCTTCATAGACTGGGTTCTTCCTTGTTTCTGATGTGAAAAATTCTCTTGTTCTTAAATCTTAACTAAATGTTAGTCATGATTATAATATATAATCTTCCCTGTTTTTTATGTGAAGAAGTTCTTTTGTTATTAAATCTCAACTAAATGTTAGTCATGATTATATATATAATCTTGTTTTTTATGTGAAAAAGGTCTTTTGTTCTTAAATCTTAACTAAATGTTAGTCATGATTATATATATAATCTTCCCTGTTTTTTATGTGAAAAAGTTCTTCTGTTCTTAAATCTCAACTAAATGTTAGTCATGATTATATATATAATCTTGTTTTTTATGTGAAAAAGTTCTGTTGTTCTTAAATCTTAACTAAATGTTAGTCATGATTATATATATAAACTTCCCTGTTTTTTTATGTGAAGAAGTTCTTTTGTTCTTAAATCTTAACTAAATGTTAGTCATGATTATATATATAATCTTCCCTGTTTTTTATGTGAAAAAGTTCTTTTGTTCTTAGATCTTAACTAAATGTTATATTCACTCCTCTCATGCTCTCACCTCTAACTTGATATGCTTCCCACACACATATATATAATTTTGTGTAAAGGTAGGTTCTTATGAACCATGTTACAATTACATGGGTCTTCCCCAGTCCCCCTTTCTGATCTATGAGGGATCGGAATTTTGACAACCTTGATTGTTGTATAAATAAGCTATTCGGAAAGCAAGTACTTATATAAATAAGAAAATTATAAATCTGGAAGAACAGGTTCAAGCATGTAAAATTTTATAAAGATTCAGCTCAATCATAAGTGACCATTAGAATATACTCATAATTTATAAATCTATCAAGAAACTTTCAATTTTGATATTTATAAACCTGATAGTCTGTAGTTTGTCCATGTACTTGATACAGAATACTATAGGCTTCAATTACTAAACAGGCTCATCATTCACATTCATTAATCATTCCATTTTCCATGCTATATAACTTCAAGTAAGTTAATGTAGTGGGAAATAACATTGGGATCCCTTATTTCAAAAAGGTAACAGTTATCATGACTTAATGGCTACTGTAGCTACTGCTCATTACCTTATAATCAGGATACCCTGATCCAATTTTCTCGCCCTCTCCCGCAAGGCATGTTGACCATGAAACTTGTTCAGCGAACCCTGAAAATGAAGAAAAAGTATGAGTCTCCTGATATTAAACATTCTTGGCTATAACACAGCCTAACACCTGTGATGCAACCATACCTGACTCGGTTCCCATTCTGGAGGATAGTAAAAGTTGTCTGCCCTAGCAGCCGCAAGTGAAGACTGTAAAAATCCAATCAGAGCAAGCTCAGTATATCAGGAAATTAACAGAGACCAAATAGGCAAATACATCACAAGCACCAAGAACCCCTCTTAAGCCAAGAGACAGAATTAAAAACCAACCAAATGAACCAATTGACTTGCAATAACAGAATCCCCTAGTTTTTCTCAAGAAAAACAGTTCTTCTATCAGACTTTTACATATACATATTAGACACACTCCATACATAGCTTACCATTATGAATATACCTATTATTTTACCCTTTTACAAAATCCCAACATGACAACGAAGGATTTTCAATATAGGGTTTGAATTTACTGCTAATAAAGGATACCGACCCACCAAAACAAGAACAACACACGAACTGCCAGAGTGCATAACATAGTTAAAGAATTCCACACAATAATATAAATAAAACAACCCAAATCAAAACAAAAAATACATAATTGAATCGGCAACTTAAAAAGCATGAAATTGAAAACAAGAACCCTAATAGCGATCCCGCAATTAAACGTAAAAAAATCGAAAATAACAAAATTCGCACCATTGTTGTTTATCTTCTTGAAAGATTGAGAAGGTTTTCGCACGGAATCTGAGATTCTTAACGGATTCAGAACTTTTTTTTATCTTAATAAAATTTATATTTCCCTGAATCTTCCGGGTTGGGTATGTATATAATTATATTATAGTAGATTATAATAGATTATATTAGATAATATTATATTATATTAACTTTGACATGTTTTATTATAATCAATTAATACATTTTTAACATGAATTAATTATTTAAAATATTTTAATTAATTGTTTCTTTGGTTAATTTTTTTCAACGTAATTTATATTAATTTTAACATATTTTATATTAATCAATCATTTAATATTTTAATTTTAATCAATCAATTCAACTATTTAGATTAATCTCTTAAAAAAATTATAAGTTAATTTTAAATAAAACTTTGTATTAAGTTAATTACGAAAAGAATGTATAATTTTTTTTTCATGATAATGTATAAAAACATTGTCAAAAATATTGTCACAAACATGAACATATATTCTTAGGCAAAAAATAAATACATATATCAATTGAAATCATAAACATTATGTCATTTACTAAAACGTAATTATAAAGTGGGATCACAAAAACTCATGCCACCTAATACTCTTCCATCATTAAATGTATTAAATATAAGAAGATTGAAGTTCTCCACATAAAACAAGTTACCCAAAAATCAAAGTTGATTCTAACTTTTTATGGATGTATAGACGAAATGGTAAATAAGTCTTTCTTTTATATAAAATTTGTTAAAGTAAACATATATTATATTAAACAAATAAATACATAATTTATTAAAAATGATATATTTTATTACATTAAATAAATAATATAGTTTTAAAATTTTCAAAAAATTATATTATATTTTTTATTCATTTTACTTTTATATTATTGTCTATCATTGATAGAACATTATTGTCTCATATTAAATCTTACAAATATGTTCTTTATTAATATTTCAACTTTTAGTTTTAACTAGTATTTTAGTTCGTGTACTATTCAAGATAAATATTTATTTGTATATAATTATAATTAATTTATAATAAATAAATATTTAAATATATAAAATATTTTAAATTTACAAAATAATTTAAATTGTTATATATATCTATTTTTAAATTAAAATAAATAGATTATTAAGAAAGTGATGCGTGTGCACACATATATGTGTATATATATATATTAAAATATTCTTTATTTATTCAAGTGAATGGTCATAATTTTCAAATATCCTCTGGTAGACAATTAAATAGCTTAATAAGTTATGATTTAGTTGAATTTTTTTCTTCCCACAAAAAAAAGTTAAATTATTTTTTTTACTCAAATATTCACCCTTTATGCTTTCTTTTAAAAGATGTAAACAAATAATTATATTTATCTTAATATAAAAAAATTAATTTCATAAACAAGTATATTTTAAACATGGTGAAAACATAAATGACTCATGCATTCTATTTACTAGTTATAAAAAAAAATTACAATTTTTATCTTTTAACTTTTAAATTTTTGCAAATTTGATTGTTTATTTTTTTCATATTTTGACCTCCTAAATTTATATAATTTTATAAATTTTGTCTTCTACTTTCAAATTTTTGTGTCTTTAACACCTAAGTGTAATTAAACATGTAAAAAATGATAAAATTTTTGGAATTGAGGTTTAAACCCTTGATCCTTTAATTTCTTGCTATCATTAAAGCTTCCAAGTCATTTGACTTATTTAGACTATAAATATAAAATATATATTATATATACTATTATTACATTTGTTAATTACATTTTTGATCTCTCAAATTAGTATGAAAAATATTAAATTTTAAAATGATAAATTTATTTATTAAATATTTTATATTAATTATATAATTTTATTTAACTATATAAAATTATTTATTATTTATATATCAAATAATAGATATATTTTATTTAATTCCACCTTTTATTTGTAGGGATTATTTAGAAATAAAAATATTTAATAAATAAATTTATATGATTTGATAAAAATAAAATTATATAATTTATAAAATTATATAATTAAAATAAAGTTGTATCATCTTCTTAACTTTTAATACTATTTTTATCCAATAAATATGAATATGCTCTTTAGAAACTAGAAGTTGAATTAATAAATACAATAATAATAGTACATATATATATTTTAGACAAACTAATCAAACCAAATGAATTAGTTTATTACTCATAAAAAAGTAATGAATAATTTAAAATTTAACTCCATCACTTTTATATTTAAAGAATGTATTGAATTAAGTTTTTAAAAGACTTTTAACATAAAAATATTTTAGTACTCCATCAAAATTTTTAAATAATATAAATTAAATTAATCTTAATTTTAACTAATACAGATAGGCTCTTTTAAAGAGAATAATAAAATTTAATTAAGATTTTTTATTATTTACAAAAGTCCTTTTATGTTTATATTCAAAATTCATAAAATTATATAAATGTTTAATTTTACTTCGAGAGACAAAAATTTACAAAACAACCTAAATTTATGGTCAATATATTAGAAGTTAAAAAACAAAATATAAATTAAATTTTTTTAATTTTATAAACTAACTTTATCATTACAAATTTAATTACTAAACGACACTTTATCACAAATTTTAAAATTAAATTAAATAATAATCACCTAGCTAACTATTCCATCCATCTAAAATACACTCTTTTTATTTGTCGAGAAAATGAGAAGAATCCTCCACCATCCAAACTTAAGAAAAGTACTAAGAATACAGAATCGGTGAAGAGTGCACAATGCACCCATACGAACACTGTACATAATACCATCACCATGTATCCAATCATCATCATCAAAACTCATTACGCGTCACCATACATACCACACATCATCGTATGCACGTATACACATTTCCTCCCACTCGTGTGTCCTCTTTCGTCATTTCACATCTCACACATCCTTCCACCTTCCAGCTGGACGAGCAACAATCAGGTATCGCAGTCTCCATGACAAAACCATGCTCCCTCGCCGGAAAAGGAAAAACAAAACCATAACTACGAATCGGAAAAAAACGACGTAGAATGGCGAAAGAGATCGTAGGGCGCCCAAAGGCTATCCAACGGGCAAGGCTTCTTGGAATCGATTCGGAGCCACGGCTTCCCCTTGCCGCTCCAGTGAAGCAGACTCACCGGACCGGGATGCAGGTCACGACAAAGCCCTTCGAGATTGTCGCCGCCGAGGCCGTGCTGATTCCACCGGTGCTCCACGCGCTCAACGTCGCCGGCGAAGACGAGCAGGAACGGTGGCAGCGATCCGAGCTCGTAGATCCGGTTTCGCTTCTGGATCCGCATCCATCTCTCGAGCTTCTCCGTGTAGCGCCCCTCGCGCCACTTCCACAGATCGATCACCATCACGCCGGTGTTGAAGTAGCACGCGTCGCGTCCCTTAAACGATGCCGCGTAGGCGGGGTTTGACCAGAACCGGTGCGTGAAGTAGTTCGTGAAATTCGCGTGGCAGTACTCGGGCGCGCCGAGTACACGCGCGTGGAGGTCGATGCTCCACAGCTTCGCCACGTCATCCACGACAATCAGGTCGGAGTCGAAGTAGATGATTCGCCGAACCGTCGCCGGAAGTACGTCGCCGAGGTACATCCGCGCGTAGTTCAGCGGCTGATCCAGCGCACGGCGGATCGAGTACGAGATCTTTCCGCGCACGAGGTTCGCGTCGAAGTGGTAGAGGTGGAAGGATAAGTACGGGAACGTGGTGGTGATGATGCGGCGGAGCTCCGACCGGCGGTGCGTAGTGGCGATGAAATGGAACACGACGTTCTCCGGACACGACGCGTGCTGCAGGACGGAGAACACGCCGGCGACGGAGCCACGGAGGTATGTCGCGTCGAGCGTCATCGCAATGTGGATGACGGAATCCTTGTGAGCTCGGTTGCGGCATTCTCTTCCGTTGCGGAATGCTGGTGCTTCACGGAACGTTGGAAGCTCGCCGGAGATGGTCGTCGGAATATGCGCCTCAACGGCGACGATAAACAACAATACCAACAACGCTAGGTTGTGTGCGAGTGTCAGTGTGAGTGGAAGTGTCGGTGGCATGGTGATGAAGCGGAAGGGGTGAAACCGAAAATTGAATAATGAAGATTTTTTTTCTATGAAGCTTAAGGATATTTTGGGAATTTCAGGGTGGTGTAGTTGGGTTGTGGGCCCCGCATAGAGCAATATGGTAAGAAGCCAGGCTGGAAAGACGCGTCTCTGGCAGTTAGTGTGTTGTTCTTGTTTTGGTGGGTTGGGATCCTTTATTAGCAGTAAATTCAAACCCTATATTGAAAATCCTTCCTTGTCATGTTGGGATTTTGTAAAAGGGAAAAATAATAGGTACATTCATAATGGTAAGCTATGTATGAAGTGTGTCTAATATGTACATGTATTAAAGTCTGATAGAAGAACTGTTTTTCTTGAGAAAAACTAGGGGATTCTGTTATTGCAAGTCAATTGGTTGGTTTTTAATTCTGTCTCTTGGCTTAAGAGGGGTTCTTGGTGCTTGTGATGTATTTGCCTATTTGGTCTCTGTTAATTTCCTGATGATATACTGAGCTTGCTGTGATATACTGAGCTTGTGATTTTTACAGTCTTCACTTGCGGCTGCTAGAGCAGACAACTTTTACTATCCTCCAGAATGGGAACCGAGTCAGGTATGGTTGCATCACAGGTGTTAAGCTGTGTTATAGCCAAGAATGTTTAATATCAGGAGACTCATACTTTTTCTTCATTTTCAGGGTTTGCTGAACAAGTTTCATGGTCAACATGCCTTGCGGGAGAGGGCGAGAAAATTGTAAAAGGGTTCCCTTTTACAGTAGCCATTAAGTCATGATAACTGTTACCTTTTTGAAATAAGGGATCCCAATGTTATTTCCCACTACATTAACTTACTTGAAGTTATATAGTATGGAAAATGGAATGATTAATGAATGTGAATGATGAGCCTGTTTAGTAATTGATGCCTATAGTATTCTGTATCAAGTACATGGACAAACTACAGACTATCGGGTTTATAAATATCAAAATTGAAAGTTTCTTGATAGATTTATGAATTATGAGTATATTCTAATGGTCACTTATGATTGAGCTGAATCTTTGTAAAATTTTTACATGCTTGAACCTGTTCTTCCAGATTTATAATTTTCTTATTTATATAAGTACTTGCTTTCTGAATAGCTTATTTATACAACAATCAAGGTTGTCAAAATTCCGATTCCTCATAGATCAGAAAGGGGGACCGGGGAAGACCCATGTAATTGTAACATGGTTCATAAGAACCTACCTTTACACAAAATTATATGTGTGTGGGAAGCATATCAAGTTAGAGGTGAGAGCATGAGAGGAGTGAATATAACATTTAGTTAAGATCTAAGAACAAAAGAAATTTTTCACATAAAAAACAGGGAAGATTATATATATAATCATGACTAACATTTAGTTAAGATTTAAGAACAAAAGAACATCTTCACATAAAAAAACAGGGAAGTTTATATATATAATCATGACTAACATTCAGTTAAGATCTAAGAACAAAAGAACTTTTTCACATAAAAAACAAGATTATATATATAATCATTACTAACATTTAGTTGAGATTTAAGAACAAAAGAACTTTTTCACATAAAAAACAAGGAAGATTATATATATAATCATGACTAACATTTAGTTAAGATTTAAGAACAAAAGACCTTTTTCACATAAAAAAACAAGATTATATATATAATCATGACTAACATTTAGTTGAGATTTAAAAACAAAAGAACTTCTTCACATAAAAAACAGGGAAGATTATATATTATAGTCATGACTAACATTTAGTTAAAATTTAAGAACAAGAGAATTTTTCACATCAGAAACAAGGAAGAACCCAGTCTATGAAGGACAAAGGATATCTTCTTTTTCTTTTTTTCTTTTTTTTCGGGAGAGACTAAGCATAGAGCAAAGCTAAAGGAACTAAGCATATGTTTGGTAAAGCTTTTCTTAGTAGAAATAATCGCTGATTTTTTAAAAGCTCTCTGAGGAAGTTGACAAAAATAAGTGACTATTTCTTAAAAATAAGTTAACCAAACAGTTAAGACAACCAAGAGAGGTTGATGGCTGACATGGATCAACAAAAGGGAGAATAGAGATCAATGAACATTGTTCTTGTTCAAAATAGAACTACCTTCCTACATTGCAATTTCAGCCTTTTATACCTTAGTCTTAACAACTCCTGTCCCATCACACGTGTGATGTCATGATTAATTATTAAGGTTACTTACACAAGGCATAATTAATGCTGAGTGACCCTAGTTGTCTAATCAGCGGAACCAGTTTGGATATCCGGCCTTCTAGTCGACCGTGGGGATCCTATTGCTGTCTCGTCCTGCTGACCGGCCGTGCTATGGCCGACCATAACAAACATGTATCAATGAAAGGAGGAATAGAGATCAATGACAGAATTAGAGATGTCAAGCTGAGGAAGGGGGCCAACGACAATTAGGTTTTTGCTTGGGCTTCAATCACAGTGTCATGCTAGTTACATCAACCTGTTAGAATCACAGGTCACCCAGCTCATGAAGATTGGTGATTCCACCGATTTCATGATCTTCCCGGGTCACGAGGATCCCACCAGTTCTCATTTTCTGTATGATCAGGATCATAAACATACCTGTGAATTGTGATTTTTACAACCTTGACAACAACAACCAATATTTTTTTCCATTAGTTGTGGTCAGCTAAATAGATCAAATGATGCCTTTGTGTTCTATTGAAAACCAATTCTTCAAAATCCATTTAGATAGAAAAAAAATTTAATGGTTTCGCTAGAGTTTTTTTGGTCTTTCTTTATCTATAATTATTGGGCTATCCCCATCTGACCAACTCTAGAGATTTGTGCTTTGACAATACAATGCCATCGTTTGATTTATGTTGTCAACCAGCCTAGTGGGAAAAGGTTTCGGTGGTTGTTGTTTGTATTACATCCAAGATGCCTTAACTGATGTACGTGGAAGCTATGAAACTTAACAAAAATCAACTCCATAATAACAATGAGGTTTCCCAATTGCTAGTTAAGAGCATCTTTACATGACTTCGATTTTAAGCCGTTAAGGTCTTCCTTTACAAATCTAATAACAGGGCATTTCACTATTAAAAAATTAACAAGCACCAAAACTTATCTCTCTTTTTACCAAAAATAAAACGCAAATCGACCACTTGAATATTCGAGAGAGATTTCAAATCACCTACACTTCTTGCAACTAGAGACAACCCTGGCTGTGGGTAAAAAGGTAATTATCTATACTAAATACAAGTGGCGAATAATTCTCGAATCCAAACTCAAATTCAAACAATTATTACCCTCTATAAAAGGTTCTATTGTGAAGGTTATCAATGCAATAGCCACAAAATCCAATATTCACCATATTCTCGACAAAGCAAGGCTTAAGGATAGTACTCTACTTGCATCCTCAAGCTAGCATCATAGGAAGATGGAGAAGAAGAAAGTTGATGGAAATGGTAAGGAAATTAATGATGAGATGAAATGGGTTCTTGATTCTTCATTGGATCACAAAGCCAGAGTTCCTCTTCGAGCTTCAACTGGTTCCTGGAAAGCTTCTCTCTTCATTATTGGTAACAACATCTTGCTCTAATGTTAATCTTCATATTTGCTTTTAGAATTTTTAATTTAAATCTAATTTTGCTTTTTATCTACCTAATGTTAACGCGTCAAAATAATAGTCAATCTTCATATTTGCTTTTTATCTATGCTAACTCTTTTTGCTTCTCAAACTTCGTATTGACTAATGAAAAAAAAAAAAAAAAGAGTTAACCAGTGTCATTAGATGATCTTGTACCTGAATTTAGGCATTCCTTAGGCTGGGTTTTAGCCTTCTATTTCTTTATATATAATATTATTTTGCCTCTAAAAAGAAATCAGTTTCGTTAGAATATTATTTAATAATTAAAATAATATTTAAAAATTATAACATTTAATGTTATTAATATATTTTTATCGTAATTTTAGTAAGAAAATTTATTTATTCATTCGTTAACCATAGTACTGTCGTTAGAGTATTTGTTAGTAGAACCCTTTATTAATTTATTTACAATTCTTAAAATATCTCCATCAAATTTTTTTTTATCAATATTTATATCTAACTTCCAAGCTAAAATAGAATTTTGTTCCCTCATCTAAACTTTTAATTTCAGTTTAATTTATCTCCGAAATTCAGAAAGTTATTTTAATGTAGACCAAATTGGATCTTCAATAAATATTTTTCATTAATGATGTCAATTTTTACTGAGGTGGCATTTTTTATAGTTGGTCATGTATCACTAAATTAATAAGTTAATTGTGATAAACTTGGTCTAATTAATAGACATTAAACACACTATAAAGAACTCAAAAAAAATTAAATTAGAAGATTAAATTAAAACAAAAAAATTTAAATAAGAAGACAAAATTATATTTTAACCTAACTTCTATTAAGTTCTGTAACTTCATCTTGAAGCCCCGTTCTAGGATTTTTTTTTTTTTTTTGCTTTTACGTTTCATGCTTTTAGTGATATAAATGAATTTTCATTCTACAATTATACATATATAAGTAAATTTATGATAAATGATTAACATTAGATATAAGTAAATATATAATAAATAATTAACATTAGATATAAGTAAATATATAATAAATAATTAACATTAGATATAAGTAAAATTATTTTTTACTATTTATATATAATTGTATGATTAAAATTAAAATTTTAAGTAGAATGCATACTAATAGAATAAATATTTTTTACAGTGTTGTTTAATAATAAATTATTATTTATGATAAAATTATTTATTTTTATAATAAATAATTTAAAAGACATATTTAAGAAGATTTCCAATTAGCTGTGTAATTTCTTTTACACTTACAGTATATCAAAATTAATATATCCACTATTACTAGTGAAAAAGATGACCCACTCCCTTCTAACCAAGTGTGAGTTGCATAATGAGAGTTAATTTAGCCGATACTATAGTCTTATTTAGATTAGTTGTTAAAAATAGATTATTTAGTAGAATATATGTATAATTGGTGTTTTTAATTGATTATAACAAACGATTTTTATATAACTTTTGATATATAAATTAAAATTAATTTTAAAACTACATTTTGTATAGCTTGTACCGAAAACAAATACTTTTATATAGAAATTTCTAAAAAGAATATGAAATGATATTTAGATATAATATTTGATTGGTTTTAGTAATATATGACGGATGAATTGATAAAATGCTCGATCCTCAAAACAATAAACCACACAATATTATAAGAAAAATATTGAAAAATAATAGTTCATCCACTTCACCAAACAAATGCTATCTTCTAATAAACATTTTATATGAAAGAAAAGTTATTTCTGAAAAAATTAATTTCTTAAACATACATAATATAATTATACTTTAAAGTCTTACATTTAATTTATTGTCAACAATTTTTCTTAATAACGCAATATATGAATATGATTTTCTGTAAACAATGGTTGATGTTTTATAGCGTGCTTTACTGGGCAGCCAACATATAGTTTTTGTGTAAAACAACTGAGCATAACCTTTTCCCCTTCTTTTAAAAGATTATAAATGGAAATTATTAATTAAAATAGCAAAGAATCATTAACTTGTACATGTTGCTTTTAGTCTCATTACCAAAAAAACTTGTACATGTTGCATCTTTAATGAGATAAAATAAATTTTGTACGGCTGAATACAAGAAAGACGTACATGTAAGTTTTCCTCATGATTTTTGTCACATTACTTACTTCAAATTTTTTTTCCTTTTTAATTTACAAATAACCAATAAAGTAAGAGAAATACTTGTTTGCACGAATTCGAATTTACACGAAGCATTTATGTAAAGACATCTATTCAATTCCTGATTTCTGTCAAATCTCTAATTTTTTGTTTTAAAATTGAACAAGTGGATTCGTACCCCTTTTATGAAAAACTATTTCGCACTGAAAGTGTATTCGTATTCGGGCAAATTTCGTACCATAATTTATCACACTAAGTAGCAAAACTCGAATCAAAAGTCGATATATTAAACACTAAATATTAGTTTCGAACTTTAGCATCTTACCCTTTTATTTTCCTATTCTACTTGAAGAGTTGATAATAAAAAATAAAACATTAACATCTTTCTTATGTGTTAGTCATTATTATAAATGCAAATTTGACATCAAAAGCATACAAGTTAAGTAAATTTTGATATCAATATTTTATTATATTTTCACTATTCATCTATTAAAATTTTTAATTTTTAACCTATTCAACCCTTGTAGAATAAAAAAGTTTATTATGTATTCCTAGTTTACTCCATTTCGTGTGTGCCAAAACAAAATCGTTAAACAAGAATAAGATACCTGCTTGCATTCTTGGCCAAATAATTATAAGAATCTATTGATGTATAAAATTAGAGAGTAATGGTTGAGGATTCTTGTTCGCTGGTCTTTCAAACTTTTTCATCTTTGTGATCCTCCTAGTTATACATAAAAATAACAAGCATATATTGAAGCCACTTAATTTATTTTCTACATTAAAGTTATTCCCCATTTACTTGAATCTATTAGTTAATCACTTATTTAGCTGGCCTACAATAAGCCATGCATATATTCATAAACTTTAGCTCATATATTCTTTCCAAAAGTAATTTGTTTACATTAAACATATATATGATTTTTATTCTCTTTTGCAGCGATTGAATTTAGTGAGAGATTGAGCTTCTCCGGAGTAACAAGTAGCTTGGTCCTTTACCTTACAAAGGTTATTCATCAAGATCTTAAGACAGCAGTTAAGAATGTGAACTACGTGGCTGGAGTCACCACTTTGATGTCATTCCTCGGAGGATTCTTGGCTGATGCATACTTAGGTCGTTACATCACTGTGATAGCATCATCCATTATTTATCTCATGGTAATCAATCTCAATCACCATCCAATCAAGCACTTAATGACATATGTTACTATTATTAATTTGACATTTTATTATTATAAGATAAGTGCTAACAATACTTTTATTCTAAACATCTTTTATTATTGGTTAAAATAGATTGAAAATTATAAATTTTAATAAACTATTATTAAAAGTAAGACTTATCAATAATAAAGATGAGTAAGAGAGAATGTTACTAACCTTCTTGATTATATATCTTATTAACTATAAAAATACTTGCTTTTGTGTTGAAAAAAACAGGGTTTGGTTACGCTTTGCATGTCATGGTTCTTACCAAGTTTGAAGCCATGTGATCATAATAATATGTGCACTGAACCTAGAAAGATTCATGAAGCGGTTTTTTTCCTAGGCATCTATTTAATAACCGTAGGAACTGGGGGGCATAAAACTTCCTTGCAAAGTTTTGGGGCTGATCAATTTGATGACAATAATTCTGAAGAAAGAAGGCAGAAAATGTCTTTTTTCAACTGGTGGAGTTGTGGTTTGTGCAGTGGACTCATTCTAGGAGCTACCGTGGTTGTTTATGTACAAGATCATGTAAATTGGGGAGTTGCTGATATCATCCTCACAGGGGTCATGGCTATCTCATTGCTTATTTTCTTTATAGGAAGGTCTTCTTATCGTTATAGGACACCAATTGGGAGTCTCTTAACTCCTATGTTGCAGGTTCTTGTAGCTGCTATTTACAAAAGAAAGCTTCCATATCCTTCCAATCCAACTCAATTGTATGAAGTTTCCTACTCTGAGGATAATAACACTCAAAGATTTCTAGCTCACACCAAGACACTCAAGTAAGTAGTTATAAAGACACAAAAGAGGGATAAGTTATTCTAAAAATAAAACCATCCTTGTATTTTTTTTTAATTTAACATTTCTAACAAATAATTTACATTTAACGGTTAAATAAAAAAAATAGAGATTAACTCTTTAAAAATTATTCTTTCAAACCTTTTTTCTCTCGATATATATATATATATATATATATATATATATATATATATATATATATATATATATATATATATATATATATATATATATATATATATATATATATATATATATATATATATATATATATTGGAGGTATTTTAAGAGTAGTCGTCACGTATAGAATAATTAAATATATACATACTCAGTTATTCTATATATAAAGAAACTGAAAATAATTTTATATATAAAGAAAGCTTTTTTTATGAAAAAAAAAACCATTTAATGTTTATTTTAAGCTACTAAAGTTTTTATTTGATATATTTAATACTCCTCGTACCATGTGCACATAAGACCAAATTGAAAAAGACTACATAAATTAAGCTGTTTTGCTAATTAATATTTTAAAGACATCATTTAAGAAGTATTAAATTCATCTTACTAAATAATTCCAGTTATTTTCAAAAATAACTTTTGAATATATTTTTTATGTTTTTTTATAATTAAATTTAATTTTTTGACAAAACATTCCTACTTTTGTATTTTTTAAACTAATGTTCACGCAATAATGGTTCAATATTTACCATACGTTAATTGATGGTATGATATGCTTTGATCAGATTTCTTGACAAGGCAGCTATTCTTGAAAATGAAGAGAACATAGCAGAGAAACGAAGTCCATGGAAACTTGCAACCGTAACTAAAGTTGAAGAATTGAAGCTTATCATCAACATGATACCCATTTGGGTATTCACTTTACCATTTGGAATCTGTGCTTCCCAAACCTCCACTTTCTTCATCAAACAAAGTGCCATCATGGACAGAAAGATAGGCAAGGGGTTTGAGATTCCTCCAGCTTCACTTTTCACTCTTACTTCCATTGGGATGATAATTTCAGTGACCATTTATGACCGGATCCTCATGCCAATGCTAAGAAAGCTAACAGGAACTGAAAGAGGAATCAGCATCCTTCAGAGGATTGGTTTTGGAATGTTTTTTTCAGTTATCACAATGGTAGTATCAGCTTTGGTAGAGAGAAAGAGGCTTGAGGCTGTTGAGATGAATGGCCCACTAAAGGGTTCTTTGTCCATGAGTGCCTTTTGGTTGGCCCCACAATTTCTAATCATTGGATTTGGTGATGGGTTTGCTCTTGTTGGCTTGCAAGAGTATTTCTATGACCAAGTGCCAGACTCAATGAGAAGCTTGGGAATAGCGTTTTACATTAGTGTGATTGGTGCTGCAAGTTTTGTCAATAGTTTATTGATAACCATTGTTGATCTTGTGACGGGTAAGAGTGGCAAGAGTTGGTTTGGTAAGGAGTTAAATAGTAGTCGTTTGGACAAATTTTATTGGCTACTTGCAATCATAACCACATTGAACTTGTTCGTATTTGTGTTCTTTGCTCGGAAGTATTCCTATAAGAATGTGCAAAAGGTTGCAATGGCAGATCATTATAAAGGAAAAATTGATGATGGTATAGCAGAGATTGCTGTTTGAATGAGTGGAATTTAGTTCTATCCAGCATAAATGACTACGATTTCATCCTCTGATGATGAAAATATAAATGTTTCTACCTCTCTCTGTGTGGATATATAAATATATATAACCCTCAAATACTTCAATTTTCCTCCTTATCATATTGTCATAACTTGTGATCCAAACCAAAAGTTGTTTTTTTCTTAATTGTTTATGGTGTTCGTGTAATATGAATAGAAAATCATGTTTTTTTTTCTTCTTATAATCTCTTTTTTTTGGAAGTCGTGCCTCTTTTTGGATGTACTTGTCACCAGCTGATGTTTTCCTTAATAATTTAATAAAAACAAATCATAAAAGTTCTAAGTTCGTTTGGGATGATCGTGGAGTTTTTTATTTTTGAAACTAGTTTTTTTCTCTGAATTTTTTTTCCTATTTTCAATACTTCCAAACTAGTTTAGAATCATTTATTCGCGTCCCAAAAATTATCCAATGCTTACTAATTTATAAAAATTGACTCTTAATTACTTTTAACTAGTAAATATTAATGTAACAAAGATTATAAAAAATTTTAGCTACTATTTTTCTAAAAAAAATAACTTAAAGAATCTCAATCACTTACTCGCTTTACTAATAATCACTTGTATTTAGAGTCTTATCCATTTTTACCATTTAAATCAAAGTTTTATGAATTTAATAACCTTGTCCAGAGGAACGAAAATTCCATCTTAGTGTCAAGGTTCCATTTTTGTTCTTTTGTGTTATGGCAAGTGCAAAACTAGAAGCTTTTGATCCAAAAAATATTAGAACATCACCATTTCAACATATATCATATATATCGTCATGAGCACAATAAAAACACCAATTTAATTATAAATCACATTCTACATAGGCATATACATACGAATCAAGAGTCACAATGCAAAGAACCAAACTTTATGCATTAATAATGCATTTTTAACCAAGATCAAGGCATTGGCAAAACATAGACAAGTAACATCGTGGTCCATGCTTTCTCTCTCATTAGCAAAAACAATGATAAGAAAATAAAATAAAATAAAGTGTCAACTAAGCCGAAATGTGTACATGGCACAAACAACATTAACTAAGATATGGCAGCATATAATACAGTGCTGATATAGCAGTGTAACATCATATGTTACAGAAATTATATATCCTAAATAGATATATCATGGAGCAAACGAGCCTTACAGTGACAAGTAAGATGTGCATTGGTAACCAACATGCCACAACAATCCCATAGGAATAATACTTATATTGTATTTAATATATTTTATTAATAATTAAATATATTATATTTGGATTCAACGATGATAGTATCACTTCCTTCACCGGTTCAATGGCCATTACTTGCCTCATCAAAGTAGTGGAGATCTCTTAAACACAATTCATTACTTGAATCTATATTTATATACTCTCCTTTGCAACTTCTCTGCAGTGACTGTCCATAGATGATAGATGATTAAGAATCATTAGCATTTCTTTTTAGCATTCTTTTTTTATAATGAACAGTATATAAATTGATGATATGACACCACTGAAATATAAATGATACCAAAATACTTTGATGCAAAATTGAAGTACAAACACATCAACAGTCTGGACCAACTTTATTAGAAAATACAATGAAAAGTAGCCTTTTCAACAGGAAAAAAAAAACCAAAAAAACCTGCTATTACCTCAAGGTTCATCAAAATAAGTTCCATTCTGTGAGCAAATGGGATTCGCTCATCTTTTTCCTTTCGTGTTGTTGTGGGGTTCCCTAGCATATATCCCTGAAAATATGCTAAGATCAATTTGGGCTTCATAGTCCATATATATGAGGATTTTTGTTTTTATCAGTTTCATAAGAGGAATTGATAAAACATTACAACTTTGAAAAGGTGAAAAGCTTGCTTGAATGTTTTGGAGTTTTGAAAATTGGACTCCGGTATCAAAGCGCACTTTCTAGAATTTTCTTTGGTCTGTGGTAAAAGCATAGACAGAGAAATTGATTGCAAACCTGGAGATTTATCCGTGGTTGGAGACCTATTTCATTTCCTGTTAATGAAGGAAATTGAAGAATAACAGTTAGCTTTATCATAATTATGTGCATTTTTTTATAACCTTGTTATATGTTAGTTATATGTAGAATATTGATCTAGTTTGTATGCCTCTATTAGAGAAATATCGTAAAAAAGTGTCTTTCATTTTGTAAATTATGTTTAATGCTTGAAGGTTAATATATTTTAGAGGATGGTGTTAGAATTATATCTTTTGAAAATTATATTTTAATATATAATTATATCAGTTATTTATTTAAGATAATTATAATTATAAAGTGATCTAGTAGGCTAACACATCAGGAAAGATTTTAGTCTTTAATACACCACACCAGAAATACGTTCTCTATTCTCCTCATAAAAAAAGAGAAACTAACAAGGATTGAAACTTGAGTTTATACCATAACAAAGTATTGTTCTACCACTAGACCCTTTCAGATTTTTCAAATATTAAGGGTTTATTATTTTTATTAAGTGCATCATTTTAGGTAAAATACGTAATTATTATATGTAATTATTGCTATTATAACGTGTCATTTTTTTATTTACTTATCAGGTTATAATTATTGTTATTATTACTATTGGGTATATTATTAATAATAATAATAATAAGTAAATAAATTATGGTATAAAAGGCATATGGAGTACTAAATAATTTGATAAATTTTGGACCCTTCTAGTTAATTTGGATTGTTTGGTAATTTTAAGATTAAATTAATTGAAGCAATATATTGCCAAAGCAATCTCTATTGTGTAAATTGATTTAATTCAAATTACAAAGATGTATGTTAGTATGAAATTATTTATACAAACTGTGATTGGCCCAAAGGAAGACACATTTTGGCCAAATAATAACATACATGTGATAATAAATATGTGACAATCATAAAGTTTTATTTCATGTGAATAATAATCGGTCAACAAAAAGCTACTATTTGACAGAACTAATTGTTAATATTTGATTATTGCGTTAAGAGTACTACTTATAAATTAATTTTTCTGTCAAAAGACTAAAAATTAATGTTGTGCTAGTATCTTGTAAAAGGATCCATTATGTAGTTTATCTACACATGTCTTGTCATATACTTTGTATGTCTTACAAACATACCTTAAAGTGTCTAACCACTAGGCGGTGAAATAAACTTACGATTTTAGGTTTTGTGCTTATGCGTGAAAATTGTATAAATTTAAGACCTCCCATCTTGATTAAATTGTCTAGTAATTTTGGTTGGATTAATTGAAACAACATGTTGCCAAAGTAATATTTGTTGTGTAGATTAATTTAATTGAATTTACATAGATGTTGTGTAAGATTATTCATGTGAATTGTGCTCGGCCTAAAGGAAGATACAATTGACCAAATAATTACATGCGTGTGATGGTAAATGTATGGTGATTATAAAGTTATTTTTCTATGTGAACAATGGAGTGTCCAAAGACAATCATTGTTTGACAAGATCTATCACCAACATTTGATCATTGCGTTGAGAGTACCACTTGCAATTAGTTCTTTCAATCCAAAGATTGAGGATTAATGGTACGTCAGGTATCTTGTCTGGGTCTTTAAATTTATCACAAAAATTAATTATGCTTTGTATGTTTATTGTTCTCTTTTTCAGTTGTTGTCACTGGTATGGTCAACGTATCTGCTCAAATTAATAACATGCCAATGTTGAATGGGACGAATTTCAAGGTTTGGAAGGAAGTTGTAGAGATAGTCCTCGATTGTATGGATTTAGATCTAGCGCTTCAGGTAGAGGAACCTATTCCTACTATGGATAACCTTCAAGAGGTTAAAATTGAGAAATGGGAATGCTCTAACCAGATATGCCTTATGATCATGAAGCATTTGATTCCAGAAGCATTTTGAGGCTCTATTTCTGAGAGTTTAGGGTTTTCTTGAAGAGATTGATAAATTCTTTGCCAAAAATGAAAAGGTGGAGACGAGTAACCTTTTGGCTAAACTCATCTCCCTGAAGTATAAAGACAGGAAATATAAGAGAATACATAATGAAAGTGTCTAATCTCGCAGCAAAACTCAAGTCACTCAAGTTGGAGCTTGATAAAGACTTGATCATGCACTTGGTTTTGATCTCCCTTTCTGCATACTTTGGGAAATTCAAAGTGAGCTATAATACTCAAAAGGAGAAATGGTCCACAATGAGCTTATATCTCACTATGTGTAAGAGGAAGAGAGGTTGCGGAGAGATAAGACTGAAAGTGCTCATTTTGCTTCGACCTCTTAGAATAAGAAAATAAAGAACATTAAGGATGCTACGGAAGGGTCTTCTTTGGAAAGAAACCAAAGAAGAAGGAGGAATTTACCTGCTTTTTCTGTAAAAAGTGGGGACACATGAAGAAACAATGTCCTAAGTACGCCAGCTGGTGTGTAAAGAATGGTTAATTTCTTGCTCTAGTTTATTCTGAAGTTAATTTGACCTTAATACCTATGGATACTTGGTGGGTAGATTATGGTGCTACTACTCACATAAGTGTGATTATGCAAGGTTGCCTATGGAGCCGACCGCCAAGTGATGATGAAAGATTCATTTTTGTGGGGGATGACAATAAAGTTGCAGTAGAGGCTATTGAAACTTTTAGATTACAATTGAAAACTGTATTTTATTTGGATTTATTTGAGACTTTTGTTGTGCTGTCTTTTCGGTGGAATTTAATTTCCATTTTCAACTTGGACAAATTTGGTTTTTCTTGTTTTTTTTGGAAATAATAAAGTTAGTTTCTGGCAAAATTCAATATTGTTGGTTTTGGTTTTTTGGTTGATAATCTATACATGCTTGATGTTGTTAGTTCTCATAACAAAATACTGCAAATTGGTTCACGAGGTACAAAGAGAAAATTAATTGAGAATTCAACCATCTTATAGCACAAGTTAGGCCATATCTCTAAACAGAGAATTCAAAGACTTGTGTCGGATGAAATTCTTAAACCCTTAGACTTATTAAACTTTAAAGTTTGTGTTGAATGCATCAAGTGAAAATGAACAAACATAAGAAAATTAGGTACTGAAAGAGCTAAGGATGTCTTAGAATTAATACATACAGATATTTGTGGTCATTTCCTTACAGCTTCATAGAATGAACAACAATACTTTATTACATTCATAGACGATTACTATAGGTACGATTTTACCTATATTTGATACATGAGAAGTCTCAATCCCTAGACGTTTTCAAGTCTTTCAAAGCTGAAGTTGAACTTCAATTTGGAAAGAAAATTAAAGTCATCAAATCTGATAGTGATGGTGAATACTAGGTAGATATGATGGATTAGGAGAACAATGTCCAGGGCCTTTTGTCCTTTTTCTCAGAGAGTGTGAAATTGTTCTATAATACACCATGCTAGGCAAACCTAGCATGAATGGTGCGGTAGAACGACGAAACCAGACTCTTAAGAATATGGTAAGAAGTATGATTAGTCATTCTTCTTTACCAGAGTCACTATGGGGAGAAGCTTTAAAGACCATAATTTACATCATTAATAGGGTGCCAACTAAAGCAGTTAACAAAACCCTTTATAAACTTTGGACTCGAAAAAAGCCGAATATGAAAATTTGCACATTTGGGATTGTCCAGCTAAAGCACGACCTTATAAGCCGCATGAAAGAAAACTGGATTCAAGACTGTTAGTTGTTACTTTGTTGGCTATGTTGAACGCTCTCGAGACTATAAGTTTTATGATCCCACTTCAAGATCCTTTTCTAAAACGGGAAATGTGAGAATTCTTGAGGAAGTTGAGTTTGAGAAGGAAGAGAACATAAGGAATGTTGTCTTTGAGAAAGAATTTGTTAATGACATTGGTCAAGTCCTTATGCCTATTACTATTCAAGAAACAACTCCAGTAATAGGAGACAATGTTCAAACTACAATTCCTGACATTGTTCCAGAACAAGACTACAATGAGGTTCTTCCTCAAACACTTATAGAGCAACCTCAACAACCTCAAGAAGTGTCATTAAGGAGATCCATCAAAGAGAGGACACATGCAATTCCAGATGACTACACTGTTGTTCTCCAAGAACATGAGGATGACATTGGTTTAACAAAAGATGATCCAATCAACTTCTGTCAAGCTATGCAAAGTTATAACTCTCAAAAATGGATTGATGCCATGAAAGATGAGTTGAAGTCTATGCAAGATAATGACGTTTGGGATCTCGTCAAATTACTTGAGGGTGTGAAACTTATTGGTTGCAAATGGATATTTAAAAGAAAATAGGATTCTAAGGGTAATATTGAGAGATATAAGACTTGTATAGTTGCTAAAGACTTTATTGAGAACGAAGGCATTGACTACAAAGAAACATTTTCTCTGGTATCTTCAAAGGACTCTTTTAGAAGCATAATAGCACTAGTAACTCATTTTGATTTAAAGCTACATCAGATGGACATTAAGACTATGTTTCTAAATGGTGACATTAACGAAATGATTTATATGGTGCAACCTGAAAACCTTGTTTCAAATGAATCTAAGTCTATGGTAAGCAAACTAAATAAATCCATCTATGGCCTCAAACAGGCTTCCCGTCAATGGTATCACAAATTCCATCAAGTCATTACCTCATGATTTCGAGGCAAATGTAGTTGATGATTGTGTATATCACAATTTCAATGGGAGTAAATACATATTTCTGGTATTATATATCAATGATATACTACTTGCTAGTAGTGATACAGGCTTGTTGCATGAAACCAAGAGATTTCTAACAAAGAATTTTGAAATGAAAGATCTTGGGGAAGCTTCTTTTGTATTAGGTATTCAAATACTAAGAGATTGTTCTCAAGGTTTCCTAATGTTGTCACAAGAGAACTATATCAGCAAAGTCTTAGATAGATTCGACATGAAGATAGTAAACTAGGAGACACCTCAATAGCCAAGGGAGACAAATTTAGTCTTAAATAGTGCCCCCAACAATGACCTTGAAAGAAATGAGATGCAAATATTCCCTATACCTTAGCAGTGGAAAGTCTAATGTACGCTCAAGTTTGTACTCACCCCAATATTGCTTTTGTGGTGGGAGTTTTTGGAAGGTATTTGAGTAATCTTGGACTGAAGCATAGGAAGACAGTTAAACACGTGATGCATTACTTAAGGAGAACAAAATGATACATGCTCACTTATCGAAAGTCTGAAGGTTTGGAGATCATTAGGTACTTTGACTCTGATTTTGCAGGATGTCAAGATAGCAAATGCTCCACATTTGGATACATCTACATATATTGGCTGGATGAGCTATCTCTTGGAAGTCTGTTAAACAGACTCTTATAGCCCCTTCAACCATGGTTGCGAAACTTTGTTACTAGTTTACGGGTGGTCGATGGCATTGAAAGGCTACTAAAAATATATTGTGATAATAATTTGGCAGTCCTTTACTCTAACAATAATAGGAGTTCTACAAAGTCGAAGTTCATCGACATTAAGTTTTTGGTTGTTAAAGAAAGAATTCAAAATAAACAGATTTCCACAGAACATATAGAAACAAATTTTATGCTAGCTGATCCATTGACTAAAAGGCTAATACCTAAGGTATTTCACGAGCACACTGCTCATATGGGTATTATTCCTTAGGATACCATAGTTCAGTGGGAGCTTGTATGTTTTATGTTTCAATTTGAACAATTTTGTTGTTCTTTATTTTTTGTAGAAATAAAGTTGATGGTTTATGTTTACATTTTGAACCTGCTTGTGCTTTCTTGTATGTAATAATTATGTTATATTCAAAGAATTTGGATTGATCTCCACTAAAGATTGAAAATAAGGACCAATTGGAAATATACATGTTTGAGATCACATTGCATGTAATTTCCATATTTGATCACATTGCATGTCACTCATTCATATTTGATCTATGTCATTGAGTATATTAATATGGTGACCATCGTGATTTAATCACACTTAATTGTGATGAAAGTTGCAATGGTTTCATTGTTAATGTACAAAATGGACCAAATTGTATTAAGTGGAAGTCTAAAGATAAATAGCACATAGGTGCGCTTAAAGAATTTTGTAATATAATTGTTTTAAGAAGATATGAAACCCACGTGGAAGATTGTTAGAAATTTATAATTTCTTTTAATCTTTTGGGTATTATATTTTAATATACAACTATATCAGCTATTTATTTAAGGTAATTATAATCCTAAGTGATCCAACTTAAGTAATCAAATGAGCTTCCTAAAAGGACTTGATATGGGCTTAATGAGTGGATACTCATGTTGGCTCGCTAGGGGATAATGAGAACCTTATATATAGGCTAACATATCAGGAAAGGTTATGATCCTTAGTACACCAAACTAGAAATATGTTCTCTATTCTCCCCATTAGAAGAGAGAAATGAAGGTCCCAGAAGGAATTAAGGTGGTTTGGTTGAGGAAGACCACAAGCCAACAGCTCGCAATTATTGAAGATTCCATTGCAATCTCCTAGCAACTGGAAATGGATTCAGGTATTTATACATCCTTTTAAAGCTTTGGTGATCTAGTATAACGACGATAAAAAAATGAGGAACTAAGTGTAGGAAAATATTTCCAACAGATGGTAATGACATTAATAGTTTATTCATCTTATAAATTGAGCCAGCCAAATACCCATGCATGAAAGCATTCCTGTACAAGCCAAGATTAATCGTTATTCATTTGTAAAGATAGTAGTCATACCATAATTAATCTTAAGTTATTAGCATGTTGCAATTGATCAGTAGCAGTCAATCCTTCCCAAAATTGTCTATATTCTAGAGTAGAAAACTGAATTATTGATGATGGCTAGAAAATTAGTTGACTAATCCTATTAAAACAATTTAAGCAGCATATACACGATTAATTGTAGTTTAGTCATTGGAAAGCAGAGAGCAAAATAACTATTCAATAGTTATGTCCTCGTAGCTTTAATCAAATCTAAAACTTTTCACTAAAATACTTTTCCTCTGAAAATAACTCAACAATCAACATGCAGAAACCTTCCTTTAAGGTCACAGAATCACACATTAAAACTATTGAAAGAGAGAAACCATTAGAGAATAAATCTATTAGAAAACATCAGAAGTTGCAAGTTGCAATCATTAAAAATTGATGTCACTAAAAATTTAAAACAAAAAAAAACTGAAAAGTAACTCCTTTATCATTTTGCCATCATTTTTATTAAAAAAACAAAAATGAGAAATACCCACAAAAGTATGCCAAATTGACTCACAAACTAGTTTAAATCTCAGTTATATAACAAACACATTCCAAACTGAATCTCATTGAATCCAAAGTACAACCTTAAGACACTAAAGTAAGATAAAAGTTTGAAAGCTAAATAAAAGTCGTTGTCATCATCAATGTAGAGTTCACCCTTAACTGCTAGGGAATCATTTAGAGTTATAACTAGCCAAAAAAGCCATAAGAATGAGAACAGAAAGAGTAGTTTCATTATCTTTTTTCTGCATTATAACTGAAAACAATTCAACTGTATTGCTTGAAATTAAAAGAAACAATCAAGTTTAATGCGGAATTGATTATAGGAAAAATTAAGATATTGATAATGATTGGTTTTAGCATCACATTCTCATGATCATGTTGATATGATATTAATTTTTAACATTGCTTGAATTTTGTACACATTTCTAAAGGGGTCATGGTCTTTCATCCATAAAACACCCCTCCCCTTCGTCCCATTCTCCCCACATACAAACTTTGTTACTCCCCTAAAACAAACTAACCACACACTCACTCGCCTAAACCAGAAGCAAGAGAAGAGTAGCTAGTAGGGGATCATATCATTATTTTCCTACCTTTGTTACATAAACACACATAATCTCTTTAACTTTTCCTTTATATATATCTATATTAGATTTTATTGCTAGTCATGTGTAATCCTAAGCCATCTTCACCATCTCAATTTCTCACTCCCACAAAAACTCACCCTAAAGTTGTGTATCTCAAGTTCAAGGTGAATTGCATAGATGACCTACTCTTAATGAGGTAATGAAACAGAATCTAATTAATACAAGAAAAAGTATGCAGTAGTACCATATATATACATTTTATTATTATTATTATTATTATTATTATTATTATTATTATTATTATTATTATTATTATTATTATTATTATTTAAAAAGTAAATTAAATGAAGTAACAAGTTACTACCCTCTCTATAATAACTAAAAAAACAAACAATAATATCAGTTTTATGATTAGACATAACATTAATATTAACTACTATTTGTCTTTTGTGTTTGTGCATTCATTCAGGCCATAGCAAAAATCAAGGCAATAGAGAGGATATCAAGGCCAACCGCCATCACTGGTTTACTCTTATATTCAAGAGCTATGATCCCTATGATTTATGTTGGCTATCTTGGTAAGATGAAGCTAGCAGGAAGGTCTCTCTCTATTGGTTTTACCAGAATCATTGGCTATTCTGATCTTTGGATTAGCCATGGGGATGGAACCTATTTGCGGACAAGCTTATGGAGCAAAACAAGGGAAGATACTTGGCTAGATACTGCAGAGTACTATTCTCCTCCTCTCAACCTCCTCTCAAAAAATTTGATTGCTATATATATATCTATGTATCCTATCATACTTATTAAGCATTAAATTACTGGGTCAACACTCAACAAACACTAACTAAGATACAGATTCAGCTAACAATTAGGTGCCCATCAGCAAAATAGATTCAGCAACAGCAACAAAACCTGCATAAAACCACACCACACGCTCTTGAAAAGTCTAAAAGTTACACAAGAATAGAATCATTACTTGCAACGAAAAAAGTGTGAACAAATACTGCAATACAAAGCAAGCAAACTCAAAACGACACACCACTAACCATGTGTCAACCCTCCCCATCAAATATTAGCAAAATCTCAAAATGTTAAGCTTCTCATTAATAAAAAGAATAGAACTAAACCTAATAAAAAATAAAATAAACTACTCAATACGATACTAAACAAAAATCAAAGATATAAGTTCTCCTCCATGAACGAGTAACAACAACATTGAGCTTATAATAACAAAAATTGTACCAAAGAACTAACATCAAACTTACCTAAGAAACAAGATAAAAAATCAAAAACAAAATTGAGCTTACCTACACTTAACTAAAATAAAAAACACAATTGAATGACCAAATCTGAACCAACAAACCCAAGATTAGAAAAGAAATGCAAAGATGAGATGGAGAGAAAGACGAACAAGACAGAGACAGAGTTAGAGCGAGCATGAGCGCAGAAGAGAAAGAGAGAGAGAAAGCAAAAGCGGTGAGGATGCGAGTGTAGGACGTGAATATTATTGGTGATGAAGAGGTTAATAGTATTGTCTTTCCTTCTCTATTAAAATAGTAATTCAAAACAAGTCAACAATACACTAGGGGCAAATGCTCACAATGTTTGCCGACAGCGACGTGCTCGAGGTAGTTGCGGTGGTTGAAAGGGTTGAGTGAGGTCTGTCAAATAAAAGAGGAAATGTAACATCGTACGACGCACCACTTGTTATGAAATTGCTTGTTCAAATGAAATTACAAATATGATTTTAGTTAAAATAGAATATGTTATATTTAATTATTTAAATATTTTTATCTATTCTTATATTATAAATCTAAATTTGAATATTAAATTAACTATAGATCATCTACTAAATTTATTAGTATTAAAAAATTATATTAAATTTTAAATATTTTGTAGTATTTTATAATAACTACTTAAAAAGTTATATTAATAATTTTTTTATTAGTACTGACTATTAATAAAAGTTACGTACATATAAACATAATTATTGTAAAAAAAATATGATTCTTAAATTTGATTTCTCTTTTGGACAAGTTAAATTGACAAAAGATAAAAAATAAAAAAATAAATTAAGAATTATATAAAGTAAAATTGCAATCAAAACTAACTAAAAAAAATAGATAATAACATATATCAATTTAAAACAATGTATAACTAAAAAAAATAAGCTACCAAAAAAATATTAATTTGTAGGAGTCATATCATGTGTCAGAAATTACATATTTTTCTAGGGGTTTATGAACACCCTCACAAATTGTCACTAAAAACCTATTTTGTTTTGTAGTTTGTGGAGGTTAAAGAAATTGTTAGAAATGATACAATTTTGTGGTGGTTTATAATAATCTCCACAAATAAACTCTCACTAAAAATCAAATTTTTTTTTGTAGTGAGTAAAATGGAAATTAATTCATTTTCGCTACTATTATTTACATACTTTATTACTTTTATGTATATTTGTAAAATTTAAATAACTAAACTGTCAAGTTTAACTTTTTTTTTTGTGATTACCGTCAAGTATAACTAACTAAAAGGTTAGAGTTATTAAAAAAACATAGTTAATAAAAGATATTTAAGTAATTGAAGTTATAAATAATTAAATGAAAATATAAATAAATATTTGCTTCATGGGAATATGTTGTTTGTGCACATTGTAATTTTTGCATTCCGCTTCAATCTTAGCACACCTTTAATCGGCTTGGAAGACAATTAATAAAATTTTCTTTTCTTATATAAAGAAATGTGTGCCTTATTTTATTTAACATCTTTTAACATTTCATACGAAATTATATCAAAATAAATAAATTTGAATTAATATAATTTTTATTTAAAAATGTAAATAAAAGTACATTAAAAAAGTAAAAGTATAAGTAAGGAATGCGAATATATTTGTTAGTTTTAACTTTTTTTAAAAGTAAAACTTAAAAAATGAAATTATAAAGTTGAATAAAAATAGATTATAAAAATATTAGTAGACATGTTAAAATATAAATAATTTTACCCGTTTTTATTAATTAAATATATAAAGTAATCAAATAAATTATAAATTAATTAATTGAAGAAATAAATTGGAAGTAAAAGAAATTGTGTATTGATTGAATTGAATTATACAATTTCTAATGTCTCTTTTTATAGGGTAAATGTCAACTACCTAAAGATAAACTAATAACAAATTAAAAGATAACTAGATAATATGAGATATTCGCAATTTCCTAATGAGATATTTAAATATTTGTAACTATTTAATCTAATAAAATATTTAGATATATGTAACCTCTTAATAGGTTACCTATCATATCTTATCATATCTTATCAGATATTTACAATATCTCCAACACTCCCCCTCAAGTTGGTAAATGAATATCAATCATTCATAACTTGCCATTAAGTTCTTGAAATCTAGTTGCAGGGAGCCCTTTGGTGAAAACATATGCCACTTGGAGTCTTGTAGGAACATGTGTTGTGACTATAAGTTCACTGTCTAACTTCTCTTTAATGAAGTGTCTGTCAATCTCAATGTGTTTTGTCCTATCCTGTTGGACTGGATTATGGGCAATACTTATAGCTGAGTTGTTGTCGCAAAACAATTTTATAGGTCCCTTATATTTTACTTTGAGGCCATTAAGAATAATCTTCATCCACAATCCTTCACATATACCTTGTGCCATGACTCAGAATTCTGCTTTTGCACTAGATCGAGTAACCACATTTTGCTTCTTGCTCCTCTATGTTACTAGATTTCCTCCTAGAAACATACAGTATCTTGAGGTGGATCTTCTATCCACAACTGATCTTGTATAGTCTACATCTATATATATTTCCATGGACAACGTTCCTTCTTTTCTGAACAATAGTCCTTTTCCTGGACTTTCCTTCAAATGCTGGAGGATCCTTTCAACTGCTTGAAGGTGTCTTTCCCTAGGATCATGCATAAATTGGCTTACCATACTAACAACATAGGTAATATCTGGCCTAGTGTGGGATAAGTAGATCAATTTCCCCACCGATCTTTGATATTGGGACTTCTCTATGATTGGACTTTCCTCACTCCCAATCATATGGTTTTGTTCAATAGGTACCCCTGATGTCTTGAATTCCAATTTTCCTGTTTCTTTGAGGAGATCGAGTACATACTTTCTTTGGGAGATAAAGATACCTTGTTTGGAATATGCAACCTCAATTCCAAGGAAGTATTTTAGCTTTCCTAACTCCTTCATTTCAAAGTGTGTAGCCAACTTTTCTTTCAGAGTTAGTTTTTCAATCTCGTCATCACATGTAACAATCATATCGTTTACATAGACTAGGAGAAGGGTGAGTTTACAATCAGGAGGATGTTTTATAAAGAGAGTATGATCGCCTTGACTCTGCTTGTATCCTAGAGATATCATGACTTGAGCAAATCTTCCAAACCATGCTCGGGGAGACTATTTAAGTCCATACAATATCTTTTTGAGTCTGCATACCTTGTTCTTCTCATTATGAGAATAGAATCCTAGGGGAATCTCCATGTAGACTTCTTCTTCTAGGTCTCCATGAAAGAAGGCATTTTTAACATCAAACTGTTGCAAGTTCCAGCCAAAGTGGGCGGCTAAGGAAATAATAACTCTTGCCGTGTTCATCTTTGCTACAAGAGCAAATGTTTCCTCATAATCTATTCTATAAGTTTGTGTATACCCTTTAGCAACCAATCTTGCTTTGTATCGCTCAAGAGTCTCATCAGATTTACACTTCACAGTGTATATCCATCTATAGCCTACAGCTCTTTTGTCTTTGGGTCTATCAACAATCTCCCAAGTTGAGTTTTTCTCTAACGCCTCCATCTCTTCTTTCATTGCTTGAACCCAATTCTCATCTTTCAAAGCTTCCTGTAGTAGTGTAGGTGTTTTGATTGCATCAATGACAATAATAAAACTTTGATATTGTATAGAGAGATGGTCAGTACGCACGAATTGAGAAATAAGATAATTGAAACATGATCATTTTCCTTTCCTCAAAGCAATAGGCATGTCGTCAGTAACATCCTCAATGGAGTTATCAGGAATACTCACCTCTAGCTCAAACAATTGGACTTTCTCCTCAATTGAGTTATTAGGGATACTTACATCCAGCTCAGATATTTGGACTTGCTCGGGGACCAAAGTGGGTTTCGTGACTTCTTAAACTTGAACATCCTGAGTAGGCGTGACTTCTTGAACTTGAACTTGAACATCCTGAGTAGGAAAAGGTAATGACTCGATGACAGACTCGACTTCTAAATAACTCTCCCCCTGAAGTGGAGAACCAACAAAGAATGACTGTGTTTCATGAAAAGTAACATCCATTAAAACAAAGAATCGACGACTCGGAGGATGATAACACTTAAAACCCTTTTTATTTGAGGGATAACCAATGAAAACACATTTGATAGCTTTTGGATCTAACTTCCCACGATGTGGATTATGAGAGTGGACAAAGGCAACACACCCAAAGACACGACTTGGTAAGCTTAACATTAGGGGAGAAGAAGGAAAGAAGGATAACATATGTTTAATTGGACTAATACTGTTTAAGACCCGAGTGGGTAACCTGTTGATGAGATAGGTGGCAGTTAGGACGACTTCTCCCCAATATACATTAGGAACAAACATTTGGAAGAGGAGGGCTCTAGCAACTTCAAGGAGATGACGATTTTTCCTTTCTGCAACCCCATTTTGTTAGGGAGTATTCACACATGTCAATCCATGAACCACACCATTATCTTTAAGAAACTTGGAGAACTCAATATTTACAAATTCGGTACCATTGTCTGACCGTAGTCTTTTAATGGATTTATTAAATTGGTTTTTGACAAGATAGAAAAAATCAACAAATATTTGACAAACCTCATATTTATGTTTCATAAGAAATATCCATGTCACATGAGTACAATCATCAATGAACGATACAAACCACTTAGCCCCCAATATAGAGTTACTAGCTGCCCCCCACACATCAAAATGAATGAGGTCAAAAGGTTCAAGACTTTTATTATTACTAGGAGAAAATGTTGCACGATAGTGCTTTGAAAACTGGCAAATATCACACTTAAAGGACTCGACAGACTCTTTTATAAATAAATGTGGAAACATTGTCTTAAGTAATCCAAACGGTGGATGTCCAAGATGTTTATGATAAAGCCAAATTTGAGAAGCTGCCCAAGTTTATGAGGTTGCCTGTAGACTAGAAGGAAAATTTTCCTTATTGGTGTTGTTACCTATCTTTGTATGTTGTAAGTTATATAACCCACCCTGCTCTTTAGCAACTCCAATCGTCCTCCCCGTTGTAAGTTCCTGAATAAGACAATGAGAACAAAAAATGTCACTGCACAGTTCCAATCTTATATAAGTCTATTAATGGAGATAAGATTGTTAGCTAGTTTTGGAACATGAAGAACATTGTGTAGAGATAAAGAGGAGTGAAGTTGGACGTTGCCAAATCCAACAATAGGAACATGATCTCCATTAGCAATAGTAATGAGTTGTCTTTTTGGTAGTTTAAGGTATGATGTGAAATGTGAGGGAAACGGGGTCATATGATCTGTTGCCCCGGAATCAAGGATCCAAATGCTTTGTGGAACTGAAACAGAAATATTGAAGGAACTCTTACCATTCATAGTCAAACCACATGAACCAAGAGGCTTACTTGTTGGGTTTAGGAGGGCTCAAAGGCGGTCCATCTCCTCCTTACTAAAGGCTTGAATATCCTGGTCAAGTTGCAAGGTAGAAGGATGTTCAACTCCATTCTCCTTATTAGAGGTTGTTTGATTCACCCACATTTGAGTTGAGCCTTTATTTCCACCCATTCGTTCAAGAACTTTCTCCTTTCCATAACGCTTGTAGCAAGTATCCTTAGTATGTCCTGATTGTTTGCAATACGTACAGTATTCTCCACGACTACTCTTTGTGAATGGTTTTCCTTTGGAGGTTGATCTTTTTGTGGCACCTTTTCTTGTCACCATTGTAGATCCTGTGTTGGAGTTTCCTTTATCAAGCATGATTGATCGTCGGGTTTCTTCACTTCGCACAATAAAAAATACTTCAGACAAAGAGGAAAGCTTCTCCTTACCTAGAATCTGAACCCGAATAGGATCGCATTCAAAATTCAAGCCATGAAGAAACCTAAAGATTCTCCCCCTTTCAACGAACCTAGTATATGCAACAGAATCAGCTTTGCACATCTTCAATCCTTGGTACTGGTCCAACTCGATCCATAACCCGTTTAGAGTTCCATAGTACTCTGTTATGGAGAGGGTTCCTTGTCTAGAGTTAAAGATTTTGTTTTCAATATCACAGTAAGCAGCAGAGTTCTCTTTCATTGAATATGTCTCAATGAGATTCTCCCATATCTCATATGTGGAGGAATAAAATATATAATTTCAGTTTATTTCCAGAGTTATAGAGTTCCATAGCTATGTCATAATGAGAGAATCCTCATCATCCCATGCTTCAAACTTTGGATCATCTCTAGGTGAGCCATTTCCTTCAATATGACTTAACTTCTTGCGCCCTTTAAGAGTAGTACGAATATATTGTGCCAATTGTAGATAATTGCGGCCGTCAAGGCGATAAGAACTCACCAAATTTGAAAGTTCATTAGGTCCCAAGGTAATGACTTTGTCTTCTGCCATTATCATCGATAGTTGGAAACAACAAAGAGGATTTTGACTAGTCTCGCACCAACGTGTGAATCTTGTCAGAAGGTAGCAGTTCACTAAAGTGAGGTAGTGGAAACAGAGCTCCCAAGATTTGGAGCTCTAATACCAAATTAGAAGTAAAAGAAATTGTGTATTGATTGGATTGAATTATACAATTTCTAATCTCCCTTTTTATAGGGTAAATGTCAACTACCTAAAGATAAACTAATAACAAATTAAAAGATAACTAGATAATATGAGATATTCACGATCTCCTAATAAGATATTTAAATATTTGTAACTACTTAATCTAATAAGATATTTAGATATATGTAACCTCTTAATATAGGTTACCTATCATATCTTATCAAATATTTACAATATCTCCAATAAAATATGACATAATATTTTAAATAACATAATTTTTTTATTAATATTAATTTTAAATAAGAAGTACTAATATATTTTTATGCCCCAACCACACTGCTTTTTCAACGACACCTCTAATTATGGTTACTCTAATTTTTTTCTCTACTTTCTCTCTTTTTTTTCCTCCTAAAACTGTTACCTTTATTTATACTCATTCATAATCTTAAATAAATAAGGAAACGAGTTGCGGAAACTAAGAAAAATATTAGTAGATATAAAAATTAATCTCAGGTAAGGAAATAAGTTACAAAATAATCCTATATAAATGAAGAAAATTTCTAAAATTTATGAAAACTAAGAAATAATCTTAAGAAGACTGCTGAAGAAAAAAGAAAATTAAGAAATCATCTTAATTAAATATGAAAACTAAACAACAATTATAAGTAAATGAGAAAAGTGAAAAAACAAATCAGAAAAGACAAACTAAGTGATAATTTTTATCATCCTAAGATATTATTTTTATAATTATTTTATTTATTTATTTATTAAGATCTCTTTTGTCATTAAATTTCTCAGACAAAATTAAATATTCACAATTTCATAATATTTTACTCGTATATTATGCTAAATTTTTAAACATTTCAAAATAATTACAAATAAAAAATAACATATTTAAATCTTTTACATTTTCACGACAACTTACCAACTTTTTTTCATATCTCAACTCAACGTCAATTTTTAATAAATATGTTTTTTTTACTTGTTTAATAAATTCTGTATGTTGTTAATTTTTTCCTTTTAATTTACAGAACTCATAGTTGTAAAATACTTTAAAGCTATATTATCTTTATATAACTCTATAATATCAATTACCAATAGTATTAAATATTTGGTTAAATTTACAATTTGTGCAAAACTAGACCTTATAGAATAAATATAAGAATTTGCGTTGTTTTCATAAATGAGTGGTAGTCCACGTAAGTGGTAGCTATTTATGTTTTTTAATTCAAATATCAAGAATTTAAACTTAGTTTTAAATATGAAAAAAAATTTGTTGAAGACCTTCTCACCTAAGTACTGTTTATTTGCCAATGGATTTTTGAAAGTGTACATCTTGTTGTTAAAACAATAAGTTTGTTTTATAAAAAAAATATATAATTTTGAACTCCAGAAAATTCACTTCTTATTACTTTTACTTGCATCTCTTTCTGTTAATCTTTATAGGTATTATCTAGAGTTTGGTATCCATAAACTGTTTTCCATCTCCTTAGATTGGAAAATTTTAGCCTATGTTTTTATTTTTTATTTGTGTAATAAAAGCCTATGTTTTTATTTTAGAACACCTTCTCCTACCTGTAAAATACAATCCATCCAAAAGTTATAAAAGTGCGTGCATGTACCTTGTCCATGTTGGATACATTTATCTTTCTGTCAATAGTTCCTAACTATTAGGATAGTGATTTAGTATTTAAATTCTTCTTATAACTGTTGCCACATTGTTTAGGTAGTGTAAACGTGGGTTGTAATTGCAATTTTTCAGTTTTTCATTTCATGTTTCAGTTTCCTGTAACGCTTATATAAAATTCCATAGTTTCTCATTCAATAGTGTAGTGGTTGTTCCTCAAAACAGAGAGTTCTACTTTTTTTTATGCCTTTTTGTCTATAAAAGTCCATTCCACCGCGGAAGGCCCAAACACACTTGCTTAAACGTCCACACCATTTTAATTTTGGGATGAATTGGGTAGAGAAAAGAGAATTAAAAAGAAATCTGAGTGAAAAATTAATATATATCATAAATGATCTGATAAAAGAAATTAAAAAAATATATAGAGTAAAAATAAGGTATAAAAGAAACAATGGATATAATAACCTTATAGATATAAAAAAAAACAATTTGACTATTTCTTTGTTGGGTTTGGAGTCTAGAAACATGCCTATCATGGAGAAATGTATTACTTCAATCGTTTGGCAAAGCAATAATGTAAGTATCGCATAAACGATGGGAAAAAACAACAATACACATGTAATGATGTAACAATATAGTAGATATAAATTTCCCTAACTTGCAAGAATCTATCAGGAGTAATCACAAACAAGAATGACAACAACAACGAGAAAAATCACACAAGAGACACCAAGATTTTTAACGTGAAAAACTCTCTCAATGTCAAAGGTAAAAACCACGGGTCGTCCAAACCAAAGAAATCAATTCACTATTATCAAACAAGGATACAAGAGTGTTTGGTCAAGAGCACAATTTGTGCATACAACTAGCCAACACAAGCAAGCAACAAAGCTTGCAAATGGAGAGCAAGAAATGAGGAACAAGAAAGTGAAGAACTTACAAAATCGTGCTATTGTACGAGTACGATGTCTCATACCACATATCTCCAAATCAAGACTCGAACGGTCAAGATGAAGAACTATGAGTGTTGAACCTACTGTCAAGTTTACAACCCGATTCAACGGTTAACAAAGGAAATATTGCGATTTTGACGTTGTGCTGATCTGTGCATAAATGAAAATAGAACTCTTTCTTTTTCTCCCTCTTTCTCTTCTCTCTTTTGGCTGTGAAAATCCACTCACTCTCAATCTCCCAATCTGACCCTTCTTCTCTTATAAGAGAGACATAGTAGGCTTGAGAGTATTGAGATTTTATCCACATAGTTGGGGGTCCAAAAATAACCCAACATATCTCCCCCATCACAACTATGTGGAGGTGATCGTGAGTCTGACGATCTCACAACAAGTTTCAAACTTTCCTCTTGGCAAAGCCTTAGTCATCATATCAACACCATTATCATCAGTATAAACTTTAGCCAACTCCAATAGCTTAGCATCCAAAGCATCACGTATCCAATAATACCTCACATCAATATGCTTGAACCTAGAATGAAAAGTTGAATTCTTACCAAGATGAATTGCACTTTGACTATCACAAAATAAACAATGTTTGTCATGAACAAAACCAAGCTCCTTCAAGAGTTTCTTCACCCAAAGCAACTTTTTGCATGCTTCTTTAATGGCAATAAACTATGCCTCGGTAGTAGACAAAGCAACACACTTTTGCAATTTAGATTGCCAAGCCACAGCTCCCTTACAAACTTAATCAAATAGCCCAAAGTGGACTTTTTGGAATATGTCTCTAGTCATATCTAAGTCTGAGTATTCCACAAAAGTAGGCTTATCACCTCCAAAACAAAGTCTCAAATCACTAGTACCATGAAGTTACCTCAAGATCCATTTCACAACATTCCAATGCTCTCTACCTAGATTAGACAAAAATCTACTAACAATACCAACAACATGTGCAATATCTGGTCTTATACACACCATTGCATACATCAAACTACCCATTGCAAATGCATAAGGAACTTTGCTCATATTAGTCTTCTTAGCTTCATTTGAAGGACTATGTCCAAAACTCAGTTTAAAATGAGTAGCAAGAGGAGTGTTTACTGCTTTAACATTTTCCATATGGAATCTTTGCAACAACCTTTTAATATATTGTTCCTATGACAACCAAAGTTTCTTTGCTTGTCTATCACGAATGATTCTTATACCAAGAATCTGTTTAGCAGTTCCCATGTCTTTCATAGAAAATGACTCACTCAATTGCTTCTACAACCTATCAATTTTGGAAATAGTTTTCCCAATAATAAGCATGTCTTCAACATACAACAACAAGATAATGAAGTCATCAGAAAATTTTCTAACAAGGACATAGTGATCAAAAGTAGTCTTCTTGTAGCCTTGCTCACACATAACAGACTCAAACTTCTTGTACCACTGTCTTGGAGCCTGCTTTAAACCATACAAGCTCTTTTTGAGCTATACCCATAGTCTTCCTTTTCTCTAATCTAAAAACCATCAGGTTGCTTCATGTATATCTCTTCCTCCAAATCACTATGAAGGAAAGTTGATTTTACATCCATCTACTCAACCTCCAGATCAAGAGTAGCAGCTAAACTCAGCACAATTCTGATGAATGACATCTTCACCATAGGAGAGAAAATCTCATTGAAGTCAACACCTTTTCTCTTTTTGAAACCTTTCACTACTAATCTGGCTGTATACCTTAGATATGCAGAATTATTCTCTTGCTTTACTTATAAATTCACCTATTTTCCAAGACCTTATTGCCATTAAGAAACTTCACCAAATCATAAGTGTGATTATCATGCAAAGACTTTATTTTATCTTGCATTGCATCCAGCCACTTTTGCTTCTCTTCACTCTCTATGGCCTCCTGGTAACACTCAAGTTCTTCTCCATCTTTCAAGGTCACATACTCATCAGAAGTATACCTTGTAGATGATTGTCTCTTCCTATTAGACCTCCTGAGTTGAACTGGAGGTGGTTTAGCATCATCATCAGGAGGAACATCAAAACCATATCCAAGCTATTGATCACCAACATAATTATGTTGCTCACCATTCTGAACATTATTCTTAGTAGTATCCAGATCATGTACAGGCATCCGAACTGGATCAATTTCAAATAGACTATTATCTTTCTCAAGTGTAGTATTCTTTACCTTATCAATGTCTTCAATGGTTTGGTCTTCCATGAATTGAACATCACGACTTTTGACAAGTTTATTCTCAATAGGAACATACAACCTATAACCATACTCATCCTGACCATACCCAATGAAGATACAATGCCTAGTCTTCATATCTAACTTAGATCTTTCATCCTTTCGAACATGCACAAAGGCCTTACAATCAAAGACTCGCAAATGATCATACTTGACATCTTTGCCAAACCAAATCTTATCTAGCACCTCAATATTCAAAGGAATTGTAGGACTGAGATTAATAACATGCAATGTTGTGTAAAGTGTCTCACTAATAGTACATAGTTTATACCCCTTAGTAGGTCTTTTAGATGGGAGAAATGGAATATAACTAATGGTTAAGAATCAAGCGTTAACTAAGATTTAGATTTCCTAAGTTTAACTAAGGAATAAACAAATTCTGGCTAAGTTTTTTATGTTAGCTAATAAAAGGCAAGTATTGTTTTGCAGGTCAAAAGAGAGACTAAGACAAAGTCAAAGACGAACGAGGAAGTCATCTCGGCCAGACAAAGCTGACTCCACAGGACTGACTCCGTGACCGACCTCAAAGCAAAGCCAACTCCCATCCAAAACCAGATTCATCTCGGCTCTAAAAGGCCGACTCCACCAAAAGCAAGGCTTAAGAATGTGTGAATGTAATTAAGCACGTAGGAGTTAAGGAAGTAGTTAGATTCGTTATTTTTGGTAATTCTGTTAGACCAGGTAGTTAAGTCCGTTAATTCAGTTAGTATGGTTATGGAGTTTGTTAGGAATACATGTATAAAAGAGATGCATGTCAACATCCATGAGTTAGCGAGATCGATCGGACACAACTACACTCAGCCTACACACTTTCCATTCCCCAAGCCTAAATTCCCTTCATACCTCTTTGTTCCACGGCGCTTCAGTATGGTGGTCGCTCAGGCTCGAGCGAACACAGGACCAGGAGCTAAGTATTGTAGTTGATTTTCAAGAGGGGACTGTTAGGGCAAGCTGGCACACTACTTGATAATTCACCCCTCCATATCCTAGCCATCATAGGTGAAACACTGTAGCTACTGTTGATGGTTGTCGAAGGAAGCTGATCATCATCTTTTCACTAAATCCACTTCTTGTATCGGTACTTTGACTAATCAATGAATGCATATGTGTCTTTACACTTGTATGTCTGTAATTCTTGGAAATTCAATTTGCTCTTGATTTGTATGTTTGTGCATGTTAAGACTAGATCACGCCTAGATTAGGGTCTGGCTGGAAACTACCTAGGTAATAATATAGATCATCCTTAGATAATCTACGTTAACCACGAGCTTAATCCCTACTCACTTGAGGCCATGGATTGTGTAAGTCCTCAGTCGATAACAGACGAACGTTAGGCGGTCGCCTTAAGAAATAGGTTAGCAAGAATATACTGGTATAACTAAGAAATTGGAACTGAACCATTCATTAACCTCATTATATTTGGTATCTTAAATATACATTAGAAAACCATAACTTGCAACTCTTTACCTTTCTATTAATTCTTTAGTTAGATCTTTACATTTCTTGCAATTTACTTTACTGTCAAAACCCCCATTTATAGTTTCTGCACGAGTCGCATCCTACCGCCCCTGCTTTGTAATCTTTTCAGCTTTGTACCTTAGAAATATAGGAACAAAAGTGTCCTTGAGAAGAATGACCTAGGTTGACCCTGTGCTACTTTAGCTTAGGAAAATCTAGTATTTTGATAGGGAAAATAACGACCAACCCTTAGAGAAACTATCACTCACCCTAGAAATACTTAAGTAACCTTTCTTCAGAAAGCATGCACCAAACTCTCTCAATCAATGTCATATCCATCCTCTCTGGTAAGCCATTCAATTGAGGAGTTTTAGGAGGAGTTTTTTATGTTTGATATCCCGCTGCTTGCAATATACATCAAAGGGTCCATAATAGTCACCATTTTCAGATACATTTCACCTTCTTTCCTGATTGTCTCTGAACCGAAGCCTAGAATTGTTTGAACTTCTCCAACACTTGATCCTTTATCTTCAAAATATAGACCCAAAGCTTCTTGGGACAATCATCAATAAAGGTAAAAAAATAAAGTGCACCACTAAATGACTTTACCTTCAATGGGCCACAAACATCAGAATGCACCAATTCTAGCAATTCTGACTTCCTTGAAGGAGGATTCTTCTTAAAGGATACTCTAGTCTACTTACCAACCATGTAATTAGAATACTTCTCCAACTTTGCATTGTTCAATCCTGGAAGCATATCCTTTTTGGCTAAACAATTCAACCCTTTTTCACTAATATGACTAAGCATTCGATGCCACAAAGATGCCTCCATATCCATGGCATTCACACTATCTTTAGCAACCAAATCTTTTGTCCAATACAATTTAGAAATTTTCTCCCTTCTAGCCATAACCAAGTTACCTTTGGTGAGTTTCCATTTTCCATAATCAAAGTGATTATCGTAACCACCATCATCAAGCATATGCATAGATATCAAGTTAAATCGAACATTTGGAGCATGTTTGACTCCTCTGAACCACAACTGTACTCCTATGTTGGTTTGCAAGCAAACATCACCAACACCGATCACCTTAGTCACACCATCATTACCCATCTTTAACACTCCAAAACCACCTAAGGTGTAAGATGTAAAGAACTGATTTGTTGGTGTAACATGCAGTATAACACTTCTATCAATAATGCATATGCTCTCATCGGATACAAATTAACCAACTCAAAATCTCGAAGAATGACAAGATCATCACCAATAGCAGTAGTGACACGATCATCATCATCATGATCTTTCTCTTTTGACTTACCCTTTTTGCCTTTATTCTCCTTTGTCCACAAGAAATAATTAGTGCCATTCAAACTTACCATTCTATTTGTATTAACCTCCATTATTCAAGCAAGTAGAACACCCTTTAAACCAAAGAGCTTTGTACCACTCTAATGGGGAAAAGCAACAATACATATGCAATGATGCAACAACACAGTGAATATAAATTTCCCTAACTTGGAAGAATCTATAAGGAGTAATCAGAAACAAGAATAACAGCAACGAGAAGAATCATGCAAGAGACACTAAGATTTTTAACGTGAAAAACCCCCTCAATATGAGAGGTAAAAACCACAGGTCGTCTAGACCAAAGAAATCAATCCACTATTATCAAACAGTGATACAAGAGTGTTTGGTCAAGAGCAAAATTTGTGCATACCACCAGCCAACACAAGCAAGCAACAAAACTTGCAAATGGAGACTAAGAAATGAGGAACAAAAAAGTGAAGAACTCACAAAATGATGCTATTGTATGGGCACGATATCTCAAACCACAAACCTCCAAATCAAGATCCGAAACGGTCAAGATGAAGAACTATGAGTGTTGAACATACTATCAAGTTTACATCCTGATCCAACGGTTAACAAATAAGATATCACGATTTTGACGTTGTGTTTATCTGTGTAGAGATGAAAACAGAACTCTTTCTTTCTCTCTCTTTTGACTGTGAAAATCTACTCTCTCTCAATCTCCCAATCTGACCCTTCTCCTCTTATAAGAGAGACCTAGCGGGCTTAAGAGTATTGGGCTTTTGTCCACATAATTTGAAGCCCAAAAATAACCCAACAACAAAAATATTCAACCTACAAACCAAAGATGTTTTAGGCGGTCTCTTTTTAGATGTTTAAAAAATTAAATCATTTTTTATAATGTAGAAAAATAAAAAATTATATTTATTTCAGTATGCCAAAATGTCTCGCATTGCTTATGGTAGTTTATAAACAGTCTCTTCTCTTAATCCATTGAGACATCTTTTAAAGAAAAAAATACGTAAAAGCTCATGAGAGACCAACCGAACAATGAGTGGTAGAAATGGGTCAGGCTGGGTCAGACTTTGGCAGGTCTAAGTCTTGTCTTCATTAAAAAGACAAAGCCTAAGTCTGACCTATTTAACTTGAAAGCTTGCCCTAACTTGCAAACAAGTTTAGTTTAACTTGAAAGTTTATATAAAAGCTTATTTTGTGATAAGGTCTATAAAAAAGCCAATAACTTTATTGGTCTACACAGACTTGTCAACTTAAATAGTCTTATTAGTAATTAGACAATTTTTATGTTATTATGTGTAATTTACATATGTTTATCTATTATATACATAATTATGTGTAGATAATATAATATAATATAATATTATATATATATATATATATATATATATATATATATATATATATATATATATATATATATATATATATATATATATATAATATTAATATTAGTAGGCTTTTTTAAGACTTAGGCCTTGGCCTTTTTACTTAAACAAGATTTTAAAAAAGTCTAAGTCTGACCTTTTTAACAAATAAAGCCAACAAACTTGAAATCAAAACATTGGCATTAGAAGGAATGCTTAGGCTACTCTTGTCCTTTAACCTCGACTGAGGGGATTGTTTCAGTTACTCGATATGTCAAAAAGTCTCGCATTGCTTAAGAGTTGTAACATCCCAATTATTATTTTTGTTATTATTAATTATTATTATTACTTGTAATATGTGTTTGCTTTATAATTATTATTATTGTTGTTGCTATTGTTGTTATTAAGTGATTGATTAATTAACTTGTCACTAATTAAATAAATCTTAATTTAGGAAAATAGATGTGGGTTTAAATTGGGGTGTTTATAATTAATTAAATAGAGAAATTAGTCATTTGGGCTTGTCTTTGGTAAAAAAAAAGTAGCTAGACCTATTTATGTGTCAGAGTCATTTTATGCTTAACCAATTTTTACAAGCATCATTTCTACAGTTGAGAGAGAGGAAGGAAAGCCTTTGGAGGAAGCATCAGAAGAACGAGAAGGACAGCAATGAAGAATGCTACGCCACTATTTTCTACTTTTTCCAAGTAAGAGATGAATAAGTTCTATCTCATTGTTGGGTTGTCTTTACATAAGTACTGGTAGAGGGATCGTCCTTAGGCCCCCAGTATTGTATGATTTTAGTGGTCTCTAAAGTGGGAATAAACCCCTAGATTATTGTTGTGTCTATATATGTGATTTTCGTAGGAATTGTATTGCAATTTTTCATTGTCGGGTTGATTTAGTTGTGTTGTTCTTGGTTTAAGTTTTAATTGGATTGCTTGGTGAATTTAGGGGTTCCTATGAATTGGTGTATCAATTGTGAATTTGTGTCGTTGATTATGCATGTTTTGTGTAGAATTAGTAAAGATTAAGAGAGTATAGAAAACCCCTATGTTTCCCTTGAGTTTTGGTTGAGTTTCTGCAAAATTGCAAAATCACAAACTGGTGTCATCACACAATTGTTGAGACATTTTGTGGCTTTCCTCGTTGAATAAGTATGAGACTCATTGAGCAAGAGAATGAAAGGGTTTGAGAGTAGATCTCTTTGTCACATAACTTGTTAGGTTAAAGGTAGTCTTGCTAGATGAGAGAGTGAGGACCAAAGAGTAGAAACTCTTTATGACTTTATTTGTTGAGTGAGCATGAGTGTTGCTAGGCGAAAGAGAGTATTGGAACTCTCTATGACTCTATTCGCTAGGCTAGCACTAAGCTTTATGGAAAATAGGACCATTTATTCCTTTGTGGCTCAACTTGTTGGACGAGAAAGGAAGAACAAATAGTGGTAACTCTCTGTGACTCGAATTGTTGGGTGAATATAGGACACGCTAAGCGAGTGTGAAGGCTTGGAACTTTTTGTTGTCCCTTTCACCAAGTGAGTATAAGGCTTGTTGGCCGAGTGTGTTCTGTTTTGTTCACTAAGCAAACAAGGTGGTTCGCTAGGCAATTGTTAGTGTTAGACTCCCTATAGTCCTCGTTTGCTAGGTGAGTTTCTGGACTTACTAAGCGAAAGTTGTGAACTTAGTTTGTATATTCCAATGAATTCTTTGTATGATTATTTATATAACTGCTATTGTATGGATTGAACGAAATTGTAAAAGTCATAGCATTGGAACAAATAAAAGAGATATGAAATTGAGTAATAGACAAGTAGTCATTGTGATGAGTTGCCTAGGCCAATAATTGGCGAGAAAGAGGCTCGAGTGACACTTGTTAAGTGAGCTACCTAGGCTTGTGAGAAGTAATAATGGTGCTCACTATATTGTGAGTTCAGTGAGATGAGGTATCTAACTTGTGAGAAGCGAGTATGGTCTTTGTCGACCCAACTTAAAAGATAATATAATTAGAAAATAAGTTGTTTGATATGCATCACGTAATACAAGTGGTGTTGTAAGAAGGTAAACACGAACACAATCAGTAAGGTCACTAGACCTTTTGAGGGCTACTCGGTAGTTAACCTCTAATGGTCGTGTTTGATCTCACATGTCGAAGCATACATGCAAAATTGAGTAGATATTGATGTGCTACCACAAGGTATCATGCTAACATGACATGACTAACCATAGAGGCAGAGATTAGTAGGGTTGCCCCTAGCCTATTGTTATGGACTTGAGTTTGTACCACATGCATATAGAGTAGTGAATAGGACACATCATTATCAAAAGCATGTGCATTGATAATTGTTGTGGATGTGAATGTTTTGATATGTAATTATATGTGATGTTGTTGTTGTGTGCATGTGTGTGCTACTTAGCCTTGTTAAGATTTTCCTTGTGGCGGTGAGATGTATTTTCACTCCTTGTTGTGTTTGTCTTGTTTGTGTTTGTCTTGTTTGTGTTTGGATTGAATGATATTTGTAGGTGAGAACGAGCAAGAATGAGAAGAATGTGTTAGATTCTTCATTTTGTTGTTTTAACCGTTTAGTTTTATTTTAGTTTGATTTGGGTTTTATGTTGCTTTGATAAGATGTGTGACATCAAGACATTGTTTGAAATTAGATTATATTTTGGATCACTTATATTTTTGGAATTTGAACATGATTAGTTTGGAATGACTTTTGGAGTGCTAATAGAGTTTATGTTTTCCTTGTTAAATTTTAGTACTATTGGAAAGACATACAGATCCTTTACCTTATAAATGAATGACACTTTGAAGTTTTTATTTTGTTGATAATTAATTGTTTAAATATTAGTAAATAGATAACGAGATAAAGAGTGTTACAGGTGTTGAAACCAATGGTAGTTTATAAACATCTTCCTCTCTTAATTTATTGAAACACCTATTAAAGACAAAATTCGTGAAAGCCTACAAGAACCAAAATAGACAATATCCTAGAAGTAATGACTCTAATGATACTAAACTTGAGGTCAAAACAAGTTTGTTATAATATGTCAAAAAGTCACATTTCACTTGAGAGTCGAGGCTAAGGGTAGCTAATATGCATCATTCCCCTTAACCCACCGAAGCACCTTGCCAAAGCAAACAATATCTTAGTTGGGGATCCTAACAATGTTAGCAAACAATATCTTAGTTGCTCATTAACCTCAATTGAAGAGCTTGTTTTAGTGTGTCAAAAAATAGAGCCATGTTTAAAAATTCTAGAATACGACAACAATAAAAAATATTACAAAGGAAATAAAACAAAATGATAAAACTTAATCTTAATAAGAATTACATGTTGATATTATTTATTACAACAATTTGAGATAATTATCCACTTTAACAATTCATTTCAACTTTTGAAGTCTTCAAAAGAATATGAAAATAAAAAGTATATAGAGATGAGAAAAAAAAATACTAAAATAATTATGAGAATTTAAAGTAAAAATATTACATTTTGTAATATATATATATATATATATTAACCATTAGTATTTTTCTCAATTAATAATGAATTATTAACATTAGAAATAACACATTTATTTTAATAGTAAATTTATTTATCTCTTACAAATCAATACTATTGTTGTCAATATAATATCTAAGCTATTGATATTATAGATTCGTAATTCTACCATGGGAATTAAATGAAACATTGATAACAAAAAGAAATAAAGGAAGAAATAAGAAAGAAGAGTATGCAATTGTATAAAAAAAAAAAGTGTGCATGACATGAAACTTAAAGGATGCTCGGAGAGGCTTTCAGAGTCTACAATCTCAACGTTGATAGTTTATCAATATCCACTTTGTTTTTCTTTCCCTTAATTTTCCTTCTATTTATTTCCTATGTCATTCAATCGCTACTACTCTATAGTTGCTATCACTCTTTAGTCTTTATGCTAAATTGGTTAAGATTATTAACATATATACTTACTAAAGTATTAAGCATTTTATATTTAATGAATGAAACATAAGGCAAGAGCTTAAATGTTCTTTTCTAAATACGACTTTGTCACTTGATCTTATATCACTTATAAATTAAGATAAAAAAATAGTTTATAAACATATTTTTTTTTAACTTATCAATGTATTTTTTTTTAAGACAAATTGTGAAACGAGAGACAAAATAAATAATATCTGGAATGTAGTAATCCTAATTATATCAATAAACTTGAAGTTGAAATAATATTAAAAAGTTATAATTAAAAATCATGTTTTAAGTTAATTTGTTGTTCATTTCATTATTTATTCTTCATTCATAGGGAACTTGGACTAAAATAAAAAGCTAAAATACAATTTTAGTTTTTTATATTACTTTTTTAGTTTCTATTTAGGAAATGTTTGGTTAAAATAGTTGAAAGACTAGTTAAAAGTTGAAAATTTAGCTAATAATTGAAAGGTAACAGCGAGTAACTAAAAGTTAAAATCTAGTCCATTAAATTATTTGTTAAAATAGTTAATAAATATAAAATGACATAAATATATATATATATACATGTGTACATGTTTATATGATAGTTTGATATGAGTTTTGTTTTATTGATACAAATATATTTTAGGTATTTATAATTTTGATTTTTAATTAATTTTAAACTTATAAATATTATTATAAATCAAGTATTTTTATTATATTTTTTAGTTTCAATTATTATATATATATATTTTTCATATTTGTATTATACTAATAATCTTATACTATATCTTAAAATATTTTCCAATCAAGTTTTAAATAAAGTAAAAATAAATTTTCTTCTCACAAAAAAAATTTATTTTATTATTTTATTATTTTCTTCTTCTATAAATTTTTATAAAAACAATTATTAAAAAATCCTAAAATTTATTTGATTAGCTACTACATAAATCGTGAGTCCCATAAATTATTTAGTAAAATATACATGTAATTTATGTGATGAAATGATGATAAATACTGTGTTAAAATAAGTGTGGAAAACAGTTACATCCTATGGTTAACCCTCTTCTATTACTTGAGATAACTTGAAAATGAAGTCACTTACACCAATTATTAGTACGAGTACTTTTTGTTTCGACATTATTATATATATTATACTCCTTTTCACGTCTTAATTAAATGTCTACATAATTGAGTTGCAGCCACCCTATGGTAGCTTTAGGCTTTATATATATACATAGCCCACTTCAGCATGATTTCTAAAACACATATAATGCTAGACATCATTATTCATAATATTGTGCTCACACTGTTTCGCGTTTATTCTGTACATGTATTTGATATGTCTAAGTTTCTAACGGGTAGAGCTGCAAAATGGCTTCCACCATTAGAAATGAAAACTTTTTTTTTTAACAAAAGTGATAAAATAGGAATTCAATCTTAAACAGAACATCAATGACGTACTAAAAGTTGTCGGAAGAGACCTCCTTAAATAGTTTTATTTTGTTACAATTACTTAACTAATAAAAAAATTCACTAAATTAAATATTAATAATTTCAAGAAAAAATAAATCTGCATCTATATTAGAGCTAACAAATTAACAGACATGATTCGACGGGTAAAAGAAAAATACCTATCTCAATCTGATTCGATTTTTATATCAACTAATATTTTGTAATTTGATCTAATTTAAAATATGTTTGCACATATTTTGTTAACAGTATACACAACTCTTGTTGCTAATGAAAACTGAAATAGATATAGATGCATCTTTAACGCTATTACTGCTGATTGAATTGCAACATTGTTTTCTTTTCTTTTTTAAGCCTAATAGTAGGCTCGTTACGTGTTTATTATTTTTTAAAAATATGTTTGTAGTTTATTAAAAAAATGATAATTTTTTTTCTTCATAAATTTTCATTTTGTTTTAATGTTCTTTGTCATTATTCAGTAATTACATAGAGCACATATAATAATTTTATGTTAGTAAATTATTTTGAACTTTTTTTGTGGGAATATTTTGAAGTGATAATGTAATGTGCTACTGTGTGATTACAAGAATCATTTAAAAATTAATTTTTACAAAGGTTAAAGCATTTAAAAATTAAAAAGACCAAAACTAAATAAAATCATATTTGTATATAAAGACAAAAGCATATCTACTAAAAAAAATTACACTTTATTCCTTGTGATTTAATGCTATTATAACTCATTTCTATAAACTTTTTATGCATTTGTGACTTAATAAATTCCTTAAATATAAATTAAAATACAAAATGCATAATATTAATTTAATTTAATTTAATTTAATTATACTTTTATACTTATCAACCCTAGTTAAAATCATAATTATAACATATTTTGTTTTAACTTAAATTTAACAGTTTAGTGACGCCAAAATAATTAAAGAAAATAGTTAAAAATAGTAAGTTATAGGAGTGTGAAATATTTATTAATCAAAATAATATCTTATATTTTGCATAAATTCATCTTTTTAATTAATACAATATATTCTCTCTTACTTTCTTTTAAAAAAATAACTCAATTTTAAAGTATTGAGTTTTACAGTCGTGTTAGTAAATGGTTCAAGAATATTAATCGTGAAACTAAAAAATATTTAATGAAAATATGCTACTTAATACAATAAAAAAATCTCATTTATTGTTTTAAATTCTTAGCAAATATCTTAAAATACTCATTATCATTTACTTTAGTTGAAGTACATTGATTTTATCTCTACAAATTTATTAACCTATCCTGTTTAAATTGGAATATTTATGAAAAAAAAAACTAACAATCAAAATTTTAAAAGAAGATTTTCCCATAGAAATTTATTATATATAAACAAATAGGAAAAATTATGCCTGTTATGCATTAGTCCAATTTTTGTAACATATTATTCCATTAGCTATTGAACTTGAGAGGATTAGCAAGAATTCAATATAAAAATGGAAAAACAAACACTTCGTCACCAAAAGTTATTTTAAGCATCAATCACATCACATGAGACAACGAATGTGAATAATCGCTTTCCACCAGTTTTTTTTTTTTTCCTCGAAACATAATTGCAAGCTTTAGTGCAATGTATAATGTATGAGGTTCACTTCGGAATCATCTTCTCAAAATAAGAGTATCATAGTTTTTAGGTTTTTTGTTTTTGTTTTTACTTGTATTGGAATTATAATTTTGTAACTTTTTACGAGTCAAACGATTAAAAAAGTAAGAGAGCAGAAACAAAAAAGGTAAAATAAAAAACATTGAAGGGATGAAAAAGTTCATAAAAGAGAATGAAAGTATTTTAGAATATATAGATTCTGGATAAAATGTTACAATATTTACCATTTTTGTAGTTACAACTTCACACAAAATAATTATAAATTTTATCTTGACCAGTTTTTACATAATTTATAACATTTTTCTATTTGACAATCGAGAGGGAAAAGTGATAGAAAAAAAAAAATATAACTGATAGGAAAAGAAATTTTATGAACAAAAATTACAAAATAATTTATTCTAGACAAACGTTACAAAAATTATCCTTTTCGGAATCGCAACATTTGTCTTAATTTATAATGATTTAAATAATTTTTTTTTTATAAATCAACAAAGAAGGGGAAAAACTAAAAAAGTAATTAAAAAAACCAAAAAAGTGATAAAGTAAAAGAAAAAGTGACAAAAAAGGGGGAAAATCATAAAAAGAAAATATAATTAGTTGAAATGTTAACGAGCTCACGACAAAAGTTATAAAAATAAATAAATACCCATCCTTTTCTCATTATTTTTTAAATTTATTCTTAAACGAACATAATAGTATTATTGTCCATAGTACGTAAAAGGAAATCGATTAAACTTTTTATTATTATTCATAAAACATATTTAATTATTAAATTTTAGTTCTTTCGTTTTTAATATAAAATTTCAACATAAATTATCATTTTGTTGGTGCATGTCTCGAACATAAAATATTAATACTATAAAATTTTAAGATTTGAACATGTTTCTTTCAAAATGTTGTTAAAAATAGTTTATTTTACATTTAATAAAAATATTTTTACTCTCTTTATATATTTTTATTATTATTGAACAATTTTTAAAATGTAAAAAATCAAATTAAATAAAAAATACAACTAGAAAAAAAAAGCATAAACAGTACATGCACAATAAATTTGGCCGGAAAGTGAAACTTTTCTTTGTTTATAGGTTTGAGTAGATAATGAGCACATAGTTGTGAGATAGCGAAGGCGTCATCCATAGACCTATCTAATTTTCTTAATATTATGGTTTGACACCTGTCACAATTGCTTTATCTAAAATAAAATTACTTTTTGCTTGAGATTGAGAACCACCGCATACAAATCCAGCTAATTAAATATCATAAAGTACCATATATTATATTTCATTAAATAAATTATCCATTGCCTAAATTCCTTTTGAACATCATTTGCAATACAGCGGCCACACTGGAAATCCTCTTTCCCAATTCCTATTAACAATTGCAGAACGCCAGAATCTTAATTTTAAATTTTAATCTCCCACTTGCCCAAAAAAACAAAAATAAATAAAATTTCATTTTTCGAAAACGCATCGACTTCATTACTTGACATCTACGACACGTGTACCCACCTTGCAACGCTGGGCACTCCCTGGTTCACCGCGAACGCCATGTAGTACCCGGGCGGCGCCACCGTCCCGCTCGGCGGCGCAGTGCACCCGATCCGGTACCTGCCGTCACCGTCAGGCATGGCGGAGGTGACTTTGAGTTTGACCAAACGTTGACCCTGGGAAAAAGAGTGCGTGGCGAAAGGCGCACTAGCCAAGTTCACTTCCACGATTCCCACCACGGGCAAAGAAACTGACACCACGACATCAAAAACCCCTCCGAAACGCACCGTTTCGGGTGCGTCCTCAATAACGGGTCTAAGATTGGCCCGGTCCGGAGCCAAATACTCGGGCGAAAACGCTTCGACTCGTAACTCGGTGGGAAACTCGGCGTCGAAATTGTACAACACGTGCGGGTTGCTTCCCGCGAGAAGAACCCTTCCATCGGGTAACAAATTCGCAGTGGCGTGGTACAACCTAGGCACGGTGGCAGGATTCAAAACCATGAACCGCAATCCAACCGGTTGGTCGGGCCGGTACAGAACCGGGTTCAAGCACGGGTTACTAGCCAACTCAAACCCCTGCGTCCCCGACATGGCTCCATTAATAACCAAAACGTCGCCGTTTGGAAGCATCACCATATCCCCCATGATCCTCCCGAACGGCATGTCTTCCATTTCCCATTTCGGATTTTCTCCCGTCGCTAATATCCTCCCGCAGCTACCGTGCGCCGGGGTGTCCGTACTCCGCATTAAAAACGCACCGTATTGCGCACCGCCGCAGACGACGATCTCCGCGGCGGAGTAGTCCCCTTGCAGGGCCAGCATCGCGGAGGACCCTGCCGAAGGATAGTTCCGCGGACCGCCCTCCAATTTAGGGTACTCCTTAACGATGACGTGGCGCGTGAAGTCATACATCACAGACCTGGTGTTGGCAAACACGAAAAGGTGACCGTTGGAGAGAAGGTGGACGTAAGGGTATAAGTTGTCCATCTGCGTGTCCTCCGTTTCAACCAAAAAAGGAAACGGAACGGCGCCGTTTTCTCTCGGAGGAAAAAACTCGACCGTGTTGGAGCCTCTTCCTCCAACTATTATCACCGACCCGTCCGGTAAAATTTGATTAGTCGCGTACCATCTTCCTTCTGCCAATTCGACGTCGTTTAGCTCCTCCCAATCGCACGAGCTGTTTTCGTTTGGATCGCAGGGAGTGAATTTTCGGATCTTTTTTAGCCCGTCGAGGTCGCCACCGGTCTGGAGGAGCGTGCCGTCTGGGAGGAACTGGCCGGAGGAGCACCACGTGTCGGTGAGGATTTTTAACGGACGAAGTTGGTTCGTTTTGAGGTCCAGGTGAACGGAGTGGGCGTAGCAGTCGCGTTTTAGGACGGCGTCGTTTCGGTCGTAGCGGCAGTGCCCTTTCGGGAGGAGTTTTCGCGACGGGCCGATGTTTGTGCGGTCGAGGAGCACCACCGTGTTGAAGCGTGTCACCGCCGTGTGCATGGAGGCGATGCCGGCGTCGGGGACTAGGAGCTCCCACGTGCCGGGGAGGTCGGCACGGGCGAGTGTTGGGAAAAGGAGGAGGATGAGGAGGCATGACAGGTCCATGGTGAGAGAGAGAACGAGCGAGTGAGTGGAGTGAGGTGAAGCTTCCATTATAATCCATTCTAATTATAGAGAAGGAAAATAGAAGTGATAATTGTGACGAAAAAAGTGCATCATCTTAGTGTGTTGTTATGTGTGAGAAAACAAGAATTGGGTCGTTGTTGTGGACCGTTGAGATGATGTTGAACGTAGCTGCTTTCTGTAGGAAGAGGATAATTGCAATGGAGTTTCCAATACCAAATTCAATTGCTTCCTAGTAACTGTAAACATGAGAAATAATTTTTTTTTTATCTTTTATACATATGAGAAAATAATTTTCTGCATATTGTTTACTTCCTTCTGTTTCATTTTTTAAACATATATTTTTTATTAACTCGGGTACCTTTTGTTCTTTTTTCATGTTATTCTGTACACATGAATTTTTTTTTTCTTTTACCATGTTATGATCATTCGCTTAAAAAATATTATATCAGATTTTTTATATAAGAAATAAATATATGTCATTTTTAATTACAAATATAAATATTTTTTAAATTTTATTAATTATTAATTTTTATACTTTTAATTTACCGTGCAATCTATTAATAATATATTCACTTATTCTTCATACGAGTAAATATATTTATTTTTTATTAACTATATAAATTATATTCATTAGTATGAGTAATGTTTTTAAATATAATTATTATTTTAGTTATTATAATTTACATATATTTTAAAATAAAATTTAAATTATAATATTATTAATTATAATTAACTAAATTTACTATTTTTATTAATTTTAATATATTAGTTTTTTTTCACGGGAGATATTATGATTATTTGCCAGCTGTTGATGGATTTTAAGATAATGCTTGTCTATATATATAGAGTTTGTACAATTTTATTTATATCAGTTTTTATGATTGGTTTTGAGTAATTATAATAAAATATTTCTGATAAATTTGAGTTAATATACATACACTAATAATCTAATTATATACTATCAGGAATGACTTTTTTTATAATATTTTTTTTAAAATATTATATTTAAAATAAATCTTAAAACTGACGTTAAGGAAATCGAAATTATGATGTTTTTCAGTTTTCGGGGGTAAACACAAATGTATTTTGTTATTTGGGTTTCCTGTCGGCGCTCTGCAAATAGATATAGCGTGGTTAAGTCGAAGAAGAAGGTGCGTGACATAAATGGAAAGCGAAGGTGGAGAATTTGGACACTTGGGATACAAATGACAAGAAGCACACAACGTGGTTAAGTGGTGTTTTACATACTTTGTCGCTTTATATGCTTTGATTTTTAATGGAAAGAGGGACAAATGACTCGGGTTGATTATTATCCAAAACTAAAGTGGAAAAGAAATTGCCAATCATATTATTAGTTCAAGAATAATGATGTTTTAAAAATTCTAAAAGTGTTATAAATGATATATCCTTCGAAGGGAAGATAGAGATACATATAAACGTTAAAATAAATAATGTAATATAAAAATATATAATAAAAATAAAATAAAATAAAACAAAATTTATTATTTATCAGTATTAAAAAATAAAAAAATAAAATTCTTCTTTATATAAAAAGAGTAAAATTAATAAAACATCCCTTAAAAGTGAAAGAAGAAAATATAATATAATAAAGTTTTGCTTTATATAGAAAAGGATAAAAAAAATTAATAAATATTTTAAAAATAAAAAATATTATATAAAAAGGTAGAAGATAGAAGTTAGAAGCTAGAACGTAGACATTAGCATTTTAAAAAAATATTACTTAATATATAATCTCAATAAACATTACAGGTTGTTAAAAACTTTGTTTACCAAATATGCTAATTTATAACATTAAATTTTTAAATAAGTTAAAAATTTATAAATTAATTTATTAAATTAGAACTTCTTAAAAAAATGTGTTAAAGAATAAGGTGTTAATCTAATAGAGAAAGAATTGCATGATATTTCTCATATATATATATATATATATATATATATGGACATAATTAGAAGGAGTCATTTTTATATAAGTGTGAGGAGTAAATATGAATCATATAATTATATATGGATTATGAAGATTTAATGTCACGAGACCACTTAAAAGTCATATGACTTTAAAAAAAACCTCACATGACTTAATTATTTAAATCTTGACCATCAATATATAATTGTATAGTCTATATTTACTTCTCTCACTCTCATAAAAATGGCTCTCTCACATGTCCTCTATCTATATATATATATATATATATATATAAAAGAATTTAATTAAACTATATTGATAGTACAATTTTTTTTACACCATGATCTAACCATAAATTGTTATTTGAAATAAGATTTTTTACTTTTTCAATAATAATTTTCAAAAACATAACTAAAATAATTTTTAACTAATTAATATGGTAAAACAAGTGCATAAACAAATGATGTTTCGAGGTATGAGATCTTGTGCTTTATAAATTCCTACTCAAGGTACAACCAGATTTAAAAACATCTTCTTAATGAGATCAAAACAATGTTTATTAGTGTAAGGACTAACTATTGCTATTGCGTGATGTCATTCAACCTAAAAAATGTAGGGTCTACTTACCAGTGGCTCATGGACAAGGTCCTAGTTAATTGGTTTAGGAAAAATGTCAAAGCATACATAAATGACATGGTAGTCAAGTCAATGAAGGCAAGGTGCCACACATATGACATGTAGAAACTGTTTGACATTTATCAGTTGAAACTCAATCTTGAAAAATGTTCATTCAATGTGTTGGCAGATAAGCTCTTGGGACTCAAACTTAAACATAAGGGGATTAAGGCCAACCTAAACAAATTCTTAGCCATAGTCAACATGTGAAGCCCAAACAGTGTGAAGGAAGTAAAACAACTCACTAGGTGCATGGCATCCTTGTCACGATTCCCATCTAAGGCCGACCTTTTTCTTTTCATGCCTCAAGAAAAATGAGTTTTTGCATGGTTGGTCGAATGCAAAGAAGTCTTCCTCCAACTTAAAGAATATCTAGCAAGGTTATTTATCTAGGTTAGGCCAACAACTAACTCTGGTTTATATCTCTATTTCTCGATCTTCAAAAAAATCATAAGCTTGGTCATCATCCAAGAGAATCCTTTGGGCCTTAAATAGATTCATAGGTATTTAATTAACAGGTACTCACACGGGTAAGAGGAAGATATTTATCCAGTGGGGTGGGTAGCACGGGTTAACTACCTATACCCACCCTATGTTGTTGGCATCCCTTAGCTAGCTCGACTCATTCAGATATTATAAGGGAAAATTGGTACAACTTATAGTGCATCAAAAACTCTTTTTCCAAGCATTCTTGTGCTACCATGCAATGAATAGAAGAGTAGAAACTTGAGAAACATTGTGATGCCAAAACTTTATTATTTTAGATAAAGGATTAGTCACTTATTTAGGTGGATAACACACCATCAATAACCTCTTTGAAGTACCTAGCCTGTCCAAGAAGAAGCTTGGGATACATAAACTTCATCTACCCTACAATCGCATCAAAGCCGTTTATAAACTTATCAACAATCTCTTCTTTATGGAAGGTGAAGTTAATGTTGTAATTTCTCTACCTCGACACATTAAGGCTGACCCTATGCAACTCACTGCATCAACATCCTCCCTTAAGAATAGATGCTCGCATACTTGGTTCAAGTGCATAAATGTCTTATCTTGTAACAAGTTCGACCCCTTAACGATCTTTTCTCTAATAACTTTGTCTCAATTGTCCCTTAAAGGGCCAGTCAGCATTTTATCATCTAACTTGGCCTTAAATAAGGGGGTTAGCTCGACTTGCAATTGCGAGGTACTGTTCAACACCACCACATTCACCTATTGTGCCACCATACCCTTACAACATCATTTTTGCTTGTTGTGGTCAAGGTCATGTGCTTTCTTGATACTCAATGTGCTTGTCGCTCCATCAACACCTCCCTTCCCTTTGTTAGAGGTAATGCCTTTTTCCTGTCAGCATCATAAAATATGATAATACACATTTTATACCCCTTAATATGTCTTTAGATGGGTAGAATAGACTATAAATTGGAGTTAAGAATCATGTATTAGCTAAGGTTTAGATTTCCAAGGATAAACTATGGAAAATAAAAATCTAGGTTAAGTTACTTATTTTAACTAGCAAAAGAGCTAGTCTTGTTTTACAGGTCAAAGGAAGCCGAATGAAGTCATCTCGGCCAAGACGAAACCCTCCAGGCCGACTCTGTCTTGGTCAAAATAAAGTCATTTTAATAGAGACCGAATGCGTCTCGGTTGGATGAAACCGATTCCATGATGCTATCATCAGCAGTCAAGATGCCGACTCTTGTAGAGCCGACTCCGAAGGCCGACTTCGTGCCAAGATGCTATCCGCATGCTGACTCCATACTGGATGCCAACTTCATATCAGGAACCGACTCCACAAGACCGACTCTGTGTCCAAGTCTATCGAGATGCTGACCTTAAATCAATTGCCGACTCCCATCCAAAACTAGATCCATCCTGGCATCAATAAATCGACTCCACTTTGGAAAGATTCAAGCACATGCAAAATGTAATATAGCACGTAGGAGTTAGGAAAGTAGTTAGAGTAGTTAATTCTGGTGTTTCTGTTATAGCCAGGTAGTTAAATCTGTTATTTCAGTTAATACGATTATAGAGTTAGTTAGGATGCATGTATAAGTAGAGATGCAAATCGACGTTCATTGGTTAGCAGATTGATCATACACAAACTACACTTAGCCTAACACACTTTCCATTCCTCGAGCTTAAATTCCCTTCATACCTCTTTGTTTCACGGTGCTTCAGAGAGTGCCTAGTCGATCGAATAGGTGTAGGACCAATGACTGGGAATCGCGGCTAGTTGCTAAGAGGAGACTATTAGGGTGTGATGACACACTGCTTAGTAATTTAACCCCTCAAAACGCTGGCCATTATAGGTGGAACACTACAACTACTACTGGCGATTGTCGCAGAAAGTTGATCCACACTCCATCCGCAACATTTCACTTTTCTTTGTATCACATTCCAGGTTAATCAATGAATGATTTGCTATGATGTTTTGATTTTTGTTATTATAATCTTTTTCTTGCTTAAGTACAATTGTGCATAGTAAGATTAGAACAGTTAGTTTAGGAGCCGATCGGAACCACTCTAACAAAAAAATAGATAATCATTAGATAATCTACATCAATCAAGTGTGTATTCCCTACCAAACTCAAGGCAGTGATTGTTTAAGTCCTTAGTTAGCAAGGGACGAAGGTTCGGTGATCATCGTAAGTAATTGGATTGGTGAGAATTCATTGACATAGTGAGAATTAGAACTAAAATCAGTAAGTGGTAAATTAGAATACGTGATAGCATAAATATGTCATAGTAATCTTAATAGTTTTGGTAAACTTAGAAATCTTAGTAGGCATAGATAGCTATTAATCTTTACTTTCCTTTAATTGTTGTGGATAGTCTTTACGTTTCTTGCAACTTTACTTTTCTGTTCAAAACCCTCGTTTATAATTCTTGCCGAGTTTGCATCCTACTACCCAGCTTTGTAATCTTTTCCCAGCCTTACACTTTAAAACATTAGAACAAACCTATCCTTGAGAAGAATGATCTAGGTTGACCCTGGGCTACTTTAACATGGGAAAAATCTAGTATTTTGATAGAGAAAATAACGACCAATCCTTAGACTATCACCTAGTCGTCATCCTCTATGCCAAAAAGAAACAAGTACCAGGTTAAGTATGAATATCTTTGAACCAATTCAATATAAGTTTGCACGCGCCACCAGGTGCAAGCCCATACTGATATATCTTTTAAGTTCAATTGTACGATACTTTAACTCTATTGGCATTATGATATGAAACATACCAAGCAATAAGAGCTTCTTTACATCAAGCCAGTCCCCTTCTAGCAAGTCCTCCAAATTCAACCCCCATAGGCTCCTAGATCCCTAGTCCAATACTGTGGGAATCCATCTAACATAGTGGGATTATGATCAGGAGCCTACAGGCAGAAAAACTTTTCCTTTAAATCCTTATACGGAGATAAAAATAAATTTAACAAGTCCCACTTGACGATATCATTCACCAAAACTTACACTAGTTTTTTTCACCGACTTCACTTCAAAAAAATAGAAAAGCTTCCCTTTGGTCGACTCAATACCGAGTGTAGCGCATAATACCTTGAAACTCCTCACAAAACACAACTATTTGGGTGGAACTACGTTGAGGCAATGTTTAGCAACCCTGGTACACCTTGCTCGAAAAGGGGTAAGTGGAACCTCACCCTCTACTTCCCCACCATCGTCTCATAAAACATGGTGAACTTAGCCTCACCTCATTGTCGGCTTCTTAACAAGGCTGGCAGAGCAGGTCCTCCTGCCCATTCACCATGAAGACATACTTCTCCCCAAACTTCCTAATGTTTTCCTACAAGTATACAACAACACCTCTTTGACCATATCTACCTTCACTCACTAGTACAGGTCGACATAGTCCATAGTCATCGTCGTTGTTGATGCTAGTTGTTCTTTCCTGAACACGAGTACAATGCTCTTTTTTTTATGCTCTTTCATGTGTATGTATGTGTGTATATATATATATAACTAGACATGGATTCCATGTCACCAGACAAAGGTACCTGACATGTCAGAGGCAAAATGGTGCTGCAAAACCGGTATTTTGACATGTCAGGCATGAGGCTTCTATGCTCTGAAAAGGTATAACGTACCATATGATAGTACAAAGTACGAACTCCCGGTCGGTTAGGCCGACCGGTACACAGCCCCTCAAGTTTTGTCCCTAGGACTTAATCTTTTATCTCGGCCTTTCAGTTTGCGTTGACCCTTGCACTCTGGCCATTTCCCACGTATTGGGATTTTGAGAGAGAAAAATACGGTGCTTGGTTTCGTGCTCTAGGCCCTAGGGACGCGTGTGCATCCCTTTGCCTTTCGCAGCTCAATTGTCATTCAATACACGTTGTTCCAGATCCTTAGTTAATAGACATAATAATTACTATCCCACATTACTTTTATTTTCTGAAAAGAGTTTTGAACTGTTGTTATTCTACACTACTCATTTTTTTTCTCCTTTGCTTCGTGTTTCCCTGTGCAAGTTTGGGGTCCCTCGTACTCCTATTTCCAGATTTCATTGCTTCTGCCTTCTTCATCATGACGAAACGAGGTAAAACCCTTACTCTTTGCTTTAATATTCTTTTTGCTACATTTTGTGGTTACTTGTTTTGGGTATCCTCTATCTAGTTTTCTTGCCTAGGGGAAAATCATCCCTTGGCTTGGGTCTGGCTGTAACCCTCGCGTATTTCGTCGCATGGAGCCCCTCGAATGGGATACCTGGTTCCTCTACTCAGGGAGACCAGTCTCTACGTAGGGCCACTTCTAAGGTCGGCTCCTCCGCACAAGGAAGTCGATCATCTCGCTGCTCCAGCTCTGAAGCAAGCAAGGGGTTTCCGTTCAAGATTTGGTATAACAGTAACGAGGATTCTTCGAAAGATTCCTTTTCATGGGTTGACTCTGAGGTCGTGAAGATCTTCTCTGTTCTTACACGTTCAAGCTCTTTGTTGGGTATGGCTAACGTGATATGTCAATGTGGTCCTTGGTCTGTTAAGGTCTCACCTTGCCGTGAGGGAGAATCCATCAATCGATGGCCAACTGACCATGAGGACCCTTTCTTTTATTTTTACGAAACCCTTCCCCTCAAACTAGGCGCGAAGCTTCCTTTTACGCATTTTGAACGGTTGGTCCTGCATGCCCTAAACGTTGCTCCTACTCTGCTCCACCCGAACGGTGGGCCTTCGTAAGAGCATTCGAGCTCCTATGCGAGGATATGGGGAGGGCGCCTTCACTTGGCATCTTCTTCTAATTATTCTCAGTCCGTCGGGCAGAGAAAGTAGGATGGACTTCTTTTAGCAATCAACCAAAACAGAGATTATTGAAACCATTCCGTGAGAGTTACAAACTTTTTAAGAATCGCTTTTTTCGAGTAGCTCCCAACGATGCGGGACCTAATCTTCTGATGGATAATGCTGGGGAACCTTTCTTCCCTTATACTGGACCCCACAACCCGTCGTTTTAGTCTCGATCAACCAGGACGACTTAGAAGAGTGGGAAGCCGAGTTTGTAAAGGAGTTAGGCGATATGCCTACTCTGTTAAGTGTCGATCTCATAAAAGGCATAGGTTGGCGACTCATGTGCCTCTTTTACTTTTGTTCCTTGTGGTTTGCTAATGTATGTTTTTCCACTGTAGGTTTTTCTACTCAAGCTCTTAGGAGCCTGAAAAAAAGGGGGTGCAGTTTACGATTTCCCACAATGTTGGATCGGCCACCCAGTAGCTCCATTGTCAGCTGCTCACCTTGAGGGTGCTTCCCAACCACCTGCCGAAGATGCCTCTCGGTCGGCACCCACGATTATCTTAGACTATCCTGAGGGCTCTCCTATTCCCGTTGACACCAACCCACCCTAATGTTGGTGAAAAACATGTCGTAAAGAATGATGGTGAGGATTGAGAGCATCCCAGAAAACGCGCGGCTGGCATGGGAGCCGAGAGTCAGGCACTTGATATGGATGATGAGTAGCCTGCTCCCAAGACTAGAGGTGTTTCTGAGTCAAACACTTGGGATACGATTCTGGCCAGTCATTCCTCTAGCCCCTCAATGTGGGCTCCTTCATACCCCATAGGTCAGGTGGTTGATCAGAGTCTTGCAGTTGTTTCTGATAATTACAAAGTTAAACGACTCAAGGTCACTGGCTGCTTTGGAGCTCTACAAAGGTATGCTAGATATTCCTTGGTATTAGCCTGCGCTGCTGAAGTAGAGTTTGAGTGTTTAGAAGCTCACAACCAATCGTTGGCTGATAAAAACATGAAAGCTCATGAGGCTAATCTTAAATTGTCGACCACGTATCTGGAGGCCGAGGGTAAGTTTAACAGTTATCGGGATGCTACCACTAGTCTCCAAGAAGACTTACAACGAACCATAGTTCAAAATAAGGACCTAATGTTGGCCCAAAGAGAAATAGAAACTGCCTGTGATTATCTTCAAGTTGAAGTGGAAACCTTAAGGCGGGATAATAAGGAACTAGAGGCAGACAAGTTAGCCATTGAGGAGAAATTATCATTCGTTGAGTCGGCCCTATCGCAGGTAAAGGTGGAAAGTTTGGCGAAGGATCAAACTATCAAATCTAAAGACAACCCTTTGGCTGAGTAAGGCCTGGCGATCGTGGACCAGTTCAAGAAGAGTTTCTCTCGTGCTTTGGAGCAAGTTAAATTTCTATACCCAAATGTTGATACTTCTGAAGCTGGTCCTTTTAAAGAGATCATCAACGACGAATTAATCCTGGCTCCTTCTCTTTCCGACTCTCCCATTTCTTTACTCCTTTATTTACTCATATATGAACTCTACGTTTGTAACTGACAATATGTTGCTTCTATTTTGCTACCATGATTTTGATACTTATGTTCTCGCTATTTAGCTTTAATCAAGTTTTCGCAATTTCTCTTTATGGATGCCTTTTTTATTGAATGGCTTATGCATGTATCCCATAGTATTGGGTTATTTGAAATTAGTGAGATTGACAAAGTCTTTGATAGATCTCAGTTGATTCTCGCGTCTTGTATATTATTTATGCATTTGTTCTCAACTGTTATCATGATTGCTCAATTGCATACCTTTTGCTTGCAAGGGTTATGCATGTATCCCATAGTATTACGTTGTTTGAGAACAGTAAAATTGACAAAGTCTTTGATAGATCTCGATCGATTCCCATGCCTTGCATATTATTTATGCATTTGTTTTCGACTATTATCATGATTGCAAAATTGCATACCTTTTGATTGCAAGGGTTATGCATGTATCCCATAGTATCAAGTTGTTTGAGAACAGTGAGATTGATGAAGTCTTTGATAGATCTTGGTCGATTCTCGTGCCTTGCATATTATTTATGCATTTGTTTTCGACTATTATCATGAATGTTCAATTGCATACCTTTTGATTGCAAGGGTTATGCATGTATCCCATAGTATTGGGTTGTTTGAGAACAATGAGATTGACGAAGTCTTTGATAGATCTCGGTTGATTCTTGCACCTTGCATATTATTATTAATGGGCGGTCGTACTCGCTTTTTTAACATTCTTTTGGCTATTTCAACACCTTGGACAGACCTTCGAGTCTGATCACTTACGCTATGGGTTAGCCTCACAAAGCTGATTTTACATTTTCGCGAGTTTTTGCGTCTTTGAACCTGTGGTTTCAATATTGAAATTGGCCTTCCTATTACCTTTGCATCTTTAAATTTGGTTCCCATGACCAGCCTTATATGACCGACCTCCTACGGGTCTTTGAATTTGGTGCCTAGGACCAGCCTTATATGGGCGACTTCCTACAGATCTTTAAATTTGGTGTCCAAGACTAGCCTTATATGGTCAGCCTCTTACGAGTCTTTAAATTTGGTGCCTAAGACCAGTCTTATATGGTTGGCCTCCTACGAGCCTTTAAATTTGGTGTCTAGGACCAGCCTTATATGGCCGACCTCCTACGAGTCTTTAAATTTGGTGCCTAGGACCAGCCTTATATGGCAAGTCTCTTACGAGTCTTTAGATTTGGTGCCCAAGATCAACCTCATATGGCCGGCCTCCTACAGGTCTTTAAATTTGGTGCCCAGGACCAGCCTTATATGGCCGGCCTCCTACGGGTCTTTAAATTTAGTGCCCAGGACCAGCCTTATATGGTCGGCCTCCTATGGGTCTTTAAATTTGATGCCCAGGACCAACCTTATATGGCCGACCTCCTACGAGTCTTTGAATTTGGGTTGGCATTTGAAAAATTGACAAAGAACTGCTTTGCGTTAACCTGTGGCTTTTACATGTGACTCTTGTTGTGAATTTCAATGGTAGTACATTTGCAAATTCGCTGCGTTCCACGTCCGTGGGGTCCTTTTACCATCTAGCTGCTCCAATCGGTATGCTCATCTTCCTACCTCTTCAAACACCTTGAAAGGGACCTCCTAGCCTAGGGTTAACTTGTTATTATCTGCCATCCGCGTAATCTTAAGCAGCACCAGGTCTTGGCACTTGAATTTGCGAGATACAAGTTTTTTGTTCTGGCGTCTGGCCGCTCTGGCCTTCACCGCGTACTCCCTCACGTGAGCTATTTCTTGTGCTTCTTGCAGCAGGTATAAGTTCGCCTTCAGTTCTTCCTCATTTTTACTAGGTTGGAACAGGGCGATTCGTGGGGACGACTCTCCAATCTCCACTGGAATGACTACTTTTATGCCAAATGTCAAGCGGAAAGGTGTCTCGTTAGTGGTAGAGTGAGGCATGGTGTGGTATGAACATAGTACTTGCGGGAGTTCTTCCATCCATCTTCCCTTTGCCTCCTTTAAACGCTTTTGCAAACCCCTTAGGATGACTTTATTGGCTGGCTCGGCCTGTCCATTGGATTGGGGATGGTCTACTAATGTGAAGAGTTGTTTGATTTTCAACTGTTTACAGAACTCAGCTGTAGACTGGGATGCGAATTGTGTTCCATTGTCTAATACGATTTCAGCCGGCAAGCCGAAACGACAAATGATTTTTTTCCAGTAGAAGCGTTTTATCCTTTCTACTGAGATCATGGCAATCGGCTTCGCCTCCACCCATTTAGTAAAGTAGTCGACTGCTATAATTAAGAATTTGATCTGCCCTGGAGCTGTCGGGAAAGGGCCTAAGATATCCACCCCCCACTTATAGAATGACCATGGTGATGTGATCGAGTGTAATTGTTTTGGGGGTGCATTGTGTGCTTCTGCGAACCTTTGGCACTTGTCGTATTTCTTTACATATTCCATGTAGTCATGCTTCAGAGTTGGCCAATAATAACCAGCCCTAGCAATTTTGCTTGCTAGAGCTCGGCCTCCTATGTGGGTACCACATACACCTTCATGGGCTTCTCGGATTACATAGTTGGACTCTCCCTCGTCTATACATCTGAGCAATAGGAAGGAGAAACCTCTTCGATACAATTGTTTCTCGATGAGGGTGTATTTGGAGGCTTCTCTAGCCATCTTCTAGCTTTGCTTGGATTGGCGGGGAGTCGGTCTTCCTTGAGGTACTCCAAGAGTGGGATCATCCATGTTCCCTTCTTCTTTACACACCAAATCTCTTGTTGGTCCACCATCGGTGTGCGTAGGCTTTCATGAATGACCGACTTCTATTGTCCTTTCTTCTGAGTGTTGGCCAACTTTGACAACAAATCCGCTCTTCCATTCTGGTCCCTTAGCACATGTAAGAGTGTAAATTTATCAAAGGTGGCCGCCACCTTGGTTGCTCGTTTCCATACTTAATCAGTTGGGGGGTCTCTCGCCTGATATTTTCCATTTACCTACCCTGTCACTAGCTTAGAGTCACTCTTGACCATTAGAATTTTGGCTTCTAACTCCCACACTAGTCTCATACCGACCAATAGAGCCTCATACTCAGCCTGGTTATTGCTGACTTTGAATTCAAAATGCAGGGACTACTCAATAAGGACTCTGTCCGGACCTTCCAATATTATCCCTACCCTACTCCTAGTTTGGTTAGATGATACGTCCACAGAAAGGAACCACTCTCCATCCTCACCGATCAACAGGTCGACAGGAGTTAGCTCCATAATGAAGTTGGCCAGCGCTTGTGCTTTTGACGTGCCCTCTCTTCTCAAAGGAAATGTTGAATTTTGACAACTGTACACTCCAAGCCACCATCCTCCCGCCCAAGTCCGGTTTTCGCAACACTTGGCGGATGGGAAGGTCTGTCCGAACAACTATTTGGTAGCCCTGGAAATAGGGATGCTGTCTCTACAAGGTGATCACCCAAGTGAAAGTGGCCTTCTCTATCCTTTGGTACCTCCTTTCTACCCCCTGTAGGACTTTACTTGTGAAGTAAATCGAGTGTTGCTTCCCCTCCTTCTCTTGGATTAGTGCAGCGCTAACTACAGCTTCAGATACAAATATGTATAAGTAAAGAGGAGTACCTGGAGTGGGACGAGTGAGAACTTGGGGGGCAGCCAGCATGGCCTTCAGCCAGAGGAAAGCTTCTTCGCACTTTATTGTCTAGACGAAGTTCTCTCCCTTCTTTAGCATGCCAAAAATGGGCATGGCCGTCTCTACCGCCTGAGATATGAAATGAGATAAGGCCGTTATCCTCCCCATAAGCTGCTGAACCTCTTTTACACTCTAAGGGCTCCTCATGCTAATTATGGCCTGGCACTTCTCTAGGTTGGCTTCTATTCCTCTCTCGGTCAGCATGAACCCTAAGAATTTTCCCGCCTGAATGCTGAATGAGCACTTTTCTATGTTCAGTTTAAGTTGGTGTTTTCTCAAAATGATGAATACCCTTTCAAGGGCAGCACAATGTTCTCCTGCCACTGCAGATTTCACCACCATATCGTCCACATACACCTCAACATCGCAGTCGATTACATCTTTGAATATTTTATCCATCAGGCGCTGGTAAGTCGCCCCGACGTTCTTGAGGCTGAAAGGCATAACCTTATACCAGAAGGCACCAACATCCATTATGAAGGCAGTCTTCTCTTCGTCCCTAGGATGCATCTAGATTTGGTTATAGCTCAAATATGCATCCATAAAGCTTAGAAGAGCGAAACCCGAGACTCCGTCTACCAATCAGTTGATGCTGGGTAGAGGATAAGGGTCCTTGGGGCAAGCCTTGTTTAGGTCGGTATAATCTGTACACATCCTCCACTTCCCGCTGGCCTTCTTGACCATGATAACGTTGGCCAGCCATGTTAGGTACTGCACCTCTCTTACAAATCCGAATGCCAGTAGTTTATTCGTCTCCTCCTACACAGCCTTCCACTTCTCCTCACCTTGCTTACGTTTCTTCTAAATGACCAGTTTAGCACCCGGTGAAACAGCTAAGCGCTGGCACATGAACTCCGAGTTTATGCTGGGCATATCGTCCGTGGTCCAAGCCAAAACATCGCTATTATGCTTGAGTAAGTTCACGAGGGAGACCTCCTCCTCCCAACTTAGCATCGTACCTATCTTCATCCTTTGGGTATCGGATGGTCCTACTTGGACTTCCTTCAGATCCTCGACAAGGTGGGGTCTTTCATGCTCGTAAGCGACATCGGGTCTAGATCCAAACCCAAGATGTCGATGGCCAATAGGATAAGACGGGGAGGTTGAGACCCCACCTTTAAGCTTTCTTCGTAACACCTCCTAGCCAAAAGGGAGCTGCCCAAACACTCCCTACTTCCTACCCGATCGAGAATTTCATGCACATATGCCAGGTGGATACGATCACTCCCGGCCTATTCAAGGTTGGTCATCCCATGATGATATTGTAGGATGCGTCCACGTCTACTACTGTATACAGCACCGGGATGCATCTAATACTAGAGCTCTCTCCAAACACATTCTCTAGTTCAATAACCCCTTTAACGGGTACCTGTTCGCCCGCAAAACCATAAAGAGTTCTTGAACATTCGTTCAACTTGGATAACAGCAACCTCAATTTCTGGTAAGTTGACCAGTATAGAATGTTGGCAGAACTGTCCTAGTCTACAAGGACTCACTCTATTTTATATTTCGTCGCCACTACGGATATAACCATTGGTTCGTCGTGATTGGGTAGACTGTATCTCAGGTCACTGTCATTGAAAGTGATCACCAGGTCGGGTGTTACGTTTCTCCCTGCGAGTACGGTTTGTACCGCACGTCCTTCTCTCCTTTTGGTTGAGTCCTTTAAGGGGAGTGATATACTTCCCCTAGATATAGTGGCGATTGTGCCACGATGCCAAGTAGTAGCTATTTGCCTTGATCTACTTCTCTCCCTCTACTCCTCGGCCGGATGCTCAGTCGCTCGGCTAGCACTCCTCTGGCCCTCCTCCTTATTTCCTTTATCGGCTGATTGTTCGTCGCAGACCTCTCTACCTCAATGCTGAACATACCGTCCAAGATGACCTTCCTGAATCAATTTTTCAATCTGCATTTGTAGAGTCTGGCACTCCTCTGTAGAGTGGCCGTGGGCCCGATAGAATTCGCACCAAACGTCTCGGTTAGGACCCATTACTCGTCCCTTCACCTCCCGAGGAAACTCCAGCAGATGTGTGTGACATATTTCACGTAAGATTTGTGTCCTCTTCTCCTTTAAGGGAGTGAAAATTTGGGGGGGGGCGAGTCACGTGTTCGCGATTGTGCCTGGCGCTTGGCATCTCCTTTTTGCCGGGCTCCCTAGACCCTAGGTTTGGATTCCTTGGGGGTAGGGAGACGCTTAGCCTCCATTTGTTTTGCCTGGTCCTCTTTAGCCTCGGTGTGCTTCTCAGCCCGTGTGTGAATCTCCTCCATGCTAGATGGCATCCTCAATGCCAACGTGTCACTAAACTAGCCAACCCTCAGTCCCTTCTGAAAAGCTTTGACGAAAAACTTCTGGTCAGGATCATCCACCCGAACGGTTGCATTGTTGAAACGAGCCAAATAGCTCTTTAAGCTTTCTCCCTTCGTCTGCTTGATGCAAACAGGTCGACTACTTTGAGTCGTTTCACTCTATTGGCTACGAACTGTGATACAAATGAGCCAGCCAGGTCGTTGAAAGAACGAATGGCCCGGGCCGGTAAAGTAGTTATCAAATGCATGGCCACTCCCCACTAGGTACCGGGAAATAGCTTGTAGCTGAGCTGATCGTTCCCTCCGCTAATATACATTTGTGTCTGGAATGCTTCCAGGTGAGCGTGGGGATATTGAGTTCCATCAATGGTTCTACCACTATTTCTCTAAAATTTGGAGAGATAGGAGTGTTGTCAATCTCCTCGTTAAAGGGTTTCCCCCAAAAGGGTTGGATATGGGTCACCTCTGGCACGACTTCTCCTCTCCTTTCCGCTGCTGCCGCCTTCATCATGGCAATTTGCTGACGGAGCTCCTCGTCTTGTTGTTTGACCATCCTCATTGCTTCGAAGTGACGTTCTTTCGCCTAGCGATGTCGCTCTTCTACCTCTGCTTATCGTTGCTCTACCTCCGCGTTGAGCCGTGATTGCTCCTCGCTGCGTGCTTGGAGCAAAGCTGTCGTCCTAAGTAGCCTTTGCAAAGTGTCTTCCTCTCCTTCATTAGTGGAGATCGCTTGATTTCTAGTCACCGGCATTGTTTTCAACACTTGGTCTCTCGTTTTTAGTGGGCGTCGGGATTAGTTTTTACTGAGTCCCACGGTAGGCGCCAATGTTCTTTCCTAAACACGAGTACAATACTCTTTTATTTCGTGCTCTTTCATATGTGTGTGTGTATATATATATATATAACTTGATAGGGATTCCACATCACCAAACAAAGGTACCTAACACGTTAGAGGCAAAACGACGCTACAAAACCGGTATTCTGACATGTCAGGCGCAGGGCTTCTCTGCTTTGAAAAGGTATAATGTAGCATATGATAGTTCATACGTACGAACTCTCGGTTGGTTAGGCCGACTGGTACACTAGTAATGATACTTCCTAATTCCTCCCCCCCCCCACATACATACAAGATGCAAATAATAAAGGTGGGGAAGGAGAAACATAACTTCTACTAGTCTTGCACTCTCTCACTATCGTGATTTCCCTGTCAACCACCACCACCATCGCCCTCTACTCACAAATTTTCTGTCACACTCGCACAAACATCTCTAGTAAGCAACCTCTTGCATAGTCTTAGTGCTCAAGCATAGGGGCTATTCCTATTTAAAGGAAGGAAAAAGGCTCAGACTGATGAAGAGTCGTGCATGTTCTCATGCTCCTTTAGGATAGACCGAGGTCTCGCCCCTCAAGCATGCCATGTGGTGCCCCTCCCTAAGTGACATGACACCTGCGTGTGAATCCATAAAACCTTGGGACAACATACTCCTAAGACTTACGTTTCGATATTTTGCAACTTTCTTACCCCCAACTTTCTGGTAGTTGAGCTAATATATTGCTCTATCCCTCAAACAATCTAGCCTTGGTGCTCACAATCTTTAAGTTTGGAGGGTTGTGTACCTTTATAGCTCGATCGTCGAGTTATGATGTCGATATATCCTTCAGACACCTTAGCCTTGACGCTCATAAGCTTAAGGTTGTGGTTTTGTATATCTTCATAGCTTGATCCCCAAGTTATGATGTTGATATATCCCTTAATCCTAGTCTTGTCACTCATTAGCTTAAGGCTAAGGGGTTGTGTACCTCCATAGTCTCAAGCTATGTTGTGCTCTAGTATCCATAGTCTCAAGCTATGTTGTGCTCTAGTATATTGACAATTGAGTCATAACAAGGAGCGAGAACCAAGCTATGAACACATATCAGGAACTCCATTGTGCAGTTAGCCTAGGTACCTCAACCCATGGAGAAGATACCCCACTTTACTACAACGTCCTAATGGCTCCCTCTCTCTAACTTTAAATATCCCAAAAATGATCATATGCCTTAATTCAAGGAGACAACCACCTGTGACAAAGTAGAACATTATCGTTGTAAAAAGCATATACATATATGCTTTAATGGTATAAGAGTAACCAATCTAATTTTCCCTTTTTGAATGCTTTAATACAGGCTATCTCTAGAACCTAGGCTATCAAGACTAGAGACAGTTTATATGAGAACAAATTTTTTGAAGAAGATTGCAAGTACACCTTTCAAAAATTGCTCGTCAAGATTGAACCATAATTCTATGGCATTATCAATATATAGTATTTTTGTGCAAGATGGAGGTGTTAGGTTCAAGTGATCCACGAGACAACCATTATGTTGTAATATTTCTGAGCATCAAATTTGGGATTAGATGAATAAGGAGCAAGAATTGAGTCATTAATGAATTTGATTTTATTTTTGAAAAATAAAGCTTGCTTTATTGCACGACTCCGTGTATGATAACTAGAGTCATCAAGAGGGGTGATATAAGAACAAACTCCAAGTTTTCGCCACGGTGAGGATATAATAGGCTCAAAGGGTTCTGTGAGTGGTCTTGGGAGCCATTGGTAAAAGGCTAATGTTCTACCACGAAAGCTCAAAGTTGAAGTTTGAGAAGAGAAGAGATAAGCATAAGGTATGATAGTCTGATATTGTATTTTATTGACTGAAAAAGATGGCGATACAAATTTGTATACCATTACTAAAAAAAATTTAAAATTTGTTATAAAATAATTAGTTACAAAATTTTAAAATCAATAGTTATTTTGTAGTTAATTTCTAGTAAAAATAATTAGTTACAAAATTACTATAATGTTGATGATAGCATGAAATAAGTAGTAAATTAGTTAAGAAAATAATCTTAGTTAATTTGTAATATATTTTTAAAATTTATAATTATTTTCTAATTAATTTGTAGTAATATGAAATATAAATGAGTATAATTTAAATTTGTAGAAAAAATAAAATTCTAGTTAATTAATTAAGATTTAACTATTAATTTAAATGATAATTAAAATTAATAAAAAAATCAACTTAACTAATTTCTCACAAAATTAACCGTCTTAACTAATTTATTTAGGAACTGATAAAACTTTTAGTCCTGTCACAATCACCTAATTTGACTTGCCGTTGCCACAACCTTGTTGACTTCTAAATAACTCATTAAATTAATCATCCTACCCGCGAAAAAAAAAATCACACTATTTAAACCAACTTTTGTCAAACTTCAAGTTCGATCTCCCAAAATTGGACTTTGACGGGAAGAACGTTAAAATTCACTTAACTATATGACGTGACTTGAAAAACATCATATTATATATGTTTAATAAAATAACTTAGTTCTATGTGTCATTGTAGTCGGAATAGGAATCAGTTGCGGCATGCCCTCACGTTAATGGGTTAATGTTAATTGTGGTCACACTCACATGGAGAGTGGAATGGGGCAAGTAATGTCATGCTTCAACGATGGATGACATGATGGAGAGATTTAGAACAAGGAGAGAAATAACAACGATAACGACCGGTTTTTTGTGAAGAATATGGTGGCGGTATTATAAAGTGGGAAAAAAATGTAGAGAATCATGTGGTAAATTACAGAGAATGAGATTCTTCCTTACTTTCTCCTCCCTTCTTTTTTATCTACTTTTTACTTTTTTTTTTTTCTATGGCAAGGAAGATGAGATACTTGAAAAAAGTGAATGGGAATTTAGGTTATTCAAAAATGATTTTCAAAACTATTTTTTGAGATTTATTTTTAATTTTCAATATCTATTACCTTCAATTATGAATTACAATTGAAAAAGAAATTGAAAACATTTTAAATTTATCCAAAAACATAATTATATATGTTTGATTTTAAGTTTCTCCAAGAGATATACATGACATTAAAAATTATTGTACTATCTTAATTTTAAGCGCATTCATACACATCTTAAACCGAATACAAATACTTATCATTTAAATCGAAGATACACTTCTTGACATATTATAACTTAATCAAAGCATAATCATATCTCACTAGTACGTAACCCATAGGTAATTGTATATTATAAATAAAGGGATATACGTTAAAAGTGAGACTTCACTTTCATCCCTTTGACTCCTTTGAATCACTCACGGACTTGAATTAAGAAATATCCTTTCAAGTATCACCCCATGCTACTTCAAAGAAGTTGAGACTAAAGGAATAAGAAGGATGATCACACTCAAATGCTCTTGTCATATGTTACATACTACTTCGCAATTGAATAGTTTGTAATAGGTACAATTATATATAGTAGTTTCTTCAACTCTAATTATTTAATGTAATTTATTTGAGTGTTAAAACCAAACAAAAATTCAAGATGAAGAGGGCTTTTCTACACCCCACCCAAAAAACTTAACTCTCTTGCCACTCATTTTGGGCCATGGCAGTTTAGATTTCTAAAAGGAATTGTAACGTGAGGCAAAAAGATGAACTGTCTCTGTTGCTCTTTTTGGGCGACCACAGCAATTTCCCCTCTTTTTTAGTGATTCATTTGCTAACATAGAACGGCCATCATTTTTGTCCGTAATCCGCATAATAATAATACATGGCACAGAAGATTAGAAGGTTTTAGTCTTTTTAAAAAAATGAAAAATACGATACGATTAAATAATATCAAAATTTTTATGCAACTTTCTTTTGGTTTTTGGTACAGGAATAGGTAAAATTAATTGAAAACAGCAATTGATTAAACCTTCAAATTATAGAAAGCACTTTCCGGGATATCAATTATGTGGTTGGCCTTTATTATAGTCGTAGAATCGAAGATAAAAGGAGAGAGAGAGAACACAACCGTGTTATATATAATAATAGTAAAGATTAAAGCATCTTTTTCTTTTCTATTTTTTTTTTCTTCTTTTGCATGAAAGCTTTGACATATGTGCGTCATGATGCCGGTAGCTTGACGGGAATCATCTTCCAACCAAAAATGACTCACAAATTTGCCCTTCCTAAAACAATTAGCACATTTGTTATTATTTTAACAGTATAAGAAAATGTAATAACAATATGAAAATTTAAAATTTTGTATATACTATTCAAAGTTTTTCCTATTAAATCGACTCTATTAGACTCTCTTGACACTTTAGTCGCCTTTCTTTAATGAGAAATACATGTTTACAAATTTAGGAGTTTTTGTTGAAATTTTATCAAGGAGTGTGGAATTATTTTACAAAATAATTTTTAAAATAAAAAATGAGAAGATAATTAAACAAGTTGTAATTCAGTTTCTTATAAAGGGCCCCGTTACGGTTTAAATTTTTAATTTTAGTTACAAATTTAGTAAAGTTGAAATTCAACTATAAATATTTCATATTTATTATGCAAAAATCTGGATGTAAAATTAAAATTATAAATTCAATTTTAATTATATTATATTATTTTTTTGACCAACAATGTTATTCAACATTAACTAACAACAAGATACACACCTCAACAAAATGGAGTAGCAGAAAGGAAGAATAGGACGATCATGAACATGGTGAGATGCATGCTGAAGGATAAACAATTGCCCGGAGAATTTTTGGCAGAAGCTATTGCCACTATTGTGTATATTTTGAATAGGTGTCCAACAAAAAGTGTTTATGATAAAACACTAGAAGAAGTTTGGAGTGGAAGGAGGCCCTCAATCCGACATCTCAGAATTTTTGGGTGTATAACATATGCCCACGTACCTAATCAACTTAGAAAGAAGCTTGATGACAAAGGAGAGAAGTGCATCTTCATTGGTTACAACACCAACTCAAAGGCGTACAAGCTCTATAATCCAGTGACAAAGAAGGTAATTATAAGCAGAGATGTGACCTTTGATGAAGAAAGAATGTGGAATTGGTCTTCCAAAGCTCAAAAAGAGCCTGCAGTAATTCCAGAAAATTACGAAGAAAAGAATGGACATGTAGATCCAACACTTGATGAGCCAGAAACATCAAGCAGACCACAAAGGCAACAAAGACTACCAGCCCGATTGGAGGACTATGTTGTGGGTAATTGTAGCACCCCAAAACTGTCCGGCCCAAACAACCACAGTTGACTTTCCTTTAACTGATAACAATAAAATCCTGAAGATTCTATATGTTATCAACAAACAACCACAAGTTGGCTTTCCCTTAACCGATAACGATAAAATCCTAAAGATTTTATACGTTATCAACAACGGCAAGAAGGGTGGCCAAAGCGTTGACTACCTCTAACAACTATGGCAATTGTCACCATAACAGATAAAAAAATATTCTCTCATCCCAAGAATCAGGGGATAAACATGTTAGCTATTCAAAATTCAAATATAAAATATTCTCTCATCCCAAGAATCAGGGGATAAACCTGTTAGATATTCAAAATTCAAATATAAAATATAATAAAATATTCTCTCATCCCAAGAATCAGGGGATAAACTTGTTAGCTATTCAAAATTCAAATATAAAATATAATAAAATATTCTCTCATCAAGAGAGAGGTCCAAGCCCATTTCGCAACCTATATAAGACTTCACCGCAAATGAGCAGGGGCCGGAGATTTTTCTACGGGGTGGAACGAAATTTTCCACCAGAAAGCCAGAAGAGTGAGAAGGCAGGAAGTCTGAGAAAGCATCCTGGACAAAGAAGAGAAGACTAACACGGCAGTACCAAGGTTAGTAAGAATCTCCTCCCCTTTTTTTATTAGACTTAGGTTGATGAAACTAGAAAATACCGAATTAAACCCATACATCATTCCACTGCCTATTTCTCTTCTCTCCCAAACTCTTCTTTTCCAAATCAGTCATGGCCGAGTTCATCTCGGCCATTGGCTAAGCCTACCCTAGGAAACCATGCCAGAACTACGTAGACTTTGATTCCTCGAATCCGAGGTACGTAGGCACAGGAGGTACACTCCTATCAAGTCTATTCCCCCAAACCAAACCACCCCTCCAAACATGGGATTCCATTAAGACATTAGAGAATATTTTGTATTGCCAAATCTAAGAATATATGACATTACCATCTTTGCCCACACTGAAACCTTAGTAAACCCAAAAGCCAGTCTTAGGTAACTGTTAAATAACAGGCATGCTGGGGGCACCTTGGGCTCCCGGTGTATAACCAACTTCCGAACTCATTCATCTGGTTCCAGACCAAACCTTATCCCCCACCTTGGTTTTCCAGCGTTCCTAATCAAAATGTTGGTGGCGACTCCTCTCGAGGCCGAATTGATTTCGACCTCCCTTTAATTTTCCCTTTTCGGCGTCATCACAAATCTGGTTGTGACAGTAATGACAATGACCCATCTGATGAGGAAATTATCAATTTTTCTTTATTTGCAAATTGTGAACCAGTGATATTTGAAGAAGTTGCAAGTGATCGAAATTGGAGAAAAGCAATGGATGAAGAAATTTATGCCATTGAAAAAAATCAAACGTGGGAGCTGACAGACTTACCAGGATATAAAAGGCCAAATGGAGTAAAGTGGGTGTACAAGACTAAGTACAAGACTAAGTACAAGCCTAGTGGAGAAATAGATCATTTTAAAGCAAGGTTAGTAGCAAAAGGATACAAGCAGAAGCCAGGTATTGATTATTTTGAGGTATTTGCTCCTGTAGCGAGATTAGATACAATTCGTATGCTTATCTCTCTATCAGCTCAAAATAATTGGAAAATTCATCAAATGGATGTTAAGTCTGCTTTCCTAAATGGTACTTTAGAAGAAGAAGTCTATGTTGAACAACCTGCTGGATATGAGATTGGAGGCAAAGAAGATAAAGTCTATAAGCTAAAGAAAGCATTGTATGGCTTGAAGCAGGCACCCAGAGCGTGGTACAAGAAGATTGATTCTTACTTTTTGCAGAATGGTTTTCAAAGATGCCCGTTTGAACATACTCTATATATTAAATTTGTTGACCCTAGTGATATTCTTATTGTGTGCCTTTATGTTGATGATTTAATCTTTACTGGCAACAATTCAAAGATGATTGCAGAATTCAGGGAGGCCATGATTAGATGCTTTGAAATGACAAATTTGGGCCTGATGTCTTATTTTCTTGGCATTGAGGTCATTCAACAGGTTGATGGAATTTTCATTTCTCAAGAGAAGTATGCTGCAGACATTTTAAAAAAATTCAAAATGGAGAATTCAAAACCAATCTCAACACCTATTGAAGAAAAGTTGAAGTTGAAAAGAGATAGCGATAAAAGAAGAATTGATTCAACATACTACAAGAGTTTGATTGGAAGTCTCAGATATCTGATAACTACTAGACCAGATATAGTGTTTGGAGTAGGATTGCTCAGCAGATTTATGGAAGAGCCACGTGCATGTCATTTACAAGGAGCAAAAAGAATCCTGAGATATATTAAAGGTAATTTGACTGAGGGGATTTTTTATGATAATAATTATAATATAAAGCTAGTTGGATACACAGATAGTGACTGGGCAGGAGATATTGAGACAAGAAAAAGCACGTCAGGGTATGCATTTCATCTAGGCACTGGAGCAGTAGCATGGTCTTTGAAGAAACAACCAACAATTGCACTTTCAACAGCCGAGGCAGAATACATAGCTGTAACAAGTTGTGCTACACAAGCAATATGGATGAGAAGGATCCCTGAAGCAATGCATCAAAAGCAAAATACTCCCATAATGATTTTTTGTGATAATAAGTCTGCAATTGCACTTTCAAGAAACCTAGTTTTTCATGGGCGGTCCAAGCTCATAGACATTCGGTTTCATAAAATTCGAGAATGGGTAATTGAAAAAGAAGTTGTTATTGAATACTGTCCAACTGAAGAACAAGTTGTAGATATTTTTACAAAACCATTGAAAGGAGAACTGTTTTATAAGTTGAAGAAAATGCTCGGAATAATTAGTGTGCATACTTGATTTAATGGAAGCAATGTTAGAAGTAAATAAATCAAGTATATATGCACGACTAATATTTACTGTTGATTGAGTCAAAGCATTTTAGTTTAATGTTTCTTTATTTGATTTTCTGTTGTCCACATTTAGAATTATGTTATTAATGTGTGGGGTAGTTTCCAACTTCCCGATTTCATTATTTGATTTTCTGTTACCCACATTTAAGATTATGCTATTAGTGTGTGGGATAGTTTCCAACTTTCTAGATTTAGTAGTTATAGAGTCAAGCCTATAAATTTGGCTCTCTTGGGATTGTTACTATACCACAACAAAATCAAGTTTGAGATAAAAGAATATATTGAGAAGATATTCTCTCTTTCTCTCTTGCTTTTCACAATATATGCGTGTGAGTATTATTTTTTGTCAAAATATTATGTCCCACTGATATCAAATTGGTATCGAGCAATTTCATGTCAAGAATTGATATAACTAGTAACATGACTCGTGCTTAGCACGTGATATCAGTGGGACATAATTTTTTTAACAGAAAATAATACTCACATGCATATATTGTGGAAAGCAAGAGAGAAAGAAAGAATATATTCTTTTATCTCAAACTTGATTTTTGTGGTGTGGTAACAATCCCAAGAGAGCCAAATTTATAGGCTTGACTCTATAACTACTAAATCTAGAAAGTTGAAAACTATCTCACACACTAACAACATAATCCTAAATGTGGGTAATAGAAAATCAAATGATAAAATCGAGAAAGTTGGAAACTAAATTAAAATGCTTTGACTCAATCAACAGTAAATATTAGTCGTGCATATATACTTGATTTATTTACTTCTAACATTGCCTCCCTTAAATCAAGTATGCACAGTAATTATTATTCCGAGCATTTTCTTCAACTTATAAAACAATTCTCCTTTCAGTGGTTTTGTAAAAATATCTGCAACTTGTTCTTCAGTTGGACAATATTCAATAACAGCTTCTTTTTCAACTACCCATTCTTGAATTTTATGAAACCGAATATCTATGTGCTTGGGCCGCCCATGAAAAACTGGGTTTTTTGAAAGTGCAATTGTAGACTTATTATCACAAAAAATCATTGTGGGAGTATTTTGCTTTTGATGCATTGCTTCAAGGATCCTTCTCATCCATATTCCTTGTGTAGCACAACTTGTTACAGTTATGTATTCTACCTCGGCTGTTGAAAGTGCAATTGTTGGTTGTTTCTTCGAAGACCATGCTACTGCTCCAGTAGTGCCTAGATGAAATGCATACCCTGACGTGCTTTTTCTTGTCTCAATATCTCCTGCCCAGTCACTGTCTGTGTATCCAACTAGCTTTATATTATAATTATTATTATAAAAAATCCCCTCAGTCAAAGTACCTTTAATATATCTCAGGATTCTTTTTGCTCCTTGTAAATGACATGCACGTGGCTCTTCCATAAATCTGCTGAGCAATCCTACTCCAAACACTATATCTGGTCTAGTAGTTATCAGATATCTGAGACTTCCAATCAAGCTCTTGTAGTATGTTGAATCAATTCTTCTTTCAGAGCTATCTCTTTTCAACTTCAACTTCTCTTCAACAGGTGTTGAGATTGGTTTTGAATTCTTCATTTTGAATCTTTTTAAAATGTCTGCAGCATACTTCTTTTGAGAAATGAAAATTCCATCAGCCTGTTGAATGACCTCAATGCCAAGAAAATAAGACATCAGGCCCAAATCTGTCATTTCAAAGCATCTAATCATGGCCTCCCTAAATTCTGCAATCATCTTTGGATTGTTGCCAATAAAGATTAAATCATCAACATAAAGGCACACAATAAGAATATCACTAGGGTCAACAAATTTAATATATAGAGTATGTTCAAACGGGCATCTTTGAAAACCATTTTGTAAAAAATAAGAATCAATCTTCTTGTACCACGCTCTGGGTGCCTGCTTTAAGCCATACAATGCTTTCTTTAGCTTATAGACTTTATCTTCTTTGCCTTCAATCTCATATCCAGCAGATTGTTCAACATAGACTTCTTCTTCTAAAGTACCATTTAGGAAAGCAAACTTAACATCCATTTGATGAATTTTCCAATTATTTTGAGCTGATAGAGAGATAAGCATACGAATTGTATCTAATCTTGCTACAGGAGCAAATACCTCAAAATAATCAATACCTGGCTTCTGCTTGTATCCTTTTGCTACCAACCTTGCTTTAAAATGATCTATTTCTCCACTAGGCTTGTACTTAGTCTTGTACACCCACTTCACTCCAATTGGCCTTTTATCTCCTGGTAAGTCTGTCAGCTCCCACGTTTGATTTTTTCAATGGCATGAATTTCTTCATCCATTGCTTTTCTCCAATATTGATCACTTGCAGCTTCTTCAAATGTCACTGGTTCACAATCTGCAAATAAAGCAAAATTGATAATTTCCTCATCAGATAGGTCATTGTCATTACCCACAACATAGTCCTCCAATCTGGCTGGTAGTCTTTGTTGCCTTTGTGGTCTGCTTGATGTTTCTGACTCATCAAGTGTTGGATCTACATGTCCATTCTCTTCTTCATAATTTTCTGGAATTACTGCAGGCTCTTTTTGAGCTTTAGAAGACCAATTCCACATTCTTTCTTCATCAAAGGTCACGTCTCTGCTTACAATTACCTTCTTTGTCACTAGATTATAGAGCTTGTATGCCTTTGAATTGGTGCTGTAACCAATGAAGATGCACTTCTCTCCTTTGTCATCAAGCTTATTTCTAAGTTGATTAGGTACGTGGGCATATGCTATACACCCAAAAATTCTGAGATGTCGGATTGAGGGCCTCCTTCCACTCCAAGCTTCTTCTGGTGTTTTATCATAAACACTTTTTGTTGGACACCTATTCAAAATATACACAGTAGTGGCAACAGCTTCTGCCCAAAATTCTCTGGGCAATTGTTTATCCTTTAGCATGCATCTTACCATGTCCATGATTGTCCTATTCTTCCTTTCTGCTACTCCATTTTGTTGAGGAGTGTATCTTGTTGTTAGTTGATGTTGAATTCCATGTTGGTCAAAAAAATCTGCACAGGCAAGATACTCTTGGCCTCTGTCTGTCCTTAGTGCTTTAATTCTGCAACCACTTTGTTTTTCTACAAATTCCTTAAATGACTTAAAGGCATCAAAGGCTTCTGATTTCTGTTTCAAAAAATACACCCAGGTTTTTCTGCTAAAATCATCAATAAAGGTAATGAAGTACCTGCTATCACCATGTGTTGGTATCTCAACCATGCATAAATCTGAATGGACTATTTCCAATGGCTTTTTTGCTCTCCAAGACTTCCCAGTTGGAAAAGACCCTCTATGCTTCTTTGCAATTTCACAAGTCTCACATACACCCTTAGGAATATTTATAATAGGCAAACCAGATACATATTCTTTTTTAGATAAATAATTCAATCCAGAAAAGTGGTAATGTCCAAAGCGCATGTGCCATAACCAATCATTATTTGGTATAAAAGAACTCAAGCAAGATAATTTTTTGTGATCAACTTTTTAAGGGAACAGGCGATTAGGAGTCATTTTTACCTTAGCAACAAATCTCTCACTTTTGTCAATCAAGGTATAGTAGTCATTGAGAATCTGCATGTTGTAGCCTTTTTCTAATAATTGTCCCATACTCAACAAGTTGTGATGAAGACCAGGAGCATAGAAAACATCAGAGATGAAATTTTGAGAACCATCCTTCAATTTGATAGCAATTCTGCCTTTCCCCAAAATTGGAATATTTGTATTATTTCTGAATTTCACGGTAGATTTTACCGTTTCATTTAGTGAGGAAAATAACTCCTTTCTTCCACACATGTGGTTGCTGCAGCCTGTATCTAGATACCAAATATCTCCATCGCCTGCAAAATTATCTGTTGCTGGAAGTAAAGTTTGTGGATTATCAGAACTCTCACCAGTATGTTGATACTGGTTTTCTGCTATATTTGCCTGTTGTTTGAATCTACAATTTGCAGCTATGTGCCCGAACTTTCCACAGTGGTAGCAATTGAAATTTGTCCTTTCTTGGGAGTTGTTGCTTCTTCCTTTTTCATAGTTGGTAGATCTGAAATTGTGTCCACCTCTTCCTTGATTAGGTGGTCTGAAATTGTTGTCTTTCCATTGTTGATTGGAATTATAATGACCTCTTCCTTTGAAATTGCCACGACCTCTACCTATGGAATTTCTATTTCCACCTTCACGAGCTTTACTATCTTCACTTTGGTTGGATTTTGCTGTATTGGTAAAATTTACTTGACTCTTCAAGACTTCTTCATTTTCTTTTTCAGTTTTCTCCAACATTCTACTCACATGGCTTTCAATGCTACCTTGCAATTCTGCAACTGTCATGGTGTCTATGTCGTGGGCTTCAACTATTGTAGTCATCACATGATCAAACTTCATTGGCATGGTGCGTTCATTTTCTCCACCACCTTGCTTTCGGGGATGTCTTCTCCATACACCCTCATCTTTGTTGACAAGATTTGTTACTCGTGAGAAATATCGTTCCACGGTTTCGCACTGGACATTTCATATCTTTCATATTCTCGACGCATGGATTGCAGTTTGGATTTTGGGCTTTTGCTACTCCTTTCTATGACAACTTCAAAAATGTCCCACGCTTGTTTGGCTGTCTTGGCATTTGCTATTTTGCCAAAAATTGAATAATCTACACCTTGGTGAATTTGCAATAAGCGCCAACCGATCCTTCCTTTGAGCAAAGATCATCGACTCCTTGTTGTAAGTTTGGTTCAATAAAGTCCCAAATATTGTGAGCTTTCAAATGGATGGATATTAACAATACCCAATAGTTATAATCCAATTTTCCATCTAATTTGGGACCAGACCAAACAATATTGTAATTTGTGGCCATCTCTCTTTCTCAAAAAAATTTGGCAAAGTGAGAACTCTCTTGTTCCTCACACACTCAATAATTTTTTTGAAACTAACCAGCTCTGATACCAATTTGATATCAGTGGGACATAATTTTTTTAATAGAAAATAATACTCACACGCATATATTGTAGAAAGCAAGAGAGAAAGAGAGAATATATTCTTTTATCTCAAACTTGATTTTTATGGTATGGTAACAATCCCAAGAGAGCCAAATTTATAGGCTTGACTCTATAACTACTAAATCTAGAAAGTTGGAAACTATCCCACACATTAACAACATAATCCTAAATGTAGGTAACAGAAAATCAAATAATAAAATCAGAAAAGTTGAAAACTAAATTAAAATACTTTGACTCAATCAACAGTAAATATTAGTCGTATATATATACTTGATTTATTTACTTCTAAAAGCAAGTATCTTAAAAATAAAAAATATTTAAATAAATTTTGGTGATAATGCTTTTGTTGCACATAACAAAACATCACTACTTCAAAGATAGCTGATGGTTTGCTTTCATATGTCTCTAATTTATGATGTTTCAGAAGTCTTGAAGAATGTTATACAACTGTCATTTCCAAGTCCAAATATTGTCTGGAGAATTGATTATAAACATGTGTATAATGTTGTGCAAATTAAGTTTATCATGTGGTAACAAACTCTTAATTTAGTGCTAATTCTGTCACCTAATAACAAATTGTGGCAGGCCATCATCATGGTTAATCGTAGTTTCCACTTTGCTTCCAATCGAGTTGAATTCAAACGTATTATTGTAAGAGTGGATGGATATTTATAATAATAATAAAAACACACTTCTTTCATTCCTCGGATGTCCCGAAGGGACCTTCTTTCATGTAAATCATGTACCAAATAATAATGTTTTTATTTTCTTTTATTATAGGCAAAGAATTCCACAACAGAGTTAATTCGTGATTTTTTCCATACATGGTAATAGAACGTTTCCTTTCGGGGAAAATATAGAAAATATTGGAAAAGAAAATTTGCATAATTTTTCTGTGTTCTTCGTACCAAAATATAGGACCACAGCTTTTACAACATATACTCATGTCACCAAATTCCAAATATCTTTTCTAAATAAAGAAATAAAATAACAGCAATAAAGTTTAAATGTAAAATTTTACATATATTATTCAAATTCGTCACCACGAGACCCATTAGCAGTTGAAAAACTTTAAATACTCTGAATTAATAAGAAAAATTAATTCAATAGGAATTAAGGAAAAACAAACTACAGAGGTGAAGAAATTAACCTTGATTTCCACTTTCCTCGGGCATAAAAAAAATGAGAACAATTATCGTCGACGCTCAATTTTATTTTCTCTTGTATATTTTAATTTTAATTTTGAATTTCTTTCTTAAGACTTCTCTTTTTTTTTTTTGTAAATTTAAACTAAAACAAAAAATTATTTGTATTAGACTGCTTGAGCCCATTTAATTAGTAAGAGTCCATCCAATCCAATTAACTAAACAAACAAAATACATAAAATAATACATTAAAAATATAATAGAAGTACAATAAAATGGTAAAAAGAAAAATAAAAAAGAAAATGTTTAGAAATCCGTCTCTGCTTTTGGATACTTTCCACCGGTGGTCCTCCTCTCCCACTGTCCGTTTCCTTTGAAATCATGGCCACCGCAAGGAAAAGAGTAAGCAGTTAGATTAAACAAACAACACAGAAACTATAATATATGATAACATTGAATGAACAAGGGATTTAGTAAAAACAAAAATGAATAAACAAGGGGTTGAAGAAAATTGAGAAGAAAAAAGAGTACTCATGTGAAATTGTGGGAGAAGTTAGAGAGAAAAAGTAGAGGAATCTGAGTATAAGGAATCAGGGACAAATCGGAGCACGAGTTCTACAAGAAAGGTATAATTTGACTTTTTTTTTTTTAGTTTTTTCCTAGTTATTTTTCTGTATGTAGCTGTCGAACACTACACAGTTAGTTCAAATGATCAAACAAAGAGAAGCCCCCGCCGAACCACACTGCCGCGCATTTATCCAGCAGAAGGATCATGTACCCCTAGTATAACTAAAAAAAAAAATTATTAGATGGTTCAGAATGATGTTTCAACTAATTTCGACATTTCACTATTCATGTTTTTTCACAGCATATGAGAAAAATTTAATCACATTTAATTACATGTTATATATAAATTGGTTGAGAATATAGATCAGGTGGTAATCCTGAATCACTGAATTACATAATAAGTTTTTTAACTTGAGCTATTTATTACACCATCGAATAATTTAATGTAAAATGTGAATTTTATTGATCTAACAATTAATTTTATGTAGATTATATACAAATTTTTATATTAATAAAAAATTATTTAATATTTTGTTTGTATTGATAAAAATAAATGAACTATATATTTCATAATATATTAAAATATTAATCATTTAATTACTTTCTTTTATTTAATTTTAATAAAATTTTATTCAAATAATGAAGATAATATGAAGTTATAAGTCAATAATTAAATTGATAAAATTTATATTTTATATAAAATTATTAACAAGATAATAATTGGTGTAACGGTGTAATTTGATATTCTTAGCAAATATATATATATATATATATATATATATATATATATATATATTCATATTTTAGTTTCTATACTATTTTTTGATAAAATTTTATTTAATATAATTAAATTTTAAATAATTTTAATATTTAAATTATATTATAATTAAATTTATAATAAATAAATATATAAATTTTATTTTAAATTTATAATAAATAATTTAAATTTTAATTTAAAATTATTTTTAACTATTCATCATTTCTTTAAAAATCTGAAATTCAATTTTAAAATAACAATAAAAGAGAATATATTAAAAGAGTTAGATGGTTAAAAAATTCAAATATATGGACAAAAATAAAAGAAATATAATTTGAAATGGTTAAAAAAATTAGTTAGTTGCAAGGATAATATATAAAATACATATTAAAAAATAAAAATATTTTTAATTGAAAGGATAAAAATAATAAAACATGACTAAATTAATAAGAGCAATATTCATATTAAGATTTTTTTGGTGCATTTTAAAATATATAAAGATTTAAATATATTTTTTATTCTCATAATATATTATTTTTTTAGTTTTTATCCTTGTAAGATTATTTTTTTAAAATAGTTCTTGTCAAAAAGAATTTTAGTCTTTATTATTATTTTTAATCTTTGTAATATATCTATTTTTTAATCCTTATAATAGGTGAATAATTTGATTATAGTTTCTATTATTTGTTTTTCAAAGGGACTATTTTAAAATGAACAAAAATATTATAGAAATTAAAATAAAAAATAAATATATTACAAGAACTAAAAATAATAATAAAAAATAAAATAAAATAAAATAAAAATCTTACAAAAACTATTTAAAAATAAATAAATTTATAATAAAAGGTATATTACCATAACTAAAAATATATTTAAATATTTTATGATTATACGTATATATTATATATTATACGTCTTTACCTATACCCTTTGCTCTTATGTCCATCATTGTTCAAATCTCAACTCCCTTTCCTTATATAGACATTAAGATAATACCAAGGAGACATGATGTAGAAGTGCAGTCAAGTGTTGACAAAAGTGAACAACCAAAAGATGACTCACGTGTAGAAGCAATTGTTGTTAAAAATATTGTTGAAGTGAGTGAAATAACATGCAATGACATAATTTATACTCTTGAAGAATTAAGGAAGGAAAACCTAACAAAGAGCGCCAAAATGAAAAGGAAGGAAGTCGTCAAAGATGAAACTATAAAAGAAGGGAAGACTAGTAAAGGTGAAGTTGCTAATGAAAAGAAGGAAAAGAAAAGGGAAGTGTTAGATGAGGAAGCTTTAGAATTCCTCAAGTTAATTTGACAAAGCAAGGACAAGTTCATTGATCAATTGAATCGTATGCTAGCGAGAGTATCCCTTTTGTCTTTGTTGATGAATTTTGAGAGTCATAGAAAGTTGTTGATTTTAAACTAAGCACATGTGGCATTGATGATCGCTTAGTTGTGGGGGCAATATCAAATAAAACTAAAGCTAACTATAGCATAGTGCAACCCTAGGTCATTCTTCTCAAGGACATAGTGCATCCTATTATGACTTAATGTGGAGATCAGAGTTTCATGCAAAATACTAAGTGTGTTGAATGCCAACTCGGACTTGGATAGAACCAGTTTTGGATGCCGACTCTACCTCGGACTCGGACTAGTCTCGGATAGAGACACTAGACCCAGACTGGAGTCGGACTGACTCGGACTCGGACCAAAAGCAATAAATAGGGGGGTTGTGGATTGCTAGAATGTAAAGTAAGATAGAAAATAAACTAAGTATGAAAGTAAATGTGAACTAATTAAATTAGATATTTCTCTAATACAGAGTTCCAACAAGCAATCGGTTCACTGTTCTCTCCTCTCAAGATTATGAATTCAAATCAACCTAGAGTCTTATGATAATCGCTAAACGTTCATCCGTTGTCGACCGAAGATTTATACAATCGCTATCTCAAGTGATGGACATCAAACCAGCATATAACTGCTTGTTGGGTAAACCATGGATCCATTCAACTGGAGTTATTCCTTCCTTCTTGCACCAAAAGCTAAAGTTCATAATGAATGATAAGTTAGTAACTGTCTCAGGAAAAAAGGATACGTTGGTGAGTAGCCTTGTCCCTGCTCACTACGTCGAGGCAATTTAAGAAGCTATTGGAACCTCTTTCCCGTATTTAAAGGTAATCAATATTGCTTATGTGGAATCTTTGCTTAGAAATCCATAACCATCAAGTGTAGCGATGATGGTAGCTAGAGTCATGTTGAGTGCAGGATATTAGCTAGGCCATGGATTGGGAAAAGGTTTAAAAGGAGTTGTAAGGTTGCTGAAGTTGCTAGAAAATAAGAATTGATGTGAGTTGGGGTATAAACTCACTAAGGGTGATAAAAGAAGATTGGCAAATGAAAGGAAAGAAAAGAGGTTGGCTCATTCAGAGGGTCGAGAACTGAGGGCTACGAGAATTCCCATTTGTGTCCTCTATCAAAGTTTTCGAAGCAGAGGACTAGTGCACACAAATCAAGTGACAATGGTGAAGGAAGATCAAAATGTTGATGATCGTGTCAATTTGGTGTACCCATGTGGCCCTCATGAAGAGCTTCACAATTGGGAGATCATCGAATTTCTTATGACTTTTAATTCACTTTCAAAGTAATTGTAATGTAAAATCTATATTAAGCCCATGTCTTTAGAGTTTTTTATTAAAATAGGCTTGCATGTTACTTTTTGGTATATCATATGAATGAAATGTATTTTGGAACTTTCCCTTTATTCTCTTTATCTTTTTCCTCACTTATAATCTTAAATATCTATTTATTCGTTTTATTTTATGTTAACCCCAAATTGCAAATATGAAATTGATCATTTTGAAAATAATAATGTTAATATCTCATACTAAAATTTTGATCAACCCATTTATCAAGTTGTTGAGGATGAGAATGACTTAGAAACTCCACTTTGAGTTAAAGAGATTGGTGGAACAAGAAGACAAAATAATTCAATCCCATGAAGAAAAAATTGAAATGATCAATTTGGGAAATGAAAATGATAAGAAGGAAGTTAAAATTGACACCCCCATAAGAGGAAGTGAACGAGAAAATTTGATTAAGCTTTTGTCTAATTATGTTGATATCTTTACATGAACGTATCAAGATATGCTTGTGCTACATTCAAGTATAGTGGAGCATAGATTGCCATTAAATCCTGAATATCCCTAGTTAAGCAGAAGTTGAAATGAATGAAACTAGAGGTGTCATTGAAGATCAAGGAAGAGGTTAAGAAACAATTTGACGTGGGATTCCTTGTAATGGCTAAATACCCTAAATGGGTCACCAATATAGTGTCAGTCCTTAAGAAAGATAGAAAGGTCAAGATGTGTGTTGACTATCAAGATTTGAATAAGGCCAGTCCTAATGATGATTTTTCACTATCCCATTTTTTTGTAGATAACACTACCTAACATGCTTTCTTCTCCTTTATGGATGGGTTCTCAAGATATAATCAAATTAAGATGGCAGGCAAAGACACGGAAAAGATTACATTCATCGCCTTGTTGAGAACATTTTGCTACAAAGTAATGTAATTTGGATTGAAAGGTGTTTGGGCAACATATGAAAAGGTGCTGGTAACTTTGTTCTACAACATGATTAAACACAAGACATAGATTGTATCATCCTCATATAGTTCAATTTCATTTATTTCTTGATACTTGAGTAGACATAAGAATAAATGAGATCAACATTCCATAATAACTCATTCAGCATGGTCATGCATTTCCATCTCACTTTATCAAGAGTGTTTATATCTATTACTTCTATTATGAATAAGAGACAAATCCTATCTAGACCACTCATATCCATCTTTATAATTTGTTTTATGTGTAATTACTAACTTTATAATCACTCTATTACAAGTGGTGTTTGATGACAGTAAAACATATAACTCCTCATGTAAGGAATCATAGTAACCTTAGGTCTAAGGACTATAAATACCATAATTACCTTAAGAATTGTTTATGACACTTTCATATCTCTTCTATGTAGTTTTCTCATAATAGGTCAATTCAATACATCATTGCACTAATCATATATCCATGTGACAGCTCGATATCTCATATCCATGCTCGTGGTACACGATCATCAGTTTCCTTACATGTTAGTCTTTATGCATTATTGTTGTCCTTATTAACAATAACACTTGACCATAGATGTTTACAAATAGTATTAAATAAATTGTTCTATATTATGTTTAAACATATGCATAATAAATGAAATGTCTCATTATCATTAATAAAAAGTAACAAGATACAAAAAGTAAACCATAAAGTATTGGTCACTATAGCTCACACCAACAAAAAGGAATGAGAAAGGTTCCATGACAAAGCCTCCCGAATATGACAATGACTCTTGCTACGACTCTTGGGGCAACTCTAGAGAGGCACAAAGAAAGAGGCAAAATAAGACTCTTCATAAATGAGAAATGTATATATTGAAAGTAAAAGAAACTTTGTATTGATTAAATTTAATAATACAATATCTAATATCCCTTTTATAGGGTAAAGACTACTTAAAGATAATATGAATAACAGAAAAATAAAGATAATCATTGTAGATAAACTACGATGATCACGATCTCCTAATGAGATATTTAGATATTTGTAACCTCTTAATCTAATGAGATGTTTAAATATTTGTAACCTCTTAATGAGTTATTGATAACTCGTTTTAGTCGTGTTTCGTTTATCAAATAAACTAAAGCTAACTATAGTTCAACTAACTCTAGGTCGATTCTCTCAAGGACACAGTGTGTTCTAATATGGCTAAATGTGAAAATCAGAATTAATGCAGAAAATGCCAAGTGTAGAATGCCGATTTACTCTCGACAAAGACTGATCCGATCCGGTCTCGGTAGAGACGAATCCGACACGGTCTCAGTTAAACATAGACTCGGACAGACGTGACGAAGTTTGACTAACTCGGTCTTGGACTAAAATGCAGTAAATAAATGGGGGTTTGGTTGAGTGCAAAAAAATAACTAAGGACTGAAAGTAAACTAAACTATGCTAAGCTAACTATTGTATCAAATCAAAATTCAACACACGGTCGGTCCTTAATTCCTTACCTAAGATTATACTCCAAATCAACCTAGAACTCTTACGACAATCGTCGAATGTCTGTCCCTTGCCATACCGAGGATTTACAAAATCGCTACCTCATCAGTTGACAGGGAGTATGTACTTGATTGATTTTAGGTTCTCTTACCTAACAAGGTTATTAAACCAGTTCCAATTGATCCTAGTCTAACGTGATCCACTCCTCATAATGTGCAATCGCGACAAAGAAACAACAGATTAAAGCGTAGGGATTAAAATCAAAAGATAGAATTGCAAACCAGTTGTGTTATTGAAAATAGCATTGAATACAAGGTGAGAATTCAGATATTCCAAAGAATCTGCCTTCCACGACGATCACCTTGGAAGGACGGCGATGGTTCAGCACCAATGGCCAGACGTTGAGGTTTCTGCCCACCGGAGTGTGTCGGCTATACCAAGCGATCACCTCCGACAGCTTTCGGCTTCCCAAATCCTAGTCCTGTACCTTCTCGATCGAGAGAGATACCTTACTGAAGCTTCGTGTACCACCGTGCTAGCTAGGATGAACTGTAATTGCTAACAGCGCTAGGTCTAAATTCTGCTAAAATTCCACACACTAAACTCATGCCTTACATGCCCTTATAAACATGCAGGGCAGCTGCGCTAAATCTAAACGTAATCCTACAGAATCGATGATCCCTTGATCCTAACAGATTTCTAGCTAAGTTACCCGAATTACATATTTCCCTGATCCTAAGAGATTTCTTGCTAAGTTACCCGAATTACATATTTCCTAATTTACTCTTCCTATGATCACGCGTTGTTCCTTGTATGCTAGAGTGATTTTTGCCGCTGATATCGATCATGGCCAGAACCGCTTCTTTAGGCTAAGATGCTCCTTTTGGGCCGAGATGCTCCTGGCTTTCAGGCCTGCAAAACAAGTCCAACCTTTTTATCAGTTAAAATCATCGCTTTTTGCACATATTTATATTTTTCCTATTTCTTGGCCCATAATTCGAATCTTAACAAAGACAGGACTCTTAATCACTAAACAGTCTTACTAATACCCATCTTAAGCCCTTGTGAGGTGCATAAAATATGACTTATCAGTTACCTATCATATCTTATCAGATATCTATAATATCTCCAACACTCCCCCTCAAGTTAAAGCTTACTAAGCTTTCAACTTGTTACACGAAGAAAATTTATTTCCCTACAAATAAAGATAAAAATTGAGTTTTCAAATAATAATTTGAAATGCAACTCAGAGATGCTAGAGAAGTTGGAGAACATGTTGGAGAAGTCAGAGAAAATTGGTAGAAATATAGTTTAGCCAAAATAGCTGAGATGTCCATCAAGCAAAGTCCATCTTTCTAAAAAAATCGCATTTGGAAGCTTAAAAAAAGTCACCACCAATCAATATCGATGAGAGAGAAATCACACATAATATAATTCGTGTGTGAGAAAAGAGTCTTCATCGGAATAAACGTTGGTGGGAAAGAAGTCACCACCAATCAATGTCAATGAGAGAGAAGTCACAACTAATATAATTCGTGTGTGAGAAAAAAGTTCTTCATCGAATAAACGTTGGTGGGAAAGAAGTCACCACCAATCAACGTTGATGAGAGAGAAGTCTTCATCAGAATAAACATTGGTGGAAAAGAAATCATCACTAATACGATTCATATGTAAGAAAAGATCCAAAACTAATGAGCAAAAACTTAACCATTAAGCAAAAATCAAAACTCAAGGCTTAACCACTTAACAAAAGCAAACATGCTTAACCACCTAAATAGGTAGAAGCAAACCAAGAACAAATGCTTAACCACCATAAAGCAGAAGTAGCAGAGGTTAATCATTAAGAGTAGAAGCCATGCTTGATCACCTAAACAGGTAGAAGCAAACCAAGAACAAATGCTTAACCACCATATAGAGAAGCTTTCATCAAAGAAAGTTGCAAGAAAGCATTGCAATACAAATTTGTCTTCAAAAAAATTCACAAGCACCACGTGAGCAACGTAGAAACCACAATCGCAACTTAGCAAACTTATGGTTCAAAAGCCAAAATAAATTCAAAACATTTAATTCGACCTAGGGTTACCTATACTATAGTTAACTTTAGTTTATTTGATGCGCGTAAAGACGACTAAATACAAGTTATCAGACACCAACAATTTGGAAGACTATAACAAACCCAATGAAATCTCTGACTGAGATGATGTCGCTGGAAAGATTGACAAGGAGGTTAAACCAAGAAGAAAATCCGAATTTGATTCTAATTATGAATATGAGAAATCTGCCAATAGGAAGAGTTTCGGTGGTTCTTTGAGGAGCAGAGTCTAAATCTGAATCTAAATCAAAAGATCGTAGGCAAAGAAAGAGTAAGAGGAATAACAAAAGAAGAAGTAACAGTAACAAGAGCAGGAAGAAGAGATTTCTTTTTCTTGTTGTACTGAACCTAGGTTGTTCTTTTACAGGAACAACAATTGCAGGTGCTATGGAAGCAATGTTGTGACACAAAAAATGAAGCAATGTTGTGACACCAAAAACAAACCCTACTTCATATGTATCCATCAAAGATCCACTAAAGTAAGAGCTCACAATTCCTCCAAAGGCTGAAGAACCCCTAAAGATATCTTGAGGTGCTTTGTGACTCACTACGTGTCCTCTCCACAACTATTGAATTTACAACATCCAAGAAGGCAATAGAGAAGAAAAAAAAATAATATTATATTTGTTGTCAACAAAAGTAGCCATCAAACTCTATGAGAGTGCACAGATCAGCCTTAATAAAACACTAGATATGACTTTCTTCAATAATCAAAGAGGGGGACAGAATCACTAATAAATTCATACAAAGGTTTGACAAGCCATGCAATGCAGAAAAGCCAAAACTCACAACTGTCTCGACAAGGTCCAATTGCAATGGTTCTTCTAGAAGGGATAATGGCAATCAAAGAGCAAAAAAAACAGCTAAGGCATATAATAAAATAAAAGCACAAGTCATGGAAGGCATGATGGTTGGTAATACGATCAAGGTTACTTTTGTTCTCTTGGTCACTTTGGTCGTTATCATTCCATACCTTGAGATTGACATTGAAAGGGTAAATTTATTTTTGGTTTTTCTAGTGCTTTACGCAATTATAACACAGTGTAGAGGTTGAATTATGGGCTATTAAGATTGGAATAGAAATGACATATTTAGGGTTGCACCACCGAGGATGGATTCACAGAGGTCAGAATCTGGGACTAGTAAATGGATTCTACTTTTTCCTTTACCTTCTTTTCACTACTCGCTTTGCTTCGTTGCAATCCTTTTCTTTTCGTCCAAGCTTAAATTTGGAAGTTCCTTAGCTCCCAAGATAACGACTTTATCTTTTGTTGTTATCACCGATAGTTGGAAATGACAAAGAAGACTTTGACTAGTCACAAGTTGACGTGTGAGTCTCGTTAGAGGATAGTAGCTTACTAAAGTGACGCAGTGAAAATGACAACAGAAACAGAGTTCCCAAGATCTGAAGCTCTAATACCACATTGAAAGTAAAAGAAATTTTGTATTGATTAAATTGAATAATACAATTTCTAATCTTCCTTTTATAAGGTAAAGACTACTTAAAGATAATATAAATAACAAAAAAATAAAGATAATTATTATAGATAAACTATGATCACGATCTCCTAATAAGATATTTTGATATTTATAATCTCTTAATCTAATGAGATATTTAGATAATTGAACCTCTTAATGAAGTTACCTCTCATATCTTATCAAATATCTATAATATCTCCAACAATATATATAATGTAGGGTTTCACTATGGTGTAAGTGTCAAGTCCAATAGAAACAAAGGCGTAGACAAATGCAAAATCGAAAAGACTATTTTATAAAACTTTAAAATATTTTCATCATAAAAGCTCATTTTTAATACTCTTTGCATCAAACATGTTTTTCCAAAATGTAAATATTTGTAAAATAGGAAATCGTAGGTCTTAGTAATTTATTTACTAAATAAATACGCACACAAACATATTATATATATATACGCATGTACATACACACTATTAATGATAAAATAAATTATTGGGATATTACAAAAGTATAATTCTTGAGTTAAGTATCTTAAGATCATTAAAAAAAGTGTGGTATCCCTTATTCTGTTTTATAATATTGTTGATTATTTATAATTGGTTGAATTAAAACATAGAAAAATTTTTGAGTCTAACTTTAGGATTGGATATAAAATACATTATTGTGATCACATCACAATAAATCAATCATTTCACTTCTCTTTACCCCTTAACTTGTTTTAAATTTCAAGAATTATATTATATGTATAATTACATAAATAAATATTGATATCATCTTATATTATCTACGTAATTATATGAACAAAAATTGATATTGTTTTATAACCTATGAGTTGAATTGTTTGATCATGCTACTAAATTTATATTGAACATCACAAAATTTCTTTAGCTAGCTATTCTATTCAATAAAGAGGGGACAAAGTTTCATAAAAGTTGATTTTAATAAATAATCTTACTTAGTTTTGATAAGTTCTATAAAATTGTTTTACGTAGAGATGTTATATATTGGATAGATCGATTTTGAGAGAAAAAAATATTCTAATTGAAACAGTTTAATTATGTTGTTAGGTAATTTAATTAGTTTGTTTTAAAATCTAATCTAATTTATTTTTGTTTGTATACTTTTTTTATTTTTCAAAAGAATCTACAAATATTAAAAAAGATTATAAAATATGAAAATTAATTTAATATGAAACATCACATCTTATACATAACTCACAACATAGTTCAAGATATAAATTGCAAGTTGATAATTTTACAATTTCTCAAAGAACAAATAGACAATAGATAACGAATTCTTGTATACATGGCTATATAGTTAATTATTGAATATTTTTGAATACATAATATAGATACTTTTGGTTTGGATTGAATATATTTTCAACATAAGAATCAAAATTCGATCCAATCTAACGGAAAAAATTGGTTGTCTTGGTTTTCAATTTGTTCAATTATCAATCTTCCAATTTAGTTATTGAGATTTACAGTAGATTAAATCGGTCGATGAACACCCTTAATTTTACATGGCATGATTAGAGGCAAAGGTTTCATAAAATTGTTTTATATCACATTGCCTAAATTGAAGTTCTATGAAAATAACTTTGCTTACTTCTACTTTTTGTTTTTCTATTATCATTATTTTGCAAATTCTGTATCCGTTCCCTTTTTTTTTTTCCACAAATTTGATCTTTTACTATTTTAATTCTACAATTTTAGTTAATTTATTAACTTACATTTGATCTTTTACTATTTTAATTCTACAGTTTTAGTTAATTTATTAACTTACATCAAATATTTAATAAAAATATTGACGTAGCACTATACTTCATTGCCACTTTAGCATATTTATACTTACATACCACTCTATTAAATCGTTAATATTTTATTAAATATCAAATATCAAGTTAATAAATAAATAAAAATTACCCATTAAAATAATAGAAATTAAATATGTAAAAAAATAGAAAACTAAATTGGCTAAATAATGATAATACCAAAATTGCAATTAAGAAAAACAATTTTTATTGAATCGTCCTGCTTGAGATATTATAGAATTTCACCTTAATAATTAAAAAATAATACTAAAGATCCTACACTTAAATTTTATTTTACCAAGGAAAGGGCCATGTTTCACGTGATGGGCCTAAGTGTGAACAGAACTAGAGTGGAATATACCTCATTCTTTTTTTTTCCTCTTCGACTTTGTTTAAAATAAAATTAAAACTAAATTGTTACTTTTTTGCCTTTTCGGTATAATTTTTATTAAAAATTAAATAAAAAACAAGAGTATACTCCCGCCAAAATCAATTGGCGCGCTTGCTCTTCTTCACTCCTATATAAAAAAAAGTTGAGAACAAGTTTTCAATGTTACCCTCTCTCTCTCACACACCCACTTTCGCGAGCTCACCCTAATTCAGATCTGTTCCCTCTCCCGCGCCCCGAAACGCAGCGTTTCATCCAACCTCAGGTGAGCGTTCATGTATCCCATTTCCGTTTGCAAAACCATCTTCTTCTCTTTTAGATCTGAAAACTCCGAATCCGCGTTTTCTTTTAATTTGTCGTGATTTCTCACCAATTTGGCTTAAGCTATTCGCGTGTGACTTTTTAAGCCCCCATTTCGTTGTATATTTTCCCCCTTTAGCTATTTTTAAGTTAATCTTTTGGGTTTTAGAAGTTTCTACAGATTGCCTTTTGGTGTTTATGTTTGAAGAGTGAATTCAAATATTTTTTTTTTTTATTTTCTGTTGCGAACTCTTAATTTGGAGAGAGAATCTTGAAGGTGGTTATGAATCCATTCGATTTTTAGGGTTTATTTAGCCGTGGGAAATGCCTTTAGTTTTCATTTCTTAAGATTTGTCTGAATTCAATGTTAGTATGATTTTGTATCTATACCTGTGTGTTTGGTATTTTTCTTGATTTGTTTTTGAGTTTTGGTTGTTCTGTGTGCCCTCGCTTCGATTTTAGGTTGATTCCGTTTTTGGCTGTTATATGGTGTTTTTGCTTGCTTGGTGGTTCTGATTGCTGTAGATTTAGTTCTAGGCTTCTGTGTTAGTTCACTGCGGTTTTAGTTTATGTTTTGGTGATAGCATTTTCATTAATTATATTGCTTGAATGTGGGAATTGATGTAGGTTGCACAAGTGCTTTGGTAGTTACCGGATAGGACGAAGGAAACGTTGACTTCTTGAAACGTGTAATTCAGGTTTTTTTTTTTCAATTCAACTGTTACTTGGAATTATATGAATTTGTGGCCTGTTTAAGTACTTAGGGTGGTCGGTTTGTTTTAGATTTTGGAAGAATTGAGGTTAAAAGAATTTGCTTGTTTGGAAATGGTATTGTGAGTTTGGAAAATTTGGTTTTGTTAATTTCTTTTCCACAGAAAAGCTATTCTCTTCTCCCAAAAAATTGAAGAATTGATTTTGTCATTCTGAAATTAGTTGTGATTTTTCACGTATTCAAACAGACTATTAGTGGATGGTTTAAATCATTGTTCTAAATGTATTTCTTTCTACTGTTTCCAGTGGTTTGTAACTTGATAGATTTTAGGGGAATATTGAAAGAATACTGTGCAAAGATTGTGACTAGTGAGTAGAGCTATAGGACATCCATATGGAGCTACGGTGTTGTGCTCATCTTCATTTCATTCAGGCTATTAAAGGTGGTTTAGTTACAAAAGCCCCTAATGTTGCTCGTGGACAACCAAAGCTTACATTTAAAAAGGTCTCAGACATATATGATGATGGATTATTGTCTCATAATGATGATGGAATGGTTGAAAGATCATGCTTTGGTGCAATCGAGGAAAGTGAAGTGAAACCCATGCCTGATGCTTCAGTATGCAATGTCAATGATGGTGATGATCAGAGAATCAATAACTTGGATGATGATGAGTTTGACAATTTTACCCTAAACCAACTTAAAGAAAGTTGCCAAAGAAGGAAGAGAAAACACTCACAAGTTCTCGAATCATGTAATAGAAAGATAAAAGTTGAAGATTCGTCATTCCTGGAGGACTACGGTAAGGAGCAAATGGAAGCAGATGATTCTGATTTCATGGAGACTCTCAGTAGCTGGAAATTTAAACTATCAAAGAATATGAAGGCGAAGAAGAAAAAGTGCTTTAAAGACCCAATCTCTAAGTATACCCAAGAGATTATGCTAGTTGTCAAATCCGAAGAGCTCCTAGACAGTCAAGAGTTCCCACCCTCTAGTGAAGAGATCCAACACAGTCAAGAGTTCCCACCCTCTAGTGAAGAGATTCAAGACAGTCAAGAGTCCCCACCCTCTAGCGAAGAGATTCAAGACAGTCAAGAGTCCCCACCCTCTAGCGAAGAGATCCAAGATGGTCAAGAGTTCCCACCCTCTTGTGAAGAGATTGAAAACAATCAAGAGATCCCATTCTCCAGTGGAGATTCAGCTGCCCTTGTTGTAGTGAAATCTGAGGTTCCTGAAACTGATTGTTTTGGCGGGCCAGATGACTATTCTGTTATAGAAGGCCAAGAAGCAGAGATAATCTATGAATGGAATTTGGAGAATGAATTAAATTATGGCTGGCAAGAGCGTGTTGATTTTCTTCCATTACAAATGGTGACGCCATCTAGGATGGATATTGTTATAAGTAATTCTCAACCAAGTGATGACCAGTCTCCAAACATGCCTGCAATAGAATTCGAACGTGAAGAATGTATCATGCATCCTGATCTGCATTACATCTCTCCACAATTAATCTCTCTGGTTGAAGATCATAACTCTGATATTAATGACAATCAACCCGAGGGTGACACTGACACTGCAGTCTTACTACCCAATATGGCTACTTTTAAAGATGATAATACTTTCCTTGGTGACTGCAGTAATGATGAATTTACAACTGGGGCTGAGGATCAGGTAGAACCCAGCTCTACTATTGAACACAGCCCCAATCCTGATGGATGTTTGATTCGTCACTCAGACGATCCCCTTGAATATGAGGAGAAGCAATCATTTGCTTCTGTAAATTTTGATGAGAAGAGACATGTCATTGAGGCTACTGATGAATTGACTTCTTGGGATGAATGTAATGGTAGTTCAAAGCTGCGTCGTCCTGAAAGGCTATTAACAACCAGAAAGGTGCAAATATTATCATATAATTTATATTTGACTTGGTTTATTATATTATTGCTTCTTCTCATTATTGGTTTCTCTTCAGGCAATTTCACCATCTTCTCAGGAAAAGCTCTGTAAAGCTGTGGAGTCCGATGATTTGAATCATAAAAAAAATTTGAGTAAGTGCCTTGTGTATTTATGCTGTGATCTTGATCCATCAGTGACAATGTGCCCGCCTTTATTATTTCAAACTATAAACTCAACAATCAGGGAAAGAAATGTAGATTTTAAGAAATTAGAGATTATGTTAGAGGTAAAATGTGGTTTTTAGCTATAGGCTACATAAGAAGTATCATGAAATGGGAAAGTTAAACCATGATGGGGTTGGTGTCACAGTCTTTCTAATGTTTGAAACTAGTAATATTTCTAACTTTGATCCACTATCTTGAGAGTTGAAATCTTAATGAAATAAAACAGGCTTTATTTAATGAGTCAAAATACTTTTTCTTGAACTATAATGAGTCAATTATCAAATATAACTTGTTTTTACGAAAACAGCTACAGATTTCTTTATTTGATGTGTAATTTCTTTTATCATACACATAATTAGATTTTGTTCCTTCAAATAATTTGACCTTCTACCACATTTTTGTTTTACTTATGTTTGGTTATAATGATCACAGAGTGCAAGGGGAAACTATACTTTTCTGACCAGACTGATAAGATGAATGGTACAGCTGAAGGGCTTGATGATATCACAGGAGCTCGATTTACTGATATCCCTAACAAAATTAGTGTTATTCCTAGGACTTCTAAAAGAGTTTCCCATCCTAAAGGAATTTCCAAGATTCCTCATTCTTCTCGCCAAGCAAGCCGCATAGGGTGCAGCTCTGTACAGAGTTGCTCAAAGAGTGCAATTGCATTTACACAGCAGCAGATGCATGATGTAGAATCCCTTGCTATGAAACTCACAAAGGAATTGAAGTCAATGAAGGAAATTGTGGATGATATGTTAAGATCTGAATTCTGTCTAAATACGCCTTTGAGACATAAAGTAAATGAGGTATGATAACCACAATCCTATTCATAGATTACTTTCTGCAGTAGAAATGGTGATAATTTGATTGAAGTCTACAACTAGATTTTCAGCTCATTTGAAAGTAATTGAAGTGCTGAAGATAAAAATTAAATTTAATTCATTAGCCATTGTGGATGTAATTCAAGTGATTGCTTTTTGCCCCATTTTGTATGGTGGCTAAATATAAGGGAACAGTTAAATAAAGTTTCTATTGTAACCTGAAAACACTTTATGCTTTCTGCTAGTGTGATTGGTGAACCATTCTGTTGTCTCATGTAGGTAGATAAGAGTGTTATTATGCTTAACATATGAAGGGCAGCTTCCAAATGTTTTGTTTGGATTTGTACATTCTACATGTATTTTTGGAAGTGTTTTATATCTTTCTTAAAAATGTTTAAGCATTTTATTTAGTTTTATTAATTATTCATGAAAGGAATATATTACTTTATCTCTATCCTACACATTTCATGTGGTGGAGTTGGCTGTTAGATTAGCAGTTTGTAGATATGTTTAACCATAGCATCAAGCTAGTGCTGAAGAGATCATAATTAAGACGGGGGGTGATGAGAGACTGAACGATCTAAGCATCGCTCAAGTTGTTTTAGACTATAGTGGGACAGGATTTGAGTAAAGGGCTTAGGTTGAATTCATTTCATAGTAACAATTTTATTTGATTTAATAAAAAATGATGTGGAAACTAGATAACTAAGGCAATTCAAAATTGGAAATCTAAGAGAATCTATATCTAATTTTGAGCCCTAGATTATTTAGAGACTCATCTAGTCATCCTTTAATTTGAGCTATGTTAATGTTCATTTCCTGTTAAACATATGTTCTCGTCCTCGTTAAATGTTTGCAATATAATGCTTTCGCTTCCATGTTTATGACCCATTATGTCTATTAGTAAAGCAGTCTCTGATGGCAATTTAATAGCTCTTTTCCTATTTAAAACTCCAAAGTGCGAAGTGTTACAAAGTTCTTGTAATTTCAATTTTCTAGTGGAGTCATGTACTTAAATTGATATATTTGGTGATTAGTTAATAATTATTGATTATTGATCTTGATTTTCAGGCAAGAATGGCTGTTAAGAATGCCACAAGAGCTGAAGATTCTGCAAAACGATGCCTGGCCTTCATGTCAAGGGATTGCAGCCGTTTCTGTAAAATAATGGTTTGTTCTTCCCCTATTATGCTCTTGAAGCTATTAAATTTTAACAACTTTTATGGTTCCACTTTCCTGTATGGTTAATTATTGATCTTGATTAACATCCAGAAATTAGCTGATGATGGACCACCTCCTCGAGATGTAGTGCGTAAAGAGAGGAAAAAAATAGCCTTTGCTGATGAAGCAGGTGGAAGGCTGTGCCAGGTTAAGTTCTATGAAGATGACGGGGTATCTTTGTCAGAATCTAATTGAAAGAGAATGTTGCTGTAATAACGTGTCATTTTCTGTATATTACTTGTTAATTTTTGTGCCCTACCATTGCATAATATTTCGTTGTAGAAATGCCTTATATTTATAGGGGAATGGGTGTTGGTTTCCACCTGCTAATTAATTCAATTGATTGTGTAACAAGCGGAGTTAATTCAATAAGGGATTTATGCTTGTATGTACGGAATTATGGTAAATTCACTTAAGATCCGGGGTTCTACGCGGTGGTCAACCCATGAACCAGCAATTATAGGAGGTAGAAATGGCATAGTGCGAATTTGCTACAATGTTTAGAAAAGTTAGTAAAAATTGAAAAATAGTTCCCAGTGTTAAAAAAATTACAAATAGTCTTCAGAACTGATATTGATCAAGACTGATGATGCTCCTTAGGACTAATGCCCCCATACTCCTAGGGCGTTTGTTCTTTTATATCAGTCCTAGGATGTTCTTAATCTTAGCAGGTTTTGAGCTAGGTAGGTATTAGTCCCAGGGCTCATCAGTTCTAGGACTAAGTCGCAAAATTATTGTTTTAGGAGGTATCAGTCCTGGGGAATATAGGTTTTACGATTAAGTTACAAAAGTTAATAAAAATCACTAGTAGTATCTTTCTGTTTGATAATTTATTAATATATCTAATGGTTAGAAAGGGTGGTCTTCCAATTGATCACTTAAATGTTTCACTTAATTGTTAGCTACACATCAACCTAGCACACGGTTTGGTTTGAGATTGATTTTAATAGATTTAGATTGTGAAATTAAATTTGATATATTTTAAAAATAAATTTAAATTATGTTTGATGTTATGAGTTTTTTTAATAATTATATATTAATGATAATTTTTTTAATTTTATAGATAATATATGATATAACATGATATTTATAATGATACAATGATATTTATTTTAAAAATATAAAAATATATACTTTAATTAAAGTTATATATTTTTTTTTAAAATTTAACTATATAATGTTAAAATCAATATATTTTGGATCTTGATCAGATTTAGGTTCAAATTTAAATAAATGATCTAAATAAAATTTTCAAGTCAAATAATAATAAAGATAAATTCATCTCTTGTTTACCTTAGACATTAACTAGATTGAGAAATTGTAAGTAAAAAAAATATTTTAATTCTTAATTTTACAAAATGAAATGACTTTATAATGTCATTCTCTTTATTCATTTTTTATATTTTCAATTGATATTAAAAATAAAAATAATTAATATTTTATAAAGTTAACTTAAATAAAAAATTTATAAAGTCAAGAATTAAAGATGTTTGTGAAATGTTATCTAATTCAACTAAGAGTCAATAATATATGATATATGATTGGGTTAATTTAATTTGTTGATATGAGATATTAATCATAACAATATCATTATACATAATTTTGAATTGAAATATAAAATTAAGATATATTTTAAAATAAATAATATAAATATAATATTATGTTATACAGACCATTAACTAATAAATTAAAAAATTATTATTGATACATAATCATTTTAAATATATACATTTTAAAGAAATATAAGACACCAAACCAATTTAAAATAATTTGAAATATAATATAAATTTATTTTCATAATATTATTGATCTAATTTTTAAATTTAAATTTTATCAAAATTAATTTCATAGTCGAGTTAATAGAATAGACTGAGTTTTTAACGCTCCTCAAATAAATTTATTCAAACTTCTAATAACATAAATAGTCATTATGTCATTACTAAGGTTTTTTTTTATACAATAATATTTTTGAATCTAAAATCCCACACAAATTTTCTTATTAAAGATTATGTTTATTTAAAGTAAGTTTTAAAATGAAATTATTTTTTTTTAAGTAAAACAAATAAGAATATTATGTTAGATTTATTATTTAATTAACTAATTTTATGGATGAGTATTAATCAATTATTATAAATTATACTTTATTTTGAAATATATTATTTATGGTCGATAAGTATTATTATAGTATTAGCTTATTGATGAATATTGTATTGAGCTTTATTATACGAGTGATTCTGTGATGAATTTGGTTATTCATTATGTAATTTGTTTATTCATTATGTAGTTTGTTGAGGAGTCTCTACTTACTCCTAAAGAGTTTTAAAACTAACATTTCATTACTCAGTTTTAACACAACAAAAAATACTTTATAGAAAGTGGACAGTTCACTCTTAATATTAAAAGAGATTTTCTTTCATGGGTGAATTTTGGTGCATGTTATTGATCTCTCTCTATTTCACATTGATGATCGAATATGCTTTAATTTTGTATTTATGTATAATTTGGACATCCTGAAATCCTTTAATAATTCATCATATTTTACATTTTAGTAAGATTGTAATGTATTTTAAACGAAAGATACATATTTTTTGTCACACCTTGAGCATGTATTTTAGAAAGAAAGAAATAAGAAAAAAAATAACAACGATAAGAACAAATAAGTGTAAATGTAAATATTATGTAGAAAAATTATGAATCTATACCATCTGAGTCTACTTTTTTTTGTCAATTATGTATTATATCATTCAAATAGAAAATAAAAAAGGCTAAATAAACCTTTAAAATAGATTGAGAAATTGAGCAAGAAAAGAATAGTGAAAATATCATTTAATGTCCTTTTCTAAGTTATCAGCTTTTATACTAAGCTTTCTCATATGTTGGTCATTCGTATTATAGAGAAATTGAGCTCATGAAGGATGACTAATTATTTGGTTACGAAGGTTGATAATCTTTATGTTTATTTAAAGGTATAATATTATATTTTAAAGAATTATATTTTTATGGAATATTATTTTTTTAAATATATTTACCTAGTGTTTGCTCCACATACTCGAGGAAGAATTCTCTTAATTTTTAGTTACAAAAACCACCAATTCTCCACTTGAGAAATATGCAGTACATTGTTGCCTAATAAGTAAAGAATTAGTAGTTATTACAAAAAAATTGAAGTTTAACGATCATCAAAATCGGTTGTTAATTTTAAAAACTCAATCGCTATTTTTAAAAATTAGTGACTAAATGTATTAGTGACCGATTTTGGATCGTCACAAAAATCTCAGTTGTTAAACCATTTAGCAACTGTTTTATCAGTGGCTAATTAACAATCGAAAATATTCGATCACTAATGACCATAGTAGTCGATCACAAGGGATCAAATGTAGTGATTGATACTGCAATCGCTAAATCAGTGGTTGGTATATTTTTCTAAAAAAAATATTGAATTGGTTGCTAAAGTTGTCGGTGTTATTTTTGCTTTAAATTTTTTTAAAGAAGATCGGTTGCTGTTTTTTTGTAAAAAAAACTTTTTAAAAAATTAAAATTGGTTGCTAATTTTTTTAAAAAACAATCAGTCGCTATTTTTTTTTAAATTAAATTTTTAAAAAATTAAAAATCGATCACAAAAAGTGAATAAACAACGTTGGTTTAGAAATCGATTTAGCCAACGAAATTTTCAGTCGCTATTTTTTAACTTTTTTCTATCCATATTTTAAATTGGTAATATATATTATTAATATGCCAAATAATTATAAATAATTACATGTTTAACCACACTATAGATAACATACAAACCCTAAATTTCATATGAACAATTATATATAATTATATATGAAAGCATTAGCAATTAAAAGTACTAACATCGTTACTAGTATTTCAAGATCATATCAACCATCAACATAAATATCATAAATATTGTGAACGTGATTCTTTAATACATCATCATCCAAAGCATTATCATCATGATTGTCATTATTATTTGATGGAGTGGGGCCTAACATAAGTGATTTCAATTGCAAGTGTTGTAAAATAAGTTGCATTTGTTGATTTTTTGTTCAATTTTCTCACTTTTTTGCCAAATTTGCTCACTTTACTACTTATGATTATGCAACAATTGCACCACTTTGTCCTCAAGTGTTATAAAAATCCCATTATTATTTGATACAAAATGAAAATATAAGAAATTTAAATACAAAATTTTTTAATTTACTTTATTTTAAAAATAAATAGACTCAATTGAATTCAAAAAAATATCAATACCATAATTACACATAATCTAAATTGAACAGACTAAAAATACAACATATAAAACATTTTAAATGTTTAATTATTATTATCATTTCAATTCCTAGAATATAGCTGTAAAGCCAAAACATTTTTTACAAGACTCTCAATACAGAAACAAAATATATATTTGCAAAATGATATGCTCATCATAAAAAAGATTACTCAATTGATAATATGAAAATGAAAATTCACAATTGATTTAAAAAGAAATTGTATAACTTGTGTTCATTGATTTGCAACCAAACAGTAGCTTACACTTGTATTTATATATACGTAATGAATCATAATAGAAATTTAAATTTGAATCAAATAACTAATAAGATTTTATAACTATTTTATCAAATATAAAAATCTCTAGTAGCATGTAAGGATAAAATCTTATATAAATCATATATGTATCCATTAAATTTAATGCAACTGAAGAAATATTAGTCTTTAGATAGAATTTAATGTTTCAATTATATAAATCTTCAAAAATTCATATGCCTTTTAGGCCTTTCTTTCATTGCAGTAATCATATCACTTGACAATATCAACAAATTTTGATCTCTATAGTATAGATAATTTTTTGTATTATAAGTTTTTGTTAACTAGATTGACATAAAATATACATAAAAAAAAAAATCATATTTGTATGGTTTTCAATAGATATAAATCCTATTACAAATATGGCCAAGCTATTTAATTTTTAGTTTTTAAAACAATAAAATCAAATTATCTTTAAGTTATTTTCATGTTTTGCTTTCAATTTTATTAACACACATATTTTTCTTTAAATTTTCTCTTTTTTTTTTCTCTTACTCCTATTTTTTACAAGTTATTTTCTAACATTATTTATTAAAATATTTTCAACAATTATTAATTCAAAATGCAATAAAACGTATTTATGAATTAAAAAGCAAAATAAAAATTTTAAGATTTTTCTTTTAAACTTTTATTCCTTAACTCACACGAGTGTTTAATATTTTTAACGTAACTTATCAATTTATATAATTATTTGAAATTTAAAATTTACTAATATTTTATAGTCATAGTTGATATATTAAAAAATAATATTTCATAATTCTAACTTTAAAAATATTTTTTTTTAAAATACACTAAATGGTTATATTAATTATTCTTCAAAATTTATTAAATATTAAAAAAAATTATAAAAAAAATAAAGTTTAGTCGCTAAATTAGTGGCTGTATTTTTTCAAATTAAAAAAGAAAAACAAATCGATTGCTAATTGGTGACTGATTTTTATTTTTAATTTTAGGGTTTAGGATTTCTTTTAAAAAAAATCGGTTGCTAAATCGGTGATTGATTTTTTTAAAACTTAAAAAAAAAAAGAATTAGTCACTAATCCGATTGTTTTTTAAATAAAAATCGGTCGCTGTTTTTTTAAATTGTTTCTTTAAGAAAAATAAAATCGATGATTGATATCTTTTTTTAATTTTTTAAAAAAATATCGGTTGTTAAATCGGTAACTAAATTTTTTTAAAAAAAATTAAATATTGGTAGCTATTTTTTAATAATATTTTTTTATAAATTAAAATCGATTGCTAAATCGATTATTTTTTTAAAAAAATTCTAAACAATAATAATTAATAGTAAATCGATGGCTGAGTTTCTACTCTTTTCACTTTAGAGACTGATATTTTTGGTTGCTAAATTAATTTCAAATATCGATCGCTAAATCGGTGGTTAAATGATATCTTTTTTATGGAATTAATAACCATTTTTTAGCTACGGAACGATTCAATCGCTAAATTCCAAACATATTCCCTATGCATTTAAACTAGACTTTCTAAGTAGTGAGTTATTGGATGAGTTTCCTAGGCCAATAATTGGTAGGAAAGGAATTGAATAACACTTGTTAAGTGGGTGACCTAAGCTAATGTGGAGCAAATATGGTGCTTACTATGTGGGGTTGTGAGATGAGATACCTAACTTGTGGAAGGTGAGCATGACCCTTATCAACCTAGTTTAAAGATAAAGTAATGAGAAATGATTTGTTGTGGCATTCATCATATAATGTAACCAATGTGTGAGAAAGTAGACATTAGTCAAGTAGTAAAGTCACTAAATCTACTCGGGATTGCTTAGTATAAAAACCCAACTGACTGTGATTGATCCCATGAGTCGAGACACATAATAAAAGTTGAGTAGATCTTTGTGTTCTCTTAAAGGATATCATACTAGTGTAGTATGGTTAACTATAGAGACAGATATTAACAATATTGCCCCTAGCCTACTTTTTTGAGTTAAGTTGGTACCATATGCTTATGGAGTAGTGCATAGGATTCATACTATCATAGCATGTGTGTAAATACCAGTATCTAAAAAAACAAAAAAAAACGAAGAAAGCAGAGGTCGAAGGAGGAGAAGAATAGAACTCTCCACCCTTTGCTTCCCCTCTAACAACCCTTTACATCCCCTCCAACAACCCTCTGCTCTACTCCCACTTGCAACCTAGCCTACTACCTTCTGCAACCCCAGCCTACCGAAGGGGAATGATGAACTCCCCCACCAACAACCCAGCGTCATCATGACCATACCTCTGCAGAAGCCAAAGAGGAGCGATCCCTGGTCGCCCATTGTACCAGTCGGCCATGACGATCGAGTGCCAGTACGCGTATGCGGCCACATAATGATTTGTACCATCCTGAGCCAAGGGCGGATTGCATCTAACATGTCAAAATAAAGGTATTGAGATACCGTTTGGCCTTTGACAGGTCCCTATACCATTTTCGGATGACGTGGCCATCTTGTATATATATATACATTAATGAAAAGAAAGGGGGGAGAGGGGTTCTATTTTGGAGGAATCCTTACCTTGAGAACGGAACATTGGCGCCCACCATGCATATATCTTGTTTACTTGTTTGGATATTTGGAAAATGTGCAGGACCATAGTCCACAACTTGTGCAGGTATCAAAAGGGATTTTGACTCTCTCACTTAAAGACCTATAGGAGGTCGGCCAAAAAAGGCTGGTCCAGGGCGAAAAACCCATAGGAGGCTGGCCATACAAGGCTGGTCCAAGGCAAAAGACCCATAGGAGACCGACCATACAAGGCTGGTCCAGGGCGAAAGACCCACAGGAAGCCGACTATATAAAGTTGGTCCAAGACATTCGAAGACAAAGACCCATAGGAGGCCGGCCATACAAGGCTGGTCTAGGGTGAAAGACCCATAAGAGGCCGGCTATATAAAACTAGTTCAGGGCATTCAAAGACAAAGACCAATAGGAGGCCGACCATACAAGGCTAGTCAAGGGCGAAAGACCCATAGGAGGCCAGCCATACAAGGCTGGTCCAAGGCACGAAAGACAAAAGATCCATAGGAGGTTGGCTATATAAAGCTAGTCCAGAGCATTCGAAGACAAAGACCCATAGGAGGTCGGCCATACAAGGCTTGTCCAGGGCACGAAAGATAAAAGACCTATAAGAGGCCAGCCATACAAGGCGAGTCCAGGGCACTCGAAGAAAAAAGACCTGTTAGAGGCAAGTTGGTCGAGGCTGTCCGAGGCACATAAGACCTAGGCATAGCTCCCAAGCGAGATATTTAAAGGCCTATCAGAGACAAACCGATCAAGGCTGTTTGGGGCACATAAGACCCGGGCATGGCTCCCAAGTGAAATATTTAAAGACATCTCAGAGACAGATCAGTCGAGGCTGCCCAGGACATATAAGACCCAGGCGTGGTTCCCAAGCGAGATATTTAAAGACTTGTCAAAGACAGACCGGTCGAGACTGTCCGAGGCACATAAGACTTGGACATGGCTCCCAGGCGAGATATTTAAAGACCTATCAGAGACAGACTGGTCGAGGTTGTCCGGGGCACGTAAGACCTAAGCGTGGCTCCCAAGCGAGATATTTAAAGACCTGTCAAAGACATACCGATCGAGGCTGTCCGGGGCACATAAGACCCGGGCATGGCTCTTAGGCGAGATATTTAAAGACCTGTTAGAGACAAACTGGTCGAGGTTGTCCGGGGCAAATAAGACCTAGGCGTGGCTCCCAGGCAAGATATTTAAAGACCTGTCAGAGGCAGACCGGTCGAGGCTGTCTAGGGCACATAAGACCTAGGCATGGCTCCTAGGTGAGATATTTAAAGACCTGTCAAAGATAGACCGGTCGAGGCTGTTTGGGGCACATAAGACCTGGGTGTGGCTACCAGACGAAATATTTAAAGATCTGTCAAAGACATACTGATTGAGGCTGTCTGGGGCACATAAGACCTAGGCATGACTCTCAGGCGAGATATTTAAAGACGTGTCAAAGACAGACCAGTCGAGGTTGTCTAAGGCACATAAGACCCGAGCATGGCTCCTAGGTGAGATATTTAAAGACCTATCAGAGACAGACCGGTTGAGGTTGCCCGAGGCACATAAGACCTTGGCACGTTTGGTCCATAAACCCCCCAAGCTAAAATCAAAGGCCTAAGAAAGGCCAATCCATATGCCTAACACACCCAAGGATACCACGTTGGAGTTTTTGGAAGAAAATGGTGTGCGAAGTGAAACTGAAAGGTGGCAAATGAGAAACGCCCAGAACTCTAGACAATCACGTCTCTCTCAGCCTTCAAAATCCATCCCGAACAACCGAAACCCCCTCGGCTAGTCGAATCTCACCCTGGCTAAATCTTCAAAGTGTCTATCGCTCCACTTGGCACTTTGGGGGGCTGTGTACTGATCAACCCTTAGAGACATCCCGGCCAGTTGAGTCCACTCCCGGCCAACTGAGTCCGTCCCAACCAGCTGAGTCTGTCCTAGCCAACTGAGTCTGAGCGAACTGTACACTAGCCTTTAATGTTCAGTAAAAGGACATTGGGCTAAGAAGAGAGTGAAAAAGGAAAAATGATTTGTATATATATAGGTGTATTTGTAAGGGTGAAAGGGAGAAGTGGTTGGACTTGTACTCTATTTGCAGACTAGAACACCTAGCAATTAAAGCAACACAAAAACTTAACCGTCGCGTCTAACGAACAACAGGTGAAACGACGTGCATTGATTGACAGTTAAGGCACAGAAGAGGAAAGGACGCACATGCGCCCCTATCACTAGGACTACCTCACCAACAGGCCTCCCGGGCATTGGAGTATGGTCGATTAAGGAGGGACCTATCTAAGATAGTCGAATCAACTTTTCGAGTCCCTAGAGGAATTAAGCTTATGTCCCGTGGACAAAGCTTGAGGGGCTGTGTATCGGTCGCCCATGACGACCGAGCACCAGTATGCGTATGCGGCCACATAATGATTTGTACCATCCTGAGCCAGGAGCGGATTGCATCTAACATGTCAGAATAAAGGTATTGAGATATCGTTTGGCCTCTGACAAGTCCTTGTACGATTGTCAAATGATGTGGCCATCTTGTATATATATGTACATTAATGAAAAGAAAGGGGGGGGGGTTCTATTTTGGAGGAATCCTTACCTTGAGAACGAAACACCCATAAAAGGGGAAAGAGAACAAAGAGGAGGGGGTTGGAAAAATTGGGGCTGAAAGAACAAATGTAGAGTGGGGAGAAGAAGAAAGAGCCGGGCATTCTACAACAACGACGAAGGATACTCCACTTAGGTAACCCCTTTTGTTTCCTTCGATCCTTAGTCTATAGATTTTGATTTTTCCTTTTCCCCTTTTTGTGTTAACTAATTCTCTAGTTTAGTTAAACTCTTTTATCGATACGACTCGAGAGTAGAGAGTCATTCAACAAATGACCCTCTCTCTCCCATTACCATTTTCTATTTTTCCATTATGGTTAATTCTATCTCTCCAAAGTTTCCACTCAAACCAGATAAATCAAATCAACCCATTGAGCTTGTACCTCTCATGGTAACATCACTTCACACTCTTTCTCTCTGAGTGCCTCGCCATAGAGTCTGTGATAGCGATTCCATGGAGGCCCTCAATGCTCTTGGCTTGACCCCTCTATCTGTGCTCTCTGATAGACCCCCAACAAGAACTAAACAACCCTCAATTTCGTCATGCAAGTTCTCAAATTTTTCCACCTATAGCAACAAGAAACAGTTGAGAAGTTTATTGTCAATAGGTTTGCATGGGGGGCTGTTTTTTGCATTCGTAAATGGTAGAGTTGCCTCTGCTTTAACGTATGAGGAAGCACTAGGGCAATCCTTGAGCATCCCTAGCTTTGGGAACTTTGATTTGAATGCGTTGTTGGACAGTGTCACAAGATTGCAATTCAGAACTCTGCAATTGTTGCTAGAGAAGTGGCTGTTTTGGCACTTTCGTTGGTTTTTTGTCTCAGGTTGTCAAGAAGCCTAAGGTTTGGGGCGTTGAGTCTGCTAAGAATGCATATGTAAAGCTTGGGGCTGATGAGAATGCTCAGTTGCTTGATATAAGAGCACTAGCGGAGATTAGGCAAGTGGGGACCCCAGAGGTTGAGGGTCTTAGGAAGAAGGCAGTGTCAATTGCTTACAAGGGTGATGATAAGCCTGTGTTCATAAAAGAGCTTGCATTGGAGCTTAAGGAATCAAAGAATACCACATTGTTTATTCTGGATAAATTTGATGGTAACTCTGAACCGGTTGCAGAGCTAGTTACTATTAATGGATTCAAAGTTGCTTATGCAATTAAAGGTGGTGCAAAAGGGCAGCGGGGATGGAAGAACAGTGGTCTTCCCTAGATAGCACCAAGGAAAACATTGAGTTTGGACAATCTAACAGAAACTATCACTGAAGCATTTGGAGATTCCTCTGATGGCCTGGCTGTTACTCTTGGGATTGCTACAATTGTTATTAGACTGAGTCTGTTAGCTTTTTCTGAGATAGAATCAATTCTCCAAGTTGTAGGATCGGCTACACTCATTCAGTTTGCAAGCAAGAAGCTTTTATTTGCTGAATATCGAAAGCAAATGGTGTAACAACTTGATGAGTTCTTGAACACCAAGGTTGCCCCTAAAGAGCTTGTTGATGAAATAAAGGAAATAGGAAAGGGCCTTAGTGTCGTGTCTTCTAAGGAGGTTTGACTGCATGACGGTGGCAGAATCTTCTTGCTTCCTTCTCTTTCCAAGATATCCCAATACCCTTTGATTCAACTATTGGATGCTAGCTGCACCCAGAATGCCAGAACCTGAACTTATTAACCATGCTGGAATGGACTCTGTTGTTTTCTTGAGGATTCACTTGATAGGACTTAAAATCTTTGTTCCAATAGCATTCCTAGCATGGGCAATTCTGGTTCCTATCAACTGGACAAGTATTGGCTAGAAGGCGGCGCTGGGGTGAACAACATAACTTCCAGTGACATTGATAAACTCTCAATTTCAAATGTCCATAGTTGATATGAAAGGTTTTGGGCACGCATACTAGTTGCTTATGTATTTACCCTTTCGACATGCTATATTCTACCAGACCCTGATGAAGCTATTGTTTATAATGCGAACAAACTTACAAAGTTGGTTAAAAAGAAGTTGTAGAATTGGCTTGTATGAAAGAACTTTAGAAAGGCCTGAAATGAACGCTGATTTCCTTGGTCTTTGCGGGAACAAAGTAGATGCTACTGATCATCACAACACTGAAATTGACAAACTGTTAAAGGAAATAGCTTTAGAGAAGGATAAGGTCACCAATGATCCCAAGTCTACCATGCCTGCTGCATTTGTTTCGTTTAAAACTCGACTACAGTTTGTGCACAACTCAACAAACTAGAAATCCAACATTGTAGGTTCTAGAGCCATGTGACGTCTATTGGACGAACTTGGCAATTCCATATGTTTCCCTTAGTGTTAGAAGGTTGATCATAGTTGTTGCATTCTTTTTCTCATTTCCTTTTCTTGTGATCCCAATTGCAATTGTACAAACTCTTGCAAGTCTAGACGGAATCCAGAAAACAGCACCATGGTTGAAGCTTCTTATTGAAATCGGTTTCATTAAGTCATTTATTCAAGGTTTTCTACCCGCTGGACGCTTTCATTAACCAACCAGTTAATGAATATTCGATAACTATTGGCACTGCAATTCCATTGGAAGCAAGTTTCTTCATCACTTATATAATGGTTGACGGATGGGCTGGTATAGCTGCAGAGGTTTTGACATTGAAACCACTAATCATATATCACTTGAAGAATTTTTTATTGGTGAAGACCGAAAAGGATAGGGAAGAGGCTATGGATCCTGGGAGTATTGGTTTCACCACTGGAGAACCTCTAATATAATTGTACTTTTTACTAGGCCTAGTCTATGCTGCAGTGACACCTACTGTTCTTCCTTTCATAATAGTTTTCTGTGGGCTGGCCTATGTTGTGTTCCGTAATTAGATAATCAATGTTTATAATCATGAACACGAGAGTGGTGCAGCATTCTGGCTTGATGTCCACTGTCGTGATTGCACTTATAGTGTCATAGATAGTTTTGAGGGGACTCCTGACCACCAGAAAGGCTAGCTTGCTGTAATCCATTCTGTTGTGCCTTTAGACTCAGGCTCCAAAGACTCAATCTGTTGTTTGTCCTGTTGTTCTATTGGATGCTGGAGCTAATGGGTAGCTCCTGTTTCTCTCCCTTATTTCTTTTTTTTCATTTTCTATGGACACAAGAGTCAACAAGTGATTCTTGCTCCATCTGTTATCTGTTCTATGGGACTCACGAGCTAACAAATAGATCTTGTTCCTCTCTGTTGTATGTTGTTTTCATTTCTTATGGACATTGGAGCCAACTAGTGGCTCATGCTCCTGCTCCATCTATTATCTGTTCTATTGTTTCGTTGGACACTATTCTGGATGCACTTTTAGTTTAGACATCAAGCTCTTTTTGTTCTTATGTCCTTATCATGACTATCTAGGATGCACTTCTCTGTTAACTATCTATTCCTTCTAATTCCAACCTGAACTACGTAGACTTTGTGACTCTTATCAAGTTCAAAAAATCAAAAATATATCTTCCCTTTTTAATAGCGAGTCCAAATTCTATTTTATTCGTTTAATTAAATACGTAAATATTAGTAATTAGATTATAGGATAAAGATGTCACAAATTCATATTTCTAACAATGAAAAAAGATGAAACTAACTTCCCAATAGAAACGTTGTATTTAATAAATTATAATTATCTAATTAAATTATTAATTCAAATATTTGTTGTACATTTTTTTTATATCTACTGCAAAATACTTTCAATCTTTAATTTATATTTGTGTTAGGAAAGTTTCACCTTTATAGAATAATAGCTTTATTAGATGTTTGGTTACAGCATCCAATTCAATGGTGAATCAATTCAATTCCTCTCTGGATCCTATTTAGCATTCAACTACCTAGTTAAGGCGCTCCATTTCTTGCCACCGTTTCTTCCTTGGCTCTTCACTAGCGATATGGTGAACTTTAAAACAACAGTATGACTAAGTCTTCTTTAGAAGCCGAACACAAAGCACTTATCTCACCCATTAAGATCAGTTTAGTAATAAGAGTTTAGATAATTTGTATAAACTATAAAGTCTTACAATTAAATTTATTTTCGTCATTGTAAAAAAAAAAAAAACAAAGCACTTGCCTCGGCTAGAAATTAGCATATGCAGATTTGCTGCATGTGCATTTAGTTAATTAGGACAATTTTCTGTTATGATAGTTAGCTAGGAGAGGAATATTCCTCTGCAATTGTAATACATAGCATGCACTTAGACCTCACACATATCTTGTGATAATAAATGAAGCCATTTTTCATCATTAGGTTATATAAGTTATCTTTAATCACTTGCAAGGCCGTGTAGAAGGTAAAGTCATTAGGATAATTGGCTTCTTATTTCTTTAATTATTTATTATACATATAATGACAATTAGTTTTATGACTTGACAAATAGTTTTAATTAGAAAATACCTAATTTTACGTGATGTTTTTCAAGTTTCAAGTTTATTTTATAGGTTTTATTATTGTTACATTTATTTATTTTATATAAAAATCTTATTACTTGATTACTTTATCATTACATTAACATGTTTAATTGTTATGAAGGTAATTAATATAATAACCATTAGAAACTACAATTGTGTAACAAAATAGAACAATTATTGTAGTAACTATTTAAGATTTAGTTACTTTTAAAATTTTCATTATCTATATAAATTCTAATTTTTTTTTACTTTATTTTATTTTATTTTATATTTTCTCTTTATCTTAGTATTATTTTGGGGATATGAAGTGAATTGACAAGGTTTTAAAAATTTACTCATCCCCTTATGTCTTAAAACCCCTATACACAACTTGATAAGTTGAAATTAATTTTCTTGAAATTCAACTCATTTTTATATTGATTAAGTTGATTTCATCTTATCATACTTGACTTATTGGCACCGTAATGAAAACTAAAGTAAATTTCTCATGAGTACTTGTGAGAAAAGAAAATAGGAGAGAAAAATAAAATAAACTTCTTTATAAACTAAAATTAGCTTATGCACAAATTAATTTATGAAAATTCTCTTATATTGGTTTTTCCAAAAAAACTGAATTTTATGTATAAGCTAATTTTAGTTTATGAAGAAACTTATTTAATTTTTTCTTTTGCTATAAGTATTTATAAAAAAATTTACTCAAACAAGCTTTAAGTTTATTAAGATGACTTTCTCAACTTTGACACACCAAATTAAAAAAAAAATCACAATTTTGATCCATCATGATAAGAATAGAGAGTCGACCCCTAGGTGAGTAAAGCCTAAAGTAAATTTTAAAAGAAATTTTTTTACTTTAGATGAAGAAGTTATATGTTAAGTCCGTTTATACTTTATAAAAACTAATAACTAATATTTATTTTTGGTAGGTCTAAATTTTATTCTTGAACAGGTCTTAAAGAAAGTTTAAAATTAAATAAAATTATTTTAAATTGTTAAATCAATTTAAGAAAAATCAAAAGATTATTTTTTTTATTGTTGTTCGAATCACTCTTTAATGAATTCCAAGTCAAACCCACAGGTTACCTTTTATATCTCCCATATAACTCAAATCAAGAGAACCAATGAACCATAGTTATGCCATGTTCTACCCTCACTATGGACTCTAGAAAATCACTATTGTGACCGTCGCCCCTCTATTATTTGGAGCAGAAGTATTATTAACATAATATTTAATATGCTCTTTTTATTATTGATTAAAATATATTAAAATTTATAAAATTATAATTGGAACTTGTTAAATAAAAAATAATCTCATAGATTTTTTTAACTTTTAATAAATTTTAACTAATTATAAAAGTATGTTTAATAATAAATAAAAAATTATGATAAGGTTGGAAAAAATGCATTTCAACCCATTTACCTTTGACATAATATTATCTTATTTTCATAAATTAAAAAATGTGATTAAAAAAAACATGTTAATCATTTAAAATATACTCATCATTTAAATAATACATATTCAGATCAAATATATATAGCAAAAACTTAATTAAAAGCTAACTTTCAGTCATAGCACAACAAATATTCCCACAAAAACTCGTATTGTTTTGACTTTTTTGAATCCTTATTCAATTAAACCTAGAGTGTTTTCTAAAAAAAATAGACACAATGATTCAAAACAAACACTAGATTAAATTTATAAAGTTCTGTCCATTATAAAATTTACTAAAAAATGAGTCGTATATAATTATAAAATAGATCTTATTTAGTCATTAATATCATGTTCTACTCTGAATTATAGACAATAAAATCAACAATATGATTAAAATATTTATAGCACCACGTAAATAAATAGTTGAGTTACAAAATGAAAGTTTGATAAAATATAAAATAAAGATATACAACAAGAATCAGTCTCAATGAAAAAGCAGAAAAATTAGAATTTGTAAAGAATACTATTCCTAGAATTTCAAATATAAGAACCGATTCAAAAAAGACCAAAAGAAAATAATGTAGCTGTTCGTCGGATAAATCCATTACACTAAAATAAAAGATAAATAAATCAAAATTTCATGACCTAATTGAAATGACTAAGAAAAAAATTATATATAAAATATTAAAATAAATCCTAAGATAAAAAAATGTGAACTGTTATAGGTTCGGATGTTACAGGATAAATGTCATTCATTCTTTTATTTACGTAAAAGATTAATTTGCGACTGTATGAAAATAAAAGTGTATATTATATAAAGAAATTAAATAAATTATCAATTGTAACAAATTTCTTTCATTAATTCTAAATTTGAATGTTGAACAATGGAAAATTTTATTCAATAATTTAAAAATTCTAGTAGACCGTGTTAGTAATTTCTCTTATTACCATAGCTTCCTTCTTCATCTGCAATGAATGGCATTAATAAACGACAAAGAGGGAGGAGATGTGTGATAACAGGATTCTGTGGATAATGGATAGCAAAAAGAAAATTAAAGGAACAGAAAATTTTCACAAAATGAAGCTACGAAACTCTCTTTGGAAAGGGAGAGAAACCCCGAGGGAGAGGACGGAACTATTTTCTTTTTTAAGACAGCAACGGCAAGGTGATAAGGCTCAAGATCATGATAATGTCTTTCTTTTTTACATCATAATGATTTTTTTCCAACTGATAAATTCTTTCTATTTTTATTTCCATTTTTGGTGCAAATCAACTTTTTTATTGAGAAAATAAAGGCTAAGAGAAGCCCAAACAAAAGCCCAAGAGCAAAAGGATAGTGTTATTTTTTAGGTCGACAAGAGGATAATAGTATTTAAATTATGTATTGTACTGTTCTTGTATTCGACCCAGAAGCGTTCAACCAAGGGTACGACAAAAACGTCAATTTGCTAATTTGGTATGGACCAAAAATAATGTAATTTTGTATTAGTTATTTTTGTTTTCTTTTTGGTCTACAGTTAATTTTTGTTTGGAACCCTTGCTAAAGCATATATGATTTCTAATGAAAATATAAAAAATATTACTTATTAATTTTAGTAAATATTATATTTATGTTGTAAAATATTATTAATAATATTTATTAAAAAATATTACAATATTTTTACAATAAATATTACAAGCGTAACCGTAGTATTGTTGGGCTTGGCCTTTCTGGCAGGCCTTTCAGCTTGTTTCTTTTCTGTCGTCACTCTTTATTTTAACGTTCGCATCTGCCCTATATGTTATATTGTTTTAGACATACACACACAGAAATTGATTTTCAGATTTATGTATATAAAAAATCATCTATTAGAAAATATTAAACTTTTAAATGAATTTTAATAGTTTAACTCTAATTAAATGAACGTTAATAATTTAACTTTAAATGAATCTTAATATTTACAAAAAAAAAAGTATATGTTAGGATACTCAATCCTTTAGATAAATCTTAGTACGAGGAATCTTAATATCTTTGAAGATCATCTATTAAAACATTAAACCCTTCAATGTTTCTTTTTTCAAACGTAGCTAATTATAAAGCAATATATTGTTGTAGAGGTGGAAGGATGTCACACAATTGATGGTAAACAACCTTGTTTCATGTAAAAGAGTAGACAGAACCCCACCACTAGACTCATAGAGGTGGTAATGGAGGGTGAAAAATAAGCTTCATACCCGTTGTGGGATCCACCAGTACATTGACCTGGCACCTTGGTTAGATGGTAATAGCATATTTTATAATCGTTTTTCTTGGAAATCTTTTTAAGTTCTTCCATAATTAACAAAAAAAAGTAGTATAAATATTTTTATGCAATATGTTGAACCAAACACGTGCCAGAACTATAAGAATAATCATAAATATGTAATTATTTAAAGTAACTAATATTTGTATATATATGTCAAATAATAATTTAAATATTTAACACAAGATAGTTGGTTGGTGCATATTTAAAACTTTGACTAGATAATAATAATAATGATTAAATATTTGTGTTTAAGGAATGTTTTAGTAAATTTTTTCATAAATATTTATAGAAAAAATAAAAATAAAAAATAAAATAAATTTTTTATAAATTAAAAATTAATTTATATAAATTAAAAATTAATTTATATAAATTAAAAATCAATTTTTTGAGAAACTAATATGAGATAATTTTATAAATTAGTTTATATATAAACTAACTTTAAATTATAAAAAAAATATTTTTTATCTACTCTTTTTTATAAGTGTTTATCTACGCAAATCTTGCTAATCATATTTATGATTATTAGACAAATTTAAAAAAAAAAACAATTCATAAATAAGAATTATAATCACATGACACGTGACATTTATGTTTTTGAGTGTTTAGAGTTACAATTCAATTCATTTATCTACTCATCATCCAATTATTTATACATAAATTCAACTAATCCGTTTAATTATAAAAATGAAATTTAAAGAATTGGTACAATTTATTAGTTGATAGGTAATCAACCATCCAATATATATTTTAATCCATTGGGACAATAGTTTAAAGTTCGACAGATGAGTATAGGTTTTAATGTTAAAAATAATACATAAAAGGGAAAGAACAAGGAACCATAGAAGTAAAAGAGGAAAGAATTGAAGTAGACTTTTTTTTTTTATCTTTTTTGTTAATTTGGATGAATAGAAGAGTGAATTGAAATAAATAAATTGTATAAAAAAGTTTTTTATACAAATTAAAAAATACATACTTTTACTATATATATTATTTTATCTTAACATAAAACTATTTATTATTTTCATATCATAAAATAATTTATTTAATTTTAAAAAAAGTAAAATAAAATAAAAGTAGCAACAAACATGTCGTCCCTCAGATTTCATGGCAAGTTAGGGTCAAGACATGACATTTTTACACGTGAAACTCATAAAAAAAAAAAAAAAACTTTGTTCCTTCGTGTTAACCCTCTTAAGAAAGTAGTGAAAATTTTATATTTTCATCGCATCTCTCTTTTTTATTTACGCTCAAACAAACATGGGATAAATGTTCTAGGCTCCATAGTATTTTAATGCAAGAACGTCTATATAAATATCGAATTTTATTTTATAAAAATAATTTTTAAAAAATAAGTATTGTATACTTTAAATGGTTATAGGTTGGATTTCCACTCATAAAAAAATAATTAAAATGAGTTGGATAGTTTTTTATTAAATGAGTTATGGATGAGTTAAAATTTTAAATACATTTTTAATGTATCATAAATAAATTAATGATCAATTTTCTTTTAGACTTTTACTTATTCATTATAATTAAATTTTAAATTTATCTAATCTATCTATTTAATATTATTGTTTTGAAAATCAGACCGACTAGTTTGACTAAGAACCAATCTGGTGATCGGTCTATTTATTCTAAAAAACTTGGTCTGAGAACCGATCAAGAATAAGTCAAATCAGCCTTAAAATCGATTAAAAATTGGTACAAATAACTAGTTTGAACTAGTAATTTTTGAACTAGTAATTTTTGAAAAAAAAATATTTTAATTTTAAATTAAGATATTTTATTATTTAATATATTATTTAATAATAATAATAATTATTATACTAATACTAGTTCAACCACGATTAAACTATTGAACTTTGAATCAGTGTTTTGATTAATTTAATGACCAATTCAATTTCATCGTTTAATACTCCTAAATAGGAATATGACAAGAATAAAGGAAAAAAGTGAAAAAAATAATAAATTAAAATTTGAGTGTAATTTTTATATTAACAATATAGAAGGATTTTATATTGTCAATCGATTAAAAATCATAGTAAATATAATTTTTAATTAATTATTGTAAAAATCAATAAACTTATTATATAAGTTTGTGATTGAATAATGTATATTTAATAAACTATTTTCTCTTAAAATTATCAATGATAAAATATTTATAATAAAGAGTTAATTCCTAAGTTCTATAAACTAGAGAGAGCAACTTAGTTCGTAATAACTAGTTACGTGTGCATTAAGTAAAATGTTACTTTAATCCTTAAATTTGACAAGTGTTGCCAAATTAGTCCATAAATTGAAGAAAATTTAAAAAGTATCTCTAAAATTGAATTTCGAATATCAAATTAGTCCGTCGTCAGTTTCCTTTCATTAAAGTTAACTTTCATGTTGATGTGGCACATTTGCTGCACACATGGCATGTGATGTGGCACGTTTGTTGTACATGTGATAGGTGACATTGCATATGTGGATGCCATATGATAGTCCCGTCAACTAGACTAAAATAAAAGTTGATTTTTCTTTTTTGCTTTTTCGACACATATGTATCATATTCAATTTAGCTTTGAACTTAACCGCTTACTATAATTTTAATATCTAAAAGTACTTTCAAATTGTCAATTGAGTCTCACGTTGCATGTAAGTTATAATTGGTAAAGATTGGCTCAAGTTTGGTGTACATTGTTTTTTCAACAACCAACAATAACAAATTTCCTATAATGTGGGTCAACTACATGGATTAAACAATATCATTTTGTTATTTCAATAACGAGTTCTTCATAGATGCAACCTAGATCTAAATCCTTCTTTTAATGGTTTTACACTTTTACTAAGTTTTTCTTGTCCTTCCTCTGCATCTAATTGTTTTATTTTCCCATTGTCTATGCACAAATTCTAGGAAATGAACCCCAATATTTTCTTCCACCCATGCTACTTTCTCTCTTCTTATACAATTAATCATATCATATCCACTCATAAAGAGTGGGGTTTCAGCTCTAATTAAGCATATTATCATCCTTGTCAATCCAACTCAGCTCATTATTAGAAGTTTACTATTGGCAAAGCTACTGCAATCCATCAAACAATGTTATAGCATTCTATGCTTCTGTTCATTTGACTAGCTCATAAAAACATGCATCTCTACCTTTTTCCAATTTTACAAAACTTATTTTATATTTACATTGTTTTCTTCTTTAGTATTCATTTTTAAATTATAACAAGCTAAAACTTTAGTAGGTTTTAACTTAAAAGAGTGTTAGAATATCTATAAAACTCTTAGTAAAAGAGAATGAAGCATGACATATTAAAATTGTGTTACCTTGGTTTTAGGATCTAATCTTGTTAAACTTAACTTATTCTTAAAGATTTTATCTTATATTTAGTAAGACATTTGCTCCCTATTTGCATAGGGTTAAAAGTTAAATACTTGACTTGATTGCTTGAATAAATAGGACCAATGTTTGAGTGTTTTATCTTCTATATAATCTAGTTCATATTATTAATCTAATTAAGATATAACTAACATTCTCCTTTATCTCTTTTTGTTGTTCCTTCCTAAAACCCATAATTTCAACAATTCAAATAATTCAAGAATGACACTAATTTCAAAACCCTTTTCATATCCATGTTCAAAGATCCTACTAAAGCTTAGGCTAAGTATTTATTAAGGAAACAGCTTACAAAAACTATATCTCAAACAAATACCTACACAAATGACACAATATAAGACTAAATGACTACTCTTATTGTTGCAAAGTATTCTTTCTTTGACTGATCGAAGATGTTAAAAATATTAAAAAGGTATAAATGTTACATTTCTCCAATTTTACTTTATCTCTATGTATTTTTTTTATTGGTATAAAAATGAGAGAAAACAATATTAATATTAACTATTAAATTTTTACCTCGTTAAACTTCACAGTAGGCTAATGAATGAAAGTATGGAGGAAAATTTAGGTTAGAGTAGAAAATAAATAAAAATATTAAAAGGTTAGAATAGAAATTAAATAAAATATTAAAATAACTCAAGTACTACACACCAAAAAATGAAGACATGAAAGATGTGTAAAAGAAGAAGTTCTTTACCTTACTTCATGAAGTTGTAATGACCCAAAGGCTAACACAACAAAATGACTACGCAAGAAAGATTAATTTTAATAAAATCTTTAATTAATTTAGTTCTAAAAATGATGGTTAACTTTTTCCTTTCTTAAAAAGCACAATATACAACAAATGTCAATGTGAATGCTACCCAACAATCGAAAAAGAACATGCAACATAAAATATGTATTGTCATAAAAAGCATTGTCTGTGCCTTACGACACTTACATCACTGTAAAATAAACTAAAGCTATGGCTAAATACATGCCTATAAGAAAATATGTAACATTGAAAAGAGGGAAGAGGATACAATAAAACACCTTATACAACCCGAGTTGACCTCTAAAAAAAAACATATCATTGAGGCAGGGACTGTGTTAATGTAGAAGCTTCAATATCTCTCCTGGTCCTCCGAAAACGACACAAACAGGGGCCTAAAGCATCACACTTTCGGCACCGGTTTCCAACCAGCTCTGATCTTGTCATCCCCGTGAGCTGGGCTTATATAGTAGGGATAGGCAGAAACATCTCCGTGTTGGTGTACAAGGTGATGGAGAACACTCGAACTCTTGCTCTAACGTGATACACACTCATCTCTCCTTGATATGAGACCCACTAAAGGTCATGGTTGATCCTTCATTCTCCTTCTGGATCCACCGCGGTGTTCTAGAACTGGATGCAGAAAAGTCCTAGGTGGACATTGATCAACAAAGTGCCTAAAAACCTTTGTTCCCAAGGTAGCATCGGCATTTACTCCCACGAACATCAAGTTGTAGTCATCATAGTTGCACACATGCACATACAACATACATATATAAAGGTAAGCTACTACCGAAAAAATCTTGAATCTAAAAAGAAAATAAGAACATGCATATTCATAACAATTATAAATTTCACAGATTATCAAAGAACTCCAACTCACACAACCATCACTAATAATCTATATTCAACAATCATACACATAATTAGATGAACACTCCATGGAGATTTATAGGCTGAGCGATCACTTCTATCACTTCCTTAATATACTCTCATTCTTGGTATTGAAGAAAGAGGATGTGGTCCTGTAGATTGAGAAGTATTTGGGTTGAAATAGGTTATACATGGGTAGTGGCTTTCCACGGTCAGTAGTCCTTGCAAAGACTACACCCATTTGTGGGAGATTTCTTATCCACCTATCCCTAAGGCTACACAGCCCCTCCTCTTCCAATCCAGCACTGGTCGTGAACCTTGCAACTCATAGTGATTCTTGGCTTAGATGCCTACTCGCTAGCAACATCCATTTGAAACTCAACAACAACAATAACTATGAACCTCTAATCACTCCCAATTTTCTTAGGCATCTAGGTACTTGCAACACACATTCACCATCTCCACATGACTCTCTAAAACAAATTGGAATCACAACAATATGAATACTTCATCAATTATCCCCCAAGATTAAAGTTATTACTTTAGCTTATCAATAAGTGTTATATCCTTTAAAGATAGCAACATTCCACCTTTTATTAAACTCAACTTGATTACTGATCCACTTTATTCTTTTACGCTCATCTTACCCACAATTAATCTTTTACAACATGAGTATAAGGTTTTTGTTTCATAAATCATCCATCCATTCAATTTCGCAACTTAAGTTGTTTTCTCACTGTTAAGGGATTTTGCTCAACGAGAAGGTATGCTCACCCATTGAATCCTATCCTCTAGTACAGGGTAACACTCAAACATCCTCATTCGTTTAGCAAGGACCTAACCTCGCTCAATGAATAGAGCCACAAAGAGCTCCTATTTCGTTGCCTAGCAAATGCATTGTTCGCCCAACGAGATTAGCTACAATGGCTAAGTTCCTAAAAATCCTCATATCTTCATCCAACAATAACACGTCTTCACACAAGCAGAGAAGCCATAAAGAGCATCCTCTAAGAATCATCGCTAATTCACTCAGTGAATGAGACTGCTCGCTTGACAAAGGAAGCCACTAAGACTTCAAGCTCACCATTGTACCTATCTTACTCAACAAATGTGTCTCTTCAGTCAACAAATAGCCTCCCAGAGACTTAGCAGTTTAAGTATCATATTTTCTTAGCAAAGGTACTTGTTAGCTTAGGGATTAAAATCCATAAAGAACTCTTACTCACTCACCCAGTTAGACCTAAGATTCGCTTAGCAAATTTATGACTTTCTAGGTTTTCTAGGAACTCACCTAAGTGTTTTCTCACTACATTCATATGTTCGCTCGATGAGTGATGTACTTGCTCAGCAAGCCTTCAAACAGAAAATTGAAAAATAGAATTCATCCAACAAAACCTTAGAACAACAACATGGAGATTCGTGAAAATCATCACAAATTCAACCAAACCAACAGGTAATGCATTCAACAGCTCTAGATCATCATAAAATCATAATCCAAAAGTGAAAATAACATCAAAATCAACATGCAAGGTAGATTCAACCAAGATTCTTCAATTTTCACAAAAGCTCCAAAACATCAAAACAACTCAATAACATCACAATAGCAACATGAAAGCCATGAAAAGACATAGAGGTTTAGCTTCCCTTACTTGTGTTGACACAAGGAAAGAAGACTTTAGGGAAGAAGGTGAGAAAGCTTTGATCAACACTTGGTTCCACGCTTGGGTGGGGGAGATGAGCGAAATTCAAAGGAGGAGGAGGAGAATCTGTTCTAGTTTCCAAATGTTTTAGGGCTACCAAGGCTTGCATTTATAGACTTGGAGGGCGCTAGCTTTGATCCAATGGTCAACAAGGATTTCTTTGCCCAATGGGCCATGGGGTTTGACCACCCATTGGTCCAATGGGATTTTTGGATTCTTTTAAACACTAGTCAAGAAAGGAAAACAATCAAATGACAATTTGGGGTTTCTTCGAAACTTTGATAATTTAGTGTTTCGTCTTGAAAAACATGTTATCACATTGAAAAGTGTGTCAATGATACTGGTCCAACTTTACTCAATTAGAAAATATATAAGGATATTTTGTACCACCTAAGGACAACAACTTAACGTGGATAATCACTTTTAGGAAAATTTATCTTGACATGAATGATTTTGCCCACTCTAGGTCTTTTTTTATTATTTTCTGAAAAAACATGCAATACAACATTTTATTAATTTTTTTAATAGAAAATAAATTTACTAACTTTTTTTAATTATTCAACTACTTAAATTATCACAAATAGAAAAATGTTGGTGTTACAAAAGACATGAATTACAAATATGGTTGCAACTTCATAATTAAAGAAAAGCTACAATTATAATTTACATGCAAATTGAGTTAATTGACAATTCACAGTACTTTTAAGGAGCAAAATGACAATAAATAATTAATTTCAAGGTTAAATTAAATATATGTTATAATAAAAAAAAATTATTTTAATCAAATTATTTAGAGTACCACGTGTGTAGCGTCATCTACCACATGTACAAAAAGAATATTAAATAAGTATGAAAATTAATTTTATCAGACAAAATTTAATTTAATTTATTTTTAAATTTCTTTCGATTCACTTACTAATATGATAGTAAATATCAAATTCAGAAACTAAAATGATGATTAACTCTATAAACATCGATGCTAACTAGGTGATATTAGTCCAAGACTTTTTTTGACTCGGTGTATGATTTGTCATACTAACAAAACATATTTTATCTTAATTTTGTTTAGGAAAATTAAGATGCATGAAGACTTGAAGGCTTCAAGAAGACCAGTAGATATGATTTGATAATGCAACTCACAGAAAACAAGTTAAGGATGGCTCAGAAAAGATATCAAGTTGCTCAATCATAATCTACAAGCAACTGACAAAGTTGTTGCTTCGATTAGTCAATTGATGAAAAGAACAATCAACTAATAATGACACTAGTCAAGGTTTTTTTAATTTTTTTTGGTATGCGAGCAACATTCTACAAAACATTTGCAACACTTCCAATGCACGTCTCTACCATGGCAGCATTAAATGTTTAAATATTTAAGGATTGTCTGGATGCATGAAAGACACTACAGAGTTTAGGATTTAAAGGCTACTAGAGGCAGTTCCCGTGCAAAAGCACTTAAATTTGAAATTTGTAAAAGACTTCCTTTTGAAAGAATTAATTTCAATTTTTCTTTTATGAACACATGACAATGGGATAATTAACTGAGCCAACCAATTAAACCATATTGGCAAAACAAAATTAGAGGAAAAATTCCCTAAAGTGGAAATTTTAAATGTGGCGAACTTCTAGAAAGGAATATTTAATTTCAAATGGACACTAAAACTTTAAATTATTATGAAGAATCATATTGAATTGTTTAGAAAGAATTACTATTGTACTCTATTTAATTACTAAATCAAAGTGACCTTAAAGATTCTTAGTGGGACCAAGCAGCCATTTATTAAAAAATATTAATAATGTATAAATTGATTCCTGAGTTCAATTCTGAAATAAAGAAAATTTGTTGTTGGTCATTCAATGAAAATAAATAACAACTCAATAGCAAGTAATAGACATTAATTATAGTCACTCAGTTGGAACTAACAACGACTCAACGAACGGAAAAACCTAATTGAAACGACTTTAGTTATTTCTTCATGACACCATGGAGTAAATAATTAGATTAATCCTTCAAAATATAACGTCAATCGTGTTAATCTTTAAATAATAAAAATTGCACTAATAAATCTTGAATATAAATTTAATCGGTCAAATCAATCGTTAAATATACACATCGAACAAATCAATTCCTAATATTCTTGATATAGGAGTTAATTTAACTGAGAAATACACATTCAAAGACTCTGGGCCCAAACTTTATCATTTAGGATCTAATATAATTAACACTATATCTTTCTATAGATTAATTTAATTATGCACACCAACATCATATATCTTTATGAAAAGAAAACATTTATGATTATTGAAAAAATGTTTTAAATATTAAAATGGGGTTAAAAAAACTTATTTCTTTTTATTTTGAAGTGCATTTTTTTAGATATAAAATTTATTTTTAGAAAAAAAGCAGTAGCCATTAAAAATTTCTTTGTGAAACCCCATAAATTTAATATAAAATTTTATTTACATTTGCTAACCATATACTAGGAATAAATAACACCAAAAAAGAAAAGAAAAAAACAGTCATTCTTTCATTTCTCCTTAACTTCATTTTTCTTACACAGGGCTTTGTTTACAATGGTTATCCCTACATGCTTAGAGCAAATTTCACTTTTTTAGGTTATATAACATATCCGTAATTATATATTTTCATTCACAAAATTATACTTAAAGAAATTAATTAGATGACTTGATAGAAGAAATACTCATTTCAATTATACTTAGGGACATGACATGACTATAAAAATAAAAACATTTGATTAACAAGCATGTATAAGAGTTAAATTTCTTTAATATGTGAATAAGATGAAATTGAATAGCATATTGTATGAATTAAAGTTAACGGGACGAAACAAGTGGGGGTCGTCGATGAAGCAGTAAAAGCAGTGTACGTACACTCACCGGTCTTTGTAGTTTGTAAGCTTGCGTTTGACCACAACATGAAGAAAAAAGCTTCACAGTTTCAGACTCACAGAGATTCATTCACATCCTCTCACACTGTACATTCATGTCCAACCAGTGAACAATCACAATCTGCGTTTTGTTCGAAAACGACGCCAAACTCTTCCACCCTTTCTTTCTCTCTAGTCCATATAGTCTCTCTACAGAAAAACAATACATTTTCAATTGCACAGTAAAGTTAATTATTGGTTCTTATAGTAATTAATTCGCATAGTACACATTTATGGTACTCACTGTTAGCATCATCTTCAGCACTCACTGCATGCATATGTGCATATTAGATTCTTGGCCACTGTGTCACCCACCTCCTTACCTGGAATTTCCCCTTACCCATGCCAATCTCTTTGCACACTGTCTACGGACATAGTAGAATCACTGTTGGCTCAGGAAAAATTATAAAATTCTAAGGAAGAGAAACAACTATAGCCACGTGCACTTTTTTTTTTAAAATTTTGTGCAGTTATTTATGCTCATCCAAACGAAGTCCGAACAAAATTATAACTATTCAATTCTCTTAGGAAAATGAAAAATTAATCATTGGATTAATCTATTGATGTTTTTTTTTAATTTAACCTACTGTGTTTTACTAATTATCGGAGATAAATGTTACACAAAGTAATTAGATTTTATTTTATGTGTATTTCAATAGAATTGGTTTTAAAAATTTTAATATTGCTAAAACTGATTTAAATTGTTTATATCTAGATTTGTGAAAAATGAAGAATTAAAATAAATTAAATTGATGTGAAATATGCTTTTTGACAAAAGTAAAATGTACTTTTATTGCATTTAAGACTGACGTGATTCACAGGAAGGGAAAAACTTGAAACTATTGTTGAAAACCTAACGTTTATCTAATCGACCGGACATGAGTTGGTGTGGAATTTATTGTGTTTTGGATAAGCTTTTTTAACATATTTTTTTTATATTATTTGAAAATATAAAAATTGAAATGGTTTACAAAAAATTGAAATGGTTTACAAAAAATATTTATTTATTTTAATAACTTAAATATATTTTAATTGAGAAATTCTTGAGAAAAGTACTAACTGAAATCTTACGTAAAACTTATAGTTGGTTTAATAACATAACTAACATATTGTCGCACCACTTAGGGGTAAGGATATTTGTTGAATTACTTAATTACTTATCAAATTGAATTCACTATTTATTATATTAATTATAAAATCATTAATTATTCATTTTAACCAATAATTTTATAACTTAAAAATACAGTACTTAATTAATCATTTTATATAACAATTGATTACTATATTTAATGAAACACTGAATCGATGCATATATATATACAATCCCTATAAGGTAGGGACCTAGTAGGAGAGATTTCGACAATTAAGTTGGTCCTATTTAATGTATGATTGTTAGTTTCACCTAATTTGTGTTTATATATGTCAATTTAAGCAGAATTATTTCAAGACCTGCAAATTAATTTGGAGATTACCAGCTGAATATGATAGCTGTGAAGCTGACCTCTACACACCAACAAAACAAGCATAGCCCACTACTAGTACTAATCACCTAATTAATTCTCAAGCAACGATCAAATTTTAATAATTATTAATTAGAAAACCTAATTTTATACCTAAATCACTTTCATTACACTAGTCTTTGTTATTATAACCTTTGGTTAATGGAACTTAAATTGTTAGTGCAAATATTGTAAATCTATATATATTAATAATAAAATATATCATACAGGTAGACAATTCTATTAAAATAAAAATAATTAATTAGTATATAAAAGTTAGTGAAATGTATTATATTGTTAGTGTAAAGACCATAATATTTATATTAATAATTGTTAAGTACAAGATGAAGAAAACTGATAATAAAAGTAGATCATGACACCTCTTGCCGCCAGTACGTCCTTCCACTTTTTGTGGGTCACAGGTCAAAATTATTAGTTTATTTCAGTACAGATTATTAAATACAAAAAAGCTCTTAAATAGTTAAACATAATGAAAGATAAGATCTGTATAAATGTTTCCGAAATAGGGACTCCATCACTCCACTTTGTTAGCTTAGGTCGATGGGACATGGGGCTCGGTTGTTATTATCAAGGCCGTCAATTCGAGCTATTGGTCACTATATACTAATTACTTATTTTGGATTGAACTAAATACTGGTCAGCATGTTTCATATTAAATGTACGCGGGGAGGGGAAATAATTTATTTATCATTCCTCTTGTTAATCTATTCACCACTAAATTTATCTACCATTAGATCTATTCAATTTAAAAATAATATTAATGGATCGAATTTAATTTTTTAAATAATTAATGATTCATTAATTATTTTTAAAATTTTGTTAAATTATATTATATAGAACAAATAAATCTGGTTAATAAAAATAATTGGACGATGAATCAATTTTTTTTTATTGAGTATTGATAAAAAATTTATCCATCAAAATTCAACTAAAGATTTTTTACTTAAGTTTCATTCGAAGATTTTTTTTCTGAAGCCTGAATAATTTTTTTTGGCTAAAGTTTAAATAAATATTTTTTGGCTGGGTCTCAACAAAAACATTTTAGGCAGATTCTCAATCTAGACTTGTTTGAAGATTTTTGGCCAAAGACCAAGGTCTAGTCAAAGAATTTTCGATTGAAATCTAATCAAAGAATTTTCAATTGAACCTCGACCAAAGATTTTTTAGTCGAGACTTATTTAAAGATTTTTTTGGCTTAGTTTCTGAAGGTTTTTTTGGTTGGGTTTGGTCAAAGATTTTTTGGCAAATCCCGATCGATATTTTTTGGTTAAAGCATGGTTGAAGGTTTTTCGATCGAGACCCGACTAAATTTTTTTGGCTGAGCTTGTCTAAAGAATTATCAGTCAAGGTTCATTCAAAAAATTTTTGACTGAGTTTTTTTTTAAGGTTTTCCAACCAACCTTGGACAAAGATTTTTAGTCGAATTTGACCAAGTTATGGCTGAAGATTTTTTGTCTGAAGTTTGGTCAAAGATTTTTTTGCTAAAGCTCAAACTGAATATTTTTTATCTAAGGCGTAAGTAAAGGTTTTTCAATCGAGACATGTCCAAATATTTTTTGACCAAGACTTGTTCGAAGATTTTTCAACAACTAAATCTTTGCAGAAGGTTTTTTGGCCAAGGCTCGTCCAAAGTTTTTCAACTAAGTCATATTTGAAATATATTTTGGCGAAAGCACAACAAAAGATTTCTTAATCGAAGGCCAACTGAAAAATTTTCAACCAAGTCTTGATAAAAAAAATATTTTTGAAATAGTCATAATTATTTTAATTTTAAAAAATAATTTTATGGATATCCATCTATAAAAGAATTGTGAATGAGTTGATTGAATTAGAGTTTTTTAAATAGATTGTGGATGAATTGGATTGTTTTAATAAAATTTTAATAGATATAAATAGATTATTTTTAACTTATCCATTATAATCCACTCCAAAATTTATCCAATCCATCTAATTCCCAATCCTAAATGTATATAAAGTAAATTTGTATATGCTTGTTGCCTTAATTGCCATGGTTATATATATATAGAGAGTAATAAGGGCAATTAAAGTTTGTTCATTTGCATCCTCTAATGTTATGCTTGAGTTCCCCTTCATTTAGTTTTAAGAAGTAAAATGGTGGATATTTGTAAAATACACTTTGATATTTAAGTTAGTCTTTGTTCGAGTTTAAGAGTTGAAAGATCAAGGCTAATTGTGTTATTGAGAATTTTGATTGAATACTTAAATATAAGTGTCCTACTGTGAGTGTTATAGGATGGGGTTGCACCAATATATGACATGTAATATTTAGATAAAATTTATATAGAGATCCTTAAATGTTTAGGTGTCATTTTCTAATCAAAATTTATATAGAGATCCTTAAAGATTTACATTAATATTGACATATGTTACTGAGTTGCAATTCTAATTTTAATTGAAAGGGTATTGTTCTCTATCTATGGTATCAAGAGTCATCCTTGCAAGCACCATTCTTAGGGTTATTGAGTTTGTGTGTATTGAAAATTGAACCTATTTGAAAATTTATCTTAAAATATTTGCTTGGGGAGAGATTTTGTACACTTACCAATAACTAGTGTTTTAACATTAAGGAATTAAGTAGTAACTAATTTATAGCCATATGTCAATTGTGGCTCATGATTGTCTTCAGTTGTAGGAGTTGTGTATTAAACAAATGGCATGGAAATCCGAGAGAGGGGAATTAGATTACAAAACTTTGTCTAAAAAATTAGTTCAAACCCTCCAAAAAAAAATTACTTATCAAAGTTGTTCCAATTGATTTAGATTATTAGAGGCACGAAGAGATTATCATGGAATAAATAATGCAATGAATATGTTCCTAAGATGATCAATAATTATAATACTCAAGAAATATACAAATATTACATAAGGGTATAGAGATAGTTGAGATAAAAGATTTTATACTAGTTTAATCACTATTATTATGACCTACATTCAATCCTCAATAATCCATTGGGATTTTTCACTATCTTGGAAGAGTTTTTACAACTACACCAAGAAAAATACCTTATATTGAAATTTCTAAGCCTTCACTTGGAAACCCACCAAGAACATGAAAAACTCTTTGTAGATACCCTTCTACAGGAATCCTTTTGAGAGATACTCAATTCTCACATAATTTCTCACAAAAATATAAATAAAATCACCTTACACATGATGAATATACAAAGTAAAACTCAAAATAGTCTTTCTTGAACTTTTGAAAGATTCAACCTAAGAGTCTATTGATCTCTTAAACTTAGTTTTAAATTATGTAAAAATGAATTTATCTCCTATTTTCTTGTATTATCATGAACAAATGAAAGATACAAACTTATATACCAATTAGGTTTCGAAATATATCCAAAGTGAGGTTAGTTTTTGTTATTTTTTTATTGTAGACATTAATGTATGTAATTGATTATAATAAGTTGGTAATTGATCATTATATTGCCTAAGCTTTGATAAAGAACATTATAATTGATGACTATAGGCTTGTAATCAATTATCACAGAAAGAAATGATTTTCTTACGAATTCTCCAATCTTGATAATCTATTATGACATCCTTGTAGTCTATTGCAAGACCTTGTAATCTATTACATTGTTATAAAGTTTTAAAACCTTGTAAAAAACAATTTAATCTATTACAAAATCAATGCATTTATTATGATAGTACAAAAGATGAACTATTTCATGAATTAAGTCCCATAAACTTAACTTCCCTAAGTCTATACATCTTCTAACAACAATTAATCTTTCATAACATTTATCAACACCAACTAACATTAAAATCAACTAGATTACTAAATCATTAAATACTTGACTAAGTTTACTTTCAAAATCAATTTTTATAATTCTTAAGCCAATATAACTTTAGGCTCCAGATCTAAACTTTCTTTCAATCAAGATAAGCATAAGAAACCCAAACAACTTACACTAAGAACACATTACAATTATTTAAACAAACATCAAGTCGTCAAGTATACCACTTTACTCTAAGTGTGAAGTTGATGCTTAATAGAACAAAACTGCAAGTGCACAATTGTTGTTAAGTATTAAAAAAAAAAAAATTATATCCACAAGGACTGCATGTTTGACTTAGTAATTATTGAAATTTAAATAGAAATTAAACAAGAAAGAATTTATTAGATAAGAAAAGACTTGAGATTAAAAGTTGTTGAGATTCAAAATTCAAATAAAACCAAGTATTTAAAATAGGAAAAATAAGTAAGAGAAGACTTCTAGGATTGAGGATTCACACAATGATTTTCTAATTACTTAATTTCTTTGTCCAAGTGCTCTTATTGGTTCTATTTGAAGGTTAATTAACTTAAGATAATTTCTATTTCCTTTTAGGATACAAAAATGTATCTAATTAAATTTACCATACTTTTATGATAGCTATGTTTAATTAAATCCATACACTTTGTTAAATCATTAGTTCCTTGAAGGATTAAACCTATTTTATTGATTTAAAGCCTAAGTCTTTCCTTATGGGTATAACATTTAGGTTCTCCTTTCAGTTCTTTCCTGCATATTTAAGGTTATGAAAAACATTGATCAAGCACTTTACATAAAGAAAATCAGTAAGAAAATGATCAAGGGAACACAACAGGCACAAAGATAAAAAAATTAAACAACCATTATTCAATCACGGGCTATGGCTCAATCACAAAAAAGGTGTTGACTCATATAGTTGTGGAGAAAACACAAAAAGAGAGGAAAAAAAATCAAACCAGGAACAAGAATTAAGAGAGAAGTACTTTATCCTAGATTTTACATCAACATAAGATATGAAGTTCAAAGTCTTAGAATGTAAACTAAATGTCCTATTTAAACTATTGGGCTAATAGAAGTTTGGGACCAAACTAAATAGATATGCAGAATTACAAATATCAGTCGTATGTTACACTTCTCTGGTAGCAAGATGTTTAGTGATTTGCTAGTGAATCATGTTGTCTACTTCATGGCCCCTCAAAACAAAGTGGTTCATGGGTAGCAGGGTGTTTTACGGGCTTCTAGTGAACCTTGGTGCCCTATCATGAAAATTTCTTTTTCTTTTTGCTCCTTGTTTCAATTATTGCATCAAATGCTCCAATTTGAGTCAATGATATCTTGGAGACTCTAAACAAGTGTTTCTTGTTGAACCTTATTTCACACTTCATTCTCTAAACTCAAAGAATACCTACTCTTGAAACAAAAACAAGACCTAAATTGTGACAAGTCTAAAGAAAAGGAGAACTAACGAAAATAACTAGAAACTAAGTCATGTGAAGAATTTACCATTATCTTAAGATGATTTTCTATTTATATGTTGAATAATAATTTGATATGAATGTGATTTGGAAATTTAAACCTTGCAATTCTATGACTTAGGAATAGTCATTGAATGTTCCTTATCTATTTAGGGGTTCTTGATGTTAATGCTTCCTTCCCTTTAAATTTACCTAGGGAATTAGGGTTTTTACTTAGGAATAAACAATTTTATTTGGCTAAGGAAATAGAACTTAAATAATTTAGTAATCATGTAGATGAAATAAATGACCAAATTAAATTAATACCAATTTATAAATGAAATTGAACGAAACTTAATCCCAACACTCTAATAAATCAAAGCAAACTCTTTTATTTGTATTCTTGGTGTTTTTATTTGATATTATAAATTTCTTGATAAATATGTCATTGTATTTTCTAGTTTGATAATTATCATTCGATAATTAAATCCATATTCATATTTGATGGTTCTTATTAGTAGTTAATTTTGTGAATTGATTATTAGTCATCTATCGTTGAGAGCAATACTCGATATCTTACTATTTTCTTTATTATTTGTAATGATTCAATACATTTGTCGTGTCCCCAACATATTTTTGATAACATTATTAATAATTGACTTACTAATACCATTAATATTGAATGCATTCTTTAATTCAAACATTCTTTTACCTATATATGTTAGAATTTTTATTAATTTAAGATATTAAATTATGTTTGAATTTTCTTTATTAGTCTTTTATTTTAACATCATTATTATCTTCCTTGTAATTTATGATGGAATAGTAGATCCTAAAGACTTGTTAAAACTTGAAGATAGAAAAAATTGCAAGAAACAATCAGAGGGAGGTTAACAAAAGAAATAAGGTAGAAAGAAATCTAAATCCTCTATCTTATTTTTAAACACTTAAAGTAGATATGGTTTAGGGTTTAGGGTTTATATTTCTAGTAACTATAGCTAAACAATGAGACTAAAGAAATACTTCATGCCCAAAGCTACGAGGTATCTAAAGAGTATTGTGAAGTTTCCTACCAAATGTCAAAAATGCATAATTTCACCTACTATAATACAAGTTTTTGACAAAATTAGTTTGTCGGTTTACCATTGAAGGACCCAAATCAACATCTAGATACATTTTTTCAACTTTGTGGTACAATGAGGATTGATGGACTCAATGATAATGCAATTTGCTTAAGGGTTTTCCCATTTTTCAATGAAAGATAAAGATAAAAACTAGCTCAAAGCCCAACCTCAAGGAATCATTTCTACATGGGAAAAGTTTCTTGTTAAGTTTGTGAATAAATTATTTCTTTTTACACAAAATTCTAAATTGGGGAGCTTGGTCACTACCTTTGATAAGCTTATTAGTGAGTCTATTTAAGATAAATGAGAGAGATTCAAAGAGTTACTCAATAAATGTTCCCATCATGTTATCCCGCATTGGATTTTATTAGACATTTTGTGGTGAGTTGGTTCCTAATTCGAAGATGATCATAGATGTAGCTTATGAAGGGTCTTACGATTTAAAACCACAAGGCGTTAAAATAAAAGGTCATGATGGAGAATAAAAATGATGCATAGTTTAATAGGAAACCCAAAAAATGAGTGTTAGAAGTAGGAATCTTAGATTCCGTCTTAGCTTAGAACAAACTTATGAGTCAACAAATAATTGAATTTCCCTTACAACCTATGTACTAATAAAGTCCATACTCTTTATATAAATACAGTCTATAGTCACAGATAATTCAAATCCTTTTATAACATCTATAATGGTGCATTGAATCTTATCATTCAAAAGTTCAATCGCCTTACGACCTTTGTATCGGTAAAGTCCGTAACCTCCCAAGATCATCATATGTAAAGTGTAACATCGAGTTTTTATCTGGTTGATTAATTAAAGTGAATAGATAATTACAAGAGTAATTATGTTTAACTTTAGTAGACAAGAATTAATGAAAAGTTTTGTTACACATTTTTTTTAAATATCTTCGAAATATGCCAAAATAATTTGAGACACACTTATCGAGGCAAGTGTCTTCCCTGAAAGATAGATGATGGAGTTGAGAAAGCTTCTTGAGTTAGAGGATTATTTTCATTGACACATTTTGAACACAGCTTATTGAATTAATGTTATCAACACACTTTTCAATGTAGTGACACACTTTTTGAGATAAAACACCAATCAATCAAAGTTCCGAAAAAGCCTAAGACTTTTTTTCCACTAGGTTTTAAAACCCTTATTACCCACCATATTGTCAAAAACTTATTGTCCAATGGACAAATAAACCCCTAAAACCTAAAGGATAACCAAACCCCTTGAACCAATGGACAAAGAAAATCCTAATACCTAATACACAATAACCCTACCCTTAAAAGCCTATAAAATGCCAATGCATGGTTGATTTTTAGAGTTTCTCCAGCTAGTAGTCATCTTCTTCCTCTATATTTTCGTCACCCTTGAGTACCCTTGCTACTAAATTCAACTGGATCATCTTCAATCCTTATTCAATTAAGTTTTCTATCCTAAGTTCTTCAACAAGGGAAGCTTGCCTTGCTTATTTTTTCCTTGGTTGTATATGTTAACATGTCATTTATATATAATGTGGTATGCTTAGAATTATCTAAATATGGTCGAGTTAAAGTATGAAGCCATTTTCTTAAGTTTTGAAGCTATGTATGAATTTTTGGTTTGATGATGATATGAGTTTGCATGTCATTTTTGTTGATGAATTTACGTTTAGATGATGATGTTATGTTGTTTTGGAGCTATTACTGTAAGTATATAATGATTTGGTTGGATTTTGATGAGTTTATATGAGTTTACATGAATTTGTTCTACGATTTCGTTGGGCGAGCTCGTCACTCCTTAGGCGGGACCCTATTTTTGGGTTTTTAAGGTTCACTAAGTAAGAAGAGACTCTCATTGAGTGTCTTGCTTTTCTAAGTAGATTTCAAGGAAAATATAAGTCTTCGTTGAGCGACTTGAAGGCTTGTTAGTTGAAAGGTTAAGAACACATAAACTATATGAATGCTTACTAAGTGAACGACTAACTAAGTGAACGACTAACTCACTAAACGAATATGAAAAAACTTAGTGAGAAAATTGGAAAATGATGAACTTCGTCGGACGACTCAAGCTTTCGTTGGGCAAAGATCTTAAGAACCTAAAAATGCATATTCTCACTAGAAGAGATTTGCATTTCGCTGAACGAATAACTTATCTAGTGTGAGATTTGGGGGCTCTTTGTGGCTCCTTTGGTTGAGCAAAGGAATACCTTCACTAAGCGAGAAAGAGTGGGAATGAGATGTTGAAGTCTTGTGGCTTCACTTGCCAGGCAACTAAGCATATTTGTTAGGCGACTAAAATGAGTATTTTAGAGGATGCTCTTTATGGCTTCTCTAGTTGAGTAAGAATGATATCTCACTAGGTTAATAAGAAAAAAAAAGTTAGTAGTTGAGTCGTTATGGTTTGACTCGCTAGGTGAATAAGGTATTCAATGGGCAAATAAGGTATTCACTAGGTTAATAAGGTATCCACTAGGCGAATAAGGTATTCATTGGGCAATTAAACTAGGGAAGAGCTCTATATGGCTTCATTTGTTGGGTGAAGGGGATGCCTCACTGGACAGGGGCATCCATATTTGAGAAGCTACCCTCCCTACGGGTGGGATACATTGGGCGAGACACCCCATTCACTTGGTGAATTAGGCAATAGTGAGAAAACTTGTCTTCTTTGGAAAACAAAATCATTCATCTTCTTTATACTTAAGTCAACTCTTAAAAGTCTTAGTAAAAGATGTATATGACTATGTTGGGGTAGGATGTTGTAAAAAAATAAAGTTGGATTCTAATGAGATGAAATTCATAAAACTTGAAATATTTATATCTTTGGAAAAATGGATAATATATGTTGTTTTTGGCATAAGGTGTCATGTTGACCCTATTTATGAAGAATTGGTTATTGATCCATTCTTGTTGTGGTGATGATCCAACATGCCTTATGATGACATGAAGATATGGTTAATACAAGTTGTGAGTATCCAAGTTGAGGAAGTTGGAATGGATTAGGGATTGTTGTTGTGGTGTTCTTTATGAAGTTTGATTATGGGCACTAAAATGAGTAGGAACATAAGTTAGGAATCGCCAAAGATGGTACTCAGATCAGGGTTCTCAACCAATGTTGGAAAGTGATGTGAAGATCTTGGGGACCTAAAGGATATAATAAACGAGCAAATTCTGTAAAGGGTTAAGGTCATTGAAAAATTTAGGCCATGGTGAAGCCAATATTCATATACATCTATCTTGATCAATTTCACTTGAAAATAACTTTTCACATGATCATGTCTTGCTTTTCCTAATGATGTATGTGTATGTATGTATATATGTATGTATGTGTATGTGTGTGTGGGGGGGGGAGGAGAGCATATATAGTGTTGTATGGAATAATATGGATATGTGGTTGCGGATGTGAATCATTGTATTTGTTAAGAGCTTAGGATCATTGTTGAAAAAGTGTAGGGTCTTTGTACCTTGAATTGATGTATGATATCAATGTTATATTATGTGGTCAACACTTGCTTTTAGATATAAGAGTATTCTAGAGTGAAATTATCCTTATGTTGTTTTATTTTTGTACGACTGCGATGACTTTGAATGACATATTTGTAGGAGTAGATGTTGAGATCATCATGGAGCCGAAACACTTACAACATGTCGAGGAGTCGTATGTAGATAGGGAACTTCAGCCTATGCTCCAGGAAACCATAGTGGGTCCAGGGAGGGGCTTGGAGGATTGTTCTTGTACAACAAAAAGTGTGGTATAGGGAGGAGGTGATCGTAAAGTATATGTCAATGGGCATTTTGTGGTTCACCATCACATTTTTAACATACTTGAGCATATGGTTGTTGATATTGGCAATGTGGAGTAGGCTAACAAACTTGATGCGTTATGAGCTCACTAAGGACAATAGTCGTCATCCTTACCATCTTGATTCTCGTCTCCACCATTTCAGGAACACCCCTCCAAGAGCATGATGAAGCTTCTTTCTTCACACTTCTACTTAATGATCATTTTGTTCCTATTGTGTTCTAATTGTATGGAACAACTTGAGTGTATGTGTTTTGTATCCTCATTCTTGGGGTTTTGTTTCAAGCAACTTGTCTTAGGCCATTGACTTCAATTTCCTTATGTTGCTTTTTTTAATGTGTGTCAGGTGGTACATGCTTTCCTTTGTACTCAATCGGTACACATGTTTATCTTCCATTTGGTAATTTATGTTTACATTTCTAAGTTGTGTTACATTTTTGTGAAGAAGAAAAAGTTATACACTCTTTTCATAATCAAATTAATGCAAGGTTTTATTTAAAATCAACTTTTGCACATGTAGTTTTACAGTGTTTAACAATTATGACAAAAGTGGGTTGTTATATAAAGCCTTTGGTCCATGCCTTGTTCCTATTCCTTGTTTTCCCTCCCATTACTAATGAACTTGTTTTACTTTACTCCTACATAGGCCTTAGAATTTAGAAACCAACATGAGAAAAAGTAATCAAGTTAACACCTAGCAATGTACTATTGCCATGAATATATTAGTCATTTCAACTATTTAATTGATATCCCTCTTATTTGTAGGAAATATGAAAGAGTTGCAAGCCAACCATATTGACCAAACCATTGCAAACCAAATTGATATCATATTTCTATATTATGAGCATTACAATTATAATATTATGAAATGTAAGAAATTAAATTGGAGATTATTATGTAATGTTGAACTAATGCCCCATTATCTCAAAAAATCATTTCAAACTATAGAGAAAAATTTACATTCAAAAAGAAAATGGTTTGAACTTTCAACTACCATGTTGCGTCGCTTACAAATCACCTTAATACTATTTATTATGTTTAACAGGCTAAGTTATAAAGATAGGGTATTTAGTCCATTGCTAGCTTCCTTACAAAAATCTGCACCTTTGAAGGAATATATTTCATCCATATATATTTTAAAACCTCCATTTTATCCTTCCTTTACTTAGGTATAAGTACCTCATAGGCTGACTTAACATAGTATCCTTCCTTTAATCATAGATACATTTTTTTTGTGATTCATCCTTTCACTTTTCTCCAAAACCCATTCTTTCCATCATGTATAATAGATACCATCAACTTACCAATTCATACACTTTCTCAAAATCAAATTTAAAGCACACTAGCTATTTTGCTCTTTGGTTTGTGTCACCCACAACCTCGTTTGCAATAAGCACTCCATCAAGGGTGATGAAACCTTGGATCCATAATCAATACACAATGGTGAGAAATCAAAAATCCATGGTGAAACAATGAAACCAAAAATGCAAATGGGAAGAAAAGAGAAAATGGAATAAGGAAGAAGATGAACTCGCCATTAATCCTATTGGATTAGATAAGAGAAGTGGAGATTCATCACAAGCATCTTGGAAACTTGATGAGAATTAGGGTTTTTATTCAAGAATAAGAGAAGAGAGAAAGTCTCTAACAAGTGCATAACACAAATTCTATTTCATGTAAAAAGTGATTAGCCTATTACATTTGAGAATTTTATAGTCATTTCCTAATTAATAATTAGCACATAAACTAATCCTAAACTAGGCTAAGACAAGGCCTAAGAAAGCTAGCCCTATTTGGTCACCATAATTCCACACGGTTTTAGTGACCACATTGCTAGTTGCTAAAGAAAGGTCCTAATTTGGGTCTTTGGGCCCAAGAGCAAACTATTAAAAGGAAATACAAGTATTCTATCATGAAAATACATAATGTATATATCCTACAAAATACTAAACAAGGCCAGTTTAGCAACCAAACAGAATATAAAGTTAGGCCTTCATTGGGCCCTTCTTGTCCTTGAAGGAGGCCCAGTTCCTTCTACACTTCCTTTTACAATCTCCTCAATCTACCCCTTGACATAATACCTTACTGTGTGATACTATCCTTGTCATTAATGCTCTCTTGAGTGTCCCTAAGTGTTTGTCCATATTCACATTAAAAGGTGTGTCTGCCCTTTATGAATGTAGTTTGATTCTCAAATATTACTGCAAATATGATCTTTTGCAACCTATTAGGCAATACTTTTGAAAAGGCCTTATACATACATCAAATAAGGAATATTGGATGGTACTCCCTTACCTAGGATTTCTTTTAGGTACTAATATAACAAAAGAACTATTTGATCCTCTTACTAGTTTTCCATTAGAATGAAATTCCTCCAAAAGAACTGAATGAAATCAATTTTTATTATCTCTTAGAAGTCTTTTATAAGAGTAAAATTGATACTGTATGACCCAAAACTTTTGGAACTTTCACGATCCCAAACTACTAGTTTGATCTCCTCCTTTGTAAACACAATTGTTAACTCCTGATTTTCTAATATACTATTATTAGGAATTTAAATGTCTGCAAATTATGGCATGTCATATTCCTTACTCATAAAATGTTTATGGAAATGTTGTTTAATTTTTGTTTCCAATGCTTATACCCCTTCCATATTTGTACCATCAAATTTTAGACATAAAATCTCATTCTTCTTTTATTCTTAATTAAGCATCAACGAACATACTTTAAATTTGAATATCCCTCTCTTAGTCATCTTAAATTATTATTGATGAAAAAAAAGTTGTTATACTATTGACTTTTCTTAACTAAATACTAAAGGGTGAGCAAGGGATGAGTTTGTCCTTGTCTCTACCTAGGCCAAAATTTTGACCAAGTCAATTACTTAAACCCAGACTCGAGCCAATTAAGATATGAAATCTTTGAGACAAGACTGTCAACCAAATTTTTAACATAATATGTCAATCTTTACGTTATATATAATTAAATCATGAAATAAAATAAGTTAAAAATTAAATCAAGGTATATTTTACGATGTATATTATAAAATCAATAATATCATTACAAATATTATATCATGTAGTACATAATATCATCTATTAAATAAAATGTTTCATTATTAACACAATTGTTCAAAAAACTTGTACTTTTTAAGAGCATAACACCAAATCAAGTGGGACAATTCGAAGCATAACCTAAGTAAGCTCTTAAAATGCTTCGAGTCTAATTTCAAAACTGAACCTATTAAAATCAACCTTAAGCTAGACTAGGGTAATAGGATGGGTTGAGTCTTGCTTACCCTTACTAGAATACTTCTCTTGAAAAATTCTTCTATTAAAAGTTTAGTTGAAGCCAAGTTAAGATCGACCTAAACATAAGACAGCTAAAACCCTAACTTTAAGCTCCCTCAAAAAGTTATTTAATATTAATATTTATACAAAATTTACATTAACTAGGCAGTGTAATGATAACCAAATATTTTTTTTCTTGATAAATGAGGTTCAAACTTTGCCAAAGAAAATAAATTTATTTTTTTACAAGACTCTTAATTTTTTTAGTATTCTCTCTCACTTAAAATCTAATTAGTCATTAATTTTAATAAATAATTGTTCTCTTAATACATTAATTCTTACCAAATTTATCTCACAAAATATTATTGTTAATTTAAAAAACTCTCAGTTCAAAATTCCAGAATATACCGAAGGAATGAATTCACTCATGTTAAATATTTTATATGATTATAACATGTAAAAAATTTATGTCTATCTCTTTCTTTAATTATAAAAATTATAGGTGGAATTGCATTAAAATTTGTATGCACATTTAAGAGAAGAGAAGTATAAAATTTTCACATTATATATCAAAATTCAACATGAAAGCATATCCTCCTAAAAAAATGGCACAACATTTGGTCAATGTGATTTCGTAGGGTAGCTAGCTATAATTAAAGGATGTAAAACATACGAAAGAACTATTTTTGACCAAAGAAAAGGCTGGAGTAGCAACTAGGCAGTTGAGGTGACATTGAGGCTCCTAGGAATGGGAGAGAATAGGAACATGCCAATTGCTTCAAGAGCGATGATATACCATCCGAAAGAAAATGTTGACAAATTTTCGAAACATTATTTTTAAAAATTAATTAATATTTTATATATATTTTTAAATCATTCAATCCATCTTTTTTACTTTATTTTTCGGAACGCGCATCATTTTTCTTGCTTCAAAAGCAAAAGAACACGAGAACCTTTTTTCATTTGGTCCTGAATCAGAATAAAATAATTTCTCCTTGATATGTTTAAATGAGATCAGAAAAAATGAATAACGATATATTTTTTAATTTGATTACAAAATAGAAAAAAAAAAAAAAACTTCTAAACATTTTTAATTTTCTTTTCGTATTTTTTCTTTCCTTTTCTTTTCACCTGCTATATATATATATATATATAATTATTGTTAACAAAATAATTATTAGTAGTTCAAAATCTTATTTTTAAATTATTTAAAAATAACAATAATCGTATAGTAATGTTTTTATAAAAAAATTAGTTTCAATAAATAAAATTTTCATAAAAATAAATGAAAAATATTTATATTTTAAAAAATATTCTGAATAAAATACTCAAAACTTTTTATTTATTTAGAATGGATTAACATGCATGGTACGTGATATCGCTCGCCCCTTGACGCATGATTGGAAATGTACGTACCAGTGGGGCTGCTACGCTACTCGCATTTCCAGCATGCATACCTGACATTAAGCTTGAATAACACGCAATATATTATATATAGTTTAAGTACATGATTTCATCACCACTAATGATTAAGATTGCTAAGATCTTACCCCAGATATCTGAAGAAAAAATAATGAAAGAAAAATTACCATGATTCCTTTTAATGTCTTCTTTTATATATTGATTTTAATCTAAGGATGCACGGTTAATTATGTTTGTTTATACCTATTTTTAATTAATTATTATAATGTTAAAGAAAAAAAATCCTTAAGAAAAGATACGACTCCTAATAAAAACACATACTTAATAACAGAAATATCAAAGTATATTAAGTTTTAGTTATCTATATCCAAGATAATGATCATACCGTTTTTTTTTTCTATATTCTTTTTGAAAAAATATTTGGGTAAGCTGGATTTTTGAGGTAATAATAGGTCTCAAAGTTCTATAAATATTTATAAATTATCTAATAAGAAAATCTTCATATCAACAGTAGACTTTAAATACACGGTTTTGTAAAATATGAGTATAGTATTTACTATTTAGACTGTTGACTGTATATGTTTCCTTTAGCTAGTAAACAATTATTATACTTTATCAAATATTTTTTAAAAATAAAAATTTAATTGAATTGAATTTTGAAAATTGTTTTCAATTTTACATGTCTTATAAAAATATTTATAAATTATCTATTAATTATCTCCCACGTTAATAAATAATAAAACTTGACCTAAAGTCGTTGCTAGATATGAATATAATTAGTAAATGAATCAATTTGTTGGCTACTTTATCAAATAGATAGTTATTTATTTAGAATCCCGCGAATACAACCATATTAAAATAAAGAATATTTTATTGTTGTCGATTATCTTATTCAATTCAAATCTAAATAAGATTGAACAAATAAAAAAAATTGATAGTTACTTAATTTAGAGGATAGAGCAAATAATGGAGGATAATTGAGGATCAGACATCCAGGGATACACTTCGTGAAGATCAACACTTCCATTATTGATTAACTGAAAACTCTTATGACATGATTGAAGACCAAAAACCTACTCTCTCAAATATAGGCAAGAACAATATAAACCTAGAAAACTTATATAGTAAGCAAACACTAACCAAATGCTTACGGCCCCGGGTTTAGTTAAAAATAATGTAATAGTATGTTTAGATTTATATTAATTTTATTATATTACATTTTTCTCGTGTTATGAGATATTAATTCTTGATTCTATATATCAAAAAATTCTTATGCGTTTGTGGAGAACTAATATTAAATTTTCGAGGCTAAACGAGGAATTCTTTGTAGTGATTTCTCATATTTTATTTTCCATATACATACATCACTATCATATTATTACATAAATTTTAATTTAATCTAACTCTTAAATTTTTTTTAATAGTTTTTAAAAGAAATTCAGAATATAAGTGATTTTTTTTAAGAAATGATCTTTCCCATACGTACAAAAATATTTTGTAACGTAGTGAGTTGTTGTTGTCACGTGGCACATCAAATTTCATTGTACTAATCCTTGCGTTAAGAGATATTTTTGTCTGGAAGAAAATATCATAGAAATGCCTACAAAATAAATAAATCACACTTAAATAATTATTGAAGTGACACGTTATTACCACTACTAAAAAATTCAAAATTTGTTATAAAATAATTAATTACAAAATTTTAAAATTAATAATTATTTTGTAACTAATTTTTAGTAAAAATAATTAGTTATAAAATTACTATAATATTGGTGGTAGTATGAAATAAGTAGTAAATTAGTTAAAAAAATAATCTTAGTTAATTTGTAGTAAATTTTTAAAATTTGTAGTTATTTTCTAGCTAATTTGTAGTAATAAGAAGTATAAATGAATATAACTTAAATTTAGTTAGGAAAAATAATATTCTAGTTAATTAATAGTTAATTAGGTAGGATTTAACTATTAATTTAAATGGTACTTAAAATTAGTAGCAAAATAAAAAAATATTGTAGTGTAAATTTTAAGTTTTAAATCTACTAATAAAAAATATTTGTTATTAATTTTGTAACATAAAAAGATTATATATGTTAAGTAAAAATTTTAATATATATTTTAAATAAATTTAATAAAAAAATTATTTAAAATAACATTTTTTTAAAATTTATTTTAAGTTACACTCTTCATTAGAATCTTATTTCATGTTATATATATATATATATGGTTGAGAGACAGGAAGAAAGATATCTAATTTTTTGTAATGATAATTCTTGTTGATTAATAATGAAGTAGTGGAAGCAATTAAGACGGTCCACATAACAATGAATGAATGAGACCTAAAATAAATTTTTAAAGAATTTTTTATATTAAATAAGAGAGCTATTTATTGAGTTTTTTTTTGTTAAATTATGTATTTTTTTGCTTTATACAAACTAATAATAAATAATTTTTTTTTAGTAAACCTAAGGTTTGAGCTTTAGTAACCTTACTTTTAGGCCATCCTAAATTATGATGATACTATACATTCAAAAAGATTAATGCGAAGAAAGAAAAGTATATTAACAATTATTGCAAAAGAAAATCATGTATGTTAAATTAGACTAGCATGTATTATTATTATTTTTTGTTGTTGTTTAAAAAAATTAATGTTATGTGTAACAAATTAGACTAGCTTGTATTATTATTGTTGTTTGTTGTTGTGTTTTCTTTCTCACACACAACATATAGTTACTATATTAGAAACTTATTTAGGTGTTAGAGTCTTTATAAGTAGCCAAATTATTGTACTTATTTGGTGAACTTTATTATGTTGGAACAAAAATCTATATGTCCAAAATGACTCAAGTATTTTAATGATAAAAAATATTATGATAATGGATAATATATTATGATTAACCACTATTCTCTAAATTTAAGAAGAATTGTAGGTTATTAGACTTAAATGTTGGAACGCATCCATTTAAAGGAAATTGACTTTAAAAGAAGTTCATCTACTATGTCTATAAGGAGCTCGCCGTCTACAGACGCACTCACCATCCAAAGGACGTACTCATATGTGCTTAGCATCTGATAAGCGGGTTTTTTGTCGTTTTACACACCTCAAATAATTACTAAAGCTAACTATAGTATAGCTAACCTAGGTCGATTCTCTCAAGGACACAGTGTGTTCAAATTGTGCTAAGTGTAAAAATAAGAGTGTTGTAGAAACGCTAAGTGTTGTGGAATGCCGACTTGACTTTGGCTAGGAAAATGCCGACTTGGCCTCGGCAACGTTAAGGTCGACTCGCTCTCGGCAATCCGATCTCGGCTAACAGGGGTCGGACTAACTCGGTCTCAAACTCTGGAAAGCAGTAAATAAGGGGGATTTTGTGTTTAAGTGCAAGAAATAAACTAAGTGCTGAAAGTAAACTAAACTATGCTAAACTACTCTATACTAACTACTGTATCAATTTGGGACTCAAAACACGACAATTTACTATTCTTACTTAGAATTGTATTCTGAATCAACCGTAGATTCTTACGACGACCGTCGAACGTTTGTCTGTTGCCATACCGAGGATTTACACAACCGCTACCTCATCAATTGGCAGGGAGTATGTACTTGGTTGAGTTTAGGTTCTCTACCTAATCAGATTATTACACTAGTTCCGACCGGCTTTAGTCTAACGTGATCTACCCCTAACAATGTGTCATGGTAAAGTTAAAAGTAGATTTAAAGCATAGGAATTATAATCAAGAGATAGAATTGAAAACCAGTTATGTTATTGAAAACCAAATCGAATACAAAGGTGAGAATTTAGAGTTTCTAGAGAATTTGTCTTCCACGACGACCACCAATGGAAGGACGGTAGTAATGCACTAATGGTGGCCAGACGTTGAGGTTTCCGTCCAACAGAGTGCGTCGGCTATACCGAGCGATCACCTCTGAAGGCTTCCAGCTTCCCAAATCCTGGTCCTGTACCTCCTCGACCGAGAGAGACACCGTAGTGAAGCCTCGTGTACCACTGTACTAGCTTGGAGTGTCTGCAATTGTTGACGGCGCTAGCTCTAGATTTTGCTAAAAAGTCCCCACCTCAAGACATGGCCTGGTGTGCTTATTTATACACAAGCTGGATAAATCTAAATCTAATCCTAATAACAGAAATTCAATTCCTAAAGATTCCAATTCGAATTACAGATTACAATCTCCTCAATCTTAGGAGTTTTCCAATTTCCTAATTTCTAGCAGAATCATATCTGCATTCCCAGTTACCCGAATTACAAATTCCTTGATCTTAGCAAATCATATCTTAACAAATCATATCTACATCTTAACAAATCATATTTGCATCTTAACAAATCATATCTGCATTTACAGATTCCTTGATCTTGGCAAATCATATCTGCATCTTAACAAACCATATCTGCATCTTAACAAACCATATCTGCATCTTAACAAATCATATCTGCATTTACAGATTCCTTGATCTTGGCAAATCATATATGCATCTTAACAAACCATATATGCATCTTACTGGGGTGATTTTAGGCAAGATTTATGTCACTAATGTTGGCTTGACCAAGAGCGCTGGACTGGCCGGGATGTTCTCGGCTTGGGCCTACAAAATAAGTCTTAATCTTTTTGTTAGTTAAAAATCTTATTTTAGTACGTACTTGTATTTCTCCTATTTTCAGGCCCATAATTCAAATCTTAGTTAACATAAGACTCTTAATCATTAAATATTCTTAACAACACCCATCTTAAGCCCACATAAAGTGTATAAAATATGACTCATCAACGTCCATAGAGTCACTCGTCGTCCAAAGGACATATTCTACATCCACAGTGAAACTTTCCGTCCAGAGAATGTTCTCAACATCCATAAAGGGACTTAACGTCCAAAGACGCAATCAAGGGTCCATAGAAGAACTCAACATCTTAGGACATTCCTACCATCCAAAGAAAAGATCATCCAAAAAGTGGAACGATTACATTGTTCTAATTAAGAAGAATCTATCATAAAAGCGTAAAGTGTTGTTTATCTTGTCTCGTGAATTCCTTAATTTGTATAAAGAACTTATTATCTAGATTCAATGTTCAAATATCTACCTAATATATTGTTTGAGCATGTGTTAAGATTTTAGATTGACGAAGAACAATAACAAAGATTTTATAATACAAGTCAAGTAAGATAAAAGGAAGTCCAGATTATGACTCCATTCAAAAGGAACCAATAGAAACTTCCTCAGTAATCAACAGTAGATAATACATAGAATTCAAAGAAAAACAGTTTTTTCCTGACACAACCTTTCTCTATTTTCAAAAAAAGAAAGGAGTCTTTGCAAAAGTACTACAAGAAGCAATCAAGTAGCATTTAATGTAGATCTGACCATTCCTCATGCAAAAAATAACGTTCAAATTTTCACATGCTATATAAGGTATATATCAAGCTCAAAAGATGTGTAACTGAACTACAACGCATTCTATCAAGAAAGAAAAAAATACTCTCTTATGTTTTAAACGACTATTTTGTACAATTTTCTTTGCGAAGCAAAGTAAAGTTTGTGTTGTATACTATAAACACTCACTATCTGAGTTCCTCTTTTGTAAAAACTCTACTAAGTTAGTGTGATAGCCTGAAGAGGCTAAGTGTCAAAGAATATTGGGTTTCTTATAATCAGGTAGATTACAAAGGTTGGAGTATCTAGAGAGGTAGAGAATACTTGTTTATAAGTTAGGTAGACTTTGTGAAATTCCTTCATGTTAAAAGGACTAGACCTAGCTCTATTGTAAGAGTGAACTAATATAATCTTTGTGCATTTTCTCTCTTATCCTACACTCTTTTATTTCTGCATTCTTTTGGACAACCATATCAAACTGTATTTTTAAATCCTTCAATTTTTCAAAAGCTTTCAAAACTCACACACAAAATTCAACCCTCCTTCTTGTGTGTTATATTTTCCTTCATACTACCCTTAGCTAATAACCACGATAAGCCAATAACCTTACTACTCATCCCTACTTGGGTTGGGTCGTAACAAATCACTCGTTCGAGAATACTTCCCATCCTATTTTGACAATGTCAATGAGCAACAAAAGCTACTAAATTGACTCAAGTAGCATACAATCCTTTCAAAGACAACCTCTAAGGTTGGAGAGATTGAAAACTGAACATAAGAAACTTTCTATGAAGGTCACGAACAACAAAGAGAACTTATCACAAAGACCCATTGGGTCCTCAATGAGGCATTCATCACCATGACTCTTCACTCACATACCAAAGCTGACAAGAACATTATCAACCCTTAACAAAGAAGAAGGGTTCCTCCAAATGATTTCTCCATGTCTCCCAATACACCTCTGTGAATTAGATAATTAAGTTGTAATCCATGTCAACCTATCGTTCTTAGAGGGTACCATATTTTCTCCCACCATGAGAAAACTAAAGCAACTTCCCAATAAGGAGAAATATGATGAGACAAATGATCCTTATGAACACCTCAATATATTGAAATCAACATTAACGATCTAGTCATATATTGAATTTTCCCTTTTACCTAGAAGAATCTCACATTCTAGTGGTTAATTTCTCCCTCTACTGTCGATTAATGCTTAAAGACCTAAAAACTTACTTTTTGATGAAGTTTACCATTAGCATATCTTAACCAAAGAAGAGGCTAGCCTTTTGCAAATTTTTCAAAGGTGTGATGCCCTCTTATAGGATTACCTTATTAGGTTCATTCACGAGGCAAGGTAGGTGCAAAACTTAATCCATTGGGTGAAGTTGCACCTCCTCATAGATAACTTGCTACTAGGTATCATACTATGTACCTATTTGGCCTAGAAAAAGGCTGAAATAATGGAAGAACTCTTGGAATGGACAAAAAAATACAATTCAAATAAATGGATGTTAGGCTATCTCTAGCAAGATCGAGGACCTTAAGAAGGAAAGTGATGAGGCTAAGGTAGTACTCCATGTGCCTTCTCAAAATTCTTCTCAAGGTGATGCATATCAAATTTTGACTAGCCACGAGATAGTAATCTAAGCTAATCAAATAGTGAACAATCACTGACTTGATTCACTATTACTAGTTTCACAAGTGTAATGGATAAGACACAAATGAGTGAGCCCAACTATAGGACATTATGAAAGACTTGACCAAGAGCGATAAGTTATTACAATATCTTAGGACCATGCCTTAACCAATTAAGGAGTCAAGCCAACATGAAAAGAGTGTGTTGGTGACAACATTCTTAAGGCAAAGTCCAAGAGAGAAAGGCATCACTGATGTTTCCAAAATATGGGAATATTGCTTAAGCTATCATTATGGGTTTTCCAATGGAGGATCCTTTAACAATGCTTAGAAAATGTAACTATGGAAAGTCTTGACAAACTTTTAGGAGAATTGACATAATGGTAAGTTCTTCTCTAATCCACCTCCTCTTGCTTATTTTTATGATGTTTTTTCTCTCCTAACCATGATGATCTCTTAACCATTATTTTATTCATGGATAACTTTAAGGTGCGATAGATACTTACCAACTTAGGAAACTTAATCAATGTGAGGTCTAGGGGTCTATTCCAAAAGGTTCCAAAATTCTTAGGGTTAACCTCATCTAACAACATAAGGAACTTATAAGGTTCATGTGACACTGAACCCATCCTAATAACCATGTTGAGCTCCATGTGACTTTCGGAGAAGTTATGCTAGGAAAACCAACAAAAGTCCTTTTCTTAGTGGTTGATTGCCTCAATACCTTTATTACCATACTAAGCAACATGAAGATTGATGATTTAGACATTGTTGCCTCACCCTTCACCTAACAATGGAGTTTTATGCTAGAAGAAATGAGATCATCACTATTTGTGGAGATCAAGCCATTGTATAGAGTTTCCACAAATAATCCCTAAAGGAATCGAGGATTAACAAAAACTAGTTATCAAGACCCTTTAGGACAAGAGGAAGGATTTGGATAAACCTAAAGACTTACTAGTTGACCTCAACATAGACTTAACAACCATAAGATTGCAACCATAAGGTGCTTCTACTTTATTCAAGTTGAAAATGAGCTTTTGAAGATAATTTTGCTTATTACTAATATCCCACTAGAAGTGAAAACCCATCTTTTTGAATTCTTAAAGAAAAATGAAGACAATTTTGATTAGTACTAACATTTCACTGCTTGGTTTGTATGGAAAGTTGAGTCTTTTCCAAGGTCATTCTCCTTTTAGAAAATCAAAGATGCTTGAGTTGGTGCATTATGATCTTTGTAGTTTGATGAAGGCTAGGACTTTTGTTGGTGCACTTTACTTTGTCTTGTTTATTGATGATCACTTAAGGAAACTTTGGATTTATGTCTTGAAGAATAAAATCTAGGTGTTTGGTGTCTTTAAGTAGTTTTAGGCTTTTTTTATAGTGAAACAAGAAAGAGGCTCAAATGTATTCTCATTAATAATAATGATGACCTAGTAGTTTGAGTTTTATCCTTAAATCATATTTTTTATGAATTTGATTGAGGCTAGAAGATGATTTGTGTAAGAAAGAATACTCAAATGTATTGCTTGAAAATACAAGGTAAAAACAATTTGGTTGTTGAGCCTAAAGAGGCTTGTGACAAAAGAATACTTGTAGCATATTTAAAGTTAATGAAAATCTTGGTGGAGTACCAAGAACTGGACATAATCTCAAGGTTGAAGCGAGCCAAGATAAAATATCTATGTCTTCCTTTATTTACCTCTCCTTGATATATCCTTGTTTTAAGTATTTTTATCATTTGAAAAGTACAATTAGTAGTAAGCTATTTGACATCAAAAAATGTCTCTCGAGACTCCTTATTTTGATGATGACCTAGTAGATAGAATGAATAACGTTAATGGACAGAGTCAAATTTTTTTTGAAGCAAAGCTGTTTGATTTTTTTATATTATTATCTTTAGTTGTTGCTGTGTTGGCTAATATTCTTAACAAGGTGTGATATAACAAAGATATTTCATATGACCACTTACATGTCTTTAACTATAAAGCTTTTGTGTATGTTCCTAAAGATGAGATGTCCACATTAGATGTGAAGATAAGGTAGTGTATCTTTATTGGTTTTAGTGACAATGAGTTCGACTTTATGTTGAGAAGAAACTTGTCAAAAGTTGTGGTGTTGCCTTGACAGAGGATCAAACGATATGCTTATTATAGCTGATTTCGACAATCATAATAATGTTACTTATGAGGTATGTATTTCTTCTCATAGGGTTATTAATGAATCAATTGCTCAATTTAGAGGATCTATTAGATAACATGCTCCTAGATAACATGCTCCTTTTGTTCATGATGAATATGTGCTTCTTACTAATAAGGGAGAAATTAGATGCTATAGAAAGTTAATTAAGTTGGTCAAAATGTCAAAAGATAAGATTGCTTTTGCAAAATCAATTGGTTATCGAGATGAAGATTGTTCATTGATTGATCAATTTTAGTACACTTATAATGACTTTGTACATAGATTTATTGCACGTAATATTGATATTGTAGTTGAGTTTTGTATGTTTATATTTAATTGGACTTTAATGTAAATCTTGGTTAATTTTCATATTTTATGTGTTTGACCTCTCATCCTTATTTAGATCATATCATAGGTTACATAAATGCATTTGATGTGATATTGGTGTCTATGGAAATTTTAAAGAAAAACCTACAATTCTCATGAAGTCATGAGCTAATTTTGGCTTGGTTCATGGAGGAATTTGGACTTGAAGTTGAAGATGTTATAACTTGAACAACCTAACATAGGTGTGGTATTTTGAGCATATCTTCCATTGTAGAAGTAAAAAAAATATGAAACTAGTACCAAAATTTCAAATACAAGTTTACATACAACTCTTATGAAGATACAAAAAGCCAATTCAGCCATTTTAAGGGTCAAATAAATCAAAGACAATAGCAAGTATGATATGTTTTGCAACTCAGCTATTTCTCAAAGAATTAATTTGTAATTATGTCAATTAATATCTAATGGACTCATATATTAGGTTTAGACCTTAACCCTAGAAAGATCTATTTAAAATGTCTGTAGGAGCTTAGAAAAAAAGATAATCGCCATTGAATTTGATTTGCATTGTGTAGAACATAGGTAAATATAAAAAAGGGTTGAATTGCTTTTAAAAAAATTTTCACAAACTTTTCGTAAAAGATGTTATAGCGTCTGTTTCTTCGAAAAACAGTTGAAAACTTTTACGTTTAAAACTTTAGTTTCTTAGAAAAGATTTAAACAAGGATATATCAAGGAGAGGTAAATAAAGGAAGACATAGATATTTTATCTTGGCTCGCTTCAACCTTGAGATTATGTCCAGTTCTTGGTATTCCACGAAGATTTTCATTAACTTTAAATAGGCTACAAGTATTCATTTTTCACAAGCCTTTTTAGGCTCAACAACTAAGTTGTTTTTACCTTGTATTTTCAAGCAATACATTGGAGTATTTTTTCTTACACAAATCATCTCCAAGCCTCAATCAAATTCATAAAGAATATGATTTAAGGATAAAACTCAAACTATTTATATCATTATATATCAAAACAAATTAGTTAGCTTAATGGTAACTTTATCAGTCTTCTTTAAGTTGCATAAGGGGTGTTGGTTTGATTCCTATGTGCATAATTTTTTTCAATTTTCTTTGGAAAACCAGCCACACATGGAGCAACCAATGTACAATGTACAACCTATGGAGCATTTGGAGAACAATGCACCCAGACATTGAGCAACGTGACCAGCAACCTTTGATGATAGTGCAGTTAAGCAAGAAACACCGTGCTTCCTATTTAAAAGTGACATGGTTCATTCAAGATTGGCTAGTTTTTACTAGTTAAATTCAATTTTTACCCATTTTAATGAAGTCATGCTTGAGGAATGCCATGTCTGATCCAATAATGCCCTCAAATTGCTTATGCCTTCAATTCTTGATTGGTTTGAGATGATTTTTAAAAGCATTGGAATGAAGTATAGTTTTTTTACTAAAGAATTTATATCAAAAGATATTTCTACAACATTTTATATAGATTGATGAGTTGCTTTTCGCTTAAAGATTTTTGTCTAGGTTTGCATCTATCTCATGTTGTAATCTTCAATCTTCCTCACATAGGGTGTCTTCAAGATATATCATTGTGAGAGTAGAAGATTGTCCTAACGTGTCCCTTTGCTTCCAAAGAGAGAGAATATCCATTGGGGGTATTAAATGCTTCCATAAATGTATTTCACCAACTTATCACACTAATAAGATAAAACAACCTTCTTATTTTTCTCTTCTAGTACTCATGCCTTGTAGTAGATAACAAAAGTACTACCAAGTGCGATCTACTTCCCTTTTGTAGTTGCATACCTTTTAAGGTTGATAAGGTATATTCAGAGTTTTGTTTTAACCTTTCATGTGAGGTTTCTTAAATATGATTACTTAAATGACATATTTTTTGAACGAATACTTGCATAGTCAAAGGAGCATAGATATACATATGTAATTTGTCTTTATGTTTTAACACACTTTGTTATTTTATAAGAAAAACATAGACTATTAGGAAAATAGACATTTTTACATGTTAAGACAATATGTTTTTCTTAAGATGATTTACATTGTCTTTCATTCTAGAAAAAACTTGTTTGTTTGTTATAACTCGAAACACTTGGGAAAATCATCTTGTGATTTAACATGTTTCCCACTTAGGTTTTCATCTCTCTCTACTTACTCCCACTTTCTCTCCCTTTTTATTTTGATGATTTCATATGAAGCTTTCATGAAATGCTAAACAGTTTTTTGATCAATTGATTGATTTAAGGTTTCTTTTATGAATATTGAGGTTTGGTTTTAAATTATTTTTCAAATCTTAGTTTATATTCTTTCTTTACCAATCTTTTTTTTTTTTCTAAATCTTGATTATGATTTCTGTTTGGGTTAGTGTGTAATCATTTAAATTGGGGATTGCGTTCTTGATTAATATATTGAACACATGATTTGATATATTCTAATTAAGATTTATAAGGTCTTTGATATTTAATGATTGATTTGATAAATAATCAGTTTAAAAATTAGTTTGATGACTTACAAGGTGCATAATCGTCTAACCAAAATTAATTAAAATCTGGATGCTTAATTCAATAGGTACTCTCCTGAAATTGGTTGATGTTTGATTGGTTAATCTTGGGGTCAAATAAGAATTAAATCAAGAATAGGAATTAAATATTTAGAAACTGTTAATAGATCCAATTTGAAAACTTATCTAGTTGATCGATCATTTTTATTGAATTAAATTCTTCTCCAAATTTAAACTTAATTTTACTCTTGAAAACTCAAACTCGTTTTCTAATACTCCTAATTAGTTGGTAATAATAAAAAATCCTTGAAAGACTACTAAGATTGTTTGCCTTGTACTGCAAGTTTTGCTTATTATTTGACCTGTGTATGATCACAAATGATTCGTATTTCCTCATTTCACGATGCAATGTTAATTTAGTTGTCAATGATAATTGTTAGAAAAATGGTTTGACTTTAATAAAAATTTATCATTTGCATGAAAATTCCTTTCATTAGAATTCCATTAGAGTACGAGTTTGAATTTTCTTATTTGACTATTGATTTGGTTTATGCCTTCACTTGAGTTAGAGTTGACATTTTCTAAGATTTTTTTCTTAAAGTGTTAGGGTCTAGCTTTTAGTTTAAAATAAGAAAAGAAAATCATTGCCTTTGATTTAAAAAGAGATAGAGAACATCTATTTCTTACTCTTGCGACTGAACATCTATTTCTTACTCTTGTGATTTGCAATCTTTCTTGTTTTGCTTTGGCTTTTGTGTGTAATTGTTATACCTTTGATAGGTATTTTTATTGTTGATTGTTGCTCTTGATGATTTATATTATTTCTTGGTAATGAGCAGGGAAATTTGTAATATCCGTATTGATTGGACTTTGATAGAAACTAATGGTCAAGGATAACTATGTGTAGAAAATACTTGCATTAGAAATCAGTTATGCATAGAAACACCAAGATGATAGTTATGTGTAGAAAATAACTACCCATAGGTAGTTTTGTATTAGAAACTAGATGATAATACATGTAGAAACTAATTGTCGGTAATAATGCATTAGGAATGTTTGTGTGGGTGTGAGTATGATAATAGGTTGTGTAATTAGGTATGTGAAGTTATTTTTAGTTTGTGGGCATATAATACTTTTTGTAAATACTAAAATACATCTCTTTTTTAAATACGTGCAAATTTATCATATTCCATAATGGAATAAAACATAAATAACAATAGTCAAGTATAAATGAAAAAATTGCAAGATAAATACAAAAATACATTTCATACATCATAGGTTGTCAAATGTAAATATTTATGCCTTGTGACAAGTACAAATAAAGCGAAGTATTAGAGTAGCTCAAAAGGAAATGTGCAAATAAAGATAAATATATCATAAGTAGAAATACATTAAAAAGGGAGATTGACATCCACACATATCTTAGTTGGTCATAATTCTAAACACTACAGCTTAGAAAGAGGAGCAATAGATGAGACATCCTTAAGTTGCTCCTTAGCACAAGCAGCATCATAACAAGGACAAAGTCCTTGTTGAAACAAGTGATGGTGTTTTGTAAAGCATATGCGAGCTCAAGTAGCACGGTTAAGCTTTTCACTTCTTTTGAAGGGGTAGTCACAAATGCAAGGAAGTGAATCACTAAGAAAACTACAATTTTGTTGGGATCATTGTAAAATGTGAGTTCCCTTATACCATACATTCTAAAGGTCACAATTTATTCTCCATGCTTCTCCATCTTCTACATTGGTCTCTTTGAAGTCAATATGGTAAGATCCCATCACTTGCCCCTAGGGTATTCACACCGGTCTTAATGCTTTCAATGGTCTTGACATTTTCTCCTACAAGCATGATGTTTGAGATCATCATAGTCACATTCACAGGTGCAAATAGTGCAATGGTAATCTTATGAAAGTAAAACATTTATACATAACTCTAAATAAGTCATGTCCATATATTTTTCATAGTAATAGATGTACATAATCAATCAAGAGAATAGTTTATCATAAAATCAAACAAAGTCACCTGACACAATTCTCAATCATATGTATCACACAAATACTACTCCATAGAGATTTCTATAGTTTAACTAATTAGCATTGATACATTCATTAACATGACATCTTGTTGTAGGAGATGGATATCTTGGATCCATACTTCCAACCATTAAGGAAAGTACGAAACTAATATGTGGAAGTCGATAGTAGTTTGTTAGGATAAACTTATATGGGTAGTAGATTACCATGACACAAGGTTTTCAAATGACCTTAACCTCATTATGGAGTTTTCTTGTCTACCTATTCTCAAGGTTAAAAAATAATCATCCAATACTAAGTTGAGAGTACTATTATGATATCTCAACTTACTTACTCATGTCATCATTCTAATTGGACCCATAAAAGCATATATCTCATCATCAACAACTCAAAATATTAACCCAACATAAAGTATAATGCATTCATAAGATATTATTTCTTGTACGATCATGAGTAGTCCATAAAGTTTTCCTTGAACAATCACCACCATCATTCTTATTATTCATTGTTTGGTAAATAACATATACTTTTAATTTTTATGAACATTGGTCACTACGAATTCCACTTTAATTCTTTTATATTTTCCTTAATAAATTATCTTTCTAAAAACTTAATTTTCTTTTTGGCTTTTAGAAAGAAATTAACCTACTTGTTCATTTCTTTAGGATTTCTTAGGATAATATAATATTAATCTAGACTAAGAGGAATTAATGGTGTCATAAGGTTATCAACTCAGTGAAGGAAAAGATAACACAAAAGAAAGAGGTTGAATTATGTGCATGATTTTTGAAAGCTTTTCACAAAACTGAAGGATTTAAAAACACAATTTGATATGATCGTCCAAAGGGACTGCAAAAATAAAAAAATGTAGGGTAAGAGAGAAATACTCACAGAGATTATACTGATATACTCTTTTAATAGAGCTATGTCCAGTCCCTTGAACACGAAGGAATTTTACTTAGTCTACCTAACCTACAAACAAATATTCTCTACTTCTCTAAGTATTCCAACCTTTGTAATCTACCTGATTAAAAGAAATCCAAGTATTCTTTGACATTTAGCCTATTTAGACTATCACACCAATTCAATGAGTTTTTACAACAAACTCTACTCACACAATAAGTGTATTACAATACAATTTACAAAGATTTAACTTTGTTGAGCTAAGTAAGCAATACAAAGAATGAAAAAGAGTGTCGTCCAAAGCGACTTTAAGAGCGTAAGAATATATCACTTTGTTCACATTATTATGCTTCTCGTTCTTTTACGTTCTTTACTTCTTGTTCAAGTTTGATCCATCCCTTCTTATAGCACGTAGAAATTTGAATGTTGTTTGTGTATAAGGAGTGACCGAGTCAACATTAAATGCCACAATTCTGATTTCTGTAGAAGCTCCTCTTTTTTTGAAGACAGAGAAGATTGTGTTAGAGAAAGATTATCCTTCTTTGAATTTTAACGTGTTGTCTTCTATTGACAAGAGGAGAAGCTTTTATTGGTTCCTTCTCATTGGAGTCATGATTTAGTCTTTAGACTTGACTAGCAATAAACAAAACTTCATCTAGACTTTTGTTAATATGAAACTACCATGTTCTCAAAATAGTGTATTAAATAGAACTTGAACGTTGGGTCATGATTTCAAGTTGTATATTTGAAAGAAATGATTCACGTGATAAGTTAGATAACTTAAACAACTCTTTATGCTTTTTGAGAGATACTTCCTGAATGGAACAATGTAGTCACTTCACTTTTGGACAATCTCTTCTTTGGATGACATGTTTCTCTATGGACGTTGAGTTATTCTTCTATGGATGTTGGATGATGCCTTTGGACGTTGAGCTCTCCTATTAGACAGTGAGTCCTTTGGATGGTGAACACATTCTTTAGACGATGAGTCCCTTTATGGATGGTAAGCCTCTTTTGGAGTGTGAATACATCCTTTGGATGGTAAGTCCCTCACCACGTCTATGGACCCTTGATTATGTCTTTGGATGTTGAGTCCCTCTATGGATGCTAAGTACGCCCTTTGGACAGTGAGCTTCTTTGTGGATGTAAAATATGTCCTTTGGATAGTGAGTCTCGTTATGGATGCTAGAAATGCCCTTTGGATGGCAAGTGACTCTACGGATGCAAATACGTCATTTGAATGATGAGTGCGTCTATGAATGACGAGCTCTTTATGGACGCAGTAGATGAACTTCTATTTTGAAATTAGTTTCCTTTAAATGGATGCGTTCCAACCTTTAAGTCCAATAACTTATAGTTCTTTTGAAATCTAGAGAACAATGGTTAATCATAGTATATTATTCATTTCCATAATGTTTGTTACCATCAAAATACTTGGATCATTTTGGCCACATAAATTTATGTTCCAACACTCTGAGGTTTTTCTCTCCCTTATGCTTAGCACATTCTAAGTGGTGTCCAATGCATCATTCATAGTGAGCTAACATGATATTTGATTTCTATTTTGGCGCTTAGCGTGAGCATACCTATATTTAGCGTATCTCTCATAGAGAATGACATTTTCTAATTTCCTTTTGAGTGCTTCGCATGTAGACCTACCACACTTGGTGTGTCTTGGCAAGAGATTTATTGTTTTGAAATCCATAGTGGCACTTAGCCAACATTTCCACACGCTTAGCGTACCTTCATAAAGTTCTTATGGTTTAAGATCCATGCTTAGTGCATATTCCCAACACTTAGCAATAATCATCACTTAATAAGGTTATATTTTCTAAGTCTTTTAGGCGCTTAGTGCGACCTTTATTGTGCTTAGTAAGTTTTTATTGAGCCCACGAGTTTTTGATCCATGCTCAATGCAGAAGCATGATTCTTGTACCTCCAACTTTTTTTTTTTCAGATTTTAATCGTTGCTCAGCACATGTGTTCAAATAGCATATACCATATATTTGATTTTTTTTTTTCATATTTTTCAACTTAGACAACATTCTAAAAGTCTAAAGCAATCCATAACAACATTATATATAGAAACTCATGTTAATCATCTATTAACTAAAAATCAATATCTCATGCATTTTTACCTATCTTTCACATAACTTCAAATATACAACTACGTATCAAATTCAAGCAACCATTTACTATTCTATTATGTTCAGTGTCATTCTTAGGCTTCATATAGCATATTATGAACACCAAAAACATAGAGAGTAAACTTCCCTTGGTAAGTTATTTTTGCAAAATTAAAAAGCTTAACAAAAGATTATAAAGATTCAATAATGCATGACTCTTCCGATCGAGGCAAAAATCTTAGCAATAAGAGTTCAAACTATGTGTCATGGACCTAGTATGTAGGCAAAAAGAAATGCACTTGTGTTTGAAACAAGGAGTGTAGGTTGGCAGACAAAAATGAGATCTTCTAATTGTGTTTCAAAGCTATCAAAATGGTTGTACAGGGTGATGCATGATCAGTTATTACAAGTAAGGTGACCATAAGGTGGAATGGAAGTCAAAATTGTGTCAATTCAAGGTCAAACTCAAATATCAATAAATCTAGTCAAAATAAAGAAACTTCATCATTTGTAACATTCTTGAGTAGAAGAATAGAGGGTGAATGATGAAATTCAATAGGGAGCTCTAAAAGCTTATGCCATTTGCATATATTGATGGAAAGGAAAAGTAAGAGTTTATGCTTTAGGTGAGGAGAATCTACCCTTACATCAATTGTAGAGAAAAAAATTAAGATTGATAATTTTGGGAGATAATGAACTCTAAACAAATGTATAAGACCTGTATATCTGGGACAATACGTGCATCGTTGTATTTGTGTAGTAAGATACTTTTTTTTATCTATTAGACAACAAAATGTATTGTATTCGTGTAATAATAGACTTATTTATTTATTTATTAGACAACTAATGTATTTATGAATTGTACATTATTTTAGTATTCAATATTATTTTTTATTACTTTTATCAATTGGTGTTCTATCATATTTTTATTTTTATAGAAGAGATTGTTTTGGAATAAGTCCCACAATTTTTATCTTTTGCATTGAAGAGATTTTTTATGTTAAAAATTTGATGTGTTTTTTAATAATTACTTATCTGTTTATTTGTTTGGATTGCTTGAATATTTTTATGTGGTTGTTTATTACACTTTTTACATCTCATTAAGAAAAATTGATTTATGCACTTAATATTTTTTTATTATTTTTATCATATGTATCCACCTTTTCCAACAAAAATAATTTTTTTCGCTAATACTTTATTTTTTTAATATAGTAAGATAATGAAATTTAAATTTATAATTTTAAATAAAATATTTAAATATTCACTATTAGTTTAATTTCAGCTTCAGAAAATTCTCCCTTTATTTTTTTTGTAGTACTAACAAAATAAATGAAAAATATCTAAGGTCGCAAAAGGGACTAATCTCTCTTTATTAACAATAAAATTTCACTCTTTAAAACTTTGCAATTTTAATAAAGTTTATAATTTTAAATAAACTATTTAAATCATTCACTATTAGTTCAATTTCAGTAGCTTCACAAAATTCTCCTTTTATTAACAATAAAATCTTCGCTCTTTACAACTTTTCAATTTTAATAAAGTTTAATAATTAAGAGGAGAATTGTACTGCAATTTTTATTATTTTTTTTGTACATAGAATGTTCTTGCAATTGAAAGTTTTCAAACTATAACGATAGTTAGTTAAGTTTTGTGATAAATCCATAATATCGAAAGTATGCATCTATTAGTAATCATAATTCTAAGAAAGTCTCAGTTATTAATCAAATGAGTTTATCTAATGGTCAACTTCAAGTTTTAATTAAGAAAATTAAAAACTAATTTTAAGAGATCTTAGTAACCTCACGAACCACCTATCAACCAAAACAACACTTGAATTGGAAGTTAACAAAAATCTATAATTTTATGGAAACTTATTAACTGGAGTATTACTTTAACGATAAAGGCAAAAGTTTCTTTTTTCTTTTTGATGTTGAAAAGACTGATTTAATAGAATTAGTTTTAAACTATTAAATATAATGAAGATAAATGCCTGAATATCCTAAAATAAAAAAAGATAAATGCCTCAATTAATTTTAATTATATAAATTTTATATTTCTAAAAATTGATTTTAAGTGCAAATTAAATAAGCAAAAATAATCAGCAGAACATGATTAGTGTAGTTTAATCCACTAATTATTTTGCTGATCCCACAACAATAAGGCCACTCCATCACACAATTCCCATCCCCATAATTATTGTAGCTTTATGGCTCATTACAAGCTTTACTACTGTTCCAACAATTCTAAAGACAACACGTGTCGATCAATTACACAAACCAACCTGAATTTTAAGTAACTATGGATTATTAATTATTAATAAACTGGGTCCACATGAAGTTTACGTTTGTTTTAACCACAATTAATGATTAGAATATCTTTTTATGGTAATTGTTTATTTATTTACCCCTGCTAATGATAAAAGAAAAGGGAAAGGCCAAAAAAAAAAAAAAAAACCTCGTAAGTCGTAACGCGAGAGTGTGAGGCAAAAGGGGTTTAGGTTCGGCGGATGAGTGCTGAGAAGGGTAAACTCAGCCTTTGTTTCTTTCATCGCACTGTTCCTTTCTTCTCACGTGCGTCATCAGCATCACTGTCGCTATCTTTCATCTCATCACCCTTTTTTTAAAAAATATTTAAAATGCTTTATTAAGTTTTTAACTTCTATTCTACTATTGGAAAGTTTTATGAAAGAGAAATAATCATTACTTTTCAATTTTTAATAAAATTAATAAAAAATAATAATATATTTTTATTTATAAACTAATAAAAATAATAATTTATCTGTAAATAAATAATTATAACTATTTGATTAATATTATATTGGAAACTATCATGATATAAAATTAACATAGTTAAATCACATCAAGTTACTGTTCATTCAATCAAGATATTTCGAGTTTTATTAATTTTAGTTTTATTTTGATTCCCTACCAAAAAGAAAAAAAAAACTATTCAAATCGTGTCCAGTTGCTTTTTCCTTTTCCAATTATTATATTATATATTATACATCCTACCCAATAATTCTAATAAGTAATAGTAAAATTGTCGGAAAGACAATATCGAATTTAAATAATAAATTTTTAAAAAAGATAAATTAATATATAAATCGAAAACATAAAATAAACGTATAAAATTTAAAACATGTAAGTATATGATTGGGGAATTTTTTGTAAATTTAATTTTAATTGATTATATATTTACAAAATTAATTTAATTAAAAATAATAAAACAATTTATACCTAAAAAATTGAAATAAAATTTATGATAAACTAGAATATAAAAAGTTCGAACTTTACTTTATTAAAAAAAAATTCTAGCAACGTGTAAACATATAGGAAACATAACATAATTTTTGTTGAACAAGGAAACTAAAATAATAATAAATGTTAAACAATAATCTTTAACAAACAATAATGTTTAATAGAAACGAGTAATAGTAAAAAAAATTTGAAAAAAATAAAAACTAATTTGTTTTACCGATAAAAACTAATAAAGCAAGAAATTTGGTGCGGTGGGACCAACCGGTTTAACCGTGGATGAACGACACGTCAGCTTCAAGATAATATCTGGCACGTCCATGTGAGTGGCTTAGGCGCGATTCTGAAAGGCGCATTCTCAATGGAACCCTGCTGCCATTAGGTCCGCACTCATGACCAGGAGTTACAAAAACGGAGACACAATTGAAGACATCGCAACTGGAGAAGCTGCGACGCCGTTTGATTACGGCGCGGGACACGTGGAGCCCGTGGTTGCTCTTGATCCTGGCCTCATCTATGATGCCAACGTGGATGACTACTTGAGCTTCTCCTGCGCCTTAAATACTCGTGGTTTCAGATCAAGCTTGCCGCGAGGAGGGACTTTACTTGTGACCCTTGGAAGGAATACAGAGTGGAGGAGGATTTTAACTGTCCCTCGTTTGCTCTTCCTTTGGAAACCATTTCCGGGATTGGCGGCGCTTCGGATACTCCGAGGACTGTGAAATACTCCAGGGTTTTAACCAACGTTGGCGCGTCGGTGAAGTTTGTGGTGGAACCGGTGACGCTGAGTTTCTCCGAGCTATACGGTGTCGTTTACTTATTACATATATAGAAAAAGCCACACACCCACACCTCACTCAATTCTCATTAAAATCCCACTTCACGTATTACATAGATAGAAAAGACTGAACCACTTTCTCTCTCTTTCTCTATCATGCTTCACAACACCATAATTACACATACCCTTTCCCCTCGTTAGTTTCTTCGTGACGTCACTCTCTCTTTCTCTCTAACTTTTGTTGAAGAGCTTCTTTTTTTGTTTTTGTTTGGTTTTTCTATGGTTGAGAGTTTTGAGGCTTACCATGTTCCGCAACAAAGCAGAAGAGATAAGCTGAGAGTTGTGGCGACGCAGAACCAACATGGTCTCGTTGAGCCCTCAACTTTGCTTCCTTTGTACGACCCTTCTTCGTTCATATCTTCTGATTTGTTAATGAGCTACCACAACAACCAGAAACATAACTTGGGTTGTGGTGTGAAGGAAGAACGTGCGAATTTGATGATGGGTTTTGCAGGAGGAGGTGGAGGAGTTATGAACAATGGCTCTTCTTCTTCTTCGTGTTGTTCTTCTAACTCCTCCTCGGTTTCTTATTTGGATCCTGAATCGTCTTTACCTCTGAACCAAGCCACAATTCAGGTTATAAACAACAACAACCACAGCAACGACAATAACAACAACAACATGTTTCTCTACCAAGCCCAGAACTTGAGAGAGTTTGATCAGGGTTATAATAATGGTAGCGAGATCATGGTGTTTAAGCCTGAGCCTTTGTCTTTATCTCTGTCGTCACACAACAACAACAGTGTGAATCTTCAGCGGTATGGATCTGTGGTTTATGGTGATAAGGTTGGTGGTGGTGGTGTGATTTATGGTGGTTCTGGTTTGAGTGAAGTTTCGAGGGGCACAGTGCCGATGGGTCCATTTACTGGTTATGCTTCTATATTGAAGGGATCGAGGTTCTTGAAGCCCGCTCAACAATTATTGGAAGACTTATGTGATGTTGGTGTTGGTGGAGTTTGTGCTGAGAAGATGCTGGCTGGTGCATCGTTGATGGAGTCTATTCCTCCTCCTCCTGAGAGTTCAAGTGAAGATCCACTTGGGGAGCATGGGGGTGATCAAGATCGCAAAAAGTCAAGGCTGTTAACTATGCTTGATGAGGTTTGTGTTTTTGTTTTAATATCCTTTTTTGTTTCTCTTTTTGGTTTGTGTTGTTGTCACATGAAAGGTTGTTTTTGGTGTTCCCATGGATTTCAATATTAGTCGTTTTGTCTGGTTATGTACTGTTTTAGTTTAGTTTATCCAGAAGAAAAATGGGTTGTTAACTAAATTAAATTTCCCAGCTTTTATTTTTTAATATTTTTTAACGGGTGTAAAGGTTTGCTCATGTGTAGTTTGTGATTCCTTCGAAGAGGAAGGTTGCTTAAATTCTGATTGATTGTGTTGAGTAAGCGTGTGGTTCATGGTGTTATTTTTGTGATTATGTCATTGTAATTTAAGATGGATGGTCTTTTTAACTGTACATTCTATGTGCATCATCAAGATTCTTGTATTTCCTGTGATGGATGGCCTCGGTGAACTCAATTCTCCTGTTGGAAAAGTTAATGGGAGGGAATATATGCACGAATATTGGCATTGTAAAGTGTCTGTCAACTATATGAAGATTTCTATTATGTGACCATGTCACCCACTTTGGAGGGATAATTTGCATAAACTTGTTGAAGGAATCCATCGGAAAAGATTTATACTCCGAAAAAGTGTGTGGTGATATGATCATAGGGTTCAAAGGTTAAACTTACATACTTACATGACAAGGTGTTTTACCTTTATGTAATTAAGGTTGGCTTTATTTGTTAATTATTATTTTAGTTGACACATTACTGAAGAGCTGGATGCTAAAATAGTATAGCATGTCATTCAAACTCATGAATCATGATACACTTTAATATTTCACAGTATTTTTTTTTTGCTGGCAATTATTGTTAATAAATTGTTTTTGCACGATATGGTGCATATTTGATGGATGTATTGATTCTGTATTGGGACATTAGACATTTTGTTACTATTTCTTATTGGACAATATTAATGATAAACTGTAGCATGAAATGAATGATAAATATTTCATACATGGTTTGTGGTGTTTATCTAGTAAAGATACATGCAATATGTTTTATCATTTTATTAAATATTGATTAATTTTATTTGAATTCTGTTTTTCTTTTAAGGTGGATCAAACTACAGTATGTGACATATTTTAATCATAGACCACAAATGTATTTCTTAACAATGAAATCAAGTTGTGAAGGAGTCCTATCATCTTGGAAATGGAACTATAATTTTGAGATGTTCATTAGCTGAGTTTGGTGGACATGATTTTGATCAATATTGTGGTTTTTGAGGTCACCACAACCACATGTGACTGTAATTGTAGCTGCATTTGCCTGCAATTTTGGCAATTGCAGAGCCACCACAATCATACTGCAATTTATAACCAAGTTTGTGTTGTTAAGGTTATTAACCTTTCTATGTTTTTTGATTGACAAATTGATGATTCTCGCTGGGAAATTTTAGTCTGATCTTCAATTGGCCCAAGAATTGATCAGGCAGTTAAATGTGCTTTGCATGTTTTCCAAGGTCTAGCCTCTGATATTTTCAGTAATATGCCTCCTTTGCTCCTCTAAAACAAACAATATTGTTGAATTGGGCCCTTAAGACGATAACTGTGCCTCGGGAGGGAGAGGATATTAGTTCATTTTTACCACTAATATGATTTCTGTTAGTAAACACAATTTGGTACAACAACAACAAAGCCTTTTCCCACTAAGTGAGGTGGTCTACGTGGATCACCCCATGCTATTCGGCATATTTAAAAACCATAGCTTCATTTATGAAAGATTCATTTATGAAACTTAAAATTTGGGAGGTTTTCTTCTCCAAATGTAGATTCATTTATGAAACTTAAAATATCAGTTGATCTAGTTGATCCTGGAGGTGTACTTCTTAACTGGGGTGTATAAATGCAATTACAATTGTTATAAAACAACTTTCATACTCTTGTTGGTAAAGTTATTTGTTATGTAGTTGTATCCTGTATGAAAGGTGGAAGGATGGAACAGTGTTCAGAAGATGTTAGGAGTTTTGTCTGTGTACTAACTAAACTGCAACTATGGTGACACTACATTTCTCAATTCTCATTTTTTATTTGATGATACTTTTCCAATGACTTCATATTCTTTACTTAGAGGATAAATTATCTGAATGTATAATAGCTCCGTTAAATGTGAATACTCATGATTTGAACCGGTTTATATTTTTTAAAGACTATATTTTATCCTACTGGATTTCATTTTGTCTTGTTTTTACATGCTTCTTAGCCTAATGATAAAATATGGTTCAGTTAAAAAATTCTAGAACTAATGAAGTTACAAGTGTTGATAGTCTGACAATAACAAAGCAGTGAAGTGTCGTGGCCAATGGGGACTTCTTTTGTAGTTCTTTGTTTAAGTCTTCTATTGTTATATATGGTGGGTTAATCGGGTCATCTCTATTAACCTTTAGTTGAAATGAGAATGAGATTTTATCTCAGCTTTAGTGGATGGTAACACGAGCAATCATTTATGCTTTCATGTCAATGCTAAGTTATTTGCTTAAACAGGAGCAGAAAATTTCAAAGAATTCCTTAACTACAATGATGTTTGAAATTTGTCCTAATTGTGAGAATTGTTTTTCATTTATCCTGCCCAGGTTTACAGGAGGTACAAGCAATACTATCAGCAGATGCATGCAGTCGTAACATCGTTTGAGTATGTTTCTGGCCTCAGCAACACAACTCCGTATGCAAGTTTGGCCATAAAAGCCATGTCCAAACATTTTAGATGCTTGAAGAATGCAATTACTGATCAGCTTCAGTTTGCCAACAAAGCTCATTATCACATCAGCAACAGGAAGGATGAATCTCCAAGGTTTGGCAACAGTGATAGAGGACCTTACAATCAAAGGCCAGGATTTCTTGAGCACCAATCTGTTTGGCGGCCTCAACGAGGACTCCCTGAGCGCGCCGTGACTGTTCTGAGAGCATGGTTGTTTGAGCACTTTCTGCACCCGTAAGTGCCATGATATGTTTATTAGTATGAATCATAAGTTATGCCTTACCAGATCTGACTCTTTAAAGTAAGCAACTCACTTTAGAGAGTACAGTAACGTTGATGAGAAAATCAATCGTTGATATTACATGCACATGCATAACAAATGATAGATGTATTTGAATATCATCTGTTGATTTTCTCAGCATAACAAATGATGAATGTATTAGAATATCAACTGTTGATTTTCTCACCATCAAATCAGATTACATATTTTAGCCTTACTTATTTTAAAGGAGTTAAATCCGAATTTGCGATTTTGAGCTTTTGACTCTGCAAAAATTATGCATTATGCATCTATATGCATTTGAACTCCTTTCTTGTGTTTATTGTGTTTTGATTAGTTTGTTTTTTATACAGTTATCCCACTGATACTGACAAGCTGATGTTGGCTAAACAAACTGGTTTATCTCGTAGCCAGGTAAATACTAATGATAAAAGTTCCACCCTTCAAGTGTGCATTTGGTTTAACTTATTTTGAAGAAATATACACTTGTGTTAGTTTCTCAAGAGTATTTCAAAAAAATAATATGTACCCAAACAATTGCATAATCTTGTCATTCTTATTGATTAATGGGATTGTTCTTCTAATGTTTGACAATTTCTGTGTCAGGTGTCTAATTGGTTCATTAATGCAAGAGTAAGGCTCTGGAAACCAATGGTGGAAGAAATACATATGCTAGAAACACGGCAAGCTCAAAAGAGCTCGCAAAAGGAAGAACATTGCAGGAACAAGTCTAGTGATCAGTTACCTTCTGATAACTCTATTGTTTCTGAGAATCCATCTACTTCCACAGATAAATTTCATGACACTCCTTACAAGCGTGTCATAAACGAACTTCCTGACATGCCAGTTAAGAGTCAGGAACAGCTGAATCTTCCCTGCACAAGCAATCAGCCAGGGGGTGTTGGAATGAGCATGGGTGGTAGTGCAAACAATAGTGTGTCACTTACACTAGGCCTCTATCAAAACCATGGGATTGGTTTGGCTGAACCTTTCCCCTGGAATGCAGCGCAGCGATTTGGTGTTGCTCTTGAAACCAGCAATGAAGGTTATGTTATGAGTGGTTATGAGTCACAAAATAGGCATTTTGGAAGAGATGTCATTGGAGGACAACTGTTGCATGACTTTGTAGGCTGAAGCTCTTCAATGTCTAATAACTTGCCTGGATTTTAATTTGATTGGGGTGATATACTAACCATATTTCTATTGTGCTTTCTTGAATTATCCAAAGTCAGAAGAAGGATTGGAATGTTGCACTTTATGGTGACACTGGCAATGATGAATGAACCTTCTAGTTATGGGGTTAACTGGTCTTTTTATTGAAGCTCACTTGTATGAAGTTGTAAAATTATGGTGTAAATTCATTTGTGGGTGGAGGGGGGTGGGATTGATATTGTGTTGTGTCATAGGCTGATCCAATTCACCCTTGTGTTGTTGACCATAATAGCTGGGAGTAAATCCAAATGTTCTGGCTATTTCAGCTGTTTGTAAGTTATTTCTTTTTATATTGTCATCCAAACCAGGTAAATGGATTTCAATTTGTAATACTTAGAATCTTGGAGAACATGATTGTATAAGTCTTCATGTTAGTTACTATCTTCGGGTCTTTATAATGCAAATGTAGTTCTTATATATGGAACTTGCAAGTATGTCCTATAATTGAAGTTGTTACTTTGGAAATTCCTTTCAAATATTGCTGCCTGCAATTAGTCACTATCAATTATGTACAATCTTGTTCGTTTGCCTTTTCATATACTGATTGCATTTTGCATTGTGTAGGCCATTGCATGTGCTTTTAAAACTGGGCGGAGTCTAACGGTTGGTTCATTTAGCATACTAAAGTATAGCCTAAACTAAGCTTGAACTGTGATTAGTCCAACGTGGGTTGGTCAGCTCGTAAGGCCCAGTCAGTTACAGGCCCAACCTATGACGTTGTGAATTTATGAATGTGGTGTAGTGTGTATGTTATTTCAATTATTTAGATATAAGATCTTTATGGGTATGTTGTATGTTTGCATGAGAGTAGATGTTTGAGATTATCTTGAGGATTGAGGTTTTTATACATCCCAATAATGTGATCTTTGTGGAAGGGTTTCACATCTACTTTCGAGATACTTTGATGGGTCCAAAAGTAGCATAATGGATTAGTCATGATTGACAATGGGTGTAGTATTAGAGGAGGTTAGGGTTTCACATCTACTTTTGAGACACTACGATGGGTCCAAAAGGAGCATAATGGATCAGTCATGATTGGCAATGAGTGTAGTATTAGAGGAGGCTAGCGTGGAGTACATCCCTACCACCATAGTTGTTCACTGTTACCTTTCACACCTACGTGGAGATGTTCCTCCACATCTTAGCAATGTGGAGGAAGTTGGCAGGCATGTCTACAACAAAGTTGGTCGAGAACCAACATTGCAATCATAATGCTCGAGGTCTCCATCCTTACCACTTTAGGATTGGACCTTCGGTCACTAGGGGTGATGTAGGAGCTTCGACGTTAGCACTGTTGCTACCACCTCAATGATTTTGTTGTCTGTTTTGTTTTGTAGGGGCCAACTCATGTTGATAGGGTGTTTTGAATATCCTATCCCGTTTTTTGATGTATTCTCTTTATCTTTTGGCACTTATTAGCCCCCAGCTTTCTGTACATTTGTTTATAATATGTTGGAAGTGTCATAAGGCACAAACTATTTGGACATACTTGTTTAGACTCATTTCTTATGATGCATTTTCATATTCAGTCAATGATGTACTCATGTATGATTAATATTTGCGAAAAGGAAAAATGTAACTACTAATTTTGGAATTAAATTAATTATAGATTTTATTAAAATTAACCTTTTATACTTAGTGTAGTTTTAGTCATTTAGTAAGTTGTGTTGGCCTTTGGATCGTTACATGAAACCCTAAAGACTTAAATTTCATAAAACATAAGAAAACTATTACTCATCATGGTGACAAAAAATGGATGGTAGCATTGAGGTAGAATATGATTGATTGATGGCTTTACTTGACAGAGATATGTGTTTCATTTCTTGTTGATATTATGAATATTTTGGTGTAGTATACTAAGTTATGAGATTTGGCAATTGTAAATTACATTACAACTAGGCACGTATAATTAAAATATTTTTTGGATCAGACCTCCAAATCTAGTGTTGGATAAGGAATGGAAACATTAAGGCCTAAGGGATATGGGATGTGCAATCTCACATGGGTCAATGTCGTTGCAAATCTTGAGTTGTAGAGAGTTATTTTCGACAAACCACTTAACTCATTCGTAGATCAGATTCTAGTGTTTCCCCCAATGGTTTTTAACATGTATTATATTGTTATGATTTGGTAGTCAGATATCCTATACTAATAGAAAATGTCCAAGCTAATTATTTGAAAAGTCATAAGTTTCCATGAAGTAAGACTTGTTTCATTTGTAATATTTGAGAGTCTGTTGACTTATTTGCTTGTTAGGATGATAGTACCATTATGTGTATGAATGTTCCTTGTACTACTTTTGGAATTTATAGATATAAAAGACATTACTTTCGTAAGCTTACCTTTATGTTTTTGTGTATGTGCGACTATGATGACCTCTAATGACATGTTCCTTAGGAGCAAATGTCAAGGCCCTTGATGAGTTGGAACACTAACAATGTGCCAAGAGGAAAAGTATTCCTAGGCTCGTTCAATCTACATTTTCAAGAGACCATGTGGGCTTAGGAAGGGCCTACAGGATTGATCCAATGTTACAATGTGTCTAATACAGAGGAGAACTGATGGGCCTAAGACAGAAGAAAGTTGCAACTTTCAAAGTGATTTAAAAACATAGAAAAGAGAGAAAGAAAGCTATGGCAAGTGAAGGGAATTTTGTGCAACCAGCAATTTCTCGGTTTGATGGCCATCACAAACACTGGGTAATGTTGATGGAGAACTTCTTGTATTCTAAGGAGTATTGGAACCTCATGGTAACTGGTTACACTTGAAGAAAAAGATAACACACAAGAAGGGGGTTGAATTGTGTGTGTGTGATTTTTTAAAGCTTTTTGCAAAATTGAAGAATTTAAAAACACAATTTAATATGGTTGTCCAAAGGAGCATAGAAATAAAAGTGTAGGGTAAGAGAGAAAAACACACAAAGATTATACTAGTTCACTCTTTCAACAAAGCTACGTCCAGTTCCTTCAACACGAAAAAATTTCACAAAGTTTACTTGACTTACAAACAAGTATTCTCTACCTCTCCAGGTATTTCAACTCTTGTAATCTACCTAATTACAATAAACCTAATATTGTTTGGCATTTAGCCTCTTCAGGCTATAACATTAACTCAGTAGAGTTCTTACGAAAGAGTAACTCACACCGTGAGCATTTACAATATAGAGCACATACTTTACTTTGCTTCACCAAAGAAAGTATTACAAAACAATTGTCCAAAGCATAAGAGAGTTTTTTTTCTTTCTTTATAGAATGCGTTGTAATTCAGCTACACTATCTTTTAAGCTTAATAGATCTCTTTATATAACATGTGAAAATTTGATCGTTTTTTGCATGAGGAGTGGTTGGATCTACATTAAATGCTACTTGATTGCTTCTTGCAGTACTTCTGCAGATACTATTCTTTTTTTGAAGACAGAAAGGTTGTGTTAGGAAAAAACTATTTTTCTCTGAATTTTACGTGCAGCCTATTATTGATGAGTGAGGAAGCTTCTATTGGTTCCTTTTGAGTGGAGTCATAATCTGGGCTTCCTTTTATAATATTTGACTTGTATTACAAAGATATTTGTTGTTGTTCTTTGTCAATTTGAAAGCTCAACACGTGCTCAAACAATATATTAGGTAGACATTTGAATGTTGGATCTAGATAATCAGTTCTTTATATGAATGAAAGAGTTCACGAGACAAGATAAGCAAGATAAACAACACTTTATGCTTGTACGAGAGATTCTTCCTACTTGGAACAACACAGTTGTTCCACTTTCTAGACGATCTCTTCTTTGGACAATAGGAACGTCTTAGGACGCTGAGTTCTTCTATAGACTCTTGACTGCGTCTTTGGATGTTGAGTCCTTTTATGGATGTTGAGAACATCCTTTGCATGGAGAGCTTTTCTATAGACACATAATATGTCCTTTGGATAATGAGTGACTCTATGGACATTGGAAATGTTTGAGTACGTCCTTTGGACGATCAGTCTCGCTATGGACACTTGGAATGTCCTTTGCACGACAATTGACTCTATAAATGCTAAGCACGTTTGAGTACGTCCTTTGCACGGTGAGTGTGTCTATGGACAGTGAGGGCAGGGCCTCTATGGATGACGAGCTCTTTATGGACACAATATATTAACTTCTTTTAAAGTCAGTTTCTCTTAAATGGATGTGTTCCAATATTTAAGTTCAATAACTTGCAGTTCTTCTGAAATTTAGAGAAAAATGGTTAATCATAATATGTTAATAATAATATATTATCCATTTCCATAATGTTTGTTGTCATCAAAACATTTGGCTCTTTTTGGACGCATAAACTTATGTTCCAACAGTCTTCCCATTTTTTTATAATAACAAAAATTATGTTAAAGAGAAAGATGATTTCAAGATATAGCATTTTAAGCGCATGATATATTTTACTAGCTCCCTATGAGATATATAAATTATATTTTATTTTAGCTCCCGTTAAGCTAATGGACGATTAAAAGAAACATATTTTAAGCGCTTTAGAGCAAAAGGATCAAAGCATACATATGTGCTTTATCATATTATATCAAAGTGTATGTTAGATGTATGAAGACATTCATATAAAAAGATTAGAGTATATATATCATAATATGATAAAAAAATGCGAAATCTTAAATGCAAACTCTTACGTATTAAAAAAATGATAAGAGTATCAAGTCATTCATATAAAATGATCGGAGTATATATATCACCATATGATTAAAAAATACAAAATCTTAAATACAAACTCTTATGTATGACAAAATGCAGAATCTTTCTCCTTTACAATTCTCCTTAATTTTTTTTTGTTATCGACAAAAAGGATTGAAAGAATGACTATCACAATCAGAAAAAAAAATAAAAAAAAAGAAAAATTTTAAGAGTTTTATGGTGGATGTTGCTTTTATGGTGAGGTAGGAGGTTCAGAATGGTGAATATAGGTTTGGAAGAGGGTTTTCTAGGGGTGAGGTGTTGTAGGTTTAGGTGGTGAGGAAGTGGCTATGAAATGGTATGAGGGTGGAGGTACTTGTTCAAAGGTGTAGATAGGTAGTGAGTAATCTAGTCTCGGTTTTGGCTCGGGTTGTTAAAGGAAAAAGATTAACCATTCCTTTATGAGGATGGTGATAGGATGAACGGAGTCCATAGGCTTATGGTCGATGTGGTCGTCCAAAGGTGTTTGGATAGTGATTTGTGTAGGGTTGTCCAAAATAGTTTGGACGGTGGGTTGAATGGGTGAAGAAGGGCTAGGTTCAGAGATGTCCAATGTGGTATGGATGATGATTTGTAATGGTGGAGGGTGAAAAGGTGAAAGAAGAGAGGGTTTTGCGGAGATGGAGAGCAAGAGATTAGAAAATTTCTAAAGATGGAAGATGAAAAGACTTTGTAAATAAAACGTTTCTAGAAACCCTTATTAAAACTGTAACGGTAAAAAATCATTTAATGGTAATATGACATTGTCGTTTGTAACTTACAAAGTTTAAAAAGGGTAAATAAAACACATTGACTCAACTTATCAATGAGAATGAAACAAATATGCAATGGATGAAGAAATTACGATTGAACACAGTATGGACGCACATGTTATGGACGCTGATAAGCAAGTTTTTAGTCGTTTTACACGCCTCAAATAATTATTAAAGCTAACTATAGTATAGCTAACCTAGGTCGATTCTCTCAAGGACACAGTGTGCTTAGATTGTGCTAAGTGTGAAAATTAGAGTTAATGCAGAAAAACATTTAGTGTAAAATGCCGACTCGGTCTTGGATAGACGCGACGAAGTCGGACTGACTCGGTCTTAGACTCTAGAAAAGCAGTAAATTGGGGGGGTTTGAGTTTAAGTGCACAAAAGTAAATTATACTAACTTATTGTACTAACTCAAGAATCAACACATAACAGTTTGTCTTTCTTACTTAGTATTATACTCCGAATCAACCTTAGATTCTTACGACAATTGCCGAACGTTTGTCCATTGCCATACTGAGGATTTACATAATCGTTACTTCATCAATTGGCAGAGAGTATGTACTTGGTTGATTTTAGGTTCTCTACCTAATCAGATTATTAAGCCAGTTCCAATTGGCCCTAGTCTAACGTGATCTACTCCTAACAATGTGCAATCGCGGCAAAGTCAAAAGCAGATTAAAGCGTAGGAATTATAATCAAGAGATAGAATTGCAAACCAGTTATAATATTGAAATTAGAATTGAGTACAAAGGTGAGAAATTCAGCATTCTCTAGAGAGTCCGCCTTCCACGACAATCGCCTTGGAAGGACGGTAGTGGTGCACTAGTGATGGACAGACGTTGAGGTTTCCGTCCACCGGAGTGCGTCGACTATATCGAACGATCACCTTCGACGGCTTCCAGCTTCCCAAATCCTGATCCTGTACCTCCTTGATCGAGAGAGACACCTTACTGAGCGTTGTGTACCACTTGTGCTAGCTTGGAATGTCTTGTAGTGGCTGACGGTGCTAGGTCTAGAATTCCATTGTTTTTCCACACTTGAAGACGTGGCCTGATGTGCTTATTTATACACAAGCTAGATAAATCTAAATCTAATCCTAATAATAGAAATTCAAATCCTAAAGATTCCAATTCGAATTACAGATTACAATCTCCTCAATCTTAGGAGTTTCCTAGTTTCCTAATTTCTAGCAGAATCATATCTACATTCCTAGTTACCCGAATTACAGATTCCTTGATCTTAACAAATCATATCTGCATTACAGATTCCTTAATCTTAGCAAATCATATCTGCATTACAGATTCCTTGATCTTAGCAAATCATATTTGCATTACATATTCCTTAATCATAGCAAATCATATCTGTATTACAGATTCCTTAATCTTAGCAAATCATATCTTCATTACAGATTCCTTAATCTTGGCAAATCATATCTGCATTCTTGCCAGAGTGATTTTAGGCGAGATTTCTGTCACTAATGTCGGCTTGACCGGGAGCGCTGGATTGGCCGGGATATTCCCGGCTTGGGCCGAGATGACTTGGGCCGAGACGGCTTGACATTCAGGCCTGCAAAACAAGTCTTAACCTTTTTGTTAGTTAAAAACCTCATTTTAGCACAGATTTGTATTTCTCTTGTTTTTAGGCCCATAATTCAAATCTTGATTAAGACAAGACTTTTAATTATTAAACATTCTTAACAACACCCATCTTAAGCCCACATAAAGTGTATAAAATATGACTCATCAGACCTCCACACTTACACTTTTGCACTCCTGGACAAAATCAGATTCGAGCATTCAAGGAATTGAAAGAGGGACTAGGATTTTCAAATAAACTCCTCAAGTTTGACAAAATAGCTTAAGCATGCATTCATTCCAGAATCCAGATATTCAAACAATCTATGAAAGTTACTTTCTCCACATCCAAAAACAAATGAGCAACCTACAAACATTAAGAGTAACTGAGAAGTGACTAAGCTCTCTCAAGACATATTCTCTCAATCTCTCAAGTGTTTAGGTTTGTATGTACACTCAAATATCCTATGTCAACTAGCACTGCCAAGCTTTGACTATCCTCTCCTTTCACACCTTCAACAACACATGCACAAATGACCAATAGGACTTTTCAGGCTTGTAACGTGGCTAGGGTAAGGTAGGTCTCAGGATGGTAAAGTGAGCTTTAATAACCAGAGGGACAAAAGGAGCAATGGGGAATGAATCTGTAAGCACGAAGATTATCTCCTTCAGACATTACCAGTTTCTTGAAAGCGTCTTTGTTCACTGTCCTACTTTTCCATTTGTATTTTTCTCTTTCTTTTTCTCACTTTTCATGTCTTGCAGCTTTTGTGTTGCAATCTCACTTACAATCTTTTCTTTTTGTTTCCGCTACTTATTCTTTCTTTTCGTATCCTTTTTCTTTTCTTTTCATCAACCCTTTTCTGGACATACTTACTTTTTTTTCGAAATATACCACTCTCGATATCCTCTAAGTGTCACCCCCCACACTTATTCAAGATCTATTCCCAAAACAATTCCAAAGCTCTTCTGTTCCCTAAGGTTCGGGTTGATTATGGTTTTTCCGGCTTTAGGCTTGTAATGAGCTGTCATATCAAGAAATAGTTATAGGCTCAAAGGGGTAACCAAGGGAATTATTCACAAGGTAGGCTTTATTTGGCTAAGTAGCTGTAAAGAAAGATGGCCTAGATCATATCATTCCTGCATGTGAAATAAGATATATCTAGAGAATCAAGGCAAAACCTAGAGTAACCAGCAACATGGATGCAATAATCACACAAGAAATGAAAGAATGATGAGATACAAAGCCATTCATGCAAGACTCAAAAGTTCTCACACGTTTAATTGCTCTGTCACTAATGGTTCATCTTTTCATTTTTTCACTTATTCACTGCCTAAGGACGCAAAAATTTCAACTCCTGTCAGGTTTAAAAACCTCTCATCCAGAGTTATGCGTTGCTTCATACTGTTTCATTCAACTTAAAGAAGTCCATTCAAATTCTTTTTCAAAATAGTTTTCTCATTAATTGGCAATCCAAAATCAAAAGTCAGCTAGGAAAAACAAAATAAAAAGAAAATGAAAACCAAAATTGAACAAAAAATAATAGAATCAGAATAAAAAGAAACGAAACAAAATGAAATAGAACAGTGACGAAATAAAACAAAATAACAAAACTAAAAACAAAACAAAACCAAACAAATCGTCACCCTCCTAAGGAACACCCCCCCACACTTAAATGATGCATTGTCCTTAATGCAAAGCATATGTGCGCAAGGGAAGGGGTGAAATAGAAAGACTTCTTTTTTCAGGGTGGAAAGAATGTGCAAAATTTGATATCCAGTATTTTTTCTCCGCTCCTGTTGTCTACAGCTTGGGGGAGTTTTCTCCTCATCCATTTTGATAGTTTCAACATGATATCCTCTAGTAGCTTCTCTACAATATTGCCTATAACTCCTGCATTGGGATTAGTGTCATTGATGCTTTTCACACACAGAGAAGATTTAGTTAATCTACAGGTACACTCACAATTAACATAATTTTTAAAATCCATATTTCCAAAAAATTCAGAGTGTTTAGTAAGTTCAAAATGCAAATTTACTAAGGCATGGGATGGCTGTGCTATGGATGACACTGGTATTGATTCTACTATTGGTGAGCAAAGTGAAGAAGGTTCATTCATGGATTCCTGATTCAATTGCCAAGAGTGGATTTGGCTTTTCAAATATAGAGTCGAATGGTCGCATGTCATCTCAGTTTTCCATGTGTACATGCGGCTACCAGATATAGTCTCCGCATTCGTCAAGTTGCGGCATTGGCTATTGAGAACACATTTGGACTTTGCTTGATATCGGTTTCGACCACCTGAACCGGACATGACTGCTATCTGGTTGCTTGATTGGCCTGCTTGCCTGGATTTGGCAAGTGGTGTGCCAAGTTGATTTCAACCTTTGGTTGGTTCCAGCTTTGGCTACCCGAATCGGACTCGGCTCTTGGTTGGCCGCTAGAGTCGGACTCGACTGGCTCCTGCCATCGGACGTGGTTGTCCGAAACGGATTTGGCTTCGGGCTGCTTTCGCTTGTCGTCGTTCGAGTTGCCTTCGATTCTCGGCCGTATGCTCATGTTGGACTCGGCTTTAGTCTCCTCACGTAAGTAGCGTTCGGCCCACACTAGGTTTCGGCCTTGGGGTACCGAGTCGATCTCGGCTTTCTTACGGATTCAGCATTCGGGGGTCAGACACGGATTTGGCCTGGTTGCGGTTTTGGCTTTGATTGCCCAAATCGGCAAGTGTTGGTTCATGAGCCAAAAAAAATTTAACAGAATCTAACACTTCAATCCCATAATCTAAAACTTTAGTTATATCGGCACTATTAGAATTATCAACCACATTGGAAAAGTTGGACACGTTAGCCACATAATCTGACATTTCAGGCATATCGGTAAAAGTAGAAATATTGACCTTGGAGTCGGCAACCTCCATCATAGAGTTGGCAACTTCTAATATATTGGCATGGTCCGACATAGAAACTACAGAGTCGGCCATTTCAATCATATTAACACTGTCCGACTTGTCAACTAAAGAATCAACATCCTCAGCTCTATCAGCAAAAGCATTATTAACATTAGCATATCTGGGATCAGTATCTTGGCATCAACACATATAGGATTAGTAATGTCAACATCAGCACATGCGGGATCAGCTATCTCGACCTTAGTAACTTGGTCTGAAATCTCATCCAATATCATATCAGTAAGATCAGTAACACCAGTCACAGAATTTGCAATCTTAACCACATCAGCCAGATCAGAAACAGTTGGCATGTAGTCGTCAATCTCAGCCATCTTAGTAGAGTTGGCAGCAACAAGCATGGAGTTGGCAACACTACTGAAGTCGACAAAGCCCAGCACAGTGGTTGAATTCTCTGAATCTAGATTTCTAGAAAATCCATATTGCACTTTTAGTGATTGTTGTTGCAGTAGCTCCATGTCACTCCTCATGGTTATGTCACTTATATTCTCCTGTGGACTGAGAATGGCTTGGGAAGGAAATTGTCCAAAATCTTTGAATTGCAATTGATTTATCATGGTGGCCAATTGACCAATCTGTGCTGTCAACTCTTGCATTATGGCAATTATATTTTGTTGAAATTGCATGTTATTTTGTATGGTATTTTTTTGAAATTGCATGTTGTTTTGCTGAATTTGCATGGTATTTTGTTGAAATTGTTGTACCAGATCTTCTAGAGAAGGTGAACTGTTAAGCTGCTGCACTGGTTGTTGTGTGGGCAGACACATTCTTTTGGAATTGAATGTTATTCATGGCCAATTGCTTGATTAAATCCTCTAAGGAATTTTCTTGTACCGGTTGTGGTTTCAATGGAGGTGGTGGTTCTTGCAAAATGGGATAATCATTGAATGAGTGTCCTACAGAACCACACATGCCACATCCATCTATGTATCCTTCAAATCTCTGATTGTCAGCAGCAGCAATCTCATTCCTTCCTCTTGATGCCGTGGATCCCTTATTGTCAAAATGGTGAGTGTTACCTGCAAAATCATACAACTCAGGCAACACATATATTAGCTTAGATGGATAATTCTCGTATAACTAGGCTCCATCCCATTCGGGATATTGAGGACACCACGGTTGATACATCATGGCATCAATGTGCAACTGATTCCTTTCTTCATTGGAGCTAGGAGCAGAATTATCAAGATCAGAAGAATTAGGAATAATACTAGTATCAGAATGCACAAGTGTTGTGAACAGGATTAAAAATCAAAAAAGAAGAACAAAAAGATAACAGAATTAGAAAAATAGAAAGAAACAAAAAGATGACTGAATTCAAACAGAAATGCATCAGAGAAGAATAGAATCAAAAATAGAAAAATAGAAAAATAGCAGATAGAGAGACAGAAAAATAGAAAGAAACAAAAATAGAAATAAAAAAATATGCGACAAAAGAAATAGAGGCATAGAAAGGCAACAAAATATTGAAAAATAACAGAACAATCCTAAACTGGTCAGAATGTTAAAAAAAATTGATGCATAAAAAGAAAAAAAAAATCATACGAAGAAATTGCAAAATCAAATATGCAGAAAAATCAAAATCAGTTATGCAAAAGAAGTTAGAGTTAGTTATGCAAATCAGAAAACAAAAAACAAGTAGCTATCAGAAAACAAAATCAATTATGTAGATGTAGTTAATTGCGATGATGCAGAGACACATATTCAGCATGCTATATTATTTTCAGATTCGACGGAAAAGAAAACAAATACAGACTTAACAAACTCGACAGACTCTATGACTCTATGACTCAAACGACAGACACATCATTCCACAGACTCAGGATTCGGCTTAACTCAATTTTGGCACACAAAGACACAAAAGAACTTGTGACCCCAGCAACGACGCCAATTTGATAAGAGAGTTTTTAGTCGTTTTACACGCCTCAAATAATTACTAAAGCTAAGTATAGTATAGCTAACCTAGGTTGATTCTCTCAAGGACATAGTGTGCTCAAATTATGCTAAGTGTGAAAATCAGAGTTAATGTAGAAAAACCTTTAGTGCAGAATGTTGACTCGGTCTTGGATAGACGCGATGGAGTCGAATTGACTCGGTCTCAGACTCTAGAAAAGCAATAAATAGAGGGGTGTTTGAGTTTAAGTGCAAAAAATAAACTAAGTGCAGAAAAGTAAATTATACTAATCTATGCTAACTTACTGTACTAATTCAAGAATAAACACATAACAATTTGTCTCCCTTACTTAGGATTATACTTCGAATCAACCTTAGATTCTTACGACAATCGTCGAACGTTTGTCCATTGCCATACTGAGGATTTACAAAATCGCTACCTCATCAGTTGGCAGGGAGTATGTACTTGGTTGATTTTAGGTTCTCTACCTAATCAGATTATTAAACCAGTTCCAATCGATCCTAGTCTAACGTGATCTACTCCTGACAATGTGCAATCGTGACAAAGTCAAAAGCAGATTAAAGTGTAGGAATTATAATCGAGAGATAGAATTGCAAACCAGTTATAATATTGAAATTAGAATTGAGTACAAAGGTGAGAAATTCAGCGTTCTCTAGAGAGTCCGCCTTCCACGACGATCGCCTTGGAAGGACGGTAGTGGTGCACCAGTGATGGCCAGACGTTGAGGTTTCCGTCCACCGGAGTGCGTCTGCTATACCGAACGATCACCTCTGACAGCTTCTAGTTTGCCAAATCCTGATCCTGTACCTCCTCAATCGAGAGAGACACCTTATGAAGCGTCGTGTACCACCATGCTAGCTTGGAATGTCTTGCAGTTGCTGACGGTGCTAGGTCTAGAATTCCACTGTTTTTCCACACTTGAAGACGTGGCCTGGTGTGCTTATTTATACACAAGCTAGATAAATCTAAATCTAATCCTAATAACAGAAATTCAAATCCTAAAGTTTCCAATTCGAATTAAAGATTAAAATCTCCTCAATCTTAGCAGTTTCCCAGTTTCCTAATTTCTAGCAGAATCATATTTGCATTCCTAGTTACCCGAATTACAGATTCCTTGATCTTAGAAAATCATATCTGCATTACAGATTCCTTAATCTTAGCAAATCATATCTACAGTACAGATTCCTTGATCTTAGCAAATCATATCTGCATTACAAATTCATTAATCTTAGCAAATCATATTTGTATTACAGATTCCTTAATCTTAGCAAATCATATCTGCATTACAGATTCCTTAATCTTGACAAATCATATATGCATTCTTGCCGAAGTGATTTTAGGCAAGATTTCCGTCACTGATGTCGACTTGACCGGGAGCGCTAGACTGGTCGGGATGTTCTCGGCTTGGGCCGAGATGGCTTGACATTCAGGCCTACAAAACAAGTCTTAACCTTTCTATTAGTTAAAAACCTCATTTTAGCACAAATTTGTATTTCTCTTGTTTTTAGGCCCATAATTCAAATCTTGATTAAGGCAAGACTTTTAATTATTAAACATTCTTAACAACACCCATCTTAAGCCCACATAAAGTGTATAAAATATGACTCATTAGACACATACGTTATGGGCACACAATTTATGGACACCTAAGTCATATATGATTTTAAACTTCATTCTAGAGTAAAAAGTGATACCAAGAATTCCTAATATGGACGAGCTTATCTTTAGAAAAGGGTTTTATAAATATATTAGCCAACTGATATTCAGTACTAACGAATTTTAATTCTAAAATCCCTTTCTGAACATAATCCTAATGAAATGATGTTTAATTTCTATATGCTTAGCACGAGAATGTAAAATGAGATTCTTAGATAAATTAATTGTAGTATTATTATCATAAAAAAGAGGAATGTCACTTTCAATGTCATAATGCTCCAATTGATGCTTGATTTATAGAAGTTGTGAGCAACATTGTACAACTGATATATATTTTTCTTATGCTATGGAGAGTGTTATAGTACCTTACCTTTTACTTGACCAAGATACTATATTAGCTTCAATGAAGTGGCATCCTCCACTAGTGCTTTTTCTTTCTATTTTGTCTCTAGCAAAATCAGTATCATTATAGTCTTTCAATATGTACTGAGCTGATTTCTTATAGCACAAACCAAGATTAGTAGTACCTTTCAAGTATCTAAAAATACGTTTAATAGCTGTGAGATGTGATTCCCTTAGATTAGATTGAAAACATGCACACAAACATACACTAAACATTATATCTGGTCTAGAGTCAGTTAAATAAAGTAGAGAGTTAACATACCTCTATATGATGTTTGATCTACCTTTTTATCCGTCTCATCTAGACTTAAGATTGATGCTGGGTGCATTAGAGTTGACATTGTTTTACAATCTTCAAGATTGAATTTTTTAAGTAACTCCTTGACATATTTAGTTTGATGGATATAAAATTCATCTTCTACTTGCTTAATTTGTAGTCCAAGAAAGAATTTTAATTCTTCCACCATGCTTATCTCAAACTCTTTCTACATTAACTCAAAAAATTCTCCACAAAGAGAGTCATTAGTAGTACAAAAAATTATGTCATATACATAAATTTGCACAATTATAAAATGTGAATCATAATTCTTGCAAAACAGAGTGGTACCTACTTTTCCTCTTTGAAAACCATTTGTATAAGAAATGAAATCAGTTTTTCATATCAAGCACGTGGTGCTTGCTTGAGCCCATAGAATGCCCTTTTCAATTTAAAAACATGATTTGGAAAAGTATCACTTTCAAAATCTGGTGGGTTTCACAACAACTTCTTCATTTATTATACAATTCAAAAAAGTGCATTTGACATCCATTTGATGTAATCTCATATTATGATGAGCTACAAATGATAGAAAAATGCGAATGGCTTCTAATCTAGCTATAAGAGCAAAAGTTTTAGTGAAGTATATTCCCTTTTGCCTAGAATAGCTTTGTGCTACTAACCTTGTTTCATGAATATCCACTTTGTGCCAATGATGGATTTGTCATTTGGTGGTGAGACTAGCTTCTGCACGTCATTCGTACTGATCTAGTTCCTCCTGCATGGCGAGTATCCATCTGTCGTTCAATAGAGCCTTATCTACATTCTTGGGTTCAACTTCTCAAAGTAGAGCCATTTGAGCTTGGTCTTCTCAAATTGAGTTCTGACTCTATTTTCAATGTTCTCAGTGACCCGTTGCTCGGAATGGTAGGTTTTCCTGCTAGTTCCTCGAGGATGTTTCAAACTCATATGTTTTTGTTTCATCATCCAAAAGCAATTCTTTGGATTATGTCTACAAGTCTTTGATATTTAACTCTACAAAAGGTTCAATTAGCTCTGATAATTCTTTATCAAGCTTAAAAACATTAAATTTCACAGTATAGATTCTTCAACTTTCAAAGTCCAAGAGTTAAGGACTCTATATGCTTTGGATGTTATTGAGTATCCAATGAATATTCCCTTATTAGATTTAGGATCAAACTTACCCAAGTTGTTTTTATTATTTAAAATAAAATAATCACATATGAGAGAGTGGATGTCTACCCTTCTACAATTGATAAGGAGTCTTTTCCAAAATGGGTCTTATATATATATATTATGTTTTGCAAACAATAAAATGCATTAACAACTTTTGCCCATAAGTATTTAGGAGAGTTAAAATCATTCAAAATTGTTCTGACCATCTCTTGAAGAGATTTATTTTTCCTTTCCACAACACCATTACGTTGAGGAGTTCTTGGACAAGAAAAATTATGATGAATTCCATGTTCTTTACAAAACTATTGAAAGTTTTTATCTTCAAATTGTCCCCCATGATCACTTTTGATGGAAGCAATGTTAAAACCTTTTTCATTTTGAATATGTTTGCATAATACAAAGAAGACCTTAAAAGACTCATCCTTGTAGGTAAGGAACATAACCCATGTCCATCTAAACTAGTCATCTACTACTACCAGTCCATAATGCTTTCCACCTAATGAGGTAGTTATGGTAGGCCCAAACAAATCAATATGTAACAATTCCAGGGGTCTAGAGGTAAAAACAACGTTTTTGGACTCAAAAGAACCTCTAATTTGTTTCCTCTTTTGATATGCATTACATAATAGATCAACTTTGTATACAAGGCTTGGTAGACCTTTCATGAGGTTATGCTTTTTCAACTTCAATATAAGTCTCAAGCTTGCATGGCCAAGTTTCTTGTGCCACATCCATTGATCATCATTTATGGATACTAGACATGTTACATTTTGATTGGTCAAGTCTGTCAGATCAATCTTATACAGATTGTTATGTCTCTTAACAAAAAATATTATAGAACCTTTGTAGTCTTTGAGGTATTCTCCCTTATTAAAGGAAACACCATACCTACTGTTTCACAATTGAGTTATGCTCAGTAGATTGTGTTTCAATCCTTTAACATATAAAACATTGTTTATATACAAGAAGGGATGCTTACCAATCCTTCCAACACCAACTATCTTTCCTTTTTGATTACCTCCGAAGGTAACCCATTCTCCTTTCTTTGGACGAATATGTTGAAACATAGACTTTTCATCGGTCATGTGTCATGAACACCCACTGTACAGGTGTTATGACAAGATTTTTCTTCCTACTGTTAAACACATATGCAACATGAATAATCATTGTTTTTAGTACTCAATTTTTCTTGGGTCCTTATACTTTGAGGAGGCAATGAAGAGTGAAAAATGGAGAATGGCTATGGGCACTTGTCAATTTACCAATTGGAGCTAAAAAAATTAATGTAAAGTGGGTTTACAAGGCCAAATACAATAAACATAGAGACTAAAAAGTACAAGTTAGATTTGGTTGCCAAAGGCTATTTCCAAAAGCTTGGAGTAGATTACACGTAGGTTTACGCATTGGCGGCAAGAATGAACATAATAAGGATGATTGTTGCTTTAGCAACTCAAAAAGGTTGAGAGATTTTTCAATTGGATGTTAAGTTGGCCTTTCTTCATGGTGAGTTAAGTGAAGATCTATCAAGGGGTTATGAGAAGAAAGGAAGGGAACATTTGGTTTACAAGCTACACAAAATTTTGTATAGATTAAAACAAGCTCCACGGGCTTGGTTTAGTTGAATTGAAGCTCATTTCATTGCTAAAGGATTCCAAAAATGTCACAATGAACAAACGTTATTCACAAAGAGAAGTAGAGAAGGAAAAATTATCGTTGTAAGTATTTATGTTGATGATTTACTTTTTATTGGCGATGATAAAATTTTGTTATCTGAATTAAAAAGCTCAATGATGAGAGAGTTTGACATGACAGACTTAGGAAAGATGAGGTTTTTTCTTGGTATTGAGGTATTATAAGAGTTTGATGGTAACTACACATGCCAAAAAAAAATGCATTGGAGGTCTTGAAGAGGTTTGGTATGATGGAAAGTAATTTAGTGAAGAATCCAATAGTTCTAGATTTCAAAATAAGTGAAGATATAACTAGACACACGGTTGATGAAACATACTCGAAGCAATTGGTAGGAAGCTTAATGTATCTTCCTGCCACAAGACTTGATATGATGTTTGTTATTTGTCTTATAAGTAGATACATGGAAAGACCAATAGAGCTTCACTTGCATGCAGTCAAAAGAGTTCTCAAATATCTAAAAGGGCTGTGAATTATGAAATTTTTTATAAGAATGGAGGTGATACTGAGTTATTGGCATTCACAAACAGTGATTATGTTGGAGACATAAAGGATAAAAAAAATATATCTGGGTACGTATTTTTGATGAGTTCAGACACAGTTTCATAGAGCCTTTGTCAACCATAAAAGCCGAATTTATGATTGTTGCTATATGTGCTTGCTAAGCAATTTAGATGAGAAAGATCATGTATGACAATAACTCAACTAACAAACTATCTAAACTCAACTATCAAACTATCTAAAAATCTAGTCGTGTATGATCTTAGCAAGTATATAAATGTAAGATTTTTTTTTTTTAGGATGCAGTTAAATTAGTTCATAATGGAAGTCAAGATCAGGTGGGAGATTTGATGGATTTGATGACGAAACCATTGAAGCTCGAAGATTTTTAGAAGTTTCAAAAGTTGCTGGGAGTGTGTGAAATTTCTAATATTAACTAATTGCTTCGTAGCATTTAGTTGAAAGGAGGGATTCAAGGAGTTTATTACAGTAATTTTGTATTTTGTTTACAATAATATCCTGCTCTACCAGAATGTCCTAGTTTTTAGAGATATTTTTGTTTTTGAGTTTATCTACTTTGTGCTACCACTAGCCCTTTATTTTAGGTAAGTAGGTTGCTTTTTAATTAATGTGCAAATGTGTGTTGAATGGCTATTTAATATAGAATAGTTGCTAATAAAATCATATCATTCAGTCTTGATTATTGTGCACAGCATATATGTTCTAATTTCTAACCTTCACTTGAGTATTACTTTATCGACAAAGGCAAAAGTTTCGTTTTTCTTTTTTAAGTTGAAAAAGACTGATTTAATAGAATTATTTTTAAACTATTAAATATAATTAAGATAAATGCCAAATTGTCCTAAAATAATAAAGATAATGCCTTAATTAATTTTGATTATATAAATTTTGTATTTCTAAACATTGATTTTAATTGCAAAATAAATAAGCAAAAAATAATAAGCAGCACATGATTACTGTTGTTTTATCAACTAATTATTTTGCTGATCCCACGACAAGAAGGCCCCTCGATCACACAATTTACATCCCCAGAATTATTGTAGCTTTGTGGCTCCTTACAAGCTTTACTATTGTTCCAACAATTGCAAAGACAACCGTGTCGATCAAATTACACAAACCAACCTGAATTTTAAGTAACTACGGATTATTAATTATTAATCTGGGTCCGCACGAAGTTTACTTTTGTTTTAACCACAATTAATGAGTAGAATATCTTTTTATAGTAATTGTTTATTTATTTACCCTTCCAATATTATAATAATAGTAAAAGAAAAGGAAAAGGCATGAAAACCTCGTAACGCGAGATGTTGAGGCAAAAAAGGTTTAGGTTTGGGGATGAGTGCTGAGAAGGGTAAACTCAGCCTTTCTTTCTTTCATAGTACTGTTCCTTTCTTCGCACGTGCGTCATCAGTCATCAGCATTACTATAGCTATCATTCATCTCATCACTCTTTCTTTTAAAAAAATAAAAATGCTTTAATTAAGGTTTTAACTTTTATTTTACTATGGGAAAGTTTTATGAAGGAGAAATAATTATTTGTTTTTCAATCTTTTAATAAAGTTAATAATCTATCTTTTTATATTATAAATTTACCTGTAAAATAAATAACTATAACTATTTAATTAATATTATATGGGAAATTACCATGATATATATAATTTATCAAACACAAAATTAATATAGTTAAATCATATCAAGTTACTTATGGTAACACTCTGATTTTTGAATAATAATAATAATAATAATACTAATAATAATAATAATAATAATAATAATAATAATAATAATAATAATATTATTATTATTATTATTATTATTATTATTATTATTATTATTATTATTTTATTTTATTTTTTTAGATTGTTATGTTATATTTTTTATATAATCATATATATTATATTTTTGAAAAAAATAAGTATTACTTGAAGATCAAATAATATTTGAATTCAAATATAATTAACAATTTTTAAATAATAAAAAAAATATTTATATTATCTTTATGTTTAATAGACTTTCAAATATAGTTATAAATACTAAAATATTTAAAAAGATGTTATCTATATTTAAAAAATAACATATTTAAATATAAGATATATTTAATAGTATTTAAATATTTAGATAATAAATATTTAACAATTTGGCTCAAGCTATTTTAATGCTATAAGAGGGGAGCTAGTATAATATCTAGTACATTAGAAATCCTTCTTTCTAAACCCTATTTTTCTATTACAATAAAGGTTCGAAGAGGAGTACTCTAAGGACATTTTAAAACATTTGCTTTATACCTTCTGAGTAAGGGAGAATAAAAAATCTCACTCAAGGATGTCAATATGATTGTGGGTAGGGATTCACCCAAAACTTAGTTGATTGCTTGTGTTTAATTGTCTTCGTCAATTGATAGAGTTATCAGAAAATACAAAATTTTTGTTACTCGACCAACCTTTAGGAGAAACAAATACAACAGGTACACTAATAAATAAAATAGCAATTAATGCAAAATAGCTAATTGGAAAGCAATAGTCATGTTTCTAATCCTCCAATTTACCAACAAAAGAACTATACCATTTAATCCCCAACCCTTTTATCAACTATCGACAAAATTTTTTAATAAAAAACGCAGAAGGGTTTTATCACGAATTCATTGATTTTTTATGACTTATTACCAACCCATTTGGTTGCTTGTTTGTGTTTGCTTGTCTTTGTCAATTAATAGAATGCAAGACCCTTAATTTTGTGATTATGGGTTAAAATGTGTTGTCTCTAGAACCTTAATATGTTATTTGACTGTCTCTCGCAGCTGGTAGAGTACATGACTTTTAACCGTGTGGTCGTGGGCTTATGGGTTTAGTGTAGTATTTGGTTTTTCAATGTCTTTTAAAGGGAGATTAAACTTCTTAGAGTAGGTTGCAATTTTTGTATTAGTTGTTGTAAATTTGGTGGATTTTTTTGAAGACGTATCTATATATGTGTTTAGTTATATTATCATTGAAAATTATGACATATGAATTGAAAAATATGAGTGTTAACGAGTTACATAAGGAAAAAGATGGAGAGAATGAGCTTGAGTGACATATGTGAAGGAAGAGACTTAGCTTTGAGGGACAAAAATAATACTCACTGATTGTTATGGATCGTGAATGAGTTACCTAGATCCAAAAGACCAAAAAATAGTCCTCATCACCATTTATAAAAATTGGAACAATAAATAATAAATTACACCATACATCATTTAATAAAGACAAATATGTAATAAAATGGATATTAACTTGAATTGATAAGGTCATTAGATTTAAAAATTACTAGGTAATTAACCTCTAATTGTTGTGTCTAATTCCACATAATACCACAGTTTTTGAGTTATTACTGGGAATAGCCAATGGTCGTCAGGTTTCTTAAAGCTCTATACCTCTTCCTCCTCCACGAGTTTGCATTTTGTTTCTTGTTTTGAAGGGAGAAGAAAGAATTTGTGTTGTTCACTTTGAGCCATAACATTGTAGCGAGAGAAACAAAGAAAGAACCAAATAAGGGATTTGAGTTTGTGCACCGTGAAACCAAAACCTAAAACACCATACACCCTCACCTCACTCTTTAAAATCCAACTTCATGTATTACATAGATAGAAAAGACTGAACCACTTTCTCTCTCTTGCTCTATCATGCTTCACAACACCATAATTACATATACCCTTTAATTTCATTGTGACTTCACTATTTCTTTCTCTCTAACTTGCATTGAAGAGCTTCATTTCCAATTTTTGTTTTTATTTTCTTTATGGCTTAGGATTTTGAGGCTTACCATGTGCCACAAAAAGTAGAGGAGATAAGTCGAGAGTTATGGTGACGCATAACCAACATGGTCTCGTTGAACCCTTGACTTTGCTTCCTTTGTACGATCCTTCTCCATTCATATCTTTTGATTTGTTAATGAGCTTTCACAACAACCAGAAACATAATGTGGGTTGTGGTGTGAAGGAGGAACATGCGAATTTGATGACGGGTTTTGCAGGAGTAGGATGAGGAATCATGAACAATGGCTCTTCTTCTTCTTCGTGTTGTTCCTCTAACTCCTCTTCTGTTTCTTACTTGGATCTTGAATTGTCTTTGCCTCTAAACCAAGCCACAATTTAGGTTATAAACAACAACTATGATGGCAATAATTACAACATGTTTCTCTACCAAGCACAAAACCTGAGAGAGTTTAATTAGGGTTATAATAATGGTAGCGAGATCATAGTGTTTAAGCCGGAGCCTTTGTCTTTATCTCTATCATCATACAACAACAACAATGTGAATCTTCAACGATTTGGATTTGTGGTTTATGGTGATAAGGTTGGTGGTGGTGATGTGATTTATGGTGGTTCTGGTTTGAGTGATGTTTCAAGGGGCACAATGCTAATGGAGCCCTATATCGATTTGCTAGATGCACTCCCGGACCACCAATTTGCTAGGCCGGCCCCAACTGACCAATAGGGTATATCCATCATTTAATGATTGCAAGAGTCACCCCCTAATTGGTACAGTGGTCAAGACATGCAATTCTATATTGATAACTATTGTCAATGTAGTCTCAAATAAAACTAGATTTTACTATGATTTTTGATAAGTCATATTTTATACACCTCACAAGGGCTTAAGATGGGTATTATTAAGATTGTTTAGTGATTAATAGTCTTAGTTAAGATTTGAATTATGGGCCTAGAAATAGGAAAAATATAAATCTGTGCTAAAATGAGGATTTTAACTAATAAAAGAGTGGATTTATTTTGCAGGCCCAGGCTAAGGATGTCTCGGCCCAACCAAGAGCGTTCCGACTCAATTGAAATGTCTCGGCCAGTAGAGGCGGTTCCAGTCAAACCAGCCTTCCCGGCCAAAGCCAACTTCAATGGCTAAAATCACTCCGGTAAGAATGCAAATATGATTATTCTAGAATTAAGGAATCTGTAATGAAAATATGATTATTAGAATTAAGGAATCTATAATGCAGATATGATTATGCTAGCATTAAGGAATCTGTAATGCAGATATGATTATGCTAGAATTAAGGAATCTATAATGCAGATATGATTATGATAGAAATTAGGAATCTACAATACAAATATGATTATGATAGGATCAAGGAATCTGTAATCTCCTAGGATTGAGGAATATATAATCTCCTAGGATTGTAAAATCTGTAATCAGTAATTCAAATATGTAATCTGTTAGGATTAGGCTGCACTGCAGTTGCCCAACTTGTGTATAAATAAAGCACATTAGGTCACGTCTTTGGTGTGGAAAAACAGTGGAATTCTAGACCTAGCACCATCAGCGATTGCAGGCGTTCCAAGCTAGCACGATGGTACACGAAGTTTCAGTAAGGTGTCTCTCTCGATCTAGGAGGTACAGGACCAGGATTTGGGAAGCTAGAAGCTGTCAAAGGTGATCACTCGGTATAGCCGACGCACTCTGGTGGATGGAAACCTCAACGTATGGCCATCAGCGATGCACCATTGTCGACCTTCCAAGGCGATCGTCGTGGAAGGCAGATTCTCTGGAAACTCTGAATTTCTCACCTTGTACTCGAGTTTGTTTTCAATAATATAAGCGGTTTGCATTTCTGTCTTCTGATTACAATTCCTGTGCTTTAATTTTCTTTAACCTTGCTGCGATTGCACATTGTTAGAGGTAGATCACGTTAGACTAGGGCTGACTAGAACTAGTTTAATAATCTGGTTAGGTAGAGAACCTAAAATCAACCAAGTACATACTCCATGCCAACTGATGAGGTAGTGATTGTGTAAATCCTCAGTATGGCAATTGACAAACATTCGACGATTGTCGTAAGAATCTAAGGTTGATTCATAGTATAATCTTAAGTAAAGAATCTGTAAACTGATTGTGTGTTGAATTCGGATTTGGTACAATAGTTAGTTTAGCATAGTTTAATTTACTTTCAATATTGAGTTTATTTTTCTGCACTTAAATACAAAATCCCCTATTTACTGTTCTTCCCGGGTCCAAGACCGAGTCTAGTCCGACTTTGTTGCGTCTGTCTAAGTTGAAATCATATCGGCAGTTCTAGTCGGTCTCCCAACAAGATCATCCTAGTCGCACTTAAGCCGATCGACAGTAAGTCGACATTTCACAACATTTAGCGGTTTCTACATAATTCTCTGGACTCCACACTTAGTCACAATTAAACACACTGTGTCCTTGAGAGAATCGACCTAGGGTTAGCTAAACTATAGTTAGCTTTAGTTTTATTTGATGCGCGTAAGACGACTAAAAACCTGCTTATCAATTTTGTAACATAGGGTGAACCTAGGTCGAATCTCTCAAGGACATATGTATTCGTGATGCCTAGCATGGGAATCAAAAGATTATGCAGAAAATGGAAATGCAGAATGCAGACTCGGAACAATAACGGAATGTAAAGGCAGGAGGGTTTCATCTTGTATCTAAAATACAAAGTAAATGCAAGATAGAAAGTAAACTACTTATGGAAAGTAATAATGAAAAAACAACAAATATTTAACATATCAATCCAATGTTTAGCAAGAAATCTGTTCTGATTCTTAGTAATGGATGCAATTCCAAACCAACCTAAGATCTTAAGACAACTGCCTAATATTCGTCCATTGTCGATTGAGGGCTTACACAACCGCGACCTCAAGTTAGCAGGGATTACACACGTGATTGATTTTAGGCTTTCTATCGATTACCTAACAAGTTATTAGATTGGTTCCAACCGGCTCCTAACCTAGTGTGATCTACTCTTACGCATGCATGATAATGACACAAGCAAGAAGCAGAGAAACAAAACAGGAATCACATACTGAAATATAGAGAAACACAAACCAATTTATTATAGAAATGATTGTATTGATACATGGAATTGTGGAATCATGGACTCAACCTCCCATAACGACCGCCATGGAAGAACTACAATGGTCCACCGAAAATGGCTAGAGAGCAGAGGGGTTAGTCCACCAAAGTGTGCCAGCTAAACTGGTTAATCTCCTCTAGCAACCGGTCGCTAGTTAGACTCCGAACCTGTACCCACTCGACCGATTGGACGCCATACTAAAGCACAGTGAATCACCGATCAATAGAAGCGAGAGTGTATGTGTGAGTGTACATGAACAATGAAGAAGTGGAGGAGGTAGAGGTAGAACCAATTAATGAGCTACGCATCTCCTTATATGCATGTTTGTCTTAACTAACTAACCATATACTAACTATTTAACTACTAATGACTAATAGAAATAACAGACTACTAACAGACTAACTGTTTCCTAAATGACCATGTGTCGAATTTGTTGGAATGGAGTCGGTCTACTTGAGATGAAGTCAGCCTATAGAAAGGTCTTGGCTACTGGAGGCGGAGTTGGCATGGAGAGGAACTAGTTTGGCTAGGACGACTTCATCTGGTCGGGATGCCTTCACTTGGCCAGGATGACTTCATTTAGCCAAGACGCTAGGTTCGACCTGCATAATGAATTAACCTTTTTGTGAGCTAAAATCCACGAAATAGCTCATATTTGTATTTTCCCTTTTTTTATCTCAATAATCTGAATCTCAACTAACATGCAATTCTTAGCTACAAAATAGAGTCAATTATATCCATTTTAAGACCTTGTTAGGTGTCTAAAATATGAATTATCAGACCCCCACACTTACACTTTTTCATTCCTGGGCAAAATCGGAAAAGATCATCAAGGAAATGAAAAACAACTGATTATAATAATAAGATGCATTTTCAAACGAAATCCTTAAGTTTAGACAAACTAACTAAGTATACATTCACCCTAGAATCAAGGTACTCAACCAATCTCATGAAATTACTTTTTCAACATCTAAAGTGAACAAGCAAACAACAAAAATTTAAGGAGCAACCACAAAATGATAGAACTATCGCAAGGTATGCGCTTTCAATCTCTCAAGTGTTTACACTTAAGCACCCTATGTTAACTTGCACTACCAAGTTTTGACTAGCCTCTAATTTTTACAACTTTAAGACACATGCAATAGTGATCAATAGGACTTTTCTAGGGTTGTAACATGGCTAGGGGTAAGGTAGGATGAAGTGAGCTTCAATAACCAAAGGGAAGAGACGAGCAATAAGGACTAAGTCAATAAGTATGGAGATTACCCCCAAGATAATATAAGTCTTTTAAAATAAATCCTTTTAAATATTTCACATAACTTCCAATGCTCTACCTTTCCCTTTGTATTCTTTTCTTTCTTTTCTCACTTTTTATTTTTTTTTTGTATTGTTGCAGCCTTGTGTTGCATTATTTTCTTGCAACCTTTTTGTTTTTTCTACCTTTCCTTTTCTTTGTTTCCTCTTCCATTTTCTTTTCCTACCCCTTTCTTTCTTTTTCATCAACCCTTTATCACAACATACAAGTATTACTTGGTACAAACTACTCTTTTAATTGTACCTCTCGTAATGCCTTAAGGTGTCACCCTCACACTTATGTGGAACTTATTCCCAAAACAATTCCAAAGCTCCTTTGACCCCTAAGGTTTAGGTTGATCATGGTTTTTCTGCTTTTGGGCTTGTAATGAGATACCATATAAAAAAATTGTTATATAGGCTCAAAGAGGGTAAACAAGGGGTTCATTTAAAAGGTAGGTCTTATTTGGCTAGTAACTTGTAAAGAAAAGAAGGCCTAGATCATGTCATTAATGCATGTGAGACAAGAAGTATAAAAAAGAGTCAAGTCAAAACCTAGAGTAATCTAACAACATAGATGCAAAATCACACAAGAAAGAAGAGAATGACAAGATGAAAGTCATTATTATATACAAGGCTCAAATTTTCACGTGGTTAAAATGCTCTATCACTATTGATTTCAACTCTAATTTTTTAGTCACTCATTGCCTTAAGATGAGAAAATCTCTTTCCATGTCAAGTTGAAAACCTCTTATCCAGGATTATGCATTACCTCTTCATGTTTTATTCGACCTATAGAAATCCATTTAAACTTTGAAAAATATTTTTCTCACAATTGGAAAATAGAAAAACAACTAAAGAAAAACAAAGCATAATGAAAACAAAAATCAAAACAAAAACAGAGAAAATGGAAAAAAAAACATGAAACGCAAAGAAAACACAAAACCAGGGTCAGTGCGGACCCGGTATAAACCAAAATCAGAGTCGGCACAGACTCGATAGAAAACGTCACACACACACACACACACACATGGAGTCGGAGTTGGATCAGAACTGATAGAAAACAACACATACGAATATAAATAAGCAAAATCGAAATACTACACCCAGCTACTCCCTACCTATGCTTAAATCATTTTCAAGGTGTGTCTTTTGGGAGGGCCGATTCGATCAGCGAGATGCTTTCCACCTTGCCCACCATCAGTGTCAGACCTTCATGAAAGGGATTTATCTAGTTCCCATTGACCTTGAAAATCCTGTTATTAGCTTCATCTCTCAATTTGACTGCACCATAGGGAAAACCATTATTGATAACAAACGGTTTGTCCCATTTAGAACGAAGCTTAGCGGTTATGAGCTTTAGTTGAGAGTGGAACAATAGTACTTTCTGGCCGACTCGAAACTCCTTCCTCAAGATTCGGTTATCATGGAATTACTTTTCCTTTTTCTTGTAGATCTGGGAGTTTTCGTATGCTTCCAAGCTGAGCTCCTCTACTATTACTGGTTTCCTATTATTATTATTATTATGATATAACTGTGTTCATGTTCAATTCTATTGGTCCAAGTCCAATCCAAATTCCGCACTCCAGTTCTCAGTCCATATCAGCCTTGGGTAATCTTATGGCAATCGCCAAAGGTTCGTCCATTGCCATACCGAGGAATTATGCAATCTCTACCTCATCAGTTGGCAGGGATTAAGTTCAGAGCTGATTTTAGATTCTCAATTAACAATCGTTAAATGATTACCTACTAAATTAGTTAAACCAGTTCCAATCGGCTTAGCTTAACATTGTTCACAATTCAATTGCAATCGCGGATTAAATCATGAATTAAAGGAGAGGAAGAGAACGGAGATCAGAAATACAGAAAGCAATGGATTAACAGAAAACAGAGTACAAACACAGTGGTCTGAATTCAGATGGATCCATCTTCCACGACGATCGCCATGGTTGATGGTGGTGGTTCACCTTCAGTAGCCTGAACGCTGAGGATCAGATTCACCAGAGTGTGTTGGGAATCCCAATCAGTCCCCTCTGACAAACTTCGGCTTCCCAGTCTTAGACCTGCATTTCCTCAATCGAAAGAAATACCAAAGCAGCACCGTACACCACCGTAAATGGAGAGAAACGAGAGCGAGAAAATGGATATAGTGAGAGTGTAATCAGAGTGAATTCAAAGACCCCTAAAAAGTGCACAGCTCCTCCTATATATACACGAGCTGTGACTTGCTATTCCTAACGAATCCTAATAGAATTACAACGCGAATTGCCTATTCTACCCTTGCGTATCTTGCACAGTGATCTACTTTAGGAATGACGTGGCAGTTGAGCTGGAGTTGAGGTAGTCCTAAGTTGGATAGCTGACGTGGACAACATCTTTGGGCTGCTCCTTATTGGACTTCACCTGCTTGAGCTACTTGGCCATGAAGCCTGGCCTGATCTGGGTTGGCTGAGATGGAGTTGGTCTTGGCCGAGAGGACTTCATCCCGGCCGAGTCTTCTTATGATGGATCCGAGGACATCTCGGCTGATCCTGCAATAGAAGAAGAGTCATCTAAAATCCTCAATTTAGCACAGATTTGTATTTTCTCTATTTTTAGGTCCGTAATATGAATCTTAGCTAACACTCCATTCTTAAGCACAAGATAGTCTTGCAAACACCCTTCTTAGATCCATAAAAGATGCATAATTTGTGACTCATCAATGAACCACCTATAGAAACTTGCATATCCAAGAAATGTGCGAACCTCCCGCGTAGAGGTAGGTTAGATAGAGAAGTAATAATGTCAACTTTAGCTTTGTCGACTTTGATCCCTTTGCTAGATACGAGATGTCCTAATCCAATTCCCTTGGTTACCATAAAATGGCACTTTTCAGAATTAAGCATGAGGTTCGTTTCAATGCATCTAGTTAACACGCGGGACAAGTTTTCTAAACATGCTTCAAATGACTCGACATATACGGTGAAGTCATCCATGAAGACTTCCATGCAATACTCTAACAAATCCGAGAAGACACTGATCATACATCTCTAGAATGTACTTGGAGTGTTGCACAAGCCAAACGGTATCCGGGTGTAAGAGAATGTACCGAATGGGAAGTGAAGATAGTCTTATGTTGATCCACTGATGCAATGTGGATTTGCATGTAACCGAAAAATCCATCTAGAAAACAATAGTGGGACTTTCAGGCTAATCCTTCCAAAACTTGGTTAGTGAAAGGAGAGGAAAATGATCCTTGCGAGTCGTCTTATTCAACTTTCGGTAGTCGATACAAACTCGCCAGCTATTCTGAATCCTAGTCGGCACCAACTCGTCATGCCGATTCTTCATCACTATCGTCAAGACTTCTTCGGAACTACCTGTATCTGACTAACCCATTGGCTATTCGAGAAGGGATAGATGATCCAATGTGCAAGTAGTTTCATCACTTCTTTCTTGACGACATCGAGGATGGTTGGATTCAGTCGTCTCTGTTGTTGCTTTATTGGTCGGGCGTCTTCCTCCAATAGGATTTTATGCATATAGATGGAGGAGTTGATTCCCGGAAGGTCGGATAACGTCCACCCAATTTCCTTTTTATGCTTCCTCAAGATGTTCAACAACTTCTCCTCTTGCTCCCAGTGGAGTTTGTTAGCTATTATAACTGGGAAGTGCTAGTGGTCATCTAGGTAGGCATACTTCAAATGATCTGGCAATGGCTTCAATTTGATGGGTGGTTGATAATTCCTATTTTAGACACCTTACAAGGTCTTAAATAGATAGAAAGACTATATAGTTAAAGATCATGTATTGGCTAAGATTTAGATTTCCAAGGTTAGAATAGGGAAAATGCAAATCTAGGCTAATTTGCTGATTTTAGCTAACAACAAGAGTAGTCTTGTTTTACAGGTTTAAAAGGGAGTCCGGACGAAGTCAACTTGGCTAGAGGAAGTCGTCCAGGCCAGACGAAACCTCCCCAGGCCGACTCCGTCCTGGCTAGATAAAGTCATCCCAACTGAAGCCGAAATTGTCCCGGAACAAATGAAGTCGACTCCTTCCTGGTTAGATGAAGTCATCCCAGCTGAGGTCGGATGAGTCCCGGTCGGAGGAAGCTGACTTCGCAAATGCTGACTCTATCATCAGCAATCAAATGTCGACTCTTGTAGAGCTGACTCCGCAAGCCGACTCCGTGTCCGAGTCCTATCCGCATGCTGACTCCAAACCGGATGACGAGTCTAGATGCTAACTCCCATCCGTCTAGATCCATCCCGACATCAAGGATCGACTCCACTTCGACAACTTCAAACACATGCACAAATGTTAATTAGCACGTGGTCATTTAGGAGATTATTTAGTGGTTGGACAAGTAGTTATTTTCGTTATTTCTATTATGTCAAGCTATTATTTCAGTTATTTTCGTTATATAGTTAGTTAGTTGGTGCATTTATAAATAGAGACGCACAGCTAGGTTCAGAGGTTAGCGAACATACACAGATACACTCTCAACCTAATGCATACACACTTTCCATCCCCCGAGCCTAAGTTCACTTCATTCCTCTTTGTTCCACGGTGCCTCAGTATGGCGTCCAGTCGATCGAATGGATGTAAGACCAGTGTCCAAGTAGTGGACGATTGCTAAGAGGGGACTATTAGGCTCGTTGGCATACTACTTGGTGATTCAACCCCTCTGTACCTGGTCATTTGAGGTGGAATATTGTAGCTACCATTGGCGATCATCGTGGGAAGCTAATCCACATTCCATCCACGCATTATACACTTTTCCTTGTATCATTGCACAGGTTAATCAATGAATGGTTATAATTCCTTTACTGCTATGTTGTAATTTTTGTAACTTAATTTGTTCTTTCTTGGTTACGATTGTGCAAGGTAGGAATATAATACATTAGTTTAGGGGCCGATCAAAACCACTCTAACAATACTATAGATAATAGATAGAGAACCTACATCATCCGCGGGCGTAATCCCTGCCAAACTCAAGGCCACGATTGTGTAAGCCCTCAGTAGGTAAGGGACGAATGTTAGGCTATTGTCTTAGGATTTTGGGTTGATAAGGAATTACTTGTATGGTAGGAACCACAACTAAAACTAGTTAATTGATAAACCAGAATAGTGATATGATAAATATGTCTTAGTAATTGTAGTAACCTTGGGTAGTCTTTACTTTCCAAGATAGCCATTTACTATCTGCAAACTTTATCTTTCTCTGTTTAAAACCCCCATAATACTTAGTTTAACAACGTCCACATTCTGCAGCCCGGCTCTGCATCCTTTCAGTCTTGTATACTAGAAAATATTATAACCACGTGTCCTTGAGAGAATCGACCTAGGTTGACCTTATGCAGCCCATAACATAGGAAATCTAGTATTTTGATAGTAGATATAATGACTAAAATCTTGATCTATCAGTGGTGAATGTGGTGGGGAAGTTTTATTTGCTGATCTAGGATTCGGTTGGCTGACTCTGTCCAGATGTAGTATCGATCGTCCAGAGTTGAACTCGACCTCTGTGTGCTTGCACTTTGGGTTACCAGAATCAGATTCGGCTTCTGACTGACTACTAGAGTCAGACTCAACTTTCATCTGATCACGTGAATCAAATTTGGCTTGCGTCTGATCTTGGATTCAATTACCAAAATCAGACTCGGGTTCCGCTACTATTGCCAATTGTGCTATTACTGGTCTTTCGATGTTGGCAACACGGATTCTTGCACAATGGGAACACTCTAGGTCTCCATCACACCTGCATTCAAGGTCGATTAAATAAAAAAATTCAAAAATATGGACCAAGTTAGTAAGGTCGGCAATATTATCCACAGAGTCAAAAAAATCCTACACTTCAAACATATTAATAGAGTTGAATATATTCGTCACAGTATTGAAATAATCGGTTACATCAATTAATTCAACAAAATTAAAGATTTCCACACTACCGATGTCTAGTTGCATGCACTCCTTAACTAGTTCATCAATAATATCAACACCAAAGAGAGAATGATCTTCGGTGAGGTGCTTCATTGCTTCAAAGTTATTGAATTTCACCAAGTTGTCACCGAATTCCATTGGAAGCGTCCCGACATGCACATTGATTTTCGTTCACGCGGTCATCGAAATGGTCGTCCCCAAAATCAAGGTTGATCCTTTCCTAGAAGTTTTGTCCTCTATATCCAACACATAGAAGTCGGCTGGAAAAATCAATTCGTTGACTTGAACTAATACATCCTCGAGAATACCTAAGGGTTGCACAACACTTTTATTGGCTAATTGAATTACAATACCCATAGGTTCTAGATTACCAAAATTCAAAGACTTGTATATGGATGATGGCATGACATTGATCTAAGCACCTAGGTCTAGCATGGCATCGACAAAAGTACAATCACCAATAGTGCATGGAATAGAGAAAATTATGGGATCTCGACACTTCTTCGGCATGGCTTGTTGCATTAAGGCAGCTACTTCTTTACTCTTGATTAATTTCGACACGACTCCTCCCATTTCTACTCCTCCTTTCATCTTCTTCCTTTTGTGCATGCATAATTCTTTGAGGAATTTTACATACTTCAGAATCTATTTGATAGCATCGAGGAGAGGAATGTTGATCTCCACCCTCCGAAACATCTTTAGCAATTCCTCATCGGTTTCAGATTTCCTTGTTGGGACTGTCTGGGTGGGAAAGGGTAATGAGACAGCTTTAGCCTATTGCTGCGCGAACGAGTTGGCTTTCGGTTCAAACTCGGCATTGGCTAGTTTTGGCTTTGGCTTTGGCATGGGCTATTGTGGTAATTCTCTACCACTTCACAATGATACGACGCTCACGTCCCCTTGCGGATTTGCAATCCTTTGAAAGTGAAGATTTCCGAAACCAGCAACTGCAGCTGACTCATAGTGTTGGCTAGTTGTCCTACCTGCATTTTTAGATCTTGAATCGTGGCGTTTAAATTTTGCTGGAATTTCATCCACTCTTCCATCGAAGGTGAATTGTCTAGTGGCGGAATTTTTTGTTGCTGCTATTGTTGGAACGGTTGTGCTTGGTATTTCGGAACCAGCTACTGATAGCTATTTTGGTTCAGAATCAGCATGCTTTGCACAGATCCGAATCTCTGGGTTGTATATTGTCCTTGACTCGGACTCGGTCGGTATTGTTGCCTCTTGAGCTATTGACCATCATAGTGCTAACTTGGATATGGCTGCCTGCCTGCCATATTGATATCCACCTATTGATCCAACGATCTCAACATTGTCTAACTCAGTTTCCTGTAACGTGGGGCACATATCAGTTGGGTGCTCCATAAAGGTACATATGCCACAAACTCTTACTAGTGCACTTGGTTAATGTTGTTCGACAGTAGGCTGCCTCAATAGTGATGTTAACTTGGTCAATTGATTTTCTATCCTCAGGTTATCAATTCGTGCCGACTTCATTCACCACTTAGGACGTGATGGCTCCTTTGGTCTCGAATTGTTGCATGTTGCTCGCTATATTCGAGATCAGGTGTCTTGCTACTGCTGGAGTCTTGTCCATCAATGCTCTACTGCTTGCAGCATCAATCATGTTTCGGTCCATCATCATCAGGCCTTTGTAAAAGTATTGAATTAGTAATTGCTTGCTGATCTGATGGTGTGGACATGTGGCGCACAATTTGTTGAATCTTTCCCAGTATTCATGCAAGGTTTCTCCGGAATGTTGCCTGATACTATAAATCTCCTTCTGGATGGTCACGGTTCTGGAAGTTGGGAAGAACTTTTCTAAAAAAATTCGTTTCATGTCCCCTCAGGTGTTGAAAAGAACCGGCTGTAAGTATAGCTAATCCTTGGCGGTTCCATCTAGGGAAAATGGAAACACTTTCATTTTGATGTAATCCTCCAGTATCCCATGCGGCCTCATCGTGGAAGACACCACATGAAATTCCTTCAAGTGTTTGTGTGGATCTTCACCTATAAGACCATGAAATTTTGGCAACAAGTGAATCAGTCCAGATTTAAGTTCGTAAGATTGAGTAGGCTCCAATTACGGATATAGAATGCACCAAGGCTGGTACAACACATCCAACATGGCTAACTCTTTAAGTGTTCTATCATTATTCTCTACAGGATCCAGCTCGTCAGACGTATTCACAACAATGTTAGACTCGAAATTAATATCAAAACTACTAAACTCAGAAAAATCAGAATTGTCAGTTGTAAAAGTGTTATTAACAGAATCGAAAACAGAAATAAAACTACCGCTATCACCTACGTCAATACTCCAAACTTTTCTTAACCTATGTAATGTCCTATCTATTTTGGGGTCAAATACATGCAAATTGTTTGAGCTACTCCTAGTCATGCGCTACGTAACAGAAAATATGAACCAAAAATAATGCAATGATCAAGATACAGTAAAAAAAAATTATGTAGAAAAAGTAAAATCAATTTGTAAGTGATTTCCCTTTTTTTTTTTCCTAAAAATACTCATGTAGACTCGGCATGCTAAAATCTCAGACTTGGTACACGACAGATACAAACAAGACATTCTACAGACTTAGATTCGACATACAAACTTAGACTCGACACACTAAGACACAACAAAAGATTGTATAGAAAACGAAAATGCAAATTGAAGACTTGGACAATAACAGGAATGTAAAGGCAGGGGATTTTCGCTTGTATCGAAAATACAAAGTAAATGCAAGACAGAAATTAAACTACCTATGGAAAGTAATAATGAACAAACAATGAATATTTAACATATCAATCAAAAGTTCAGCAAGCAATCTGTTTCGGTTCTTAGTAATGGATGCAATTCCAAACCAACCTAAGATCTTAAGACAACCACCTAACATTCGTCCATTGCTGACTAGGGCTTACATAACCACAGTCTCAAGTTAGTAGGGATTATGCATGTGGTTGATTTTAGGCTTTCTATTGATTACCTAACAAGTTATTAGATTGGTTCCAACTAGCCCTTAACCTAACACGATCTACTCTTACGCATGCATGATCATGACACAAGCAAGAAGCAGAGAAACAGAACATGAATCACATATGGAAAGATAGAGAAACGCAAACCAATTTATTACAGAAACGATTGTATTGAACATGGATTTTTGGAATCATGGACTCAACCTCCCATAACGACTGTCATGGAAGAACTGCAGGGGTCCACCGGAGATGGCTAGAGAATAGAGGGGTTAGTCCACCAGAGTGTGCCAACTAAACTAGTAAATCTCCTCTAGCAACAGGCCATTACTCAAACTCTAAACTTGCACCCACTCGACTGATTGGACGCCATATTGAAGCACCGTGAATCAACGATCAATGGAAGCAAGAGTGTATGTGTGAGTGTACGTACGAGCAATGAAGAAGTGGAGGTGGAACCAATGAATGAGCTATGCATCTCCTTATATACACGTTTGTCTTAACTAACTAACCGTAAACTAACTAACTACTAACGACTAATAGAAATAACAAACTACTAACAAACTAACTGTTTCCTAAATAATCACATACCGAATTTGTTGGAGTGGAGTTGGTCTACTGGAGATGGAGTTGGCCTGCGGAAAGGTCTTGGCTATTGGAGGCGGAGTCGACATGGAGAGGAACTCGTCTGGCTGGGACAACTTCGTCTGGCTAGGATTCCTTCATCTTATAGAGATGACTTCATATGGCCAAGATGCCTTCAGTTGACTGGGATTACTTCATCTGGCTGGGAGTACTTCATCTGGCTGGGACGCCAGGTTCGACTTGCACAATAAATTAACCTTTTTGTGAGCTAAAATCCATGAATTAGCTCAGATTTGTATTTTTCCTCATTTTAGCTCAATAATTTGAATCTCTACTAACATTCGATTCTTAGCTACGAAATAGAGTCAATTATACCTATCTTAAGACCTTGTTAGACACACTTAGGGACTTGTCCGCTACCCCCTGTGGGATAGGATAGGGGTCAAAGGTCTATGGGGTAAAACCCTAGCAGATTCGAATGTCCCATCCTGGCACAGGTCCCCAGTTTAGGAGTTGTCTCCACCCTCTTTCTTCTAGGACAATAAGAAATGGGAAGATGGAGAAAAGAAAGGAGGATTGGGAAACACCACAACAAAGAGGAAGAATATACAATTATGTTCGCTCGGAAATCACTCCCATGTCCCCAACGTGAACATTGGCGTCCACCTTGGGGCCTCAAGAAAACTTTTCCCGATGCCCTAGTTTTTTGAAAAGCTTAAACGACATGCAACCATGCCGATAACCAAAAATCAGGCGAGCTTTACCACTGGTGGAGACGACAACACCTTGCAATGACTATTATGTGCAATAACCTCTTTGCAAGAGAGAAGTGACGAGTAGTCACACCTTAGTGTGGAAGCAATATGGCGATAGGAGGAAGTAGAAGAGTGATAGGGTGTAGTAGAAGAAAGACACGCTAAAGCATTAAGGATGGTTGAGTAGCGGGAGGAAGAGCTTTGCCAATAGTTGGCAGTTATGAAGGCAACTATAGAAAAAGCTAGATAACTGATTGAGTATGAACCAACCACCTTTTGGGGGAAAACCTTTAGCGAGGAGATCGACTGTATCCCCATCTCGGCCAACTTTAGAGTATTGGTGGTTGATCCCTTTTATGGAACTTAAGACCCCTATGCACACTTACAGGCCTTCTAGGCCCAAGTTTACATCAATGGGGGAAGCGACACCCTCAATTGAAAATTGTTCCTGAACACCCTAAGGGACGTTTCAATGCAATGGTTATCGGGCCTCCTTCCCTAAACATCCGAATGTTCAGCAATTTAGCTGCCCTATTTATCTCCCAATTTGTAGCAAATAAAGCAAAATGATTGGAAGTGGCAGATATGTTTGATATCAAGCAAATGAAGGGAGAAAACTAGAAAGGATATCTTGCCAGGTTTAATAATGTTACGGCTCGAGTAAATGACCAAAACCATAAGTTCTTTGTCAAAGCTTTCCAAAAGGGTTGTTACGTCGGACAGTTCAGTGACTCCGTGGTACTGAGAAGACCATCCGACATGGAAGAAATAAGAGCATGGACAGAAAAGCACATTGAAGTAGGGGAGGATCTGGCCAACCACCTCGAGGCTGAACGTCAATCCCCAACACCTCAAGCAAAGGATAACCATGGAATCCTGGTGAGGTCCCACCGACGTGTAGGAGGTTACAAAATACATAGTAAGTCCAATGACGAGCCAACGCAGTTCACCCCCTTGAAAGCAAAGTGAACCTAGATACTACGAAAGGTGTATCACACTCACCTTCTAGAATTCTCGCTTCCCACAGTTAGGCAACTTGGGTCCAACCTTGAGGAGTGGTGTGAATTCCACCAGGTGCACAGCCATATTATGGGGGACTGCAAGACCCTCCAAGTTCAAATAGAAAGGCTGATCCAGTAGGGTCACTTAGGTCGCTCTGTCCAAATGCAAAATTAGGAGTCGTCAACGAGGGTAAGAGACCAACCACAAGCCAATTGCGACCAATGACAATCTGGCTGGAGAAGGAAACCAAAAGCGAAAAAACCAAGAGAAAGAAGTAGATCAAGGCATCACCTCAACACTTCTTATCGTGGCACTATCACCACCATATCTGGTAGCGACACTCTTGGTGGAGGGACTGCGTCAACAAGGAAAAGGCACACCAGGGCCATCATGGTAGTCCAAGGTAACACCCATCGCTCGAGAGACCTAGTCATATGTTTCTCAAACGAGGACTATGAGGGCACCCCAGCTCATCAAAATGACCCCATGGTCATTTTGTTGATAACAATAGATTACAAGATTGAAATAGTTTTAATAGATTAGGGGAGTTCCGCCAACATTCTCTATTGGTCAATGTTCTAAAGTTTAGGACTCCCTACCACTAATCTAGAGGAGTGCCTGAGAACCTTGTCTAGATTCACAAGAGAGTAGGTAGAAATAAGGGGGACCATAAAGATCAAGACTGTGTTTGGGGTGGGGGAAACTTCACGAACAATACCAGTCTCCTACACAATTGTAACAGTTGGGCCTCCTACTACATGATTATAGGGAAACCTGCATTGAATAGGTTAAGAGCAATGGTGTCCACCTTACATCTCTACATGAAATATCCCACAGGGAAGGAGGTAGTCATCATTAGGGCAAACCAAAAAATAGCGTGTTGGTGCTATAAGAATAGTTTGAAGGTTGGACAAAAAAATCCAACTGGTATAAAGTCAGCGGCAATTGAGCCTTCATCAACTTCTTGGATTTAGATCTGCGCTAATAACTAGAAGATCGGAGACCACGATTGGCTAAGGATTTGTGTTACAACCTAAATTACGATGGGGAAAATCATGGATATGAAGTTGGATGTTGGAAACTGGATCCTTCTCGGAGGAAGAACCGGTTATGTAGAGTTGGAACTGACTCGACCAATCTAAGAGGATGACCAAGATCGATTTGGGTCTGATGGAGTCGCCACCGACATTTTTATGGGGAACACTGGGAACCAGGATTGGATAAGGCAGGTCACAAAACCCAAGTCTAGGTAAGGAATCAATTATATGTAGGGATCACAGGTACCCCCATACGTCCCTGATAGTTACCAAGATTGGCTGCATGAACTAAAAAGACACCTACATTATGCTTAATACTTTTTCAACAAATGAACCTAACTTTCAACGGAAAATGTATACATGCTCTTTGGATTTTTGGGATGGATAACTTAACAATAGTGTGCCTCTTGCTCCTACGTACCTTTTTTTTTTCAGAGGAGACAAAGTTCAAGTAGTTCTAGACATGTTACGGGGTATGAGTGTAGGACCCTAAATCTGTCCGGCCCAATGTCGACCCAATCCAAGAAAAGACTCCTGGATAGACTGGCCAAGTTACAAAGACCCAAACTAGGCCCAAGAGTCGAGAAGAGTAGGATTGGATCACTAGCGGAGGAAGCTAACTAATTCGGTCTACCTCCACAAAGGGAAGGGCCCAAAATGGTAGGCATATGTCAACAGACCGATCCATGCGAAGGAAGTCCAACGTTAGCCATCCACCTGAGTTTGGCCCAATTAGTCGAGGCACAACCCAAGCCGAATTCAAGAACCCCAACTCAGCGCTGATGAAGTTGGCCGTGTCAATAGAACTAAGCAAGATCAGCCACCTCAGATGAGGAATGCCACCTTATAGTTCTTGAGCAATTAGATCTTCCATTGACGCGAGAAAGCCCCTTGATAAAGCCACATAAGCGAACTCAAGTCTCCACCTACAAACAGAATAAAAATCCTCGCCAATCACAATAAAGGAACACGCCATGTCTGCCACTACCCGTGAAAGGCATTGCGAATTCAGGGAGAACGTGCCACGATTGGGCACGGGACCTAACGAGAATCAAACTGGGGATTTCCAAGGCAAACGGATTGAATCAGGAGGCTGGGGTAGCTCCACATGGCAGGATCAAGCGCGTCTTCATCGCCCTTCCAAAGGCTATAAAAGGCCTCAGTGGGAAGAACTCAGGGCGAAGAATTGAAGAGTACACCATACAGAGCAAGTTTGCTGGAGATTTGATGCGCAACCAATGATTCAAGGAAAGTGTTACAAGAAGAACTTCCATTTGCGAGCAGCAGTACCAGTCATCTCTCTAGATACCAGGTAAGTCTCTTGACCAAACTCTAATCATGCTATATACAACATCCCCTCTTGTCCTTAATAAACTCATTTTTAGTCGTCTTAACGGGCACCAAATAACTACTCCAAGGCTATTTGAAAGCTTACTAGCAAGATTTTCAAAGATAATGCCGTCTCCGATGGGAAAAAAACTACAATCACATGAGTTATGAAATATCGCTCACCATCGGTGAGAGAGTTCCATTTGGAGAGGTCCCGAGAGAGGTCCACCTCCCCCGTCTTCCAAAATGAAGCCTCTACCTTCTTCTCAAGTTCCCATTACTGTTGGAACTGTACTGGAAAGATAGTGCGTCTACTTGGCTTGGGTGTGAGGATAGGTTCGGGAATTGGAATCGACACGGTGGAGAGAAAGAGTGGGGTAGTCATGGTGAAGAGAAATAGTGGGAAAGAGAAGGGTAGTCATGCTGGAGAGTAAGGGTGGGTTGTGAGGATTACGAAGGAGATATAGGATTTATATAGGGTGGGAATTTGATTGATTTTTTTATATATTTTTTTTAAAAATTTTCTGAAGTTGTAAGTAGGCTTCATTTTGTACGACGAAGGAGGTGGACCTCTCTCGGGTCCTCTCCCAATGGAACGGAGTTTTATCACCAAAGGGTCGTAGAGAAGCTTTTCTGAAGATGGCAATAAAATGGATGTTATAAGTGGCGCAGAAGAGGTGGACCGTTTGTGTAGAGTCTTTGACGTATGTATCAAGCAGGAGGCTGTGCATTTAGAGTGGACGTTCTCCATGGCTATTTGAAAGTTGTAAAATGCACGGGCTTCAGGAGCCTGTACTTCGTTCATGAATCTACTTGGAAGATTTTCAAGGATAATGTCGTCTACCATGGCAAAAAAACTGCAATCACATGAGTTATGAAATATCGCTCACCATCGGTGAGAGAGTTCCATTCCGAGAGGTCCAGAGAAAGCTCCACCTCCCCTGTCGTCCAAAATGAAGCCTCTGTCTTCTTCTAAAGTTCGCATATCTGTTGGAACTCTACTGGGAAGATAGTGCGTCTACTTGGGTTGGGTGTGAGGATAGGTTTGGGAATTGTAATCGACAAAGTGGAGAGAAAGAGTGGGGTAGTCATGGTGAAGAGAAATAGTGGGAAAGAAAGGGGTAGTCGTGCTAGAGAGTAAGGGTGGGTTGTGAGGATTATGAACAAGGTATAGGGTTTATATAGGGTGAGAATTTGATTGATTTTTTTATACATTTTTTTAAAATTTTTCTAAAATTTTTCTAAAGTAGTAAATAGGCTTCATTTTGTACGATAAAGTAGGTGGACCTCTCTCGGGTCCTCTCCCAATGGAATGGGGCTTAATCACCAAAAGATCGTATAGAAGCTTTTCTAAAGATGGCGATAAAAGGGATGTTATCAATGGCGCGGAAGAGGTGGACCTTTTAAGCAGAGTCTTTGACGTAGGTATCAAACAGGAGGCTGTACATCTTAGAGTAGACGTTCCCATGGCTATTTGAAAGCTGTAAAATGCATGGGCGTCGGAAACCTGTACTCCGTTCATGAATCTACTAGCAAGATATTCAAGGATAATGCCGTCTTCGATGGCAAAAATACTGCAATCACATGAGTTATGAAATATCGCTCACCATCGGTGAGAGAGTTGCATTCCGAGAGGTCCTGAGAGAGCTCCACCTCCCATGTCGTCCAAAATAAAGCCTCTGCCTTCTTGTAAAGTTCCCATATCTATGAGAACTGTACTGGAATGATAGTGCGTCTAGTTGGGTTGGGTGTGAGGATAGGTTTGGGAATTGTAATCGTCAAAGTGGAGAGAAAGAGTGGGGTAGACATGGTGAGGAGAAATAGTGGGAAAGAGAGGGGTAGTCCTGCTAGAGAGTAAGGGTGGGTTGTGTGGATTACGAAGGAGGTATAGGGTTTATATAGGGTCGCAATTTCATTGACTTTTTTATATATTTTTTTAAAATTTTCTGAAGTTGTAAATAGGCTTCATTTTGAACGACGGGGGTGAACCTCTCTCGAGTCCTCTCTCAATGCAACGAGGTTTTATCGCCAAAAGATGACACATAAGCTTTTCTAAAGATAGCGATAAAAGGGATGTTACCAATGGCGTGGAAGAGGTGCACCTTCTAAGCAGAGTCTTTGACATAGGTATGAAGTAGGAGTCTACACATCTCAAAGTGGACGTTCTTCATGGCTATTTGAAAGCTGTAAAACGGACGGGCTGGCGGAACCTATACTTCGTTCTTGAATCTACTAGCAAGATTTTCAAGGATAATGCCGTCTCCGATGGTAAAAAAAACTACAATCACATGAGTTATGAAATATCGCTCACCAGCGGTGAGAGAGTTCCACTAGGAAAGGTCCCGAGAGAGGTCCACCTCCCTCAACGTCCAAAATGAAGCCTATGCCTTCTTCTAAAGTTCCCATATCTATGGGAACTGTACTGTAAAGATAATGCGTCTCCTTGGGTTGGGTGTGAGGATAGGTTCGGGAATTGGAATCGACACAGTGAAGAGAAAGAGTAAGGTGGTCATGGTGAAGAAAAATATTGGGAAAGAGAGGGGTAGTCGTGCCAGAGAGTAAGGGTGGGTTGTAAGGATTATGGAGGAGATGTAGGGTTTATATAGGGTGGGAATTTGATTGATTTTTTATATATTTTTTTTAAAAATTCTAAAGTAGTAAATAGGCTTAATTTTGCACGACGAAGGAGATGAACCTCTCTCAGGTCCTCTCCCAATGGAACAGGGCTTTATTGCCACGAGATGGCATACAAGCTTTTCTAAAGATGGCAATGAAAGGGATGTTATCAATGGCACGGAAGAGGAAGACCTTTTGTGCATATTCTTTGACGTAGGTATCAAGCAGAAGGCTGTGCATTCAGAGTGGACGTTCTGCATGGCTATTTGAAAGCTGTAAAATGCACGGGCTTGGGGAACCTGTACTTCGTTCATGAACCTACTAGCAAGATTTTCAAGGATAATGGCGTCTTCGATGGAAAAAAAACTACAATCACATGAGTTATGAAATATCGCTCACGATCAGTGAGAGAGTTCCATTTTGAGAGGTCCCGAGAGAGGTCCATCTCCCCCATCGTCCAAAATGAAGCCTCTGCCATCTTGTAAATTTTTCATATATGTGGGAATTGTTCTGTGAAGATAGTGCGTCTCCTTGGGTTGGGAGTGAGGATAGGTTCGGAAATTTTAATCGACACGGTGGAGAGAAAGAGTGGGGTAGTCATGGTGAAGAGAAATAGTGGGCAAGAGAGGGGTAGTCGTGCTGGAGAGAAAGGGTGGGTTTTGAGGATTATGAAGGAGGTATAGGGTATATATAGGGTGAGAATTTGATTGATTTTTTTTATATATCTTTTTAAAATCTTCTAAAGTAGTAAATAGGCTTCATTTTAGACGATGGGGATGTGGACCTCTCTCGGGTCCTCTCCCAATGGAACGGGGTTTTAGCGCCAAAAGATGGCACAAAAGCTTTTCTAAAGATGGCAATAAAAGGGATGTTAGCAATGGCGCGGAAGAGGTGGACCTTTTATGCAGAGTCTTTGACGTAGGTATCAAGCAGGAGGCTGTGAATTCAAAGTAGACGTTCTCCATGGCTATTTGAAAGGTGTAAAATGCGCGGGCTTAGGGAACCTGTACTTCGTTCACGAATCTACTAGCAAAATTTTCAAAGATAATGTCGTCTCCGATGGCAAAAAAACTGCAATCACATGAGTTATTAAATATCGCCCACCATCCGTGAGAGAGTTCCATTGGGATAGGTCCCGATAGAGGTCTACCTCCCCCGTCGTCCAAAATGAAGCCTCTGCCTTCTTGTAAAGTTCTCATATCTGTGGTAACTGTACTGTGAAGACAGTGCGTCTACTTGGGTTGGGTGTAAGGATAGGTTCGGGAATCTGAATCGACACGGTGGAGAGAAAGAGTGGGGTAGTCATGGTGAAGAGAAATAGTGGGAAAGAGATGGGTAGTCGTGCTAGAGAGTAAGGGTGGGATGTCAGGATTATGAAGGAGGTATTGGATTTATATAGGGTGGGAATTTGATTATTTTTTTATATTTTTTTTTTAAAATTTTCTAAAGTAGTAAATAGGCTTCATTTTGTACGACGAAGGAGGTGGACCTCTCTCGGATCCTCTCCCAATGGAATGAGGTTTTATCGTCAAAAGATGGCATAGAAGATTTTCCAAAAATGACGATAAAAGGGATGTTATCATTGGCACGGAAGAGGTGGACCTTTTGTGTAGAGTCTTTGAGGTAGGTATCAAGCAGGAGATTGCACTTCTCAGAGTGGACGTTCTCTAGGGCTATTTGAAAGCTATAAAATGCACGTGCTTAGGGAACCTATACTTCGTTCATGAATCTACTAGCAAGATTTTCTAGGATAATGCCGTCTCCGATGGTAAAAAAACTGCAATCACATGAGCTATGAAATATCGCTGACCATCGGTGAGAGAGTTCCATTGGGAGAGGTCCCGACAGAGGTCCACCTCCCCCGTTGTCCAAAATGAAGCCTCTGCCTTCTTGTAAAGTTTGCATATCTATGGGAACTGTACTGGGAAGATAGTGCGTCTACTTGGGTTAGGTGTGAGGATAGGTTTAGGAATTGGAATCGACACGGTGGAGAGAAAGAGTGGGGTAGTCATGGTGAAGAGAAATAGTGGGAAAGAGAACGGTAGTCGTGCTGGAGAGTAAGGGTGGGTTGTGAGGACTATAAAGGAGGTATAGGGTTTATATAAGGTGGGAATTTGATTGATTTGTTTATATGTTTTTTTTAAAATTTTCTGAAGTAGTAAATAGGCTTTAATTTAGACGATAGGGGCGGTGGACCTCTCTCGGGTCCTCCCTTAATGGAACAGGATTTTATCGCCAAAAGATGGCACAAAAACTTTTCTAAAGATGGCGATAAAAAGGATGTTATCAATGACGCTGAAGAGGTGGACCTTTTGTGCTGAGTCTTTCACATAGGTATCAAGCAGGAGGCTGTACATTCAGAGTGGACGTTCTCCATGGCTATTTGAAAGCTGTAAAATGCACAGGCTTTGGGAACCTGTACTTAATTCATGAACTTACTAGCAAGATTTTCAAGGATAATGCCGTCTCCGATGGCAAAAAAACTGTAATCGCATGAGTTATGAAATATCGGTCACCATCAGTGAGAGAGTTCCATTTGGATAGGTCCCGAGAGAGGTCTACCTCCTCCGTCGTCCAAAATGAAGCATCTGCCTTCTTCTAGAGTTCTCATATCTGTGGGAACTGTACTGTGAAGATAATGCGTCTACTTGGGTTGGGTGTGAGGATATATTCGGGAATTTGAATTGACACGGTAGAGTGAAAGAGTGGGGTAGTAATGGTGAAGAGAAATAGTGGGAAAGAGAGGGGTAGTCATGTTGGAGAATAAGGGTGGGTTGTGAGGATTATGAAGGAGGTATAGGGTTTATATAGGGTTGAAATTTGATTGATTTTTTTATATAATTTTTTAAAATTTTCTTAGGTAGTAAATAGGCTTCATTTTGTACGACGACGGAGGTGGACCTCTCTCGGGTCCTCTCCCAATGGAACGGGGTTTTATCGCCAAAAGATGTTATAGAAGCTTTTCTAAAGATGACGATAAAACGGTTGTTATCAATGGTGAGGAAGAGGTGGACCTTTTGTGCAGAGTCTTTGACGTTTGTATCAAGCAGGAGACTGCACATCTCAGAGTGGACGTTCTCCATGGGTATTTGAAAGCTGTAAAATGCACGGGCTTTGGGAACCTGTACTTTGTTCATGAATCTATTAGCAAGATTTTCAATGATAATGCCGTCTCCGATGGAAAAAAACTGCAATCACATAAGTTATGAAATATGGCTCACCATTGGTGAGAGAGTCCCATTTGGAGAGGTCCCAAGAGAGCTTCACCTGCTCCGTCGTCCAAAATGAATCCTCTGCCTTCTTGTAAAGTTCTTATATCTGTGGGAACTATACTGGAAAGATAGTGTGTCTACTTGGGTTGGGTGTGAGGATAGGTTCGGGAATTGGAATCGACACGGTGGAGAGAAAGAGTGGGGTAGTCATGGGGAAGAGAAATAGTGGGAAAGAGAAGGATAGTCGTGCTGGAGAGTAAGGGTGGGTTGTGAGGATTAAGATGAGTATTATTAAGACTATTTAGTGATTAAAAGTCATTTGTTAGCTAAGATTGGAATTATGGGCCTAGAATTAGGAAAAATATAAATCAGTGCTAAAATAAGGATTTTAACTAACAAAATATTGGACTTGTTTTGTAGGCCTGAAAGCCGATATCATCTCGGCCTAGTAGAAGCCGAGAGCATCTCGCCCCAATAGAAGCCGAGAGCATCTCGACCCATTAGAAGCCGAGAGCATCTCGGCCAAGTAGAAGCTGAGAGCATCCTAGCCCAAGCCGACTTCAGTGGCCAAAATCACTCTAGCAAGAATGCAGATATGATTATGCTAAACTTAAGGAATCTATAATGCAGATTTGAGTATCCTAGAATTAAGGAACCTGTAATATAGATATGATTATGCTAGAATCAAGGAATTTGTAATCTCCTAGGATTGAGGAATCTGTAATCTCCTAGGATTGAGAAATCTGTAATCAGTAATTCAAATTTGTAATCTATTAGGAGTAGGAAATATGTAATTCAGGTAACTAAGCAAGAAATCTGCAGGAATCAAGGAATCAGCAATTCTGTGGGATTAGATTTAGATTTTGCCAGCTTGTGTATAAATAAAGCATGTTAGGCCACGTCTTCGGTGTGGAAAAATAGTGGAATTCTAAACTTAGCACCGTCAGCAACTGCAGACATTCCAAGCTAGCGCGGTGGTACACGAAGCTTCAATAAGGTGTCTCTCTCGATCGAGGAGGTACAGGACTAAGATTTGGCAAGGTCGAAGCTATCGGAAGTGATCGCTCGGTATAACCGACGCACTCTGGTGGATGGAAACCTCAACGTCTGGCCATCACTGGTGCACCACTGCCATCCTTCCAAGGCGATCATCGTGGAAGGCGGACTCTCTGGAGAACGCTGAATTCCCACCTTTGTATTCAATTCTATTTTCAGTATTATAACTGCTTTGTAATTCTGTCTCTTGATTATAATTCCTGCACTTTAATCTGCTTTTAACATTGTCGCGATTGCACATTGTTAGAGGTAGATCACGTTAGACTAAGGCCGATTGGAATTGGTTTAAGAATCTAATTAGGTAGAGAACCTAAAATCAGCCAAGTACATACTCCCTGCCAACTGATGAGGTAAAGATTGTGTAAATCCTCAGTATGGCAATGGACAAACGTTCGGCGATTGTCGTAAGAATCAAAGGTTGATTCGGAGTATAATTCTAAGTAAGAATGGCAACCTGTTGTGTGTTGATTTCCGAATTGGTACAGTAGCTAGTATAGATTAGTTTAGCATAGTTTAGTTTACTTTCAGTACTTAATTTATTTTCTGCACTTAAACACAAAACCCCCCTATTTACTGCTTTCCAGAGTCGAGACCAAGTCAGTCTAACTCTGTTGCGTCAAAGTCTGGGCTTAGTTGAGACCGTGTCAGATTCGTCTCTGTCGAGACCAAATCAGACCAGTCAAAGCCGAGAGCGAGTGGGCATTCTACACTTGACATTTCTACATAAAACTCTGATTTCTACACTTAGCACAATCTGAACACATTGTGTCCTTAAGAGAATCGACCTAGGTTAGCTATACTATAGTTAGCATTAGTATTTATTTGAGGCATGTAAGATGACTAAAAACCCGCTTATCACCAATCCAATCTTGATAGACGAGTCCAAAATTTACAAGAGATGTCGACAATACAGGTATGGTAATCATGGTCAACCAATCCCAGGTTGAGCAACAAAAAGACCCGTTCCATGATCTAAAGAAACTGAGAAGCTTCTATGGCCATTTGGTCAGGCATTCATCGTTAAGATTTCTGTTCCAAGAGCCACCGGAAGATATCATATTGAACTGGATGAAGAGAAGACTTCCCCAAGCTATTACCATCAGGAGTGGCATAAAAATGCTAGATATCAGATTTTGTACATTCTTTCCACCCTAAAAAGAGTTGTCTTTCTATTTCACCCTTTCCATTATGCGCATACATACTTTGCATTGAGGACAATGCATCATTCAAGTGTGGGTGGGTGTTCAGTAGTGGGGTGTTGTGATTTGCTTGTTTCTATTTTTCGTCATTCTTTGTGTTTCGTTTGTTTCTATTTTTTGCTATTCTCTGTTATTTCAATTTTCTAAAAGCTTTCCAATTGAGTCTATGCCGACTCCAGTTCCATCTTGGTTGGATCCGGATTGACTTCGGCCCTGTTTCAATTTTTGTTTTTACTTCTGATTTTTATTTTGTTTTCCCTCAACCAAATTTTGATTTCTGATTGCTAAGAAAAATGCTTTGAAAAAGAATTTAAATGGATTTCTTTCAGAAAATGAAACAAAAAAAGGTATGCATGACCCTGGAGGGAAGATTTTTAAAACTTGACAAGGAGTGAAATTTCTACATCTTTTGGCAATGAGTGATTGAAAAATTGAAAAAGAGGAACCTTTAGTGATTGAGCAACCATCTGTGTTAGAATTTTTTAGCCTTGCATACATAATGTCTTACATCTTGCCATTCTTTCCTTTCTTGTGTGATATTTGCATTCATGATGACTAGTTACTCTAGGTTTTTCCTTGACTCTCTGGATACATCTCGTTTCGCATGCAGGAATAATATGATCTAGGCCATTTTTCCTTATCCAAATGGACCTACCTTGCAAATTGTATCCCTTGTTCACCCTATTTGAGCCTGAATAACCATTTTTCTGATATGACAGCTCATTACAAGCCAAAGCTAAAAAACCATGATCACCTCAACCTTAGGGGGACAAAGGAGTTCTAAAATTGTTTTGGGAGTGGGTCACGTTCAAGTGTGGGGGGAGACACCTAGGGACATAGCAAGAATAGTGCATCCAAAAAGGATTGAAAAAGAAAAGAAAGAAAAACAAGTGCAGGATAAAACAAAGAACGGGAAAGTAGCCAAAAGTTATAAGCTGCAGCAAAAATACAGCACAAAGCTACAAAACAAGAAGTGAGAAAAAAAAAAAAAAAAAGAATAATTGGAAAAAGGGAAAGAAAAGAAATGAGCAAGAATGCTATTAATAGAACCGCAGTGTTCCTGGGGGATTCCTCCATGCTGCAAACTCATTCCCCGTTGCTCCTTCCTTCCCTATGGTTATTAAAACTCACATACCATCCTGTATCCTACCCTTAACCTTGGCCACGTTACAAATCGACAAGAAGTCCTAGTGATCATGATTGCATGTGATTTTGAAGGTGCAAAAGGAGAGGCTAGTCAAAGTTCGGTAGTGCCGGTTGCATGGGATGTTTTAGTGTATATGCAATTCCAAACACTTGAGAGACTAAGAGAATATTTGCTTGAGAGAGAGCTCTGTCACTTCTCGGTTACTCTTTAATGTTTGTAGGTTGCTTATTTGCTTTGGATGTGGAGAAAGTAACTCTCATAGATGTTTGAAAATCTGGATTCTGGGATGATTACATGCTTAATCTGTTTGTCAAACTTGGAAAATTCATTTGAAAACATATTTCCTCTTTCAATTTCCTTGAATGATCAAATATGATTTTGCCGAGGAGTGCAAAAGTGTAAGTGTGGGGGTCTGATGAGTCATATTTCATACACCTCACAAGGGCTTAAGATGGGTATTATTAAGACTGTTTAGTAATTAAGAGCCCTGTCTTAGTTAAGATTCGAATTATGGACCTAGAAATAGGAAAAATATAAATATGTGCAAAAATGAGGATTTTAACTGATAAAAAGGTTGGACTTGTTTTGCAAGCCTAAAAGCCGAGAGTATTGATGAGTCATATTTTGTACACCTTACAAGGACCTAAGATGGGTGCTTTTGAGATTAATTAGTGTCTAAGGATTGAGTCTTAGCTAAGATTCATATTATGGGCCAAGAAATGGAGAAATCATAAAACTGTGCTAACTTGAGAGTCTTAACTAATGGAAGACTCATTCCTCTTTTTGCAGGATGAACCTGGTTGATCTCAGCCCACCGAGTCATCTTTGCCAGCTGATTCGTCCCAAGACATGCCAGCCCTGCGATCCAGCAACCCAATCAAAAGCGGCCCAATTGCACTATTCATGTTGGCAACCCAGCTCAGCTGCCACTACAATCCCAATTCAGCTCAGCTGCCACATCAATCTAGAAAAGCTTGCAGCACAAGTTACGCAAGGGTAGAGTAGAAATTTCAATCTGTAATTCAATTAGGAGTTTGTTAACTTATGTGTTCAACAAGTCCAACTCGTGTTTATATAGAAGGAGCTGGGCACGTTTAATGGTTGTTGAATTCAGACTTATCTCCATATATATTACATTTTATTCTCTCGCGCACATTCTTCATCTTTACGGTGGTGCACGGTGCCTTTAATGGTGTTTCTCTCGATCGAGGAAGCACAAGTCATGGACTAAGAGGCCAAAGGTTGTCAAAGGGGACCGCTTGGCTTGCCATCGCACTTTGGCGGACCTGATCCTCGGCGCCTTGGCTAACAGAGGTGAACCATCACCGTTCGACCATGGCGATCGTCGTGGAAGACGGATCCACTGAATTCACACCCTGTGTTTGTATTTCGTTCTTAATAATATGAGTAGTTTCTGATTCCAATCTCGCGTTGGTGATTCCTGCACTTTAATCTGATTGCTATGTCGCGATTGCATATAGTAATGTGGACAAACGTTGAACTAGGCCAATGGAAACCGATTTGACAACTATAGTAGGTAATCAATTAGTGAACCTAATAGAGAACCTAAAATCAACTTTGAACTTAATCCCTGCCAACTGATGAGGTAGCGATTGTGTAAATCCTCGGTATGACAATGGACGAATGTTTGGCGATCATCATAAGAGAACCTAAGGTTGATAAGGAACGTGAACTTGAGTGAACGAATCAGAACCGACTTGGTTGTTAAGACTTGGTATGAATACAATAGTAGTAGTAGAAGTAGTTTAGTTTAGCTGCATTTATATTCTTAGTTTAATTGTTGTTTTGCTTAATCTACATCCAAACCCCTTGTTTACTGCATTTTAGTTCGAAACAGAGTTAGTCCGACTATGTTGCATCTGTCAACACTTAGTCGAGACCGTGTCAGATCAGTCTCTGTCGAGAGCAAGTCTGCACTCTACACTTGAGTTCTGCAATACTTAGTTTTCACATAAAGTCATAATCGAGCGCACTGTGTCCTTGAGAAAATTCAACCTAGGGTTGACTATACTATAGTTAGCTTTAGTTTATTTGATGCACGTTGAGACGACTAAAAACGACCTTATCAAGTATCTCGACCCAAAAGGAACATCTTGGCCCTGAAGAAGCAGTCCTGGCCAAACCAGTCATCCAAGACCGACATCAGCGGCGACAAACACTCCAGCATACAAGGAAACATCAATTTTGAATGATTAGATTTATCAGCTAGAAATCTACTAGAATCAAGGAATTATTGATTTTGTATGATTAGATTTATCAGCTCGAAATATGCTAGAATCAAGGAATCATCAATTTTGAATGATTAGATTTATCAGCAAGAAATCTGCTAGAATCAAGGAATTATTGATTTTGTATGATTAGATTTAGATTTAGTCGTAGCTGCCCTACATGCTTATAAAGGCACGTAAGGCACGAGTTTAGACATATGGAATTTCAGCAGAATTTAGACCTAGAGCCGTTAGCAATTATAGTTCAACCTAGCTAGCACGATGGTACACGAAGCTTCAGTAAGGTGTCTCTCTCGATAGAGGAGGTGTAAGACCAGGAATTGGGAAGCTGAAAGCTGTCGAAGGTGATCGCTCGGTATAGCTGACACACTTTGGTAGGCAGAAACCTCAACGTTTGGCCATCAATGCTGTTGTTTTTTTTTTTAAATCTTGTTTGTTGTTTTTGTAAATAATTTTCTGTTGTATCTGTTGTAAATAATTCTGCTGCTATGTTTACAAAAATTTTGTTGTTGTTTTCTGTTTTCTATTGTTGTTATATAATTTTGCTATTTTTGTTTTTAAAATTCTTTTGTTTTTAAAATTCTACTGTTGTTTATAAAATTTTGTTTGCTATTTTTGCTATTTACTGTTTGTTGTTTTTGTTGTTTTACTGTTTTTTTGCTATTCTATTGTTTTTTGTTTGCTATTTTTGTTGTTTGCTATTTTTGCTGTTTTCACTATTTTTTTTTCATTTTTGTTGTAAATTTCGTTTTTGCTAAAAAGAAAGAAGAAAAAAAATATTTTGAAGTTTTTAGCACTTTTTAATGGATTTCTATATTGTATAAATTATGAATAGTTGCATCATCCTTGATTAAGATGTTCTACAACTTGATATTAAACCATTTTTTTGCATCTTTAGTGTAATAAGTGACTTGGAAATTAAAGTTTGAATCATTGGTGATAGAGCATTTATCCTTGTGAGATTTTGAGCCTTGTATGTTGATGGCTTGCATCTTGCCATTCTCTTATTTCTTGTGTGATTTGCACATGTGTTGTTAGTTACTCTAGGTTTTGCCTTGATTCTCTTTTATACTTCTTATCTCACATGTATTGGTGATATGATTTAGACCTTCTTTCTTTATAGCCACTAGCCAAATGGACTTGCCTTCCATTAAATCTGTTGCTTACCCCTTTTGAGCCTATGTAACCATTTCTTTGGTATTATAGCTCATGACAAGCCAAAAGTGGAAAACCATGATCACCCTAACCTTAGGGGTTAAAGGAGCTTTGGAATTGTTTTGGGAATAGGTTCTAAATAAGTGTGGGGGTTGATACCCCAAAGGCTTTGCAAGTGGTACCTTTATTATTTGGCCTTTACAAGTGGTAATTGTGGTGTTTTGATAAATTGTTTTTGAGAAAAAAAATGTATGGAAAAAAATGATGAATTAAAGAAAGAAAAAGGCAACAAAAAGGTTGCAAAAAAAATACAACAAAAGGTTGTAGTGGTGCAAAAAGAGAAGTGAAAGTGAGGGGAAAAAAGTATAAGAGGAAAAGAGGCTTGTTTTGTATTGTTTTGCATTTTAGTAACGTATTATTTTGGTAATGATCTTCATGCTTATTGACTTATTCCCCCATTGCTCCTTTTTCCTCTTTGGTTGTGCAAGCTTAAATCACTTCTCATATCCTACCTTGTCCTTGGCCACATTACAACCTTAATAAAATCCTTTTGATCATTTTTGCACGTGTTTCAAGTTGTAGAATTTAGAGGCTAGTCAAAGCTTGGTAGTGCTAGTTAGCATAGGGTGCTTGAACACAAACCTTAAACACTTGAGAGATTAACAGTATATATCTTCAGAGGGTTCTATCATTTGTAGGTTATTCTTTAATTTTTATTGCTCTCTTGTTTGCTTTAGATGTTAGAAGTAAATTCATAGATTGTTGGGTACCTTGATTCTAGGATGCTTGTACTCTTATTCTTTTTATTGACTTATGGATTCATTGGAAGGTGCTGCATTTTATTTTGTAAATTGCTTCATTTCCTTCTGCTTAGATTTCCTTTGTTTCTTTTATTTTGCTTGGAGTGCAAAAGTTCAAGTGTGGGAGAATTTGATAGAACATGTTTGACACCTAATGGTGATTTATTCTTGACATATTTGACATTATTTTCTGGTTAATAATAACTAATTGGTTGAATTTTGGGTCATTGAGCTAAATTGAGGATAGTTGTTAATCTTTGCTTATTTTTGGACTTAATTTTCATTATGAGGTTGCTATTTTGTGCAGGTCATATCTGGAGCTATAGACCTCCAAATTAAACAATCTTGGTAGCCCTAGAAACATAAGACGAAGATATAAAACTTTTCTCTTTACAATTAAACTGAGTTAAACCGTTTTCAATGTCAAAATTGAACTGGAAGCCACTGCCTCTGCACCACTCTGAATTGGACCTTCCCCCATAAACTAGTGGGCTTGTTGTGCTACTGAAGCTGCTGATCCAAGCCCATTCTCCTTAGTATTTTCGAGCATGTAATCATTAGGAAGTTTAGTTAGGAAGTGGAGGAGTTAGTTAGTTAGTTGGTTGGTTAGAAACTCTTTCGAGACTCTTGGTTTTTGGTAGTTGAAAGGTGTTGCTTGTAGGAGAAGTTTCGGATTCTTTACACAAATTTTCTTTGCTACGTTTTTTACTGTAATTTTATTTGCATCTTCTTTGTTTTATTCCTTTGAATGTTGCTAAGTCTTTTATGACGATGAACATGGAAGGTTAACATCGTTATCAATTCAAGATTCATGATTGCAACCTGTTTGAGATCTTAATTCTTTACTTTCCTTATGCAATTTTTGTTGTTGTGTTTTCCAATTCTCAATCTGTTTTCATGATTGTGATCTCACTGAGTTTTGGATTATATTTCTAGTAGGTAATCGATTGATAACCTGAAATCAGCCAATACAATTTGGAATCCATGTTAATTAGGGACTACAATTGTGATCTCAATATACATGGATAAATATTATATGATTATCTAAATATGGATTTGCATATTTCTTTAGAAGAACTATGATAATGGTTTGCATGACTGAATTCTTGAGTAGATGTTCCTTAATTCGTTTAAAATCCATTCTCTTATGTCAAATTGCCTTGCAATTTTTGTTCTGTATAATTTTCTAGTTTCTGCTATACATGATTAGGCATAAGAGTATGTTCTTACGAGAATTGACCTAGGTTAGCCCCCATACTACAAAACTTAAGAGATACCTAATGATTTGATATTGTGTCGATAACAATTATCACTCCTCAACAGCTTGAAGAGCCTCCTTTAACTTTGCATTTTCCTCCTTGGACGTCCAAGCAAGGTTAGCCAACTTCTTTGTCTGTGACCCTAGGCTCCCATATCTTCGCTCAAGAGTCCGAGCGAGAACGAGAGTGTAACTAGAATAAGCTTGAAGTACCTTTAGCCCACCTAGAAGCCCAAGGATCTCCACCTTATCGGTATTTGAAGGTGCAGCCATATGTTGATCTACAACATCAGATAGAGGAAATTTGCAATTCCAAACAGACAGGTTGTTCGATTGACTAGCGACTATAGGCCTCTAGTCCCTAACAAAAGGCAAGGCTGCATCATCCAAAGCTACCTCGGGAGGGGTAATGTCTTCTTGAGAAGAAGGGGAATGTACTTCGATACCTCTCGAGGTCGCTTCCTATTTGCCTTTTCACTAGAAGAAGCAATGACGGCCTGCTCAGAGGCCCCTACAGCAAGAACGTTCTTAATAGAGGCGAACAGCTAAACAAAAGCAACTTGAACAGTAGGAGCATCAATGGACGAGGTGGTCGACTGGATAGAGGAAGTTTGATGTGCCTTCCTCTTCTTCATGGCCTTGAGTTCGAAGGGGGTATAACCCGTAAAAAGCAAAATAGCCATAACTAAAATAAAACAAAAATCAATAAATAAGAGGATAGTAGAAGGGAATATCACCCTTCTTGATGAGATCATCACAAGAAAGGACTGACAACCCTTCAAGCTCGGTTATGAGCTCATCCTCCCATCTCTACACATAGGACCTCTCAACATTTATGGATACGACTAGTTTCTTAGTCCAAGAAAGCAAAAAATGGGGCTCACCGGTCGAATCAACCAAGAGATCAAGGCCAATGCTACCACGGTGGACGCGAAAAAATCGATCCTTGAAAAACTTGTAACTCTCACGAAGTAGGGGGCGCCTCGATCGACTGCTTAAGGAGGACTATCTCACTTTCTCGGACTGACAAATAGAGAAAAACTAGGAAAAAACTCTTATAGAAGGTGCCCACCCTTTCTCTTTGCTCAACAGCTGAAAAGCCCGCACAAAAGCTCAATTGTTGGGATGAAGCTAGGTGGGTAAAATGTTTAGAATGCAGAGCACAGACCTTTCGAATTGGGTAAAAGGAAGGCATACCCCTAATATGTAGGGAAGTCTGTCATACAAGTAGAAGTAGGCGGCTTTCCCAGCAATCAGTTCCCTACAAACACTCTCACCTAGCTGATAGGGCAAGACTTCTAAGGACCAGGGCCTGCATTGGCAAATTACACTTTCCATCCCCTCAACAAAAGAACAGTTGCTATAGATCGAGAATATGTTAAGGACATTATCATCAACCCAATCAAATAAGGGTCCTTCATTGTCAAGCCCTTCCTTCAGTTCCTCACCGACAATTGCACTCTTTTTATCCTCTGGATACCAGACACGAAGAGATTGACTCCCCTTGTCTGATGAGCTGGAAGTAGTAGAAGAGGTGGTTTCTTGCTCGAAGGGGCTAAGTGCCACCTCGTAAGAGGAGGAGGGTGCATTTGATGGCCCCTTGACAGCAACTTCTCCTACGATAAAAACCATATAAAGGTTCGAGCAAGGACCCACAACGACGACGTCACCCCAAAAGTTGCCAGAAAAGGCTTATCCCAAAATAGAACCCAAAATAAAAAGTAGGTAACACTAGAAGTAGGAAGCAATGATCACAATGAAGAAAGGTGCTCAAGAGACAAAGCAAGTTTTTAGAAAAAGGAAGAAGCGGCAAGAAGAGGATAAGACTGATGGTAGAGGAAATGAGGCGTCTCAGGCACACCACATCAATTAAGTCACGAAAGGGGGGGAAACAAGGAGTTACCAAGGCCACAATCCAACGTCCCGGATTGAAGCGTCATGCCCCACAACTTGCATCTAAGGGTAGAAAGTGGAAGCGCCAACCACCCACAATAATGACACTAACGCGTCATCTCCATGCTAATAAGGCATAGCTAACGAGGCAATGCCGCAATCGCCAAGTGTCACACTCCCACTAAAGTGACTGGCACCCATAAGATAAGAGAGGGTACCGGTCAACCGGATGCCATCACAGGCCACCCACGTCAGCGGTCGGCTGTCGTCAGCATGCGGACTTACAATGCGCCTTCACTATAATTAGTGCTTAAGGAGCTGTGTACCGGTCGGCCGGATGCACTCCTGGACCACCAGATTACCAGGTCGGTCCCAATTGACCTGTAGGGTACATCCAGCATTTAATGCTTGCAGGAGACACCCCTTGACAGGTACAATGATCAAGACAGGTGACTTCATACCTAGAGATTCATCCGCCGCTCCCCCAGGATAGGATAGTTTGGGACAAACCCCATCAGATCTGAATGTTCCATCCTAATGCAGGTTTTCAGTTCAGGAGCCTCCCCACCCTCTTTCTTTCTAGGACTATAAGAAGTGGGAAGAGGGAGAAAAGAAAGAAGGATTGAAAAACACCACAACGAAGAGGAAGAATATACAGTTGTTCATGTCTGATGTTCCTGTTGATTTCAATTTTAGTCGTTGTGTCCAGTTATGTGCTGTTTTAGTTTAGTTTATCCAGAAGAAAAATGGGTTGTTAACTAAATTAAATTTCCTAGCTTTTAGTTTTTTAATATTTTTTAGGGGGTGTAAAGGTTTGCTCATGTGTAGTTATTGATTCCTTCGAAGAGGAAGGTTGCTTAGATTCTGATTGATTGCGTTGAGTAAGCGTGTGGTTCATGGTGCTATTTTTGTGATTATGTCGTTGTAATTTAAGATGGATGGTCTTTTTAATTAACCGTACATTCTATGGGCATCATCAAGATTCTTGTATTTCCTGTGATGGATGGCCTCGGTGAACTCAATTGTCCTTTTGGAAATGTTAATGGGAGGGAATATATGCACGAAGATAGGCATTGTAAAGTGTCTGTCAACTAAATAAAGATTTCTATGATGTGACCATGTCACCCACTTTGGAGGGATAATTTGCATAAACTTGTTGAAGGAATCCATCGGAAAAGATTTATACTCCGAAAGTGTGTGATGATATGATCATGTGGTTCAAAGGTTAAAGAAACTTAAAATACATACATGACAAGGTGTTTTATCTTTATGTAATTAAGGTTGGCTTTATTTGTTAATTATTATTTTAGTTGACACATTACTGAAGAGCTGGATGCTAAAATACTATAGCCTGTTATTCAAACTCATGAATCATGATACACTTTAATATTTCACACTATTTTTTTGCTGGCAATTATTGTTAAAAAATTGTTTTTGCTGGCAGTATTGTTAATATTTCACACTGATTAAGAAATGACTCATTAAGTGCAACCATTGTCGGAACAATAAAATATGGCTCAACATTACTAGCAAACCCCATCTTCATATACCTGAAAAAAAAAAAAAAACATCATTTTCCAAATTTAGGGTAAACCCAATTTACGTCAATCAATATTAAGTCAACTCTAGTCACAAAATTAAGCAAATACAAGTGAGGTATTTCAACAAACACATGATATCTGCATAAGAAAAAAAACATAATATAATATGTAGAAGAGAGATTGGGTGATAGAGATGGAGGAAAAGGATACCCTGAGTCGTTATTAATGACTACAATTAGACGAGAAGTAGAAGGATCCATGAGAAAGAACAAAAAGTGGTGGTGATGGTAAATGCTAAAGTTAGATCTACGAGTGAGATTCAAGAGTAGGTGTGAGGTAGAGGATCATGGTCGTAAAGAGCACAATAAGGAGGAAAAAGAAAAAGAATGTGCAAATGAGGGTAAATATCATGGTGACAAAGACTTTGATCCCAAGTGAAAGGAGAGAAAAGACAATAGGAATGGTTGGTGATTGCTAAACCCATATCAACTATAAACTCAACTATATAATTGTGACAGTTAAAGAAACTCCAAGAAATTATATAATTTTGTGGCAATTTCTACTCACCACCACAAATAAATCGCTAGTAAAAATTAATTTGTTTGTATTGTTTGACCAAATAAATCAATGTGTAGTAACTCTAGGATCTAGAAGTTGAAAAATGTTTTCAGATTCAAATGATCATTTAACTTGTTTCCCTCTACAACATGCATCACCTAAAAAAATTTGCCTTGTGCACAAGACTTTGAAGACCTCTTACAAGGTTATGCTTTTCAGCTTTGAGATGAGTCTCAAGCTTTCATGTTCAAGCTTCTTGTGGTAAGTCCATTGACCATTATTTATGGATACTAGACAAGTTACACTTTGATTGGTTAGGTCTACTAGTTTAATCTTATACATATTATCTTGTCTCTTAGCAAAAAATAGTAATGAACCATTTTCATTTTTTTACTATGCATTCTCCTTTGTTAAAAGAAACATCATATCCACTTTTACATAATTAACTTATGCTAAGTAAATTGTGTTTTAAACCTTAAAAAAATAACACGTTATCAATAGAAGGGAAGGGATGCTTACCAATCCTACTAATCCTAGTTATTTTACCTTTTAGGTTACCTCCAAAAGTAATTCATCCTCCAAACTTGGACTTAAGGTCTTCAAACATAGACATTTATCTCATTATGTAACGTGAGTAGCCATTGTCTAGGTACCATGATTGATGTCTCCTTCCTTTTGTCAAGCAAATTTGTAATAGGAGCAATCATATTTTTAGGTACCCAAATTCTCTTTGGCCCTTTCTTGTTAGTCCTAGTTGGTTTGGACGATCTCTATAATCATAAGACAGATGCCCAAAGCTTCCATAGTTTAAGCAATGTGAAGTAGATATATCATTCTTCAAATATTTTTCTTATGATAACCAATACTAGATTTGTCATATGGATGCCTTTTATCCTTAAGGATCTTTTCCAAGTTTTTAGATCTATTAACAAACTTGGTCAGAGTTTGTCTAAGGTCAATAACCTTCTCTTGAAGTTGTTCATTAACTTCTAGAGTATTGACTTTAGATAAGTCATTAGTGTTCTTTTCTTTCAAACTTTCATTTTTTTCTCTAGAACAACATTTTCTTTCTGTAAAGAGTCAAACTCTTTAGACAACTTAAAAGATTTTATTTTTTAATTCTTCACAGCCTATTGAAAGAGCTGAAGAGTTTGAAAGGAGTTCTTGATGAGCCTTTTGAAGAGGAATTAAATAATTAAATATTAACTCTTCATCATTTTCTTCTCCTTCTAAACCAATATCAACCATCAAACAAATGTTTGCTTCTTCACCCTTTTCTTTAGAGAAAGATAGATCAAGATCCTCCCATGTTTCCATGAGACCTTTCTTCTTCTTAAAGAAAGAGCTTTTTTTACCTTCTCCTTTTCCTTTTCCAAGATAGGACATTTAGACTTCATGTGTCTAAGCTTTTTGCACTTGTAGCACACCACTTGACTTTTGTTTTTTACTTCCTTGATGTACCTTGTAGAGTTGTTCTTCCATCTAGATCCATCTTTATTTTTCTACATGGAGTAGATCTTCCTTGAGATAAAGGAGAGTTCATCCTCATCAGATCCTTTTTCTTTATAGGCTTCAATTGAAGGTAAAAGAAATTGTGTATTGATTGAATTACTTAATACAATTTCTAATCTCCCTTTTATAAGGTAAAGGTAAACTACTTAAAGATAAAATAGCTAACAAAAAAAGAAAAGATAATTATTGTAGATAAAATGCGATATTCACAATCTTTTAATGAGATATTTAGATATTTGTAACCTCTTAATCTAATGAGATATTTAGATATTTGTAACCTCTTAATGAGTTGCCTATCATATCTTATCATATATTTATAATATCTCCAACACTCCCCCTCAACTTGGTAAATGAATATCAATCATTCCCAGTTTGTCATTGAGTTCTTGAAATCTAGCTATAAGGAGCACTTTGGTGAAAACATCTGTCACTTGGAGTCCTGTAGGAACATGTGCTATGACTATAAGTTCACTGTCCAACTTCTCTTTAATGAAGTATTTGTCAATCTCTATGTGCTTTGTCTTGTTGTGTTGGACTAGATTACGGGAAATACTAATAATTGAGTTGTTGTCACATAACAATTTTATAGGTCTCTCATATTTTACTTTGAAGTCATCAAGAATAATCTTCATCCACAATCCTTCACATATACCATGTGCCATGGCTCAAAATCCTACTTCTGCACTAGATCGAGCAACCACATTTTGCTTCTTGCTCCTCCAAGTTACTAGATTTCTTCCCAAAATCATACATTATCCAAAAGTGGATCTTCTATCCACAACTGATCCTGCATAGTCTGCATCTGTATATATTTTCATAGACAATGTACCTTCATTTCTAAACAATGATCCTTTTCCTAGACTTGCCTTCAAATACTGAAGGATCCTTTCAACTGCCTGAAGGTTCCTTTTCCTAGGATCATGCATAAATTAGCTGACCACACTAACAGCATAGACAATATCTGGCCTAGTGTGGGATAAGTAGATCAATTTTCCCACAAATCTCCAATATTAGGACTTCTCTATGGTTGGATTTCCTTTACACACAATCTTATGGTTCTGCTTAATAGGTACCCCTGAGGTCTTGCACCTCAATTTTCTTATTTCTTTGAGGAGATCGAGTACATACTTCCTTTGGAAGATAAAGATGCCTTGTTTGGAACATACAATCTCTATCCCAAGGAAGTATTTCAGCTTTCCCAACTCCTTCATTTCAAATTGTGTTTTCTTTCAAAGTTAGTTTCTCAATCTCATCATCACTTGTAATAATCATATCATCTACATAGACTAGGAGAAGTGTAAGTTTACCATCAGGAGAATGTTTTCTAAAGAGAGTATGATTACCTTGACTTTGCCTGTATCCTAGAGATATCATGACTTGAGCAAATCTTCCATACAATGCTCGGGGAGACTATTTAAGTCCATACAATGCTTTTTTGAGTCTGCATACCTTATTCTTTTCATTATGAGAATAGAATCCTGGGGGAATCTCCACATAAACTTCTTCTTATAGGTCTCCATGAAGGAAGGCATTTTTAACATCAAACTATTGCAAGTTCCAGCCAAAGTGGGTGGCTAAGGAAAGTATAACTCTTACCGTATTCATCTTTGCTACAAGTCTGTGTATACCCTTTAGCAACCAACCTTCCTTTGTATCGATCAAGGGTCCCATTAGATTTACACTTCACAGTGTATATCTGTCTACAACCTAAAGCTCTTTTGTCTTTGGGTCTATCAACAATCTCCTAAGTTGAATTTTTTTCTATCGCCTTCATCTCTTCTTTCATAGCTTGAACCTGATTCTCATCTTTCAAACATTCATGTACTGATGTAGGTGTTTTGATTGCATAAATGACAACAATAAGACTTTGATGTTGTACAGAGAGATGGTCAGTACACATGATCATTTCCCTCTCCTCAAAGCAATAGGCATGTCATCAGTAACATCCTCAATGGGGTTCTCAAGAATACTTACCTCCGGCTCAAACAATTGGACTTGATGTGGGACCATAGTGGGTTTTTGTGATTTCTTGATAACTACCTTCTTGAACTTAAATATCCTGAGTAGGAAAGGTAATGACTCGATGATAGACTCGTCTTCTTGATAACTCTCCCCCTAAAGTGGAGGGCTGACAAAAAACAACTTTATTTCATGAAAAGTATCATCCATGAGACAAGGATCCGACGACTCGAAGGATGATAACACTTAAACCTCTTTTTATTTGAGGGATAACCAATAAAAACACATTTGACAACTCTAGGATCTAACTTCTCACGATGTGGATTATAAGAGTGGACAAAGGCAACACACCCAAAGACACGACTTGGTAAGTTTAACATTAAGGGAGAAGAAGGAAAGAAGGATAACATATGTTTAATTGGACTAATACCATTTAAGACACGAGTAACCTATTGATGAGATTGGTGGCAGTTAGGATAGCTTCTCCCCAATAAACATTAGGAACAGACATTTGGAGGATGAGGGCTCTAATAACCTCAAGGAGATGACAATTTTTCCTTTCTACAACCCCATTTTGTTAGGGAGTATTCACACATGTCAGTTCATGAACCACATCATTATCTTTAAGAAACTTAGAGAAGTCAAGATTTACAAATTCGATATCATTATCTGACCATAGTCTTTTTTAATAGATTTATCAAATTGGTATTTGACAAGACGAAAAAAATTGACAAATACTTGACAAACCTCATATTTATGTTTCATAAGAAATATCCATGTCACACGGGTACAATCATCAATAAATGATACAAACCACTTAGCCCTAGATATAGAGTTATTAGTTGGCCCCCACATATAAGAGTGAATAAGGTCAAACAGAACAAGACTTTTTTTATTACTAGGAGAAAATGTTGCATGATGGTGTTTTGAAAATTGACAAACATCATAATTAAAGGACTCAATAGACTCTTTTGTAAATAAATATGGAAACATTGTCTTAAATAACCTAAATGGTGGATGTCCAAGATGTTTATGGTAAAGCCAAATTTGAGAAGCTATCCAAGTTTTTGAGGTTGTCTGTTGATTGGAAGGCAAATCTTCCTTATTGGTGTTGTTACCTATCCTTGTATGTTGTAAGTAGTATAAGCCACCCTACTCTTTAGCAACTCCAATCGTCCTCCTTGTTATAAGTTCCTGAATAACACAATGGGAACAAGAAAAAATGTTACTGCACAATTTCAATCTTGTATAAGTCTATGTATAGATATAAGGTTATTAGCCAATTTAGGAACATGAAGAACATTATGTAGGGATAAAGAGGACTAAAGTTAGACATTCCTAGATCCAACAATAGGAACATAATCTCCATTAGCAATAGTTATGAGTTGCTTTTTTGGATACTTTAAGGTATGATGTAAAATATGAAGGAAATGGGGTCATCTGATCTGTTGCCCCAAAATTAAGGATCTAGATGCTTTGGTGAACTGAACTAGAAATATTGAAGGAACTCTTACCTTTCATGGTCAAGTCACACGAGCCAAGAGGTTTACTTGTTAAGTTTATGAGCGCTTGAAGGTAGTCCATCTCGTCCTTACTAAAGGCTTGAATATCCTGATCAAGTTGTAAGGTAGAAGGATGTTCAACTACATTCTCCTTATCAGAGGTTGTTTGATTCACCCATATCTGAGTTGGGCCTTTATTTCTACCCATTCGTTCAAGAACTTTCTCCTTTCCATAAAGCTCGTAGTAGGTATCCTTGGTAAGTCTTGGTTGTTTGCAATACGTGTAGTATTCTCCACAACTACTCTTTGTGAAGAGTTTTCCTTCGAAGGTTGATCCTTTTGTGGAACTTATTGATCCTTTTGTGAAACCTTTTCCTATCACCAAGGCAAATCCTGTGTTGGAGCTTCCTTTATCAAGCATGACTAATCGTCGGGTCTCTTCACTTTACACAATAAAAAAATACCTCAGATAGAGAGGGAAGCTTCTCCTTGCCTAGAATCTAAATCTAAATAGGATCGTATACAAAATTCATTGCCTAGAATTTGAACCTGAATAGGATCGTATTCAAAATTCAAGTCATGGAGGAACTTAAAGATTCTCCCCCTTTCAACGAGCCCAATGTATGCAATAGAATCAACGTTGCACATCTTAAATCCTTGGTACTGGTCTAACTCGATCCATAACCTATTCAGAGTCTTATAGTACTCTGTAAATGAGAGGGTTCCTTGTCTAGAGTTGAAGATCTTGCTTTCAATATGAAAGCAAACAACAGAATGAGTTACTTATCATATCTTATCAAATATTTATAATATCTCCAACAGCTTCTTTATAAGATTCCTCGGCTTTTAAGGATTTGGACGATGATCCTTTTGAAGCTTTTTGAGCTTTAAGAGCTATAGACTTACCCTTCCTTTGGTCTTCATCCTCATTAAGTTCTATCTCATGAACCTTGAGGGTGCCAAGAAGTTCTTCCATGGGAAGCTTTTTCAAGTTTTTGGATGCCCTAAGAGCTATTACCTATGATCTTTACTGTTTAGGCAAACTTCGCAAAATTCTGGTTATATGACTTCATCCTCTATTATGTGCCACATGTCAATGACAAGCATCAAAGAATGCCATCATTCTTTGTTTACAATAGTTGTAGTTTTGTCCATTGAATAGAGAAGGTATGTTGATTGCATGTTTTTCATTCTCCATAGTGCTATGTAGGATCTTTTCCCCTGCATTTTTAAATGCTTAACCCCTAGAAGATGAGTTTTAATACCAACTAAAGGAAGTAGGAAACCACACAAGAAGGGGGGATTGAATTGTGTGTGTGATTTTTAAACACTTTTTGAAAACTTAAGACAAACATTAGTTCACAAAACAGTGTCCAAAGGGATCGTCCAAATGGTGTATAACTAAAATAGAGGTAAGGAAAAGAAAAAAAAATACAGAGATTTTATCTTAGTTCACTCTTCCACAAGAGTTACGTTTAGTCCCTTCAACTCGAAATATTTATCCAATAAGTCAAATTGGCTTTACAACTAAAACCTCATCAGGTTGTACAACACTTGTAATCTACTTGATTACAAGCAAAACCAAGTATTCTTTAACACTTGGCCTTTTTAGGCTATCACGAAAATAGAAAGAGTTTTACAAAAGATAATTCACTAGGTAAGCATATGATAGTTATAATAAACAAAGCTTAACTTTGCTTAGGAAAGCAAATACAAAAATAAGATCAAAGCTTGTACACTTAGAAAACTTTTATGAAAACTTTTCTAGGATGTTGTCTAAAACAATTCTAGCACCTGTATCTCATTTCTCATATGTAAGCTTTTTCACTTGTATAATTAAATGTTCTTTTCTATCTTTTTTGCTTCTTTCTTGAAGATGGTATATATAGATGTAGAGAAAAGAGTCATTGTTCTACATGGAGAAGGATATGTATCTTTGTATTAAATTCTAAAGATAGCCTTTTGCATAGCTTTTAGTAAAGGCTTTGTCTTCTTCTAAGGATAGAAAAACTGTTTTTCTTTTTCCTTAAACATGCTTCCTTTGATTGATATGTAAAAGATTATTTTGCTTGTTCCTTTGACTATAGAAGCTTAATTATAACACTCTTCTATCAAGATTGACTTGTTTCTTCAAAGCTTGATAAGGAAAAATTTTCCTTTTTGAAAAACGAAACACAACAGAGCATAACATATAGATAGAAATGAATGTTTAAAACATTCTTGAGCACATATAGATAGATATGGGATAATAGATATACGTAAGATAAGTACAAGATACAAGATAAGATAAACATAAAAGACTATTTGTACATATATGATAAAAGGTGACTTAGTCCTTCTTTGGACGAGGTCTTTTTATTGGACGATAAGCTTGTTTGGACGTTTTTAGTTAGCTTGTTAAGGATAATTTCTAGTTTTGTATGCAAACTCTTATCATAAAGGTTATAATGATTTGTTGTACACCTAAAATGTTGAGTACTAAAAAAAATCATTAGTCATCACTCTTTAGTCATAATATTTGTTGTCAATAATCATAAAAAAATGCAACCATTCTTTGCTTCCAATAATCATAGATTTTCCCTTTGAAGATAGAAGACATGTTGACAACTTGTCCATTGTTTTCCATAGTGCTTTTCAAGATCATTTATACTCCTCCATGTTAGATGCTCAACCCTAAGAGGTCAAGCTCTGATACCAACTTAAATGAAAAGTACACACAAGAAGAAGAATTGAATTATGTATATGTGTGTTTTAGAAACATTTTTGCAAATAAGATTTTAAGTAAGATAATGCATTGAGTGCAAAGTGTCTAGTGTTGTAAGCGTGATAAACAAAGACAAGCGATCAAAGAATCACATACAAATTTATATTGGTTCACTCTATAACTTAGAATTCCAATTGCTTCTCTAGAAGGTTTTTCCACTAAGTCAAACATGACTTATACCAAGTATTCTTAACAATCTCTTCAAACCTTACAACAACATAATCTCCACATGAGATTACTTAACAAGTATTCTTTAATACTAAGCATATTCAAGCTTTCACAAAACTTAAGATAAGTTTTACATAAGGGTAACTCACATAAGGGAGGATATGAAAATAAGTTTAGAAGCACAACTTTATAAATACACACACTCATGAAAATGAAAATGATCTAAAATAGCTTATTTGTATATAATATTCGCAGAGTTCTCTATTCTTCTATTGGAGATAACTTCCTTTTATAAACTTGAGGAAAGTGACCATTTAGAGAGAAGAGCTTCATGCTAATCTTACATTTAATGCATGAGGATTTTCTTTACGTTTCTTCATACAAGTCTTGTACTTTTCAAAAGAAAATAGAAAGTAGTGGTAGAGAAAAAGTACGAATAATATACCTAATAGGTATACTTCACTTTTTTGAGAAGTGAAAATTCTCTTATGTTTTTTCTCCTGTCTCATAATGCATAGGGACTCTCTTTGATACATTGACTTGCTTCCACAACTTGATGATACTAAGATAAGAGATTTATTTCTTTTCATTTAATGAAAACATTGTTACAAAAACAACTTGACATACTTCAATGTTTAAAAGATTATTTAGAGGAATTTTCATATGATAAGGTATTAGGTATATCTTTTTGCTTTTCAAAAGAGATATTAAATAATTAATTTTGATAAGGGAAATTCAACCTTTAAATTATCCCGAAAGAGTTTTGAACGTTTCTTTATAAAAATATGTTTAGACACTTGATAAAATATAACAAAATTTTTCACACTTTGAACGTTTATAAATATAAAATCAATAAAAAGTATTGTGTAGATAAATTGTTTATTAAGTATATATGTAACACACCGTTAATGAGCATAATTTTAATCTTTTATTAATACATAATTATTTAAAAATATTTTTTTTTTTTAAAATGATACATGACTTTAGTTCAAATTAGAACGACTCGAAGTATAACTCAAATTCATCCTTAAAAATACATTGATCTAATTTTTAAAGTTAAACTCATCAAAAATCTCTTCGAAATGATAGATCATAAACTACCTAATCTTAACCATAACAATATATTTTGCTCGAAAATGATTTTTTTTTTTTAAAAATACCAAAAATATAAAATAAGGTGCATTTTATAATTTAGGGATGTATTTAACAATTACCTACTTTTTAATTAATTTTTTTCCTCCGTCATTGAGGCAACTTGATGCTATTTTCATGATATAAAAAATAGAAATGCAGGTAAGATGATATGAGATACTTTATTTTCTTATATTATTTTATTATTAATTAAAGTTTTTCTAAAATTATAAATTTTATCAAGCTCATTCTTATTTAATAAATCTTTATTTATTAATTAATAAATCTCAAAAAAATTTATAATTTTTAATAAATTTTAATTAATAATAAAAAAATTAAAAATAAAAAATATCTGAGAAACTCCCACCCTGCCTTTCTTCTCCAGAGCTGCACCTCGCACAGTTCAATCAAATCCCATATGTCCGAGTCTTGCCACGCTTGGAAAACGACGCACACACGAACCAAACAACACACGCACAAAAAATAAAACAAATAATAAAAAAAAACCCTAGTTGTTCCAACAGCCACTCACTTCAAAAAAGGAAAGGGTTTTTCCTTACACCCCTCAAACTTTCCACTTTGACCACAAAACCTGTCCTTCTTCAATTCAACCCATCCATGTTCCTTTCCTTCTCCGCGCCCTCCAATCCAAGCTCCTCCGATGTGACACCGCACGGATCCAGAGCACAGCCACTTGTTCCCGAAGAAGCGCTGTGATTCGTTCCATACAAGGCTTGCGAGTGAGAATGGAAGCGCGTGTGGGGATGGTGGTGGAAGGGGGGCAGAGAACCCTCAACGCCGACGGCGGCGCCGCCAAGTTCCTGGCGCAGAATAGCCACCAGCTCGGCACGCTGCAGCAGCTTCTCGCCGGCGGCATCGCCGGCGCGTTCAGCAAAACCTGCACTGCTCCCCTTGCGCGACTCACTATCCTCTTTCAGGTTTCTTATTTCTTTTAATTGTTGAAAAATGTTTTTGTTTTATTTTATGTTTGTTGTGAACTTGTTCGGAGTGTCGTTTGACCAGTATGGTACCTTTGGGCCGAATTGGGGAAATGGGTTTTGGTTCCTGGGGTTATTGTAATCTTGTTTGAGCTTATTTTTTATAGAAATAGTTTTTTTCTTTTTAGTTTCATGAAATTTTTTTTATAAATAGTTGCACCTAAACGTGTACTATATGTGTTAATTTTTAAAAAGTGTTATTTTTTTAAAATTATTGTCATTATTATTATTATTAGAGTAAATGTTTAATTTCGTTCTAAAAAATGATACGCTGTGTTGATTTGCTTCCCAAAAGTTTGTGTATATACAATTTAGTCACTAATTCAATGTATTTTATTATGAATCAGTCCTTCCAATGTGAATCTGGCCAAATTTGGGGACTAAATTTGTCATGAAATTGATAACTTTGTGGACTGAATATGAAATTGACATGAAATTGATGAATTTGGAGACTACATTGTAGAAACAAACTTTTAGGTATCAAATCAACATATGTTATCGCTTTCAGAGACAAAATTGTATATTTACTAAAACGATGATGATGATGAAGAACTAACATGTCGTTGAACTGGGATGAGATCAGGTGATTGCAGCTTTTGGGACTTCAGTTTAATTGCAGTAATGGGTTTTGGTTTCTGGCTTTACTGCTTTAGTTTGTTGGTTAAGTTTTGGTTTTTGAGCATGTGTTTTTTGAGACGAGAAATGCTTGTGTTGATGGTAACTCCTATGATTGGCTTATCACTTTATATATTAGCTCTACATATGATTTGGATTGCAGGTGTGAAACTTCATTCCAGCATTTGTATTTCTTAATTTTCCAGCTGGATAATAGGTATTTTCCTTTTTTTAATCAGTGAGTTGCCCAGTAGATTTTTATGGGTATGCTGGGAATTTGAATTTAAAAATGTGTTTTTACTTTTTAGATTAGCTTATTCCAAAGAAATGATGCCTTTTTGGAGGGTAAAAATGGGTTTTCAAAAAATTCTCACTCTAGTAAAACTATTTTGGCTATGATTGCTGCTGTTATTTGCAAATGCACTGTTATTCAAAACTTTGTTGTGGCCAATGGCTGCTCCGCACCACCATAGCGCACTATTAATAACTATGAAAAAAAATACCGAACATGCTCTAGTATGTGTACATACATACATGCATTTGACTTGTATTTATCTGACCATTCTACATGCCTCTTGTTGATTCAAATGCAGTCCTTTTAACTAGTATTTATCTGACTATTCTACATGTCTTGGTTTTAACAGGTGCAAGGTATGCATTCTGATGTGGCAACATTGAGGAACCCTAGCATATGGCATGAGGCATCACGTATTATCAACGAAGAAGGGTTTAGAGCATTTTGGAAAGGCAATATGGTTACCATTGCCCATCGTCTCCCATATTCTGCAGTCAGCTTCTATGCCTATGAACGCTACAAGAATGTAATCTCTGGTGTTCTTTCTATACTGTAAGTGTTTCAGAAGTTATGGCAGCTATTATTATGTAACTTGAATTAATTTCATCTACTCTCAATTGTGTTGCAGCTATTACATTCATTGATGGGGGAGAATATTAGTGGAAATTCAAGTGCAAACCTCCTTGTGCACTTTGTGGGTGGTGGTTTGGCAGGTATAACAGCTTCTTCTGCCACATACCCTTTGGATCTTGTGAGAACACGACTTGCAGCACAGGTAACTAGAAATTTTTGTGAGTTGAGTTGAGAATCATCAGAGACACTTCTCAAGCCTTTAGTTGAATGCATGTGTGATTTGGCTAAAATTTACATTGTGTTTATTGATTGATTCTTTGGTTGAATTGAACCCCATTATTTTCTGTTTACTTTTTACCTTGTATGTTGAGACTTATATGTTGTTCCTTTGCAGAGAAGTACCATGTACTACAGGGGCATCTCACATGCTTTCAGTACCATCTGTAGAGACGAAGGTTTCTTGGGTCTGTATAAGGGACTTGGAGCAACATTGTTGGTATGCTTGCAATGCATTTTCACTTCTTTATCATTATGTTGCTATGCTCTTATTATTGACATAACTAATCATTTTGAATGATGCAGGGTGTTGGGCCCAGTATAGCTATAAGTTTTTCTGTTTATGAGTGGCTACGTTCTACATGGCAATCACAAAGGTGAATTTCTATACTTGTGTGAAATTTAGGAATAGTTTATCCAAAAGGTTACATTATGATGCTCACTAAATATGGTTTTGTAATAATGTTCTATTTCTTTCAAATTAGGCCTGATGATTCTACTGCTGTGGTTGGTCTGGCCTGTGGCAGTCTTTCAGGAATTGCATCCTCAACAGGTGGGTGCTTGTTGATTATCTCTAAAGTCTAATCTTAGTTGAGCATATATTCTTAAGTATTCATATACAATATTCATGTCCAGTGCCAACTATGATATTACTTGTATTTATATTTGATACTCATTTAATTACTTTTGACCCATGTCATAAATATAATTACTATTGTAAATCTGGGAAATTGATAATCATTTATATGAATGTCAATTTGGTTGGGTGGGAAGAGGATAGGTGTAAGAGCTCTGAAACTCTGCCGTAAGAGGTGTGATCAGTTTTTGAATAAAATCTTCACAGCAATCCCTAATTCAAAACTACTCATTGCTCCTAGGTTTGGATAAATTGAATCCTTTGTTAAAGGTAATTCAACCAAAAGAAACTGTAAAACATTATAAATCAACATTGCCACAATAACATAGCTAAAATCTTGTGAACAACACACCCTTCTCAATAGTAAAAAACTAGTCCAATATATGATTATAATTGAAACAGGTATCAGTCTTGAAATACTTGAAGAGTTGAAAGTGCAGGCCCATTTCTTGTCCCATTCTGAATCAAATTTACCTGTCTTTAGTGCCTTAACATAGCAGAACATGTTAGTTTATATTATATGCCTGAATTGTTTTTTTCTACCCACACTATAGCATATCATTGGTATACACGACTTTCCTCTTCAATAGTTGCCTTTTGAAGTTGTATTCTTCCTATTGTCATGATGTGATGTGCCTTGTGGTGTAAACTAACTTGTCTTGCATGAGCATTGGTATTCTACACTTAGCATGATATTTTCTGGTCAATACCTAAGTTTTAGTGTTTAATAATGTCTCATGCAACATGCAGCAACATTTCCTTTGGATCTTGTAAGACGCAGGATGCAGTTAGAGGGTGCTGGTGGTCGAGCTCGCGTCTATAGCAATGGCTTGTTTGGGGCATTTGGGCGCATAGTTCAAACTGAAGGGGCACGAGGTTTGTACAGAGGAATTCTGCCTGAGTACTACAAGGTTGTTCCCAGTGTGGGCATTGTCTTTATGACTTATGAAACATTGAAGATGCTTCTATCAAGCATTCCAAGTTATTAGCATCCTCAATTGCCAAATTGGCGCCATTTAAGTTAATTGAAAAGTACAATTTCAGGGGAATTTGATCTCTTAGAAAATGGTATCCTAGAAACATATCATGGTTAAACATTTTCTAGAAAGTTTTTTTGTGGTGAATTTTGCTGTTATTGCCAGCATTTTTGTTCTGTATAGGTAGTTATAATTTGAGTGACAGCAATTGTATCAACTTCGAATATTAGGTTGAAACCATTTTCTAGCTGGTGATTTTATCAACAAAGCAGTTTTGTTTTACCGGTTCAATTTTCTTTTTTGTACTAGTTACGGAAAACGTGGAAACCTCTTTTTATTAATATATACTTGTTACTTATTACTTATGATGCAGATAAGATACGCATGTTATTCGATATATGATTATTTTAAAATATATAAAATACAGTACCTATAAGATACATATTTAGATATGTATAAAAAAATTGTAAAACATAATAACTATATAATTATAATTCTGTGAATTTAAATTAAGAAAATATTTTTTTACAGTACTAAAAATTAAAAAATTATAAATTATTGTTATCATAAATTATTTTTTATTATTTACACAAAAAAATGATACTATTAATCTCATTATTATCTTGAAATAAAGAAGACCATTTTTATTTTTATATGTCTAGTTCTATTAAATTTTCATAATTTTTTTTTTATAGATTTGGATACTTCAATGAGTATGTATCGGTGAAGTATAGAAAAGTATGGGTACAAGAGATATATTAGATACGTGAAATAAAGCAAAGTGGAATTTCAACCCTTCATAGTTTGTTTCTATATTTGTACTAGTAGTTGTTTATCTTGTGATACGATAGTCATTTTGATATTACAATAATAATAACATTCGAGCAGTTCATGGAGAAAACTAGGCATCTAAATCATTGGTTCAGTGTGCTAAATTTCGGGTTGAACCATCAATGAATCATAATTGAATTGGATAATGTTTGAAGTTTGAAATCATTGGTTGATCAATTCAATTATATGGCTGGTCTTGTTCTGACTGAAAAAAAATGAATAAATAAATGGTTAGTCCAGTTCAGCCTTTTCAAACATTATCAGAAAAGTTTGTGGTGCGAGCAGAACCTTTTTCCACCGAACATCTAAAATATCTAGATATTTACGAGACGCTACCATGTAATTATAATCCAGGGGTTAGTAGTGATACGTTTTCTCACACATTAATTTTATATATTTTTTATTAAAAATTATTAATAAAATTATAAAAAATAACATTATAGTTTTTAATAAATTTTAATCAATAATAAAAAATATACTGTTAATATTTCTTAGTTATAATAAATATTTTAAGCGGTGATCTAAAACCTAATTTATTTATATTGATATTGCTCTTTTTTGGTCTATAAAAGATTAATCCTGCAAATGTTTGGAGTCCTGGGAATTCATACACCTGCCAATATGCTAAAGATTATTTCATTGTTTTAAATTCAGGATTAATACTAGTTCAATACTATACCAATAGGATAAATATTAGTGTACCAGAGCCAGTTTTACGGTCTTAGTTTTTTAAAACAAAATGGTTCAGGTTAAAATGAAACTAGGGTTTTGAGGAAATTAGGGTTTTAAAACCAGTTATGGTACCAGAATTGGAGTTTTGAAGAAAGTGTGGTTTTTGAAATGCTCACCAAACAGTGAATATGATAAAGTTGGGATATAACTTATAGAAAACACCAGAATACAAAATATAGCTTATGCAAATAATCTTGTACAAACAAAACTGAAGAATTAGGGTTTTGAAGAAAAGAAGTGAGAAATGCTTACAAACAAAAGATGTTGATGAGCTTTAGGAGAGATAGACTTTCAAGATAGAAAGAATTATCAGACAAGTTTTCAGAGATGCCCCTCAACTAACTTACAATTTTGATGCACCGTTCTTTTCAACCAATCAAAGGCTTTCATAGAAAATAAAATAAAATACATTATGAGAATCTAAACATCTGAATAAATCTTGAAGAATCCTGCTCCTACTTGTCTTGTTTCTCCTTGGTGGGTGGCCTTCACAAGCTTACCTTGGGAATCTTGCTTTCGTTGTCTTGTTTCTCCTAGTGGGTATCTTAGAGAATCCTACTTCCTTTTGTATTGTTTCTCCTTGGTGAGTGTCCAGAATCTAGTCTTCACGGGTTTATCTTGGAAGTCTATTTGGGAGCCTTTCTTCTCTTGTCGTGTTCCTCCTAATGGATATTGATGGACAGGTATATTCACGGGTTTGGTAAGGTGAGGAATCCAAGTTAAACTTAATCAAACATGTCTCCATTACGCAAGTATGAGTTGGATTCACTAGACTCAGTATCAGAATGGTCTGCATTATCACTATCCAGAATGGATCTTGCTTTCAAAAGTGTTGCTTCAAATTCTTCCACCGTTGTTGCTGAGGCTAATTCAGCCATAACCTTTTGCTTCTCCAATAAGAATGATGCCTCCTTTTCCTCTTGTTGCTTCTTGAGAGGACTAGTGTTTTGTTGACTAGTACTCTTTGAATTGTTACTTACCCATTCATTTATCTTGCTTTTGCTAATAAGATTGTTGTTGAACTTCTTCCACCATTTAACTTTTGTTTGGCGGCAGAGGATCTTGATGTGAATAGTTTCATATTGTTGTGTGGTAGTGTATTCTCACGCCATTATCCAAGTTATAGCTTGTGAAGCTACAAAGAATATTAGACGATAACCTGAGACAAATGATGACTTTTCACCAAAATAATTATAAGCTTCATTTATCTCTTTTTGGAAATATTGTAGGTACTGGTTCAAAGTCTACGAACCACTTAATAAACCATCTTGTGAACTTTAACGATATTCCATGTCTAAACCAAATAAACCAGAAATGAGTCCCTATAGTTAAATATATAACATGATACCAGACATAATCATAATAAGTGTAATGTTGAGGTAAAAATGATCGAGAGAAGGATTTTTGTTGAAACAAGGGTTGGTTACAGTCTTGATGGGATAATATATTTAGTATTTTTATTTTAGAGAACTGAATGTTCCCCTATTTGTCTTGGGTATGGAATATTTCTATGGAGTCTGTATCTACTAATATAAACTCATAAAAGGTTCTGGTTTTATGTGAGTGTATAGGAAGGTAATGGAAGTCTGGTGGAAATAGTGTTCTGGCTATCTGTATCGGATTGGGTTTTGCTTTATCCTTCTCAAGGACTATTACCGGAAGTAATTCATCCTTTTCTAAGTATTGGTCTTCATAAGGGTTCTGGTAACTGACTATTTTACTGGGTCCAATAATTACATTATGGTATTAGAGATGAGTAAACCTGTTTGAGATTTTGGCTAATGGATTAAGGGATGGTACAGGTGTGGTGTAGTATGTTCTTTTGTAGTAAAATTTTTAACAATATTGGAAAGAGTGTTAGGAAGCCTGGGCCTTATTGTAGTGTCTGGACTGTAATTATATTGAGAAGATGAATCAGATCTCTAAGAGACCACTTCATGACCATATTGTGATGGAACTTTAACTGTATTGATTGATCTTGTTTGGGAACCTGTTGAATCTCTTTCATTAATAATTTTAGGTAGTCTTAGTGGGGGACCATATTGGTTTTTACGTGTAGAATTAATAGCCTTTTCACTCATTTGAAACCGTGTAAAAATTCTCTGGTTAGGAAATCTGGTAGATAATTCTTTTCTCCTTTTATATGTTCTATCTCAAAATCAAAACAAGACAATAATGCTTGCCATCTGGCAAAAATATGTTTTGAGACTAAATTTTGAGACTAAATTTTGAACATCTTTTGTAAGAACATTGGGTGCATCTTTGCAATTAGTGAAGATTAAAAACTTTTTGTTGAAAATATCATTTTGGAATTTTTGTACACATAAAACCATTGAAAGTATTTCTTTTTTGATACTAGAATACTTTTGTTGGGAAGGATGCCAAATACCAGAATGATACTTGACTACTTGCTCTTTTAACGATTATGGAAGTTTTTGTTTAAGAATCCCCCCATATCCTAAGTCTGATGCATCTGTTTCTACAATTAGGTTTGCTTTAGGGTATGGTATTCCTAAACAAGGCAATCTTTTAACTAAGTTTTTTATTCTGATAATAGCCTTGGTCATTTCTTCATCCCATTCTGGAGGATTTTTCCTTAACCTTTTATATATAGGAGCACACTTTGTCCGTATATTAGGTATAAAATCTGCTATATAGTTAATACATCCTAAAAACCTTTGTAACTATTTTTTATCTTTGATTTCATTAGAAAACTTCTCAGCAAATTCTATTGATCTTTGTATTGGTTTGATAGTTCCTTGACATATTTCAAATCCTAAAAATCTTATTTTAGTTTGGAATATCTTGATCTTCTTTTCTGAAACCAGTAAACCATTTTCTTTTATAATGTTAATGAATTTTTCTAAATGCTCTATATGTTGGTTGATATTTTTAGAGAATATTAATACATCATCTAGGTATACTAATGAAAAGTCCATGTACTGATTAAATATATTATTCATGATATTTTGAAATTCACTAGGAGCATTTTTTAATCCTTGTGGCATCACGTTCCATTCGTAATGACCAAAGGGTACCACAAAAGCAATTTTGTATCTATCTTGTTCTCTTACTCCTATTTGGTAGTATCCTGACTTCATATCAAATTTAGAGAATATTGTAGAATCTTATATTCTTTTAATCAAATCACTCTTATTTGGTAATGGGTATCTAATCCATTCTAAGGCTTTATTTAAAAGTTTATAGTTTATAACTAATCTTGGAGCTCCTCTTTCTATTTTAGAGGCTTTCATTACATAAAATCCCATGCAACTCCACGGAGACTTTGAGGGCCTGATCAATTCTTTTTCTAAGTATTCTTGAATTTTCTTTTTACAATACTCTAAATATTCTTTGTTCATTTGTATTGGTCTAACTTTTGTAGGAATATTTCTTTCATTAAAATCTTTTATGTATGGTAATGAAATTTCATATTTCTTCCTATGCCAGCTGTAGGATTTATTTCACATATTTCTTTTATTATTTTATTTTCTAATCCCTTAATAACTTTTTGTATATTATTGGATTTTAATTGAGCCTCTACTCTTTTAAATTTTATTTCTCTATTTAACATATTAATATGTTTCTTCTTTCTTTCTATGCTATTAATTTTTGAAATTAAAGACTCTTTTAATATATTTAATTCTCTTGTCTTGGGAGGTTTTATAAATTCAAAACAAATTTCTTTATTTAATGTCTTTGTTACTAACTCCTTCTCTGTTACTTGAAAATGATATAATAACGTGAGAAATTGTGTTCCTAATATCATTGGCGTGTTAATATTCTTGACTGATACAAATGAGGTGTTATAACAAATTTGACCTTTACACACCCTTGCGTTTGATAACTTGTATTGAATATTCATTTTGGATCCATTTGCACTAGTTACTCCTTCTAAATTTTTTTCATATTATTGTGTTGGTATTAATCATTTTTGAAAACAATTTACATTAGCTCCTGAGTCTATTAATGTCGTTATCTTAAATATTTATTCTTTAATAACTAATGTTATCTTTGTATGTCATTTGTGGGTAATTATTAGATTTAATATATTGATATAAGGATCTTTTTTGTCTTCTTCATTAGTTTCAATTTCTTATAAACTACTTTTTCTTTTCCTTTTTGTTTCTTAACTAGTTCTTTTCCCTCTAATTCCTGCATCCTATATTCTAGGATTATGTCATTAGTTTTTAATTGTTGTATTTCTTGTTTTAGTATTTTGATTTCATCTTGTAAGTCTTTTACAGTAACCTGGTGATTTGCAGGTTTAAATCTATTCATTATTTCTTTCATATTTATATTACTAATTTCTTTTCTAGAATTTTTGTCTTTTATAATTAAATCATTTAGCTGTCTTATGAATTCATCTTTTAACGAGGATTCTTCTAATTTATCTATAATATTAATAAGTAAGGAGGTTTGGTCTTTAGTTAATGTACTAATAGTTTTACAATCATTGCAACTACATATTCCTGTCCCAAGGCAGTAACTATCTTCTTCTTCTTTAGAGGAAGACGAGGATGTACTTAGGGTTTCTATTTGTTCTAACTCTAAATTGTCTTCAGATTCCTCTAGTTCTTCACTAGAAGTCTCCTCATTGTCTGAATTTATTAGGATATTCAATAAGTTCTTTTTTAGGGTTTCATCTTCTAACTTATTGATTTTCTGTATAACTTTACATTTGTTTGCATAATGTCCTACTTTCCTACATTTCCAGCACTTAACTTCTCTTTTTATATTCTTATATTTTTGTTTTTATTAAACCTTTTCTTATTTTCCGCAATAGGATTTTGATTTTTATTGCTAACTCTTTTTCTTTTATAGGCTGACTTCCTATATTGCTTATAGGATCTATTATAAGACCTTTCTTGTTTTTGTTTTTTCTTATGACGAGCAATAGGGGCCCTCATTGGCTCTACACCATATTGATAGCAAAAAGTTCCTAACTCTTTTTTGCTCGAGGCACTTTCTTTCCTTATATTATTTTGTAATTTAAAGTTGGTACATACTTGTATGCCAGTTTCTACTATAATATTGTATAATTGACCATAGGTCAAGGATTCATATGCTATGGGTTGGCCATAATGTCTTTCTAAATTCATTCTAACTTTTTCTGAGAATAATTTAGGTAATCCTGCTATAAATTTTTCTTTCCAGAAGTTGGCAAAGCCATCTTCTCTTAATGTTACTTTTGATACGAAGGTATCTTTATACCATCTATAATCTGACATGGTTTGGCAATATAGGTTAGTTAGTTGATTTGCAGCTCTATTCTTAAATACGTTGGGATCCCCTATAAAATTTTGAATAATTGTGTAGATAAGGGTTGAGACAGCATCTTCTTGATTGGTTTCATTCTTGACGCTATTCAATATGGTTAACCTATCATTTTCTGTACAAAGATTATCCCACCAACCCTTTAGTTGGCCAGTAAATCCTTGTATAATGGTTAATGCGGTTGACTTGTCCGAACAGCCTTTGGTTCTCTGTGTTGTTGCTGTCATTATCATTTGGCAGGTTAGATCTAATATGACTTGTTCACTCATACCATCTAAATTCCATTCGGAAATTTCGTTTCCTGAAAAGGAATTTTGAACTAGGTCTCCTCTTTCCTCATATTGGACATCAGCTAAGGATGGTCTTGGGTAATAATTCCTAAGCTTTGGATAAGCTTTTAATTTATTAATTTCTGTAGTATTGACAGAGGGTCTATCCATTCCTAATTTTTGTAACCTTTGTCTAATCTCTTCTATCTTTAAATTAATATCGTTATTTAATCTTATAGCCTCTAATTCTTTTTGTGGAACATTTATCAGTTTATATATGAGTTTTATTGGAGGTTTACCCTTAGTAGTTGTTGAACTACTAACATTTTCTACTTGGTTTAGGGTTTCAATTCTCCCTAATTGTTTTGTCATCACTTCTAATATAGTATTTGAGTAATTCATTTGTGAATGTAATTTCTTAATATCTGACTTCTCTACGGACTTATCTAGGTCTTTTTTAATGTCTTTATATGGACTAGCTTCTATTTCTAGATTTTCTAGTTCTATTTTTATCCCTTGTTAAGGTGGATATTCTGCCCTTATGACTTTATTGTCTAATATTTTCCAATTGTTATCTACTCTTCCTATTGTACTAATTTGTTTACCAAAAGGATAATCTATTATATTCTTCTTACAATGTCTAGAAAACTAGTCAAAGAAATATACATTTATTTCTTTCCTATTCATATGAGCATAATACATCTCTCTAAATTTCTCAATTTGTTCCTTACTAAACATCATAAAATACCAATCCCTCTGTTCTTTATTATATCCGGCATTAAAGTCTTTCCTAATCCATTTCTTGTCTATTTCAAAAAGGGTTTCTTAGGTTAAAGTATTTAGTACTTGTGAAGCTGTAGGCGAATATTGTGGTGATTCTGATTTTTTAGAATATACAGGTCTTGCTACTTTTGAATTATTGGTATCTATTCCTCTTAGGTCTAAGTTTATTGTGGCACTATCTACTGAGTGTCTTGTAGGTTGTCCTCTGAAGATCATATGCGGTTCATTAATTTTTAACGAAGTGGATCTATTCATTCTTAACCTAATATTAGAACCCTCTTGTATTATATCTCTTACTTGAGTATTGTAAACCTTTGGTTCACTCACTACTTCCTCTAATAACCAATCTTCTTGAATTTTGCTAATAACCTCACTATGACTCAATCTCTTTGGTACTTGTATTGAGGACTTTCTAAGATTTGCCTTAACTAATATAGTTTCTTCTTTCGAAGAAGATCTCAATGCTTTAAAATTATAATTAATTTTTGTGACTTTATAATAAATTCTAAAAATTATTTGTATTGGGCCAGACAACTCATATACTATATCATCTGGAAGTTTTACATGCAATTTTATTGCACTACTTGTTTTATCATTTTTCAAATCCATCGAGAAGTTAGGTTAACAATTGAAAAAGGCTGGGCCATCATGAAGATTGCTTTCTAATATTGCAATTATTGAGTCATTAAACCTTTTAAGTCTTATATCTCTTAGTATCAATAATATTGGACTATTTATTCCTAATCTATAATTAGGTTTTGCAGCCACTTGTATTAATCCTAGATGGATAAAATTATATCCTTCTTTTATTTGTTGATCTAAAATTTCTTGTTGTAATAAATTAATAGTTTGGTTATTTTTGGTGCCTGGGTAACTATATTCTATTACATGTACTTCGTCTTCACTTATTGACCATATTCTATGCTGTTTATATACTTCACTCTTTTTTACTACATGTATTGACCAATTATGTAATGTATCTTCTATTTCTGCTACATGTAATTCTCTATCTTTGTTGTAGCTAGAGGATTCTTGTTGATATTGAGGGTTTCCTATTACTACTAGTTTGTTTTTATTTCTTAGACTCATATCACTAAATGTTCTTAAAAAGTTAGGCATCTTAAGTTTTTCTCTAGTTTCCATGCTCCAGGACCACCTCCTATCCAGTCTAGCTAACCAACGGTCTCACTACCTTACCCTAGGTTTTACTGCTGGGACCATTTAGACAAAGGAAGCTGACCAACGTACTCACACATTTCAGTGCTAGACGACGGACTCTAGAAAAATTCTAAATAACCTAAGTTTCTAAGAAGACTTAATGAAATTAATCTAATTAACAAAAACTCTCAAGAGTAATAATAATTCTCAAGCTATCAAACAAGATATCTCTTTTTCTAGTAAGTAGATAAGCTTTCGGTAAGATATCATTTTCTCAATATAATGTGTTGGATTTTGTTGAAATAAAATTTCCTTATTGGCAACAAGTCTTTTTAATTCTAACCTTTCTTCTCTTAATGCTTGCCTAAGCTGGTAATGATAGAACACTGGGTTCATGATTAACTATTCCCCCCATAATAAAAATCAAAATCAGAACACTCGGCTCTAATACCAGTTATGGTATATTATTTTTACTGTTATTATTGTTACTGTTATTATTATTATTCTTATTATTTTTCTGTTATTATTGTTATTGTTATTATTATTATTATTGTTATTATTATTATTATTGTTATTATTATTATTGTTATTATTTTTACTTGCTATTATTTTTGTTGTTATATTATTGTTATTGTTATTATTTTTGTTGTTATTATTATTATTATTGTTATTATTATTATTTTTTTATTTTTACTGTTATTATTTTTTTTGTCATTATTATTATTATTATTATTATTATTATTATTATTATTATTATTATTATTATTATTATTATTATTATTATTATTATTATTATTATTTTTACTGTTATTATTTTTGTTGTTATTATTATTTTTACTGTTATTATTTTTGTTGTTATTATTATTATTATTACTTTTTTTTATTTTTATTGTTATTATTTTTGTTGTTATTATTATTATTATTTTTTTACTGTTGTTGTTGTTATTATTATCATTATTTTATTTTTACTATTATTATTTTAATTACTATCATCACTATTATTATTGTCACTATCATCATTATTATTATTTGTCATTATTATTATTACTATCATAATCGTTGTCGTTATTACCACCATTATCATTATTTTTATCAATAAACAAAATACATCTTTAAATTAGTTTTAACAAAATAATTTTTTTAAATAAATATATTTTAAAATTAAAAATTAATTTTAAAAAATAAAACTAAAAACTAATTTTAATTTTTAAAAATTTTTAAAACCTTTAACTAAAAACCACTCCAAAATAGATTGTTAGTCTTTTATTGCGTTGCCCTAGTGCCTGTGCTCACCTTCTGTAATAATATATGGTTAAAAGAAGAAAAGATAACGGAGAGAAAAAGAAATGAAAAAAGAAAAGCTAAAGAAGATAATGCATTTAGATTGTTTCAGGTTGGGTCAAATTTTCAAAATAAAGAGAAGAAAAAATCAATTCAATCTCACGAAAAATCTTATTTTACTTTAATCGGTCTGATTAAAAATTCAAACCCAAGATCAAATTCAATTTAAATTGAAATGAATATATATTGATTTTTATAAATATTTTTAAGAGACGATAAATAAACCTTAAAATATATAATAAACTAATGTAGTAACTTGTGTGTTGCATATGTGGGAAGTTTATAATCTACAAGTTTTTCATATTATTATGATTTCTCATTTATTTTTTAATTTTACAAAAATATATGTTAACAGATATGTATATAAATATTTCAAAACAATATCAATAATTATGAAAATTGATATATATATATATAATTTGATATTCACACACTTTTAAATATATTTGCATGTGTTAATATACACATAATTTTAAAAGGAGATATTAATAATAAAATATTTTAAATTATATTTTGTAATTATTAATTTTTTTTGTTTTAAAAAATGTTTCCATCATAAAGAAAAGAAATGCCTAATATTAATTAAAAAAATTGTGAGTATTTAAACTTATAGATTACAGTAATAAAATTAACAATGAATAAAAAGTTAAGATGATACTTATATAATAATTTCACCAGTCTTATTTTGTTTAGGATTCAAGTCTTCTAAAATTTTTTCTAGTAATTTCAAATTTATTTTTTTAATTTCTAGTTCTACTTTCAAGTAGTGTTTGCATTCTTATAAATAGAAATTAGAGGAATGTTAACACCTTTCTTTCTTATATTTTCTTTATTATTGTTTAAAATTTATTAAAAATTATAAATTTTTGTGTGACTAAAAAAAATTGTAAATTTTCAATCAATAATAGAGAAAGTATAGAAAATGTATGTGAGAATGCCACCAGCATTCTTCTAAAAATTAATTAGGTCTTTTAAGCATGGTAGAGTTCAATTAGGTTTTTAAGCATGTTAAGGTTCAATTTCTTATTATATGGTGAAAAGTAAAACATGGTACAAATATACTCAACCTATTGTTAGTGAATACAACCAATAATAAAATGAATATCACATCATGAAAAATTTGAAATAAAAAGAAATGTTTCTCAAGTATATACATAGGTATCAATACCCTAACAAATACAATTTAAACATGTGTGAATAAAATTTACTTATTTTTCTTTTATTTTCACTCCAATGTTTTTCTTGGCATTTATCTTTGGTTTATTTTCACTCCAATCCACCCATTTTAGAGTGAACGATTATCAATACTCGAAGTTAAATATTAAAAGAGAAAAAATGTGTTGTTTCTTAAATAGGAAAGAAAAGGGTTACTTTCTTTTCTCCTACTTCAGCGGCTTTTACTCAGTTTTATCACAACAGAAAAAAAAGAAAAAGAAAAATATGCTTAGTATCTTGAATAGGAAAAGAAAAAGGATACTACTTTCGTTTCTTCTCCCAGCTAATCATTACTCATAGTTTAAGAATATTTCTAACAAACTTCTGCATGATATAAAATATTTTTTTATAAATTAATAAGTTAATATATAAAAAAAATTTATATTAATTTTTAAAATATATAAATGAATTTAATCTTATAAAAAAATTATCTTATTTTTTACTATTATTTTTTCATTAAACAGGAAAATAATCCAAACAAACCTTAAATATTACTCTAGAGGACAAAAAAGAAGCTTCTTTCTTTTTTTTCACCAAGTTGAGAGCTAAGTGGGGAAAGGTCACACTATATGACGTGTCACACTTTAAAGATGACAAGAGTCCAAATGAGATCAAGTAAGGCAATCTGTACAAACTCATCCAACCCCATCAAACCATATCATTTCATTTCCTATCCCTCATAACTTTTGCCACAGTTTTCTCTTCCTTTCCTTTTGGTCTATTCCTCATGCTCCCTCAACATAAATAAACTCATTCATGGCAACGGCCACGCTTCACAAGTGCCTCACTCATTTCACCGACGCCAAAAAATGCACCAACATTCTCCTACCTCCTGCTTCCAAGGGACAACAACAATCTGTCTACTTCCTCCACTACCATGTAATGCACCAAACTCTCTCTTGCTTCTTTTCTTCTTTTCCTCCTACACTAACACCCTCATTCTATGTATTTATAGAAAAATAAAATAAAATAAATTCAGTTTTGTTCACTTCATTTATACACTTAAAATTTAAAATGTATGCTGAATTTAGTTTATGTATATTTTTATTTATGAAAAATATTAGACTAATTAACTTTTTTTGTAAGCATTTTCGGATAAAAATTAAAACCTAAAATTTTAAAAGTGAAATGAGAGAGTTATTATATAAGATTAAGTTAATTTCAAAATTCAATTTATTTGACTTTTTAATCCCTGATGAAAGTGTTTATTATCCGTGCCTAAGAAAAGTAACCCTATGTTAGTTTTATTTTTCTTGTGCAGAGAGCTGTGTGTCAGGGATGCTACCTTTCAATGAACGGTTGCAGAGAGGGAGAACAGCAATATGCAAGAACACGGAGCCCTGTTGGGACCATAGAAACCAGAACATTGGCAGCAGTTGCATCGCCTGCAATGGCCATGTACAGCCTCAACATGGCCATTTCCGAGATGAAATCAGAGGCTCCGTTTGGCACCTCTTCGGGCATAGTAAGAGTGCAGGTGCCAATTGAAGAGCAGCTTGAAGCCATCGACTGGCTCCACTCCCAGAACCACCCTCTGCTTCCTCGCTGCTACTTCTCTGGTCGGAAACGTACCCATTGCTGCAATGGGGAAAACTTGGTCAGCGTTGCGGGTGTGGGTTCGGCTGTTTTCTTTTCCCAGCCTCATCCCTTTTCCTATTGGGATTGGATTTCTATAAGGAGGTAATTCATTTTGGATTCTTGAAAATAATTTAGATATGGTACAACAATGGTCAAAGAATTAACAACTAAAAGATTTTTATTAAAAATTGTATTAGAACTTCTATTTTAGGGTTTACTGGATAAATATTTATTTTATATAATTAAACTTTATAATAAATAAATATTTTTTAATATATAAATTATATTTTAAATTTATAATAAATAATTTATATGGCAATATAATGTTATTTTTAATTATTTATAATTTTTTTAAATTATTAAAATTTAGTTTAAAATTAAAAACAGATAAAAAATTAAGAAAAATTTATAAATATGGAAGAAAAATAGTTAAAATACTCACGTTCTTGTATATATAGATGATAGAAGAGATGGAACAAAGGATATATGGAAAGACAATACGAACACTTCGTTAATAAATAATATGAAGTAATTCTGTAAGTGTGATGTTCTAACTTGATGGCCTCAACTAATTTAAACATTCTTAAGAAAAAGAACAAACACTGGTTAACATGGAAATGGATTTAGGGCAGTCAGAAATCACAGACATTCCTGCAGTGTTTTGTGGCTGTTGGACGAAGATTTGAATCTGAAATGCAATGAATGAAAATATGAGTCATATCTTACATTACAAATTGATGATTACGTGAATGGGTCATTATATTTGGTTGACAATCTTTAGAAAATTGTTATGGCAAATTCAAATCACTCCAAAGGTCATTATTTGTTTAAAATAGAAAAAAAATGATAATTTTATATTAAAAGAAGTATCTATATTAACATAAGATTACTCAATGCTTACTTTGTTAAATAATAACGTGTATTTAATACCCCTTGTAACAACACCCATTTGTTGACTCAGTTGAAATTAGAAAGGGTTGATTAGTGTAGTGATAGATGACTTGACTTAGCCAATTTGGAGAATCAAATTAAATGGAAAATAATATTTCAAAGAAAAAGAGAGAGAAAGTGTTATCACGTAAAAATAATCTTTTTGCTGAAATATTATTTCTCAATTTGAAAGAGAGAAGGAGGCATGTAAAACTGTAAAAGGAATGGGTAATTTGAAATGATTTGGTGCATCCTGTTATTACAAGAATAAAATATCGACAATGTTATTTGCTGGTATATTTGTCAAAGAAATTGTTAGGTAATTTTGGATCACATGATCTTATTAATATTTATATGATGATATTTAACTATGTATTATTAATTTTTTATCAATTAAAAAGCTTTAAAAATATATGTAATGTAAAGATTAATTGGAACTATACGCAATAATAGTCATGTACTACCTACTCATTTATCTGAAATCACATCACTAGTGACCACCATTTATTTCTCCTTTTCTTTTTCCATTGTTTAAGATGATGTTACTCTGCATTTATTACTTCGAAAAATGGTTCTTCAGCCAACCAAAATTTGGCTCGTCCACCTATAAGACTTGACATGGTGATGCATGCTGGACAACCTGCTCTGTCAAGTCATTGGCAATAAGTAGTCAAATCCTGTGTTTGGTTGATAATCCTTTTTCAAGTAAAACAAATGCAATGTTTCATTTCCGACCGACCAAGCATGTTGGTCGGCAAAGTCATCTATTCAACAGTTTAGACCCGAATAAATTTTGACTACAAGAGATGTTACCAATACTTTTTAATACTTTCTCTAACACATCCTTTATTGTTATTTGAAAATTATTAAAACTTACAAAATTGCAGTTGAGATTTATTGAATAAGAAGCGAGACATACATATTTTGGAAGTCCCAACAAATTTTATCAAATAATAAAAAATGTATTGAAAGAATGTTACTGACATTTTTATTGATGAATGTTCTGCACCATAGTTATTAAAATTTTTAAGTTTGCTATTCAAATAATATGATTTCATATGATTTGTCTAGCTAACAATTCATATCAAGTGATGAAATCCTAAATGACTTCAAATCTTTATATATATATAAGAATGAATTGGTTCAATTCTAAAAGAATGATACCATTCAACATCCATCATTACTTTTTTTTTTTTTTTCTTTCGCCTTTTCTATCAAAGAAATTGAAAAGATACATAAGTTTAGATTGTTAAGTCATTGTTAAGAATGAATTGGTTCAATTCTAAAAGAATGATACCATTCAACATTCATCATTACTTTTTTTTTTTGTTTCTTTCGCCTTTTCTATCAAAAAAATTGAAAAGATGCATAAGTTTAGATTGTTAAGTCAAAAGTAACTAAAGGAGCTCTACCGAACACATCTTATTTAGCTATTCAACGGCTCTCTTTTCATTGTCTCTAACCCATTTTATGCACTATGTTTGACTAATCATTGTTCTATTTTCTGCCTTTTGAAATAGAGGCTTCAAACAGTTATGACTTATGATTTTGTTTTGTGAAACACTGAAACTTTTTGTCAAAATTAAATTATTATATTGAACACTATACATCATTTGTGCGGTGTATTCCAGACTATTTTTTTATTATGTTTCTGAATTTTACTATTCAGTATGACTTAGGACTCACAATTCAAAAGTTAGCTGGAAGATTATGATTTGAATTGCGATTCCATAATCTTGATCTGCACACTGCCTAATCTGCAGTACTACTGTACAAAATTCATTCCACCAACTGTGGTGTTTAGAGCCTCAAAATCTGTTTATAATTTTCTCTTTGTTTTTAATTTTTTTGAAAAAATTTCACTTTCAAGGTTTCTGTCTGAGAGATGCCCTTTAATTCGTGCATATGGAGCTATCCGTTTCAATGCAAAAGCTAAGGTGTCATCAGAGTGGCTGGCTTTTGGTTCTTTCTACTTCATGATTCCTCAGGTGCATACATTGTTTTCTTTCCAAACACTAATTTGCTATTCCATGTTTGTGTTAGTATTTATAGCATCAGCAGCTAGAGATACCAAGCCAAAAAAAAAAAAAAATGACAGGTTGAGTTCAATGAGCTTGAAGGAGGATCAATGCTTACCATAACTATTGCTTGGGATAATGATCTTTCTTGGTCATGGGAAAATGCAATCAATGAACTTCAAGAAACACTTTGCAAAGTGAGTGCTAATAGATGGTGTCTTTTAAGTTAGGACAAAACTAAGACACAATTTCTTAGTACTTTTGGTGTTGTTTTTCAATCAGAATTAGAGTTTTGCTTTAGTAATTTATGTTTACTTTTAATGCAATTTTTTATTACATCGATTACTGGGATGAAACTTTAATTTTGATTGGAAAACAACACCAAAAGTACTTACGGAACTGCTTGTAGTTACTAAGCCGAATATTTTGTTCAAACCACACATCTTTGTGGTGCAGGTTTCTTCTTCCATTGTGAAGTTTCCAAAACAAACTCCTCCAACATTAATATTAAGCGGCCATAACATTCCCAGTAAAGTAGACTGGGATCTTTCCGTTAATAGAGCTTTGCAGATGATAGAGCAAAATGATTCCTTACTAGCCAAGGTAACTTATATCTCTTGCTCAATACTTCTATCTGATTTTGTCTTTCTTCACTGATTTTGTATCATAACTTGTGTTTCAAGAGTCCATTTGTAAACATAGTTTCTTATGCCATCTTGGAAACTCAGGTTGTGCTAGCTCGTAGCACTAGAGTAGTGCCCACTGCTGATATTGATCCTCTTGCATGGTTATCTTGCTTAAAGGTATTGGACTCTTCTTTTCTTTTTTGTCCCTTGCAAATTGAACAGTGTTGTCTTCATAATATGTAGTAGCAAGTTTTCTTATGTCCCCATCAAAACTATTACAGGTTGAAGGTGAAAATGCTTACCAGTTTTTACTTCAGCCACCAAATGCACCAGCATTCATTGGAAACACAGTAAGTGTGCACTTGGATGGGTTTTATATATATTCTTACCAATATGTCAATACATGATTTGTCATGATGCTGCACTAACATTCCTCAAAATACACCCGGGAAATGAATTTCACATAAAAATATAATTTTCTAATTAGTTACTATGTTTTATAAATACAGGTTAATAGGTTAATTTTGTTTATAAGTCATTAGGTGGATAACCTTTTCTAGAACTGTTTACTGAATTGAATCAGCAATGATACATTTTCTCCTTTTTTCCATTTTAATTTTTATGAACTTGATGAATAGCCAGAGCAACTATTTCACAGAAAATGGCTCCACATTACTAGTGAGGCTTTGGCTGGAACCCGTGCTAGAGGAGCTTCACATGCACTAGATCGTCAAATTGAACTTGACTTACTTACCAGGTATAACTTGTTACTTAACTGATGCTTCAGACTTACTTTCCTTGATGCTTGTCATTTCCACTATTTACATTTATGTCTAGCTCCACGGTTTTTGTTAATTTAAGTTTCTGTCATATCTTTATAGTCCAAAGGATGACATCGAGTTTACTATAGTGAGAGACACCATAAGAAGAAAATTAGAGGTAAGTTTATTCTTGTAATTTTAATTATTAGCATGGATTTCTTATCTGTTTAGAAGATACTTTCATCCGTTTGATCTTGTTTCCAAATGAATATTTCTTTGAGTCCTTTAATATATTTAGGTCAATAAGAGTGTTGAAGTTCAAATGTGAAGAAAAAGTCCTACATTAGTTAGGAATGAGCAAATTGAGTAACATATAAGTAAGAAATATTAGTTAGGAATGAGCAAGTTGGGTAACATATAAGTGAGAAAGACTCATAAACTTGACACCTTAAGATTTTGAGTTGGATGTGGTGTTAAATTCACTTGTGTGGTTGTCTTAAGCTCATTGATGTAGTTCTCCTTGATGTTTTTCCCTCTGGTATACCTCAACAAGTGATATCAGAGTCGATGATTTGACTAGGTGATAACTCATGAGTATTGTGTGGAATTGGCAGTGGATGCATGTATGAGGATCTCTTGTATCAAAAGTCTTGCTGGTGATGTAGAGGTCAGGTGGCGTGTCCCTAATGGGAATGCAAGTAGTATCTAGAGCGTTTTGGCAATAATGGCTAAGCTCTAAGGCCATCATTGAATACTATTGGTGGAAAAACTTTTTCTTGAGGGAGAGTATACAATGTAGAAGAGACCACACTTGAAGGGAAGATTGTTGGATTTCAAGTGTGAATAAAAAGTCTCACATTGGTTAAGAAAGAGCAAGTTCATAAACCTGATGCCTTAAGATTTTGGATTGGATGTAATGTCAAATTCAATTATGTTGTTGGCTTAAGCTCATTGATGCAGTTCTCCCAATGTTTTTCCCTATCGTATTCTCAACATAGAGCAAGGGATGGAAAGAAGAGATTCAGTTTTAGTAAAATTATTAATACTTGTATGATGTGAACTCTTAGAATCTGTATCTTCTAGCCACATGTTGTCAATGTAAAGAACCTGGCGTAGAACAAAGGGTGAATTAAGTTGTCCTCCATATAACCAAAGTAATATAAATTGGAAGTCAGAACTGTATGATGCCACACTCAAATATGTTGTTTCAATTTGCATGTTACTTTTGCAACTCCATCTAGTCAGATTTGAACTTCCTTGTTTATCATAAGGATAAACCTTTTATCTGCACATGTTTTCTTTCAGGCAGTATGTGAAAAGGTTGTGATCAAGCCAGAGAAAATGATAAGAAAACTCCCTAGGATTCAACATTTATTTGCTCAATTATCTGGCAGGTTAAGAAGCGAAGAAGACGAGGTAAACATAATATAATTTCAGTACCAAATACTTAAGTTTCAATGGACATTCCTTATGAGGTTCAAACTTAATTCTTTACAAATAAAATAATTTATTAAACACTCACCATATAATTAGGTTGTTCATATTTTCTTTTCCTTTTTTATTTTTTAGTTTGAAATTTTGTCATCTCTTCACCCGAGTCCAGCAGTTTGTGGGTTTCCAACAGAAGAGGCACAACTTTTAATTGCAGAAACAGGTACATCCACTTTCATTCTAATATGTTCATTAAAGGATTTTTAGCCTGAGCATTTAGATGTCGAAACTAAGGGGAACATAGCTTGTACTAAGGCATGAAATTCCATGCGAGAACTGAAAATTTAGGGGAGTTGCAATGTGTTATTTGAGCATAGAGTGTTGGGAACAGAAATGAGACTTACTCTTATTTTATGATATGTAGCGATATAGGCCTAATTTGGGTTGGTTTTTAGCCTATGAGAGCGTTTTAATTTTAAGACCCTATTATTAACACTTTTTTAAGGCAAGAATGATAAGGCCGAGCTCTATAAAGTTATAGGTGTATATGAAAAAAGTTAAATGAGAAAGCTTTTAAAAAAGTTAAGGTGTGGTAATTTTATTTTGTGCGAAATTTGATTTATTATACCTCAATGGTTTGTGTTATTTTCCTCTATACGAACTTGTTGAGAAGCTCCCATAGATCCTAGTGAATTTGATGATTGTGAATATTATGTTAGTGTACTTAAAGTTAATGCAATAATGGTGATGTTGGTGGGATGTCGGACGTGGATTTATTTTCCTGATACATATTTTGATGGTATAAGCAAGGTGAAGATGATGCACAAGAATGTTATTATAGATCCTTCTATGATGAAATTTCTTCAAAGCATTGATCAGCAGCATATGTTCAAATAGATCTACAATGCTATTGGTGGCCTAATGGAAACCTTCAACATATGTATACAAGAGGAGAAAAAGAGAAGTAAAAAGGGAAATGGACTGGTATGTGTATATGAGAGAAGGGGAAGAAAAGAAATGCTAAAGAGGAGGTAGTGGAGGGAGAGTGTAATAGATTGTACATGTGGCAGAAAGTAACTGGATAGGGAAATGCTGCAATGATGAGAGGCCAAGGAAAATGTGAATATATAGGAAGGGTAAAAGAGTGGTGAGAAGGTTTGGTGGCTTAGTTTAGGTAAGGCAGGGTCTGTTAATTCAACTGTAGTTGTTCTTTTTCTTGATGCAATTTTTCTCTTTTGTTCATTCTGCTCCCTCACTCTGTTTGGAAGTTGGACTCTGTAAAGGAGGGCTCCTCCTTGAGTTTTACCATAATTTCAATGCAATGTCACACAACCTATCAGTTAGCTTTTTCTCGTCCTTCTTTTATCAAAGAGATTTTGTTTTCTGTATGGACATAGATTGAATTTGGACCAGGTTTAACTCAACCCAAAAAGTTAGTTGTAAGCCTTTATAACTTGTACTTTGACCATATCTATAGCCGATAGACGGATCATAACACTTATTTTGGTGGTTATACCTGTCTTTTGATTGAGTGTGTTACAATATCACCATCTTATTCTGTGGAGCTCTTTGAATTTTGCTGTAATTTAACGATTTTTTAAATATTGACATGGTTGGTAAAAGTCAATTTACAATGCACTGGTAATAAAAAGAATTAAACTGTGTTTGATGTTTCAATTTCAAATTCTGTTTTACAACACAGTTATGGCTCTTATTCATTTGAAAAAATTTACTCACTTTCAAAGACAATGTGCAGAAGTATTTGATCGAGGGATGTATGCTGGACCTGTTGGTTGGTTTGGAGGAGGAGAGAGTGAGTTTGCCGTTGGCATCAGGTCAGCATTGGTGGAAAAGGTTAGCTCTAATTACCTTTTTGTAATGACACATTCAGTTTGCATAAGTTGCGATTTTCTGAAGATTTTGATTATAGTCCAAAATGATTCATCTTTCTAGCATCTGATATAAACCAAGGGGAGGAGGGGGGTGATAATTGTATTGTTTACTGTAGCAGGAAGAACATTTGATTTAGTTTATACTTTATATATCCCTGCATTAATCTTAGTATGCATCTTGGGGACAATAAAATATCACTTTCAGATCAGGTTTTTTTCCCTTAAGTTTCAGGTGCAATTTGAAAGATGAACAAAGTTTTTTTCTATATGCTAGCTTTGACCAAACCACTTTTATCCCTCTAGTGAAGTTGTGAAAAAGAACTCTAGGAAATATTCCTATGAACTCCATTAATCTCATTATTAGTATCAATGCTCGCATTTGAAACTTTTAAAAGTGACCACATACAAGCTTGTTCATGATGTTTTGACAATCAATCATAGCATTGTCATGTTTTGGTTATAGGATCTGGGAGCTTTTATATATGCTGGGACAGGGATAGTGGAAGGAAGCAGTCCTTACCTGGAGTGGGATGAGCTAGAACTCAAGACATCTCAGGTGTGTTTGTGAATGCATCTCAGAGGGTGTAAATCCATGTGTGGCCTTTTTGTTTAGAGCTCGTGCATTCTACAAAAAAGATTGTTAAGGAATTTGTTACTTGACATGATTGCTATGCACCATTCTACAAAGATTCATTGCCTTAATGGATGTTGAATCACATGTTTTGTAGTTCACCAAGTTGCTCAAGCTTAACTTGCCTCAGAGACAAAAAGTAGATTGTAAATGAGCTCCATCGACTGATACGGTTAGCATTGTTAATCAGTCACAATTTTTGCTGATGAAGTTCTTTAATAGCATGTGTTAGAGATTGGTGATTGATGGTTTTTGAATATCAATTGTTGCATTGAATTAGATTATAAAGTCCATAGAGTGGATAGTTTCTTTTCAAAGCAACATTTGTTTTATCCATTTATTTTTGTACAACCAAACAGAAAATGTGTAAAAACCCAAATTGTTTGATTTACAACTGCATGTTGCTTTTACAACCAATTGATGTGAGACATCAATGTATGGTAAATATAAATTTAAATTCTCTAACTCCAAATGGGTAATTCAAAAACATACTAGAGTCGTCTTAGTGATGGAAGATTTGGATAGTTTACATAATGTCTTAGATTCAAATTTCGTTGTTATCATTGTAAAAAAAAGGGTAATTTGATTGTTAATTCTTCTTTTGGTGTTGCAGTTTTGCCACATGAAGTTTGAGATTATGCTATTCCCTTCCTTTTGGATATTGTGGCTTCCTTGTGTCAGCGTGGCATTTACTGGCACAATAAATTTGGCAATTCTCAGGTGGGAGTCTGGACAACAGCATTTAGAATGAACAACCAAGTTATATATTGGTTTATTTGTTGGTTTGGATCATTTTAAAAGATTCAACAAAACTGGTCAATTTGTATATGGGTTAAGAAGCCAAGACTGCAATTTTTTCCCCTAATACTTGTAGTATGTGTTAGGGATTTAATCTTCAGCAAGATCAAGCATCATTATTTAAGAATATATTTGGGCATATATACCATCAATACAATGCTTGCAAGGAATTTTGCATAGTAGGGTTAAATCAAGGTGTTTGTAAATAGTCGTAGCATTTCATTCAACTATTTATCTTTAATACCTGAAAAATCACTCACCAATGTAGTATTTTTGTTCAATTGAAAAATTCAAGATGCTATTAAACATGTACCTGCCCATAATTTTGCTAGTCAAACACAATAAATACGTATTTAAATCGCTCACCAATGTAGTATTTTTGCTCAATTGAAAAATTCAAGATGCTATTAAACATGAGACTACCCATAATTTTGCTAATCAAACACCATAAATACGTATTTAAGAGGGACATGTAATGAAAGTTTAATATAACGATAACGTATACTTGTAGCATAAGTGAGTAGACATCGATGAACTCTTAATATTCACAATTCACCTAATTTTTTAATTAAAAAATATGTGGAGTTTTGTTAATATATATTTAATTTAAAGTTGTTAGTAATTTATAATTTTGATTTTCCAAAAATATACGCACTTTTGAGGGGGAAAATGGTGCATATAAGCGCCAATGGTTGTTAACATATATTCTCTCTTTTTTTAAGAGAGTATTTTAGTAAATTGCAATTTTGATTTTTTTCAAATATACCTAAACATGTCATCTACCAAAATACTTTTTATTTTTTAAAGAAGGTGAATGTACATTAACAAACTTCATGTGTTTGTTAACAAGTTATATTTTTGGATTTATTTAAAAAATGAAATTATAACTTTGTTAATATATTTTTTCTAAAAAAAAGTATATTAAATCCTGCATATATATATATATATATATATAATTGACAAATCATCCTAACTCAATTTAAATTTAGAAACAAATTTTCAAATTTTAACAATAATTGCTTTACACGGCTTTGTTATGATATCTCATGTCGTTATGGTCTAAATTCTAAACATGCTTCCAAATAGAATGGCAATGTATCTTTCAAATCTGAAGTCTGGCAATGCTAGTATACCATCATATCCAGTTCTGAGAAGGTCTTCAAGTGATTCAAAAATAATAAATAAATACAAAATAACGCCAATCAAAACGAAGTAGATATACACAAAAAGAGTTATTCATACACGGCACATATATTGTACCTAAACTAAAAACAAAAAACGTATTTTTGTCCTCAACTTTCTGTTAAATTTAGTTTTAGTGCATGAACTTTTAAATCAACAATTAGGCTTCTAACTTTTGAAAATATGTAATTTTCATCTCTCTATTGATTCTATTAATGAAAAAAATCACATATTAAAGAAATGAAAATTACATATTTTCAAAAATTAGAAAACAGATTTCATCAATTTCAAAGTATAAAGATTAAAACCAAATTTAACTAAAATAATAAGGACTAAAAACGTATTTTTTCTTAAAAAAAAAAAATCAAAACCATCATTATAAACCCCACATGTTTAGTCGTATGTTACCAGCCAATCAACAAATTCTCCCTAAACCCAGATTAAACTTTGTATAAATGTTTTCTTGAAACAATGCAAAAATCCCAAAAATATTTCCCATACATTACATTAGAACATACCAATAAAACGTGAGAAACCTTGTAATAATGACAACTCAAAAAAATCCTAAAAATGAATTGTGCAAAAATACAAGTAAAGGTGTCCTTGGATGAGTATCAAGGTGAAAAGATAATTCAAAAGAAACCTAGATATGCAATCAATAACAAGAATTTTTCTATTTACACCTCCCAAATTGTTCAATATATTTTTTTTTAATATAATTTTACTTAAATATCTTTATTTTTTATTAATTTTTTTAAATAATCGTGCATTTCGTTTATCCTCTTTCTTGTTTTTTTTAAATCCTCTTTTATTGAAACTCATTTATTACTCTACACCTTCTCTCTGGAGACGTTCTTTTTAACGACCTTCTATAGTCCTTGTCGTCATCGTTTCTCATTTTTTCATACTAATGCTTTTCTTTTTAGGCATTTCTTTCTCGGTGAGGACAAGTTTGTGACTTGACAGTAATAAAGGTAAGTAGCACTCCCTCATGTTCACATGTTAGATTATATGGAAAAGAGAAAAGAAAAAAATAAAGTTGTAATGAGATAGAAAATAAAATAAAATAACCGTCTTTTCATAAATTTATACATGTTTTGAAAATTAAGTTTTTGAACCTAATTTCTGGAACAAGTATAAATTTTCGAAAAAACAGTTATGACAAAATACAAATAAGTCATGTACAATGAAAATAAAAAATGTAAAGAAAATACATACATACGAGTAAAGTCATTATCATAGGGATGACTGAAAATCTAACTCATACTATATTCCAATGCATAATATTACATATAGGTTTGTTGCAAAAAGTATATCATATTATTGAAAAATGTATAATATTAAAAAGTAATGAAGATGAACTATAAAAAATTGAAATTTAAAGAATAACAAAAATAAAGTGTAAAATTAGAGTTAAAAAAAATAGAGATGGAGATGCAAAAATAAAGTTTAAAGAATAATGAAGACAAATACAAAAATATAATTTTTATTATTTTATTGTACAGGGATATTTTTATAATAAAAAATATAAAAAAGAAAATGAGGTGTTGTTAGTAAATTGAGAGGAGTAAATAATAAAAATCCAATAATAATAAACGTCTAAAAATAACAAGCCCAATTCCTCAACTGATCCAAAAATGTACTTACCTTTAGGACAGCTATGGGAACAAAGCCCGTCATACTTCTATGTACTCAATATTTATTCTGGTTTTAAAAAATAAACGTCTAAATTAAGAAAAGACACGCCTCTTGTAAAGTTAAGAAAAACCATTAATCTTAATAAAGATTTACGGTGAAATTTACAAAGAGTAAGAAAATATTAGCAATGCTATCTTTAACATTATTTTGTAACACACTTGTTATTATTGATTAATATTTATTAAAAACTATAAAATTAGAAATGATATTTGTTAATAAAAAGTAAAACCTATAAATTTTTAATTTTTAATAAATTTTATTTAATAATAAAAGTATATTTAAAAATTATGTTAAAAGATATGTTGTTTGTATTTATCTAAAGAATATAATAATACTATAAAATTAAATTTGACACCCACGATAGAAGTCTTATTAGAACAGCTTTTCTTAAGAGAAGTATAATAATGAAAATAAATCTGAAAAACTTTAATCACATTTGACGGTGCAAATAAGTATATATGTCTACTAATATTAGAAACCATCAAAAGTATATAGGGAAAAGAAAATGAACATGTTTAATTTCATTCATGGAAAAATGAGTCAAGGTTTGGAGATAAAAGGAACTTTGAACAATTAGACTAAATTATATTTTATTTTTTATTTTTAAAAAATTTATTTTAATCCTTTAACTTTTAAATTTGACTCAATATCATCCATTTATTAAATTGAAAATGACGTTGTTAATATTAAAAATAAGATAAAAGTAATTTTTAATGTAGTGGCAGTTAAAAAATTATTAATATAATAATTTTATTTTAATATATTTTAAATTATTATTTTTACTGTTTTAAAACCCTTGTATATTTATGTTATGTAAGGGTATTCATTTCATTTAATCTACTTCAAAATAAAATCGCAAATCAATCCAATAAATATTGAAAAACTAATTTTTTTAATTATTTTAGATATTTTCTTTCTCAACCAATTGAATTGTATTGGATTTCGAATGTGATTTGTAAAATCAAATCAATCCAAATAAAACAAGTATATCTTTTATACATATAGGTTATTATGCATTCATATATATATATATATTTTAGTGTTTTATTAATATTTTTATTATATATTTTTATCTACGTAATTAATATAATAAAACTATATATACTTTATTTTTTTTAATTTTTATTTTGAATATTATATGATTCGTTCTCTTCCCCCGGATTAAAGATAATTTGAATGCTCCTCACCCTTGGTATATCACTTCTGTTATTACCTTGGACTCCATTTGGTGGCAACATAATGAATTTATTTTTTCCAATAAAAGATATGATCTTGTTTCTGAGTCCTTTAAGATAAATGCCTTCATAAATTCAGTTGTCATCTCTCTCAAAGAAAATCAACCGCTTCTAAATAATATTTTGGTCCAAGGTCAGTCGCTAGTTTCCTGAATGAGGTGGTCTTTTCCCCCTTTTAGGTTGGATTAAATTGAATATTGATGGATCTTTGAATTCTCCTAATCAAGAATCCTCTTGTGATGAGTTATTATGAGATCATTGTGGGATTTGCCGTAGACATTGGTTGTTGCTCCATTATCCATGAGAAGCACTGGGGAACTTTTTTTGGAGTTAAGCTGGCTTTTAAACTTGCTTTTCACCAAACCATTGTAGAATCTGACTCTCAATGTGCTATTCATTTGCTTTCTAATGGTTTTGATAAATATCACCCTTGTTACCCCCATTGGTCCAACAAATCTTGCTACTCCCCGTGCCTTTGCTTCTATTATTTGGAGACATGTCTATAGAGAAGCTAACCAGAATGTTGATATGGCAAGGATAGGCAAAGTTTTCTTTTTATTATTTTATTCCTAGTTTTATTTCTCTAGTTTTTGATAGTTGACTCTTCTAATGTATTATTCCCTCATGTTTTTTAGTTAGGGCTTATATGCCTCTCTTTTAACAAAAAAATAAAAAATAAAAAATAAAATTAATTAACATGTGTTTTTTTAATCTTTTGTATTCTTCATTTTTAAATAAGTTATTATTAGAAGTAGTTGATTTAGTTTTAACTAATAATGTCATAAATTTAAATTTCATTCCAAAAATACCCATTGAATATATCACTTTAATGGAAAATAGGTGAATGATTCGTTAATGAATTTCATACTAAACGAAGGATATAGAAAGAAACTAGAAATTAATACATTGAAAAGTGAATTTTGTTTCTTATAATTAAGACTAAATAATTGTTCTCATATGTTTCTTATATACAGGACCTAATGTAGTAATATACTTACACTTAAAGATAATTTGCTTATTTTAAAAATAATGTTCAATATTTAAGTTAAAGAATTTTAGTAATAATATTTAATATTTCTCATCTTTTCCCTCTTAGGTTATGTAATCTTAAATCACTTCTCATATCTTGCCTTGTCCTTGACCATATTACAACCTTAATAGAAATCATTTTGATTATTTGCATGTGTTTCAAGTTGTGGAAATCAGAGGCTAGTCAAAGCTTGGTAGTGCTAGTTAGTATATGATGCTTGAGTGTAAACACAAACTTAGACACTTGAGAGATTGAAAGTATGAATCATGAGAGGATTATATAATTTTTGGATCATTCTTTAATTTGTCTTGTTCTCTTGTCTGCTTTAGATGTTAAAAATGCATTCATAGATTGTTGAGTACCTTGATACTTAGGATCCTTGTACTTTTATTCATTTTATTCACTTAAAAGATTCATTGAAAACTACAACACTTTATTTGTACTTGCTTTGGTTCATTTCCTTTTGTTTTGGACTTTGATTGTTTTTTCTCAGAAATGCAAAAGTTCAAGTGTGTAGGAATTTGATAGAGCGCTTTTGAGACACTCAATGGTGACTCATATGGACATATTTGATATCTTTTTATGGTTAATATTAACACTCTTTTTGATTTTTAGGTTATTAGACCTAATTGGGCTTAGTTGCTAATCTTTGTTTATTTTCGGATTTACTTTTCATTTTGATGTTGATGTCTTGTGCAGGCAATAACTAGAGCTAAAGGTCACCAAATTGAACAATCTTGATGGCTCTGGAAAGTTAAGACAAAGATCTACAACTTTTCTCTTAGATCCAACCGAGTTTGAGCCTTTTCATTGTCAAAAGTCTGGTTGAAGTTGTGACTTCTACACCCACTCTATTGGGCCTTTCTTAATAGATTCTAGACTAGTTTTAGAACTTTTGTTGGAAGGCCTTTGGACCACAAAATTCTCTAATTCATAACACCTTTCTTAGCATTTTGAGCATTATTAATTAGTTTTAGTTAGTTAGAAAACAATTGGATACTTTGGAGACACTTTACATTTTGTTTTTTTGGAGATTTCTTGGACCACAAGCTTTCTCCCTTTTTCTCTCTTTTCTCTCTACAATTCTATGTGTTTTTGGTTTTACATTTTGGTGGTGATTTCCATGGAAGACTAAACTCTTTTATCAATTCAAGGTTCCATGATTGTAGTTAGGTTTGAGTTCTTAATTCTCTCTTTTGCAAATTCTATTGTATGACTCGTTTTCTTTCCAATTCTTGATTTGTTTTCATGATTATGTTTTCCCTTAAGGTTTTAGATTACATTAGATTAGGATTGATTAATCCAATATAGTCGAGGCTAGGTAATCGATTGATCGCCTAAATCAACCAATTACTTGTACTTGAATCATGCTAATTAGAGACTATGATTGTGATTTTAATTTATATGGATAAATGTTATATGGTTGTATAGTGAGTTGATATGAATTTTCATCTTTATTGGAACCGTGATAATTCAACTGCATGATTGGATCTTTGGATTTGTACTTTATAATTCTTTGCATTCTCAATTCTATTATGCATTTTTGCTAATTCTATTATGCAATTATGCATTTTATATTTTGTTTTATGATTTTGTTTCCATTACAAAACCCCCTTGCATTCAATTCTATTTTGGTTTCTGTTAAGTAGGATTAAGCATTATAAAATTGTGTCCTTTCTTGAATCTAGATGATCTAGCTCCTAGAGTCTTCATCACTCTCATGTTGTACTCTAGGCACTTTATGACTTTCACTTTTTCTACTAGTTTTGGAAAATCTCATATCCCCATAGGGATGATTACCCTCTTCAATTCACATCTCAGACCTTCCTCAAACTTATGACATCTCCACTCCTCAAAAGTCGATTGGTTGGAGGAGCAAGATAGATATTCGAACATGATGGCATATTCATTGACAGTCGTGATTCCTTGGTATAATCTTAGAAATTCTAATTCCTTCTGGTTTCTAGCATTGTTAGGAAAGTACTTTCTTAGAAAAATGGTTTCAAAAGTTCATCGATACAATAGCTTCGTCTTTGAACTCCATAAGTTGTTGCGCTCCCTACCACCAATACTCCTCCAACTAACATGTAGGCGGCATAGGTCACTTTCAGCTCTTCAAGATAGTTCATGACTCGAAAGATCTTCTCAATCTCTCTAATCCATTGATCCACAACTTCGGGATCAAACTCTCCCTTGAATCATGGAAGATCATTCTTGCGGAACTTCTTTGCAAATACATGAAACTTCGATGGGTTCACAACTCTAGCAATCTCGATAGTGGCTTTTACAATTTCCAACTACTTTATTGCAGCCTGGTACTGTTGAGCTATGACGACATGTTGATGTGCATTAGCAGTATTCTATTGTGTTATCACAACTATCATTGCTTCCATAACTCTTGCTATTTGAGAGAAAGCTATGAGTGGTGGTAGCGACGCTTGGTGTTGTCCCCTCATCGTGATTCCACAAGGTCAAAGCAAGGTCAGGAAAAGGGCATGGCTAAAAGCCTTCACATAGAGATTTCTTTTTAGAAATAACATCTAACAAAGTCCTTCCATTTTCCATAATAAAAAATCATTTCTCCATAAAAATAATTCCACGACCACAACAAAAGACACAATGGACCTATTCCTTATAGGTGCATTCCCATGAGGACACAGCCAACTCTAATACCACTAGTTGTAACGAGCCACCACCATTACAAATTTCTTAAGAAAGCTCTTGATTTACGTATTTATGACAAAGCATATAAACTATTGAAAGTAAAAGAAACTTTGTATTGATTAAATTGAATAATACAATTTCTAATCTCCCTTTTATAGGGTAAAAACTACTTAAAGATAATAATAGAAAAATAAAGATAATAATTATAGATAAACTACGATGATCACGATCTCCTAATGAGATATTTAGATATTTGTAACCTCTTAATCTAATGAGATATTTAGATATTTGTAACATCTTAATGAGTTACCTATCATATCTTATAAGATATCTATAATATCTTCAACACTCCCCCTCAAGTTGAAGCTTACTAAGCTTTCAACTTATTGCACGAAGAAAATTTTATTTCCCTACAAATAAAGATAAAAATTGAGTTTTCAAATAATAATTTGAAATGCAACTCAAAGATACTGGAGAAGTTGGAGAACATGTTGGAGAAGTCAGAGAAATTTGATAGAAATACAGCTTAGCCAAAATAGTTGGGATGTTCATTAGGCAAAGTCCACCTTTCTAAAAAATCGCATTTGAAAGCTTTAAAAAAGTCACCACCAATCAACGTTGATGAGAGAGAAGTCACACTTAATATAATTCGTGTGTGAGAAAAGAGTCTTCATTGGAATAAATGTTGGTGGGAAAGAAGTCACCACCAATCAACATCGATGAGAGAGAAGTCACACCTCGTGTGTGAAAAAAGAGTCTTCATCAGAATAAACATTGGTGAGAACGAAGTCACTACCAATCAACGTTGATGAGAGAGAAGTCACACCTCGTGTGTGAGAAAAGAGTCTTCATCGGAATAAACGTTGGTGGGAAAGAAGTCACCATTAATCAACGTCAATGAGAGAGAAGTCTTCATTGGAATAAATGTTGGTGGGAAAGAAGTCATCACTAATATGATTCATATGTAAGAAAAGATCCAAAGGTAATGAGAAAAAACTTAATCATTAAGCAAAAGTCACAACTCAAGACTTAACCACTTAACAAAAGCAAACATGCTTAACCACCTAAACAGGCAGAAGCAAACCAAGAACAAATGCTTAACCGCCATAAAGCAGAAGCAACAGAGCTTAATCATTAAGAGTAGAAGCCATGCTTGACCACCTAAACAGGAAGAAACAAACCAAGAACAAATGCTTAACCACCATAAAACATAAGCAACAAAGCTTAACCATCAAGAGTAGAAGCCAAACACAATGCTTAACCACTCAAGAAAGAAGCCAAATGTATCAATGTGTAATCATCTTTGGCAGAAGCTTAAACCAATGCTTAACCACCATATAGAGAAGCTTTCATCAAAGAAAGTTGCAAGAAACCATTGCAATACAAATTTGTCTTCAAAAAAATTCACAAGCACCACGTGAGCAACGTAGAAACCACAACCACAACTTAGCAAACTTATGGTTCAAAAGCCAAAATGAATTCAAAACATTTCATTAAATCGTTGGTGTACATAATAAATCTTGTTATGATTCTCTCTGGATTCTCCCTTGCGTAACAACAATGTTGATGGCTTCAGTTATTCCCTTGTCATATTAATTATGCTTTAACATTGTTGTAAGAGTAAAAGAAGAGATCAAAATCGAAGAATATTGTAGTGAAAAAAAAATCATGATAGGTACCAACGCTCACTTCACACATCCCGTGGAGATGCACTAAAAGGAATGTGCTAAGAACCAACAGTGAAGTACAATTCTTCATAAATCCATTATAATGGCCAACACCAAGTAGAGACACAATCTTGATAACAAGCTTGACATGTCCCAAAACCATAAGGGTAAAACCAAGAGAGTTTGTGGTAAAGTAAAACATAGCAAAGAGAATTTATGGTAAAGTAGTTCGAGAACATATCAAAGTCAGACTACAGAGTTGCTTGCTACAATAAAATAAACAAAGAAGAAAAAATCAAAGCTGTCGCGTAACCTATAACTTGATAATGCTCTGTTTTGATCTTTCCAAAAGGTTTTTTTTTCCTTCAATGGGAAGGCCATTTCCCACCATCGTAATCCCTCACGAACGCCATTGACATAACGGTCACCACACCCCTAACTTCGATGTCTCTGACGATTATCACCATCGTCGAAGCCCTAGCTATGACTCATACGATTGCCACACAGATTGCTGCCCTTGCCTTTCAGAATTGCTCGAACACAGAAATCCTAGGCACACAAATGGAACTCCAAACGACAACGCTTTGCTAAAGAAATTTGGTCGCAAAAAAATGGTGCATATCTGGACTACGACTGCGATGATTGGCAATGCTCTGATTATGAGTCTAACGAGGAGTTAAAGGGTTTGAGCTACAAGGAATACTGAAGGCTCAAGAGGCAGAAGATAAGGAAAATGCTGAAGCACTACATCTGGAATGTCATGCCGAGTTCTCCGAGGCGCGACACCAATGATTTGGAAGACTATAACAAACCCGATGAAATCTCTGACAAAGACGACGTAGCTAGGAAGATTGACAAGGAGGTTAAACCAAGAAGAAAATCCAAATCTGATTCCGATTCTGAATTTGAGAAATCTTTTGAATTTGAGAAATCTGCCAGTAGGAAGAGTTTTGGTGGTTCTTCGAGGAGCAAAGTCTGAATCTAAATAATTCCTCTAAAGGCTGAAGAACCCTTGAAGATATCTTGAGGTGCTTTGTGACTCACCGCGTGCCCTTTCCATAACTATTGAATCTACAACATCCAAGAAGGTGATATAGAAGAAATAAAACAACATTATATTTGTTGTCAACAAAAGTATCCATCAAACTCCATGGGAGCACACATTATATTTGTTGTAAACAAAAGTAGCCATCAAACTCCATGAGAGCACACCGATTAGCCTTGATAAACACTAGATATGACCTTCTTCAAGTCATGGAAGGCATGATGGTTGGTAATGCGACCAAGGTTGCTTTCGTTCTCTTGGTCACTTTGGTTGGTCGTTATCATTCCATGCCTCGAGGCTGGCATTGGAAGGGTAAATTTATTTTCAGTTTTTCCAGTGCCTTACGCAATTATAACATAGTGGTAAGGGCTAAATTATGGGCTATTAAGATTGGAATGAAAATGACATGTTCAGGGTTGCGCCATAGATGATGGATTCACAGAGGTCAGAATCTGGAACTAGTAAATGGATTATACTTTTCCCTTCGCTTTCTTTTCACTACTCGCTTTGCTTCGTTGCAATCCTTTTCTTTTTGTCCAAGCTTAAATTTGGAAGTTCCTTAGCTCCCAAGATAACAACTTTATCTTTTATTGTTATCACCAATAGTTGAGAATGACAAAGACTTTAATTAGTCTCATATCGACGTGTGAGTCTCGTCAAAGGGTAGTAGCTTACTGAAGTGAGGCAGCGAAAACAACAACAAAAACAGAGCTCCCAAGATCTGAAGCTCTGATACCATATTGAAAGTAAAAGAAACTTTGTATTGATTAAATTAAATAATACAATTTCTAATCTCCGTTTTATAGGGTAAAAACTACTTAAAGATAATAACAGAAAAATAAAGATAATCATTGTAGATAAACTACGATGATCACGATATCCTAATGAGATATTTAGATATTTATAACCTCTTAATCTAATGAAATATTTAAATATTTGTAACATCTTAATGAGTTACCTATCATATCTTATCAAATATCTATAATATCTCCAACATAAACTTTTTCACAATCAATTGAAGCAGTAAACATTTAAACATACATACACATTCAAATACCAAATAATACCTCATGTAATAAGATAAGGACAAGTTTAAGTAGCCAGTGTAATTATTTGTACCTTATGGTACTTACAGCCTGAAATAAAAACAAACTTTCAAAAATGCAACCAATTACATCAAAAGGAGAGAAGAAGGATACATTACTCACACACCCATAGTTGGTTGATACTACTATTTAATCTACTAAAGAGAAGCGAGATGAGATGCTCTCTCTTGACATTCAGTTTCAAGAACAACCTGGGGACGATGAGGTTTAGGTGTAGAATAAGAGGAATGATGGTAGTTATCACTGATCAGTTGATCCCTAGTGAGGTTTGTAAGTCAATTCCACATTGCCTGAATTGACAACCAGATATTTAGGTAGGTATATAAGTAACCATGACTCATGCGATGTTGGCTAGTACATATTCTACAGTCATTTTCCTTGGTACCAGACCCATTGAAGCTTTCATTTAATCCTCAAAGTCTCTCCCGAGTTCACAGTGGTCTTCTTGAAATGTAGGTTGGAGATGCCCAAATACACCCATGCTCATGGTATGTCAGAAGTGTTCCAACTTTACGGGGGTCTCAACATCTGCTATCAATGAACATGTCATTCGAGGTCATCGTAATCGCACATACGTGAGAAATATAATGGTAAGCTCATGAAAACAAACCACACACATTCTAATACATCCATAGGTAATACAAGGAAATATTCATACATATAATGGCACAATCATTTAAGCAACTACACAAGTTAACAAACTCTTAAATATTATAGACCTAAAATAATTCTATTTCATAGAGACTTTTAACTTTTCAAGTGATAAGCTTGGACATTTTCCTCAATCATTGTATACCTGACTACCAACTCATAACAACATGACACGTTTCAAAAACCATTAGGAGAAATACTAGAATCTAATTTATGGATGAAATAATTGGTTTGTGAAAATATATATATGTGGGTAATGACTCACCATGACTTAAGGCTTGCAAAGACCTTAGCCCCTATTGGAATTGTCCGTCCCCTATCCCCTAAGTCTTATTGCCTCTACCTCTTATCCAACACTAGGTTTAGAGCTTCAATCCAAATTTACGTGTCTACCACAACATAGTTCATAATTGCTACATAACTTAGTATGCCACATTTAAAACAATCATAACATCAATCGAGAAGTAGCACCCATTATTCTCAACATTCACTTTCTAGTCCAACATTACCATTCATCATTCGTCATCATGATAAGTAATAATTTTCTTAAGTATTATGAGATATAGGTCCTTAACATTCCAGTTATAAACTCAACTTGGTTTATGTTCATACTTGTGATTTTCTCAAACTTTTAAGGTATTGATTTAGTTAAGGGTCTAACTAATGGTTTAGATGAAAGTTACATCTTTTCTCAAAGTCCCAGCATGTGTTGTAGGTATTCACTCTCGCTGAACAAGTCCTTTAGGTCACTCAGTGAATCACTTAAGGTCTTCTTTTATTGCTCACATTATTGCTCAACAAATGGGTATTGCTCATCGAGTCTACCTACAAAGAGGCAACATTCTCCGGTTTAAGCATACTCGCTAAGCGAACCACTAGGGTTGCTAAGCAAAACTGACTATAGAGAGGCATGACAAAGTTTGTTTTTGGGTGCTGGGTGAATGGATGACTCGCCCAGTGAATTCACCCACAAAGAACTCAATTCTCTATAGTTGTTTTAGTAAACTTGTAAAGAGTTTTTTTGCTAAACGAAAAGGACTACAAAGAGTCCTACAGTAATATCCGCTCAACCAGTCCTGTAGTTGCTCAATGAATAAGGCCATGGAGCATTTTGTTCTCTATTTATGTTGTTAGTTGCTTAGTGAGACATGGGTCTCACCCAATGAGCCAGGGCAAGAAAATTGGTTATTTAAAGGGTTTAGTAAATGCTTATCGAGTATATGACTCACTTAGCGAGCTCATGAATTTATGGGCTCTTAAGATCCTTGCCAAGTGAGTACATGACTCGCTCAGTGAATATGAGTTTTTGGGTTTTTAGGATTCTTGCTTGACGTGCATATTACTCGCTCGACGGATGTTCATCATTTTTCCATATTTCAAGCTAAAGATCATAGTTCACTCAACAAGAGGCACTTCTTGCCTAGTGAGCACTCATGTAGGTTCATAGAATTATGATCCTCGCTTTACGAAAATTTGTTGCTCAATGAGTGTAGTCATTTTCCATATTTCACCTATGTTATTCTTGAGGCACCTAGTGAGAGACTAGTCTCACTCAGCAAGCATTCATCAAATTTCCAAACTTAGTCTCATTAGACAAGCATATCCACTTACTCAATGAGAGGACATAACGATTTCATAAAACCACACGATTCTTCCTCAAAATTACTCAAAATCACATATAATACTTCAACAACAACCAAGATAATCATCATACATCAATATAAGCATGTCCCATTCATTAGAAATATCAAATCAATAGTGTAACACCCTTTTTCTCCCAATACTAATCAATTTATAATAAATAATCTTAAAATGAATTCAAGCTTCAAAACATACACAAATTGGTAAAGGATTCACATAACTTGCTCACATATAATAATTTTTGGCAAATATATTTTCCTACTAGTACTCCAAAAGGCCAATTTCTAACATAGTAGGAGTAATAAAATATAAACTAAAACATACTATTTTAAGGGTCCTTGGGACGAGCCCTTTACCCATAGTTATACTCATACTCTTAAGAGAGATTTCTCACTCCCCTTACTTGGAATGTTGACTCCTAAGAAAGGTCCCACGCCTTAGAGCCATTCTCCTGTTCCTCAAATGTCCTCTTAGGGGTTCTCCCCTTTTGTCATCTAGAGATGACTATTTATTGTGAGCATAATGCACAAACAAAATATTCCCTACATCTTTACTATAATCTCTAAGAGATGAGAAAAGAATAAAATTAAACTAAGATAGGTTCAATGCTTTGCATTAAACCCATCTTATTTGGAGGCTTTCTTACACTCCTATTGCTTGGTATCCCACCCCTCATATAGGAGAAGGAGACAATGCATGAGCTTATATTTCTCCCAATATATTATTTATTTAATTATAAAATAATTAAATCACTTTTTAATAATAATGAGTAAAATATAATATTTACAACCAATAATATAATAGAATAAAAACTAGGGTATTACAAATAGCAAATCAAATTTTCATGGATCATTATACATATTTCCTCATTTTTAAGAAATAAATTAATAAATTACTTCACAACTATGATATCACATTATCACATGTTAAACTTTGTTTATAACCATCATACAAGAGTATGAGTATAACTATGGAAATGAAAACTTTAGTGAAGGGGATTGAGATGTCCACAATGGTGGGCTTGATTTGTGGTGCAAAAAATCTCAGCAAGAAGGAGATGAATTAGTCTTAGATTACCCGACTAAAGCGTACTTAAAGGGAGATTAAGGAGGCTTGATTATCCAAGGGTGGGTTTAAACAATAGTTAAAAAAGTGGTTGTTACCAAAATTGGTAAGAAAGTGGGATGAAGAGAAATGACCACAAATTGATGTTTTTGCTTTTGAATTCCATATGACAAATGGTAAGGTAATTTACTATAAATGATATAATCATCTTTTGTCAAAAATGGAAAGTCAATTGATTATTTACTCTAGTTTACGTGCTAACTGTATTGGGTGGTGTGTCGATGATAATGTTATTGATTTTTGATGTTCTTAGATTGGATCATTCACTTCTACAAGGTAAGTCATTTCCTCGATAAATGTACATAAAACCATTTCGCCTCGTTTGACACTTTTTCTCGAAAAATATACAAACATGTTTTTTGGGTAAAAATAAATTAATTCTATCTTGAAATCATATTAATCACTTAATTAATTACACAAGAAAATACAATGTTATATAATGTGTGAGCACGCCCGTGCTCATCGTAGCTCTCAAAGAGAACAACAAAGCTTGCTTTATGGCTTTATAAAGGGGTGACCTGTAGCACCCTCAATGTCACATGTTAATTTTCTAAGAACATTGGTGCTATCTTTATAGAAAACCAAGGAGGGTGATTGTGGGAGAGGACACCAAAGGAACAAGAAGGATGATCCTAAGGAGCAAGGACCTTGGTTGGAGTCGACATTCCAGGTAGGGGGAATAAGAAGTCTCGTTCAAGCGTATATGAATAATTGTGGGTAGAAGGGTTGTCCCTAGAACCCCTAACTTTGTATGTTTTGGTTCTCTAAATGGAGATTAAACTCCCTGGATTAGGTTATTGCTTTAAATATGACTATTTATGAAATTGTATGTTCTTGGAAATCTCTCAAGGGGAGATTAAACTCCCTGAATTAGGCATTTCGTGTATTGTATTGTATGAAAATGTTGTTGTTTTATGAAGAACGTAGAAGAAACTTAGGTTCTCCTTTAATTTTTGCATTCTAGACAAATTTTTGGAAATTTGTGAATTGTAGGACATCGTTAAGCCTACATTGACTCTACATGATCGTGCTTCAAGGAGAACATCAGTGCTACCTTGAGCATGCCTTATATGTATGTTATAACTTATTGTGTTCGAGAATTCCTGCATGTTATGTTATGTCAAGATGTGAAAAATATATATATTGCATTATGTTAAGAATTGTGCATTTAGAATATGAACTGAAATGAGTTAATAAGGGCAAATGTTCTATGATGGGTGACCAAGCCTATGAGATGGCAAGATTAGGGCTTGGGGAACACTTGTCAAGTAAGTAACCTAGTCTAAGAGGGGCGAGAATAATGCTCATTGGTTTTGTTATGGGTTGTGGAATGAGGTACCTAGGTTTAGAGGGAACAAAATAGTCATCATCAGTCCAATTTGTGAAAGTGAAATAATAAAAAGAACTATATGTGTCATGCATTCATTTAATAAGATGAGGTGTAAGGAAGTGGATATGATCCAATTGGTAAGGTCACTAGGCCTCTTGGGGATTACTCAATAATTAATCTCTAATGGTCATGTCTGATCCCACATGCTAGAGTATACATGCGATCCTGATGTGCTACTAGATGGTATCAATGTTAGTGTTTAGTCTTTGTGTGATTTTGCATGATATCTTATTGTTATTATTTGTGCTACCTACTTTTATGCTTGTACATAGATCTTGTAGTGAGATTTGTTTTCACTACTTTTTTGTTTGTGTTGCTTATGTTTGAATTGATTATCATTTTGCGGGTGATAATGAGCAAGAGTAAGGGGAATAAGTTGGGGCTCTTCATTGCTTTTGTTTTGTTTTGCTTTCTAATAAGACATGTGACATCATAGTTGGTTGTGCTCATGTTTTGATAGTTGATTTTATGATGTTTTATTGTTTAATTTTGTTAGTAGTTAAATTGACCTTTAAAGTATTCGTATGATCTTTAATTACCATGTGATGAATGGACATATGTGAACCTTTTTCCATGTGATGAATTTAATTAGATGATATTTCAAAGTTATTAAATTAAAATATAGTTAGGGTAAAAGATGTCACATTTAACTCATTATAATTGTCATTTTAAGGTCTAAACTTAAAGTTATATCTTGAACCTTCAATTGATGTAGACAAGTGTTATATAGCCCTTAAAGTGTTCATATAAAAGATGGTACTCTATGGTTTTATTCTCCACTCCATGAGATCTTTGATAACTACTATCGATGCAGTCTCAAAATAAAACTGATCTCGGCCTTTGGCTGTTGTGGCCGACTCCTTTTTATTGAGTTAGTTCTTGTCGGATTGGAGTCAGACTCGGCTCTTTGTTTAGCTTTGAAGTCAGATCCAGACAAAACCTTGTTGTCCGAAATGAATACGGCTCTTGCTTGCTTCTGGTCTTCCTTGGCCGGGATGGTCTCGTCATGCGTTTGTACATGTAGGTCGGCCTTGACCATTGTCTTTTTGGCTGAGATGACTTCAGTCCTCTCTCGATCTCGGCTTACTTTGGCCGACTCATATTCGGTAGTGAATATGGTTGCTAGTTGTGCTGAAAATAACTTCTTAGTTTCGCAACTTGAACTTCTTGCTTCAATAGAGTACTCCGAGTTCTCATGCTTGCACACTTGGTCCAATACTTCGAGCAATTCAGCTTCAAAATCCAAGTCGACAATGTCATTATTATTATCCACGGAGTCGAAAAGATTATGTACTTCCCCTGATTCAGCATAATCGGCCTCTTCTTTTGAGATGGACCCTAGGTAACCAATTGAATCGGTTCTCTTAGCAAAATTGTCAATATCTTCACTGCGATTGTCTAGTTGGAAGTATTCCTCAACTAGTTCATCAATCAGATCAATGCCAAAGAGGGAATGGTCTTCGGTAGGGTGCTTCATGGCTTTAAAAATATTGAATTGCACCAATATGTCACCAAATTCCATTGAGAGCGTCCCGACATGCACATCAATCTTTGTTCTGGTTGTCATCAGGAATGGTCTCCCTAGAATCAAAGTTGATCCCTTCCCAGGTGTTTCGTCCTCCATATCCAACACATTAAAATCAGTTGGGAAAATTAGCTTGTTCACTTGGACAATAACATCTTCTAGGATGCCTAAGGGTTGAACAACACTTCTATTTTCTAGTTGTATTGTCATCCCTGTAGGTTCCAGGTCACCAAAATTCAAGGCTTTATAGATTGACGTCGGCATGACATTGATTGAAGCTCCTAGGTCCAACATGGCATTGGCAAAGGTACATTCACCAATGGTGCATGGGACTGAAAAGATTCTGGGGTCTCGGCATTTCTTTGGCAGTGCTTATGCTCCTGTAGTGACTTCTTCATTCTTGGTTAACGGCGATACTGTGCCTCCAACTTCTACACTCCCCTTCATCTTCTTCCTCTTATGCACACACAATTCCTTAAGGAATTTTGCGTACTTAGGAATCTGCTTAATGGCGTCAAGGAGTGGAATGTTGATTTCCACCTTACGGAACATCTTCAGCAGTTCTTCGTCAGACTCTGCTTTCCTTGCCAAGACGGTCCGAGTTGGAAACGACAATGGGACAATTTTCTCTTGTTACTGCACTTGTGAGTTAGCATACGGTTCGGAGTCGGCTTCGGTTGATCTCAGCAGCTGCAATGCTGGTTGAGATAGTTCTTTTCCACTTCTCAACGTTACTGCACTCACGTTCCCTCTCGGATTCGAAATTGTTTGTGAGGGAAGGTTGCTGGATCCGGCCGACTGTAAATGGCTCACAGTGTTGGCTAACTATCCTATCTGCGTTTTGAGGTCTTGGATGGTGGCATTCATATTTTGCTGGAACTGCATGTTGTTAGAGCTTACAGATTGCTAAAACTCCAAATTGCTAGCTGCAAGTTGCTTCATCAGGTCCTCTAGAGATGGAAAATTGCCTTGAGGGGGCATCCTCTATTGTTGCTGTTGGAAAGGTGGTGCTTGATATTGCAGACTCAGCTATTGGTAACCTGCTGATCCTTGAGGTGCATCCGGTGTAGGTTCGAATCTCTAAGCTGCATAAGGCCCTTGATTCGATCCTGGCCGAATTGGTTGTCTTCCATGTTGTTGATTATCAAGTGGCTAATTATGATATGGTTGCTTCCAATACTGACATCCACCTATGGCTTCAACATTCTCTGGTTGGTCTGACTCGGTTTCTTGTAATGTGGGGCACAAGTTAGTGGGGTACTCCACAAAAGTACATATGCAACAAACTTTGGCTACCATGTTTGGTTGGTGTTGTCCAACAACAAGTTGCCTCACCAGAGATGTCAATTTGGACAGTTGGTTTTCCAGCCTAAGGTTAGAAGCTACACAAATTTCATTCACCATCTGGGATTGGCTAGGTCCTCTAATCCCAAACTATTGTGTATTACTCGCCATATTAGAGATGAGATGCCTTGTTGCTGCTGGTGTTTTATCCATCAATGCTCCTCCACTAGCGGCATCAATCATGCTTTTGTCCATCATTGACAGACCTTCACAGAAATACTGGATCAGCAATTGTTCACTAATCTGACGATGTAGACAGGTGGCACACAATTTGTTGAATCTTTCCCAGCACTCATGCAGAGTTTCTCCTGATTGTTGCCTTATCCCACAAATTTCCTTCCTGATGGTCACGGTTCTGGATGCTGAATAGAACTTATCTAAGAACATGCAATTCATGTCTCCCCAGGTGTTGAAGAGAACTAGCTGTAAATACAGCCAATCTTTTGCTGCTCCATCCAGAGAGAATGGGAATGCCTTCATTTTGATGTAATCTTCTGGTATCCCCTGCGGCCTCATTGTGGAACAAACCATATGGAATTCCTTCAAATGTTTGTGGGGGTCTTCTCCTGCAAGACCATGAAATTTAGGCAACAAGTGTATAAGACCAAATTTCAATTCATAGGTTTGAGCTGGTTCCAATTGAGGGTACTGGATGCACCAAGGTTGGTACACCACATCAGGTGTAGCCAGCTCCTTCAAAGTTCTTTCATTGTTCTCCATTTGTTCTGCAAAACTGTTAGTGCTACTGTATTCAACAGAGTCAGAATTGTTAGGGACAGAATTGGAACTATTACTTACTACTATATTCCTAGCTTTTCTTAAGCTGCGTAAAGTTAATTTTATCTCAGGATCTAAATCATACAAGGAGTCAGTGCTACTCCTAGTCATGCATTGTGGAAAAAGTTATTTAGAAAAATTATGGTCAATTATGCAAAACGAGAACAGAAACAAAAATAGTTATCATAAATGAATGACAATTGCAAAAAGAAAGGTAAAGGCACAAAAATTAATACCAACTTAGCATGCTATATTATTCAGGATCCAAATCAAATAGACACAGACTTAATTTAGACTCTATGACTCGACTGACACAACAATCTACAAGCTCAAAATTCAGCTTAACTTAGGTTTGGCACACAAAGACACAAAATAAGTTGTGTCCCCGGCAACGGTGCCAATTTGATAAGCGTATTTTTAGTTGTCTCAATGCGCATCAAATAAACTAAAGTTAACTATAGTATAGTCAACCATAGGTCGAATTTTCTCAAGGACACAGTGTGCTCAAATGTGACTCCAATGTGTAAACTAGGTGACGCAGAACTCAAGTGTAGAGTGCAGACTCACTCTCGGCTGGAAGTCGAGTTGCTCTAGGCAAAGACTGGTCCAATATGGTCTCGGTAGAGACTTATCCGACACGGTCTCGGCTAAGCGCTGACAGACGCGACAAAGTCGGACTGACTCTGCCTCGGACTGAAACACAGGAAACAGGGGGTTTTGAAGTGTAAGTAACGATAGATGATGAGTCACAATTTATGCATCTTTTAGACACCTAAGAAGGAGGTTTGCAAGACTATTCTGCGCTTAAGAAGGATTGTTAGCTAAGATTCATTCTATGGGTTGGAATACAGAGAAAACGCAAATCTGTGTTAAATCAGATTTCTTAGCTAATAAAAGTGTCACTCCTCTTCTGGTCAAACCCGAGTTGACCAGGGGTCAACAAAAGGAGTCTCAGTAGAAATGAAGTCATCCCGATCAGACCAACCCCATCTCGGCCCGACCAGGGTCGTCTCGGCAACCCATGCCTTGCAGCCCAAAGCAGCCTAGTAGAGAGGCCCAAATGTATTGACCACATCAGCTATCCCGCTTTCGGTGGCCATCTCGGCGTTAGCTCACCTGCCATGTCACTCTAGGAGATCTACCATGTCACGTTAGAAGATCCGCATAGGGGTAGAATAGGATCTTTCACAATGTAATTCTGTTGGGATTCGTTAGGATTAGCATATCACAGCTCGTGTATATATAGGAAGAGCTGTGCACTTTTTACATGTTCTGTTTTTGAATTCACTCCTAATACACTTCATTTACTCCATCTCCTCGCCCTTATCCTTCCATTCCTGGTGGTGTACGGTGCTGTATTGGTATTTCTCTCGATTGAGGAAGTGCAGGTCTGAGATTGAGAAGTCAAGTCTGCCGTAGGGGGACCGATCAGACTACTTGACGCACTCTGGTGGAGCTGATCCTCGGCCAGTTAACTGAGGTGAACCACCACCATCAACCATGGCGATCGTCGTGGAAGATGGATCCATCTGAACTTCGGGACCACGGTGTTTGTATTCTGTTTCTGTTAATCAATTCCATTACGCATTTCTTCTCTTGGTTCCCTTCCTCTTCTTTAATTCACGAATTGAATCGCGATTGCATTTGAGACGTGAACAATGTTAAGCTAAGCCGATTGGAAATGGTTTAACTAATATAGTAGGTAATCATTTAACGATTGTTGATTGAGAATCTAAAATCAGCTCTGCACTTAATCCCTGCCAACTGATGAGGTGGCGATTGCGTAATTCCTCGGTATGGCAATGGACGAATGTTTGGCGATCGTCATAAGACTACCAAAGGCTGATATGGACCGAGAACTGGAGTGTGGAATCTGGACTGGACTTGAACTAATGGAACTGAATATGAATACAGTTGTATAATAATAATAATAGATAACTAGTAACAGTAGTATATGTTTACTGCATTCGTAGTCTTAGTTTACTTTCTGCTTTACTTGCACTCCAACCCCCCTGTTTACTGCTTTATAAGTCTGAGACAGAGATAGTCCATCTCTGCAGCGTCTGTCTGCACTCAGCCGAGACCAAGCCGGATTGTCTCTATTGAGATCGACTCGGTTCAATCTCTGTTGAGAGCAACTCGGCCATCGCCGAGACGAGTCAGTACTCTACATCTCAGATTCTACTTCCGTTTACTTGACACCAATTCGCAACTGAACACACTGTGTCCTTGAGAAGAATGACCTAGGGTTAGCTATACTATAGTTAGCTTTAGTTATTTGATAAGCGCGTAAAACGACTGTAAAAACGCACATCATCAATAGACAGAAAGTAAACTAAGACGTGAATGCAATTAAGCTAAGCTACTCTACTGTTACTACTGTGTTCATGTCCAATCTCAATAATCAAGTCCGTTCTGGTCCATTCACTCCAGTTACAGTCCGTATCAACCTTCAGTTTTCTTATGACAATCATCAAATGTTCGTCCACTGTCATACCGAGGAATTACACGATCGCTACCTCATCAATTGGCAGGGATTAAGCTTAGAGTTGATTTTAGATTCTCAATTAGGTTCTCTAGTTGATTACCTACTAAATTAGTTAAACCAGTTCCAATCGGCTTAGTTCAACATGATTCACGTCACTTTGTGCAATCGCAACGTAGATAGTGAATTAAAGTATAGGAATGCAAACGAAGATCAGAATCAGAACGCACTCATATTATTAAGAACGAAATACAAACGCAGGGTGTGAATTCAGCGGATTCGTCTTCCACGACGATGGTTCACCTCTGTTAGCCAGAACGCTGAGGATCGAATCCACCAGAGTGCGTTGATAATCCAAGCAGTTTCCTTTGACGATCTTCGACTTCTCGGTTTCTGACCTACACTTCCTCAATCGAGAGAAGCACCATTGAGAGCATCGTGCACCACCGTGAGTGTAAAGAACGAGAGCAAGAGAAATGAAAAAGTCGAGGGAAATGTAGAATGTGAATTCAACAACCTTTAAAAGTGCCCAGCTCCTACACTATATACATGAGCTAGTCCTACTAAATGCACTAACCAACGATCCTAACAGAATTTCAAACTGAGGTTCCTATTCTACCCTTGCGTGGCTTGCGCTGCAAGCTTCTCCAAAAGTGACGTGGCAGCCGAGCTGGATTGCCTACGTGGACAGTGTAGTTGGCCGCTCCTTATTGGGCTACTGAACCTACAGAGCCGTCTGGTTTTAGGATGAGTCAGTCTGGCTGGGACGACTCTCCTAAGCCAAGGCTTCTCATGATGGGCCGAGGTCATCCATGTTGATCCTACAGGAAAGAGGAATGAGTCCCTTTGTTAGCTAAAATTCTCAAATTAGCATAGATTCGTACTTTCCCTATTTCTAGGTCCATAATATGAATCTTAGCTAAGACTCAATTCTTAAGCACCAAATGATCTCTAAAATACCCATCTTAGGTCCATGTAAGCTGTATAAAATACGACTCATCATGAACCCCTGATAGTCAAGCATGGATGCGTCGCTTCACGCATGACTTTTGAATTCCCATCAATCATAACTATTCATTGAAGGGGCGCGTCGCCTCCACGCGTGACCCTTGAATCCCCAGTGGTTATGTTACTTGACGAGGAATGCATCACACCTATACGTGACTCCCTTAAGGGCCACGTCGCCTGATACTTAGGCTCGTCATGCGATCTTCTACCTCCCGGTAACCGCTTCATGTCCCCCACCAATGAATCAGTAGCACTCCCTAATGAGCCGTTACCTGGCCAACCACTCACTCGGCCCTATCCCTCAACAAACTGGCAAATGATGACATGACTAGCAAATAACACGGCATACGGATTAAAACCAAGAGAAAGTGGTCTTTATTCCTGATCAGCTTGGAAGATATCCATGCCTCCCTTAGGCGATCACGAATAAAGAAGGGGCAACTGTAAGACCCCGAAAGTGTCCAGCTCAGGAGAACACATTAGCGGAGAATGGTTCGCGGCCCAAGGCGGCCCATGGGAATAATGTGGGGCTTGTCACGGATCACCACAAGAAAGGAGACTTGACCAAGTTAGAATAGGAATTGGACGCCAAAAGGGCCCAAACCCAAACAGGATCCAAGAGCCTAACTCAATGCTGGCACGGTTCGCCACCTCAGCAAAAAGGACGTGGCCCCCACCATACTCGGAGTATCGTGGCCGTGAGGCTCTGTAAGGAAACACAGCCCCAGATCTAGCTACATCAAAATAGCAAGTCTCAACAAACTAAATAATCCTTGTCAATCACAACACACAAGAGTGCCAGCTCAGCCACTACCCATGAAATGCACTGGGAATCATGGAATATCGTGGCACGATTGAGCATAGAGCCCCATGAAGATTAGCCTTGGGATTGCTGGCAATAACAAATTGCATCAACAGGCTGGGAAAAGGCCAGGTGGCGAAATCAGGCACACTCTCAGGGCATCCCTAAAGGCTATAAAAGGCCTCATCGTGAAGAGCTCGCGACCAAGAATCATTGAGTATCAAAGGAAACCGCTGAAGAAACACTGTTAGAAGAAATTGGTAAGACGCTTATGCAAGTTCTCAGTTACCTACACCAACCATCTCTCTAGATACCAAGTAAGGTTCTTGGCCAAGTCCTCATTCATTCCATAAACACTGCATTATACTTCAGATGGCCAGCGAGCCATCATTCCCTTTATAGACACTGCATTACACTCCAGATGGCTGACGAGTCATTGTTCATTCATTTCACACTGTGTATTACACTCTAGATGGCCGGTGAGTCTCATTCATTATCTAGATAGCATACATTACACCCCAAGTGATCAACATACCACTACCCAGCTACACATGCCGACTCATGGGACGGCCTATAGCCAAACCTCGAGTCTAGGCAATCAAGTAGAGTATCTCACACATCCGGGTCAATTCACGCATTGGCCTAATCATCCTAGCTCATTCTCACTTAGCTAGAGGATGCCTCAAGGACAGTCTGGCTTCAGCACTTAGGTCACCGAGTCGTGCATCCACAGATTCGGTCCCTACCATGTCGGGTACGCCTAAGAGGAGGCCCCCTCTCGCTAGTGGTAACACAATTGATTTCCTAGGGAAAGACGCCAAGTGGAAAATCCAACCCTATGCGCACTCACAGAACTACGTCGACTTTGATTCCTCCAAGCTAGGAGGGGTACGTAGGAGCAAGAGGCACACTCTTGTCAAGTCCAAAATCACCCACATAATTATTTCATTTATTTTAATCCAGGCCAAACTATGGGAAGCGAAGATTGTGCTACATATACAAGTTGTTGGGTAATTACCAGGTGGTAGACGGATGGGATGGCATACCAACCCCATGCGTAAACAACCCCTTACCTAGATCTCATATTCGCTTGACTGCCTTATCCATTTTAGGTTTCCAATGTACCATTAAAACATTAGTGGCAACTCCAATCTGAGTTAGTATTGATTCAGTCAATTCCCCCCAGGGTTGATTGAATCAATACCGACTCGATGCTAGGTCAGTGAGTGAATTTGGTCCCCGGCTTACCTCTACTCGAAAAAGGGTAAAAAAATCGTAAAAGAAAAATGCCTCACGGCATGATTTATGTCATGTTAGTGTGGTTGCAGACTCGGCTACCGTGAACAAACTCAGCTTCCATTGGCTTTCGGCCTTGGTTACCGAGAGCAGCCTCGGCTTTTGGCTGGTTGCGAGAGCCAGACTCGGCTTTCATTTCCACACTTGAGTCAGATTCGGATGGTACCAGCTTGCGGACTCTATTGTCCTAGATGGAGTCGGCTCCCGACTACATGTTTGAGTCGGACTTGGCATGTGTCTCTTTACACGAGTCAGTTTCGCTTCGTCTTGGCTTTCGGCCTCAACTGGCCGAATAGGACTTGGTATCTATCTTATCGCTTGAGTCGCTCTCGACTCTTGTTGCATCTCGGCCTTGGTTGGTCGAATCAGACTCGGCAACTAAAATTGTTGCCACTTGTGTTGGTAATGGCTTTTCGGTCTTGGCAACTTGGACTTTAGCACGCTCTAAGCATTTCGATTCTTCATCGTACTTGCATACTTGGTCGATTAAACCAACGACTTTGAAATTATAATCCAAGTTGGCAAGGTCAGCAATATCATCTTTGGAGTCGGAAAGATCCGGCACATGAGCTAAAAAATTATTAACAAAGTTTGGCACCTCAGTCCCATAATCTGAAACTTTAGTTATATCGGCACTGTTAGAATTATCAACCACATTCGCAATGTTGGACTCATTAGCCACGAAATCCGAAACCTCAATCATATCAGCAAGATCCGAAACTTCAATCTTATCAGCAGGATCCAAACCCTCAACCATAGAGTCAGCGATCTCAAACACATTCACATGGTCTGACATATGAACCACAAAGTCGGCACTTTTAGTCATATTAACACTGTTCAACTTATCAACCATAGAATCAGCATCCTTGGCCCTATCAGCAAGGTCAGCATCAGCATATCTGGGATTAGAAATCTTGGCCTCGTCAACAAGGTCTGACATAAGCATCACAAGATTGACAACCTCAACCACCTCATCATCCAGATCAGAAACAGTTTCTACACAGTTAGAACCCTTAGCCATCTCCACATAGTCAAAAACATCATATACACAGTTGGCAATTGATAAGTGTATTTTTAGTCGTCTCAATGCGCATCAAATAAACTAAAGCTAACTATAGCATAGTCAACCCTAGGTCGAATTTTCTGAAGGACATAGTGTGGTTAATTGTGATTTTGTGTGAAATTGAAATAAAACTGGAACTATCAAGTGTAGATTGCCGAGTTACTCTCGATAAAGACTGAGTCGATATGGTCTCGGTAGAGACTTATTCGACTCGATCTCGGCTAAGAGCAAATAGACGCAACAGAGTTGGACTGACTCTGTCTCGAACGGAAAAATGGGAAATAGTGGGGTTTGAATGCAAGTAATGGAAGACTAAAGGTAAACTAAGAATGTAAATGCAATTAAATTAAGTTATTCTACTGCTACTATTGGTGTCCAAAGATGACTAGGATAAGATAGACTATCCATTGGTGTCCGAAGGGTTGGAAAAGATGGAATATCCATTGGTGTCCAAAGAAGCTTAGAAAAGAGATAAATATTTTTTTTTGTTTTGAACTTGACAGGAGTTGTCTCCTGCTCCTACATATCTCCTAGTGTAATGGATAATTTAAAATTTACGTAGTTCTTGAGGAAGCTTTGAAGATGATTAGAAAAAGATGGATTGTCCATTGGCATCCAAAAATGATTGGAGAGGATCCATGTTATGAGTCGCTTGACCAGTTGGGTGTAATTTAATAAAATTGGCCGACTTGGCTTGGCCGAGAGGTTTATGGGAGGTTTGGTCGAGAGGCTTGTAGAAGGTTTGGTCGAGAGACCAAATCGATGTCATTTGGCTGAGTCGAAGTCATCCAGCCAAGTCGAAGTCATTCGGCTGTCGAAGTTATCTAATTGAGACGAAGTTATTGGCCAAGTCAAAGTCATATGGCCGAGGCCGAGTTGAAGTCATCTGGCCAAGTCGAAGTCATCTGGTCAAGATTGAGTCGAAGTCATCTGGTCGAGGCCAAGTCGAAGTCAATTGGCCGAGTTGAAGTTATCAACTGAATCCAAGTCATCAGGCCGAGTTAAAGTCATCTGGTTGAGGCTGAGTCAAAGTCATTTGGTCAAGGCCGAGTCGAAGTCAACTGGCTAATTTGAAGTCATCTGGCCGAGTTGATGACTTAAAAGATTTGGTCGACAGGGGTTATTTGTCAGACTGGGTGGCTTAACAAAACAGAGTCGTTAGAAGGGAAAGCACTAGAGGCCGGCCACTCGATTGGGTCATTTGGTTGGCTGTCCATAACATAATAGTTTTATGGTAAAAGGGGAGAACCATATGTTAGCCCTCCCCAGAAACAATCAGGGAATTCACATGGTAGTCGATACGGTAACTATGTCTTGTGTAAGATGATTGGGCAAGTAAAACTTACCCGGTTGTGAGGCTTTTCGTTGTTACTAGGACTTCTTCTTTCCTTTTGACTTCGCTAAATCTTTCCCAGAAATTTATGTCCTCTCTCTTTTCCACTCTTTTACAGGTAACGGAATCGCTCCTCCAAGTTTCTAACTCCTAGAATTTTAGTAGAGTTTTTCTTCTCTCTCCCCCCAATTTCTTTCGTTTTCTTTCCTTTTTATAGACTCTGAGGCTACTTCTTTGCTTCTCATCTACTGTTACATTTGTCACTATGACATTGGGGTAGTTGATGAGGTAGCTTGCGTCCCCTAGATTGATCTGCAAAACAGTAACAATGTAGAACAACTATAGAGGGGTTGGTGGTAAAGTGTGCAGGTGGGGTGTAGATGGGTAAGGTCAACGGGAAGGCTTCCTCAGCACTCCTCCCTATTTTCTTTTTTCTTTTTCTTTTCTTTTTTATTTTCTTTTTATATTTTCTTTTCTATTTTTTATTTTTCGATTTTCTCCTTTTATTCTTTTATTATCATTATTTTCTTAATGGGAACAGATTTGCATATTTACATTTATGTTAAATGTTTCACCTCATCTTATTTGAACGTGAGAAACGTGAATAATTATAAGTTTGTAAGAATATGTTTGTAAGAATATGAAAAGTTTGTAGTTATAATGTATGAATTATTATAATGTATGTATGTAATTAAAAAGATGAATTTGATTGGTGCTGTGATTGTTAAAATAAAATGAGTTTGATGGAAAATGATACTCAAATATATAAACAACCGATAAATATATTTTCTATTATAAGTTCAAAGAAGTTTAAATACAATTTTATTTTTTTTCACTTCCAATATGATAGAAAATAATTTTTTTATATAATCATTTAAAATTGTACTGCCTTAATATATTTTTAAAGAAAATAAAAGTCATATTTTGCATATATATCATAAAAACAATTTAACTAAGGAATTATATTTTTTAACTAAAAAAATATTTTACTGAATGGAAGGTATTCAGCTTAAATAATTATACTGTTCAATGTTTAATCACATATTTTAATTTTTTATTAGTTCTTATAAATCTTCTAATAATATAAACAAAATCTAATTATTATTTTTTAATTTAACTCTCACACAAGTCCACGAATGAAGGAGTTTAGGGTCAAATCTTTTGTTTGTCTCAACAAGCAACCCAACAATGCATGAGCCTACAGGTACAATATTCAACAAAATTTTCTTTTCCCCAAGCCCACTTAAGTGATGCATGATATAGATATGGCAAAACAAACTATTTATTCTTTCTTCATTTTTTTTCTGTTCTCTCAATTTTGTTTCTTGTGTTGCATAAACAAGAGGGTAAGAAGTACTATCCAATTTGTTTTACAATCATTGCACTATTTTATTTTTTACATTCTAGCAACGCTAAACTTGGGTATATTCTAATGCCTAGAAAAAATATATAACAAATGCATCTTATATAATGAAATAGAGTTTTCACTCTTGAAAATAAGAATATAGTTTATTATACTCTATTTCTCCTTAAGACATGTAGTTTCTTCGCTATTTAACACATTTTCTTAATACTATCAAATTATTAGTCACTTTTAAATTTTTCATTTTACATTCAAGTTTATTTTTTCGTCGTAGATCTTAGTTCTTATACTATCAAGTAATTTAAATATTAAATAAAATATATATTAAATATAGGTACTCGTTAGTAAAACATACTAATAATATCATTGTATTTTAAATGTTCTTATTACTTCAAAGAATATTATTAAATCTTCAAATACTAAAAAGAGTTTAAAATCTATACATCGAAAAAAAAAAGTAAAGTAATACTACTAGAAAATTTAAAATTTGCTAAAAAATAATTTTGTGGTTAATTTTAAAATCAATAGTTATTTTGTAGCTAATTTCTAGTAAAAGTAATTAGCTACAAAATTATTATAATATTGGTGGTAGCATGAAATAAGTAGTAAATTAGTTAAGAAAATAATCTTAGTTAATTTGTAGTAAATTTTTAAAATTTGTAGGTATTTTCTAGCTAATTTGTAGTAATAAAAAGTACAAATGAATATAACTTAAATTTAGTTAGGAAAAATAATATTCTAGTTAAGTAATAGTTAATTAGCTAGGATTTAGCTACTAATTTAAATGGTAACTAAAATTAGTAGCAAAATCAAAAAAAAATTCTTGTATTATAACTCATTAGAAATAATGTTAAGAATGATCTTTAAAATATGTGCTGATAGTGTAAAATGTCAACCAATTACAAATCATATTAAAATATCTTTTAAATTAATTATTGTAAAGTTAACAAGATAATCATATATGATAATCTTTTATTGATAGATAGTAAATATACTATTAATGTATATACTATTTTTTATAGAAAAAAAAATTAAATTTATGTACTAACAATATAAAATAATTTAATATTATAATCGATTATAAATCATATTAAAAATAACTTTTAAGTTAATTATTATAAAAATTAAAAAATAATCATTCATGAAATTTTTTTATTATAATTAGTTATACAGACTAAAGGTAGTTAGATAATTATTTGAATGAAAGAAATGCAACCAATGAAACATTAATATTTTAAAATGACATTTTTCATATTTTAAAATGACATTATTATATGAGTTTAATTTGAATATATTGTGAAGATAATATTTTAGGTGTGATTTTTATAATAATTATAAAAATCAATCGTGTTTAATGATATAATGATTTAGGACAAGTTGATAATATAAAAACAAAAAAAAAAAACTTTTATCAGTGTACTCTAATTAAATTTTTATTATGAGTTTAATTTCAATATATTATTATTGTAAAATGTTTTATACTATCAACTAATAAGATAATACTTTTTAATATAATTATCATAAAACTTAGATTTTTAAATAATATGAGTTAACAATAGAAAATTTTTTACACTTTCATTGTATTTTAATTAATTTATTATTATAAATTTAATTTTAATATACTATTAGTATAAAAATTTTTATATTATCAATCAATAAGAATATTTTAAGTATGATTTTAAATAATTATCAAAATAATCAATAATTTTAATGATATGATAATTTAGAATTGATTGTTAGCATAAAAAATTTATAATGTCAATGTATTCTAATTAATTTTTTATCATATGAGTTTAATTTTAATACATTATAAATATAAAAATATTTATACGGTCAACTAATAAGATAATAGTTTAGATATTACTACTAAAATAATCAACTATAAAAATAAATGATATTGATGGTATGACAATTTAAAATTGACGGTAAGAATGATCATGAATAATGAGTTGATGGGTACTATAAAAATTAGGCATAACAAGTAATTATTAATGTTTTTTTAAATATGATGAGTGATTAAATCAATCAAGATACTATTTTAAAGTTCAATAGTCTAATTTTGGTTTAACCAATAGTCATTAAATTTATATTTGTAATATTATATACTATTTTAAGTAATAAAATTATTGTAAATTAAAATAAATGTCAGAGTTATATATATGATGAGATAAAAGATTAATAATAATTAATAAAATAATTTATACTTATGTGTAATCCTTAAATATACTTTTATTTATTTTTAATTAATTTAGATTAAATTAAAAGTAAATAAATAATTCAAAATAAGTATTAGTTCAAACTAATTTTTTGTACTGATTTTAGACCAATTTTCACTTATTTTAAACTGATTTTGCCAATTTCCATCATTTTGAGAAGAGTCAATTTTTTCAACTTAACAAACCGGTCAAATTGATCAAACTCATCGGTCTGATTTTAAAAATAATGGTAATTACTCACTCAAAGATATGATTGTACAGGTATGACAATTATATTAAAATTTGATTGGGATTTGTAACCTTTTCACTTTAGGTTATTGGTGTTGCTTTATAATTACAATTAATTAATATAATGTATTATCTCTTAACATATTTTGGAGATTATTAATTTAAAATTTAGAAATTTATTATTGTAGAAGTTTATTGTAATTTTTATATAAAAAAAACCCTTGAATAATATTTAATTAAATTACAGTTGTAATTTTATATAATATTATTTATTTATTTATTTATGATAGTTAAATAAAGTATGGTAACGAGGATAGGTACTTAGATACTAAGGGTTTGTATATCTACTATCCACATGATATGTTTGAGTTTTTTTTTTTTTTTGGTTAAATGCGAGTACGAGAATATGTAATATATTACACCTAAACTTATCTATATCTATAGTCATTCCTAGTTAATTGACAATATAAAAAATCTTTAAATTGTTAATGTATTCTAATTAAATTTTTATTATATGAGTTTAATTTTAGTACATTGTCTCTATAAAATTTTATACTATCAAATAATAAAATAATAGTTTATGTATAATTTTAAAGTAAAAATATTAATGTCGAATAATTTTCTAATATCACCATATATTTTTAATTAATGTTGTTCTCAAGGTAGTTTGTAAGAAATTTTAAGTTTAAACCTCATTGGTACCTTTGTACAAAAAAAATACTTTTAATTAATTCACATTTTTGTTTATTTAAACTTCTACAACAATACATTTATGTAACAACAGAACTGGATACATGACTTTTTATGTATAATGATTAATAGTAACCTTTAAAGCATTTGGGCTTCCGTTTAATTGTATTATTATTAGATTTATATTACAAAATGATCATGTGTTAATTTAATGTATACGTAAATGTATATTCCACATTCAATATTTTAAAAAGTTATCACATTTGTATTGAGAGGATCCGTATTCATATATATAGAGAGAGAGAGAGTGAGGCAAGTGTTCAGAGTTATCACTGGTCTAGCCCATTAGGCCTCGGTTTGATTAATGTGCCTAGAAAAATGTTGAGTTGTTTTCATTTTGGCTTGGAAAGAGACCAAGCGGTTACCAAAGGAAAAGAAAAAAGGAAAATTTGAGATTACCAATGGTTGTCTAGATTCTTGTGTTGACTAGTAAGAAACTCACATTTGTATAGGCAAATCTGGCTTGATAATAAGATGCAACGACAAAGAAGAGGCTTAAAAAAATAAGGTCAAAAGTACAGTCGGAGTGGGAACAAGTTGGGGTTGGGGGACCAAAGCCTCCACTTAGGCTCTTTTTTTTTTTTTTACTTGTGACCAAACATATATAGAATCAATGGAATTGGACGGGTACCCTCCACCACCATCAAACCTAAAAAATTTCTTCCCATTTTCCCATGATTGTCCTCACATGGATCCCAAGTTCCCACCCCACAATGCTTATTTAATCGGTGGCTTTGAAAATAAAGGCATCCAACTAACATAAATTATGTCAAATTGCCTCCCCTCCTCATGTTCCCTAATAAATATAAGTTTAGTACTCACCCCCACGTTAGTAATTAAATATAGATGAAGATAGAGAAGGGAATCACTCGAGATCAATTTGCTAAAAGGCATTGTAGTCTATCTTTTTAATATAAAAATGGAGTTTAATTTCCATTCACTATTAATTTAAGGGTTTTATTAATGAGTGTCTTAAAGATACTAGTTGAAGAATCAATAATAAAAGGATTTTATTAAAAAAGAATATATTGAGATGCATTGAAAATTATGGTGAAAATGCATTAATAACATATTTTCCACTTTTAATTTCTTAATGAGTATTCTTAGAATACTGGTTAGCATTATTATTATTATTATTATTATTATTATTATTATTATTATTATTATTATTATTATTATTATTATTATTATTATTATTATTATTATTATTAAACCATGTATTATTACATAATAAAAGAAATTAACGTTTAAATAATTATTACTTGATTCATTTTAAAACATATTTTACTTAAGAAAATTGTATATAAACATTAAAAGAATATTAAATACACTCACTATAGCAAAATGCATTTACAATTGAGTAAATATAATTTATTATATAATATATTAAAAATATTATCATTCAATTAATTAATATTTTCTTTCATTTCATTTAATTAAATATAAAAAGTAAAATTTAAAATAACTAATATTTCCTTAACTTTTTTAAATAACAGACCGATGAATTAAAATTAAACAAAATCCGAAAGCGATAGATATATTAAGACAAAAGAATAACATAAGCAATTTTTTTTTAAATCATGTTCCAACATATTAATAGATTATATATTTTTTTCTTTTAGAGGAAAATTTAGAAGGAGGAACACAGACCATTTTAATTAAGGCTATGGTATAACAAAAACTTAATAACAGTTACAAGCAATCAACCAATAATAAACTAACATGATCAAATCCCAGACTTTTCTTGACATTTTTTTTTATTCTATCAATTAAGTTGATGCTAATTAATTGATTGAATAAGGTAGATAGCCAGTATTGAAAAGATTGCATTCCAAATTTTAAAAGTAAAATTGAAATAAATATTAGTTTAACTCGAATGAAATCTTTTGTTTGTGCAGGCCAAGGAACACCAACCAAACCATGTTGGTTTCCACATGGTGTCTGCATATAAAACCCCACCAATCATAGTACTGTCTCTTTTTCTCTCACATACGCACACCTGCAACCAAAGTGCAATATAATTGCACAGTAATTAAACTAGAGTTTAAAGCTTCGTTGTCTTTAGTCTGTGGTGACGTTTATAAAGTTTTAAAAAAAAGCATTCCTGATTTGAAGGGTGGTGGTGGGGATGGGAGAATCAGCAAAGCATGTCCCTTAGAAAACTATAGAGCGCAGCAACTATGAAAACCTATCAAAATCATCATTGCGAGAGAGCTCCTATTTATCACATTATGCTCTAAAAAATATTTGTTTAATCCTTTGTTCATTCATCTTTTTTTTTTTTTTCGAGATCATCTGTATTTTATTCGAGAGACCCTGTTATTCGAGGACAATAGAATTATAATTTGTGAAATATACATATATTTAAGTTTCGAATTCGAAATTATTAATTAACTTATTTTAATAATTATATTTAAATTATTATTATTGTCAATGTAATGAATTGATTATGGACCAACTTTTTTTTAAGTAAAAAGTTCTGTAAAGTGAAAAATATAATAACTTACCTGTTATAAGATATCTTATAAATTTATGTCACTTCAAACTAATGATAAATTTAAATAAGTCGTGAATTTTTTTTAATTTTATAAATCTTTTCACTTTAAAAGAGTGAAATCCGTCTCAAATAATAATTGATCTTGTAAAGGATAATAAATGTATTTTTTTTAGTTTATTTATTTGTTTTTATTTTTATAGAATAATGTGGTAAATCACACTAGCGAATGATCAATCTGACACATCTTTTAGTTTAATTCTCACATCTTACAAGCGAAGTGACAATAACCACATAATTTTTGGTTAGCAGTTAAAAAATGGAAAGGTGCATGACTCTTGCAACAAACCAAAAGCCACATGGTAAATACAGTTCTGATTGGTCATCACTTCAATGAATAGCATAGCTTATTTGATTATCATTGTAAGAAAGACATGTGTCAAATAATAAGGTTTTGCATAAACTATTCTGCTTTAGGCCTAATTATGCACAAGTACAGACACCATACACATAACTAAATTGTGATTGGTTTTATGCCATTGTCTTGCCCGTGTCTATATTCTCTACCGAAAAGCTCTTTTGTGATACCAATCTTGGTCAAGAATGCTTATCCACACCACTAGTGTAGTTTATATGAACACTTAATCTCTAAGCCATGATTATAAATTGGAAGAGCAAATTATTAGAAACATTGCTTACTTGGACCCATCAAAATAAAATAGAAAAAAAAAGTTTCTCTACACTCCTGCTTTAAGAAGCCAAACGTAGAGATCACTTGAAAATTTCTCAGTCAAGAATATGTCGAAGTCAAAATAGAGATTTAGGGAAAGGATAATATATAAGGGACTTATGTTTTCAATTGATTGATAAATATATTCATTATATACACATTCATGGCTGGAAGTTCTTTTTATTATTTTTAACATTTCAATTATTTGGAATTAGACCACAAGAAATTGTTTTGTGAATTTCATAACCACATACATATATGAGAATTTAATCTACAAATGGTTGCTTGTGAGGTTTACCCATTTCATTAATTAGATGTGAAATTAATCATTTATAGTAGTAAAAGTTATATATCCTATTGCACAAGTGATTCCATACAATAATTAGACAAATTAAGTTAAAGTAATCAATATCACCGTAAAGAAATTTAAATTGACAGAAGTTAATTTCACTAAAAAAAAAGAAACATTATATGATTATAAACTCAAAACTTGGTTTGAGTCTGATCACAGTTTTTGATACATTGTGAAACAATGTTTTCAAAGCAATCGTATTGAGAATATTACTTTCCTTATGAATTCGAAACAAACAAGGCTGTGGCATTCCTTTGTAAAATATTATCAACATTGAAACAAACTACTGGACAAGGATAAATATAGTTAGTGGCAGCAAATTGTTATATACCAAATATAATTGATGTGCGTATATATATATATATACATAAATATTCACGTGTAAAGATAGGAACAATTTACATGATATGTACATACATCAAAGAGAAAAAGAGAAGCATAAAAACGGGAAAAAAAATGTGTGATGTAATTAATTATGAAAGATAAATAGAGAAAAAAATAGTGTTATATAAGTTAAAATAAATTTTTTGAAAAACGTAAATATTACATTATTTTTTCTTTTTAGGTTAAAATATATGATTTAATTTATTTAACTTAATATTATTAAAATAAATTACAATCTCTTTCTCTAGGAGATCTAAGTAATATATTACTCTACATTTTTTATGTTAAAATATAACATAAATTACATCTTTCCTTATTGAGAGAAGTAAATATTACACCGTCTCTTTTCTCTTAACTTAAAATACAAAATTTAGTCTACTTAACATTTAAAAAAAATATATACATTATAAAATTTTAAAATACATTTTTAATTAAAATATATGCTACAATAGTTTTAATTTATTAGTCATCATTCCCTCGCTCAATATTTTTTTAAATATATGATTAAACTTAAAATAATTAATTTTTATTAAATAATAATTTAAAAAATATGAGATAAATTATATATATATATATATATATATATATATATATATATATATATATATATATATATATATATTAGTACACATATATTCAATCAAAATTTTTTACATTTAATATACATATTTAACCATTACATTTATTAAATTCAATAAATATATTATATTCAATAATATTCTTGAAATTAAATATATATATTAAATTTAATAAATATAATAATTAATATTATAGAAGAAAAATACCAAATTATTTAAATATTTATAGAAATACTATAATAATAACATTAATTAAACAATACCTTAACACTTGTGTCTAATTATATTTTAATATATATATATATATAATATGTATAACTGAATAAAATATTTAAAATAAATTTTATGAACACTACTATATATAACTTTTGTCAACATTGAAAAATATTATAAAAAATATTATATATTAATTTTGGTAACATTTTAGTAAATATTACATCTAAATCATGGGTCACAAAATGACATTAGTAATATTTTATATTTAATAAATATTAATAAAAATATAAAAATATTATTAATAGAAGTGTTGATAATATTTTTAAATAAATATCATTAAAAGTGATAATATTGTAATTGAACTAGTTTTATATAGATAATATATATATATATATATATATATATATATATATATATATATATATATATATATATATATATATATATATATATATTATAAAATGAATATATTTGGATTGTTAAGAGCAGGGAAAGTCTATTTTAATACAAAAGAAGATAATGTAATATTTACATACTTGATGATGTGATAATATAAATGATGTTTTGGTATTAATTTTTTTTATTGAAAATTAATGAAACTTTAATAGAATTTTTTTAAAAAATATTTAATATATCGTATATTTGAATTTGTTATATGAGAGAAATGTATTTCTTAACCTATAAAAGGAAAGTAATATAATATTTTTATCTATGAGAAGATAATAATATAATTTATTCTATAAGTTATTATATGAATTATATGAATAACATAAATATTTTTAATAACTTCTATAGAAATGTTGAACTCCATTAAATCAACCACTAAATCACATTATATATTATTAAGTTAAATTATATTTTTTTATTTTATTGTAAAAATTTATTTTTATCTTTTATTTTTTAAGAAATTTATTTTGATATTTTAATTTTTAAATTTGAATTAACGTTATCATTTTAAAATAATCATCGTTTTTTAATTTTTTTGCATAATTTTGAATAATTTTTCCTAATTCAATAAGTAAATCTCGTTCTATTATATTCTTCTATATAAAAATAATGAAATTTAACTAGAATAAAAAAACGATAAAAAATAAAAATTACTTAAAAGAGAAGTATTACATATAACAAAATTAAAAAAATCTAATATAATTTTTTTTCCTAACATAACTTTTTAATAACATTTATAAATGTTAGATTTCATTAATCTAACCCGTTAGTCATATGATATATATTATTATTTTGATAATCACGTATATTAAATATAAAATAATTCATATATATATATATATATATATATATATATAATAATAATAATAATAAATTACTTAAATAATATATATTATATATTAAAATAGAGCGATATAACGAAATATCAAATAGTTTTTAAATTGTGTAGACTTAATTTAGTTTATGAGAATGTTCAATACAGCTGTTAGTTTTTTGGTTGCAAAAAGTTTAGATTATTTTATTTACTTTAATAACTAGTACGTAGTATCAATCAATCATGCACACACATATATGTTTACAGTGGTGTGGGAGACAATGTTGCTTTAATGTGTGAAAGTTGTAAAGATGAATGGTAATGTAATGTATGTTACTAGTTAAATCAAAGTGTGAGGATAAATTAACCATCTTTGTTTCTCTTTATCCATCTTCCAAAAAGTTTTCATAAAGAAATGGTTCTACTAAAAAGTTAAATTTAGTGATGATATCTACCATCTCTAATATTAATGTAGGTTTAGTGCGAAAGTTGAGGAAGTTATTTATTATTATTTTTGGATGGATTTAACAATGGATTACTCCTCTTATTGAATATCAATGTTTACCTCTTACGAATGTAATGTCTTTGGCGAATTTGGAGTGTTAATAATATTCTTTGATGCCATAGTTTTTCTAAAGATTAGATTATTTTATTTTTAAGTATTTTATCACAAAAATTCTTATCCATTCTATAAATTAAAATAATTATTTTAAATAATACTAAAAAAATTCTAAAATTAACTACAACGAAATTAATAACTAATTTTTAGCTAATCTATATATAGAAATAACTTTTAAGAATTATTTGCGTATTTTCAAAATAATTACTTCTATGAGAATATTTTTAAAAACTTTTCTCTTATATTTATAAATCTATCATTTTTATTTTTATTTTTAAATTAAATTTTAATATTTTAAAAAAACTTACCAATAATTAACAATAACTTTGGATCACAATAGAAATAATTTATCATAAATATAAAATATATATTTAAAAATATTTATTCAAAAATATTTATTTATTATAAATTTTAGGTATATAAAATATATATTAATAATGTTTGCACATACTAAAATGCTAATTTATTACTTAATATATAATTCATTTTTACTTTTAAATTAAATTTTAATATTTTTAAAATAAATTATCAAAAAATAAAAATAACTTTGTATCACAATATAAATTATTTATTATAAATTTAAAATATAATTTATATATTTAAAATTATTTATTTATTATATATTCTAATTATAATATAATTTATATTTTTTAAATTACATATTTATCATAAATTTTAATGGTATAAACTAAATATTTATCTTATGCACATAGTAGATGTTAATTTACTACTAAATATATAGTTCATATTCAGGAAATTCGACATGGAAAAATCGCTTTCTAATTTGTTGTATTACTAAACCCACCGCTACTTTTATTAGAGAGGACTTTTTTGTATGCGATTATTTCCATCTCTAAAGTAATCCATCAGATCCATAGCTAAAATTGCAGTGAACATTTACACCGAAATTGCTATAGACTTTTCCCTCTAATATTGACATCTATCATTATTTCTATCCGTAGTAGGCTTATAAGATGAGAAATTTTCGTATGACTATAAATCTCACACTCCATCTCTACATAATTAATAAAAAATTATAATAAAAAATTCCAACCTATCAAATAAAAAAAATCCAAAATTTAAAATAAAAAAGAAACCCATAATTTTTTAATTTTAATAAAAAATCACAAAAATCTTCCTAAATTGTTATCTGAATATTATCAAATCACCTGCAAATATTCAATCTTTATTGTGAGGTTGGTGGTAGAGATCTTAAATCAAATAATGAGATGAATGTTAGGACAAGTAAAAACAAGAAGGGGAAGGGTTGAATTGTGTTTTTTAAAATTTTCGCAAATCTTTTTTTGAAACGTTCCATATGTTAAAATTAAACTATACAACTCACATATAATAAAGCTTATTTAGAAAATGTTTTCTTTAAAGAAAGAGAACAAACAATGTAAATAAAAGAGATATTGAAGAGATAACCACTAGGAGATTTTATATTGGTTCGCTATTAAAAGACTACATTCAATCCTTGGCTACACCACCAAGATTTCCATTATAAGCAAGAGTTCATTTGCTTACAAACTCAATAACACACTAAGCCTACCTAGGCTTGTCCTGAGTATTCTTTCACTTGCTTTTCTGAACAATATCCAAAGTATTCTTTAAATTGTTTGTTCAAGCAATCTCTCAAGTATTACTTACAAAAAGCCTCTTTAGGCTTACCACTTTTTAGCAAGAAATTGTTTAGGGTATTTGACTCTTATTGTTTGTTAGAACGTATGATCACTAAAAGCGAGTCAAGAACTTTACAAAGAACAAAACGAATGAATGTACAATGAAATCTTTTTATTTAAGAGAATGTTCATGAAATTATTTTTCTCTCATGTCTTGTTCTTTATTCTTCTACTATCAGGGTATTTATAGAACTTCTTTAAGGATATATCTGTTTAGGGTCTTCAAAGTTCTTCCTTGTGATTTTGAGACTTTCTTCTATGGTCTATAAAGACGTTGGATCATTTAATGCAAAAATTAAATATCTTTCACCAACTAGTCACTTTTGATATGATAAAGCATTGTGTTTTTCTTCCTTTTAGGTACTTTTAGGCATGTTGTTTTGACTTTATTATACCTCAAAAGGTACGCTACTCGGAGTTGCTGGTAAAAGTGACTCGATATGATGTCTTTCGTTTTGCTTAAAAAATATATGTCCTAAAAATGCTTATAAAAAGATATTAATATTTCATAGAAAAAATATTTCATAGAAAAAATATTTCATTTAATGAAATATTGCATTTTAGTATAAGCTATCATCTGTTGATAAAAGAAAGCATTTTTGTTGGCAGACAATGTGTCTTAAAGGAAAACCATATAATAGGAAAGTATCATCTAATGGATCAAACAATGTATAAAGCAAGTGTTTGCAACTTCTTTTGTAAAAAACTTTGCTTGAAAAACATGACACTTTTTATTAATTTGTTTATGTTTATATTTGAGTTTATAAACTTCTTTAACACATCTTTAAGGGTCTAACAATGATCAAGATAGAATATATAAGTAGAAGACAATCATCACTTTGTAAGCTAGTTTTGTGGGGTGAGTTAAGCTAGGCCCAAACCTAAAAGTTAATATGCTATTAGAGTCTATTATAGAAATTGTTGTTAAGCTTATTAAGTCATTATCGGATTAGCCAAAAAAATGTCCAATTTTACAAAATTTACACTCAAGATGTCCAATTCTTAGCGTGAAGGAATGTATGTTGGAGATCTCATATTGACTAAAAATATGGTCAAAATAGAATATATAGATGTGAGGCAACCCTCACCTTACAAAACAGTTTTGTAGGATTGAGTTGGACTCAAACCCAAAATTGTAAGATGTTTTAATGTTTGACCTTCCTCTAATAGTCAATTCACCTTGTAATACCGTTGTTTGTATTTATTTATTGTTATTTGTAATATATGTTATTATTTAATTATTATTCTAATTAACAAGTAATTAATTTATATTTGTCGCCAATTAAATAAATATTATTTTGGAAAAATAGACGTGTGTTTTAAATTGAGTTTATAAATTAAATAAAATAAAGGGGGTCTTTTAAGCCTGTTTTGGTTAGAAAAATAACCAAGTGGACCTTAGCCCATTAGGGTGAAAATATGATGGATGCAACCTCCTTACACGTCAGAATCAATTTTATGCTAATTTAGTCTTGTACTGCTTCTACAATTGAAAGAGAAGGAGGAGAACCTTTGAAGGAAACTTAACAAGAAGGAAGGCAACGAGGAACACATTTTCAGTTGTTTTATGCTTTTATAGGTAGGGAGAGTGAGATTATCTCACTATGGGGTACTCTCTTATGCTAGTGCGGGTAGAGAGATTATTTCTAGATTTTCTGAAATGCATGTTTTGGTAGTCTCTAAAAGGAAGATTAAACTCACTATATTAGTTACAAATTATCTATATGTTTTTGTGTGAAATTGTCTTGTAATTTTTTACTAATTAATGGAATTATGAAGTTTTTGTTGAATTAGGTTTTGGTTTGAATTAAATTGTAGATATTGAGGGTTTTGTGAATTGACATGTTTAATTGTATAATTGTATTGAATTATGTGTATTTTATGTATTAGAATTAGTAAGAATGGAGAGAACTTAAAAGCAATTAAGCCTTTCCTCCAAAGTGCTGAGTTTTTGTGTAGAACCACAAAATCACGACTTGTAGTTGTCCCTCTAGTTGGGCGAGACCTTGGACTAGTTGAGTGAGGATGCAACATAAGGAGGAATTTACTCTCTGTGGCTCTATTCGCTAGATGAGTGTGAGATTCATTCGGCAAATGCGAACATTGAAACTCTTTGTGACTCTATTCTTAGGTTGAGTGCAAAACTTGTTGGGCAAATATAAGCATTGGAACTCATTGTGACTTTTTTCACTAGGCGAATATGAGCATTGAAACTCTTTGTGGCTCTATTCATTGAGTGAGTATAAGCACTAGAGCTCTTTGGGCTCTACTCGTTGAGCAAATGTGAGACTTGCTGGGTGAGAGTGAGAGAGCTAGAAAATAGTAACTCTTCGTGACTTGACTCATTAAGTGAGTATGAGACTCCTTGGGCAAGAGTGAGAGACCTAGACTTTATTCTATATTCTATCCCTTTTGTTAGGCAAGCACAAGGTTCACTAGGCAAATGTGACCCCTTTCGCTAGGCAAACATAAGGTTCATTAGGCGAATGTAAGTACAAGACTTTCTGTAGTCCTTGATCATTGAGTGAACACTAGACTTGCTAAGCGAACCCCATCAAGTTCTTAACCTCCTAGTAAGATGTGAACATAGTAAATAGGGTTTTTCCTAGGTGAGATGTAGACTTGAGTTTGTATGTTTCCATTAGTAAACTATGTATGTGTTGTATATCTATCTATCTATCTTTCTATCTATATAACTACTACTACATTGGATGAATGAAAATATAACTACTATTGTATTGAACGAATGAGAAAAATGGAATGAAATTGAGTAACATCGATGAGTGTTGTTGTGACGAGTTATTTTGGCCAAGAGATGGCAAGAACAATCTCTAACAATACTTGTCAAGTGAACCTAGGCCAATAAAAGACAAAAATGATACTCACTAATTTTTGTGGGTTTAGTGAGATAAATGACTTAGCCAAAGAAAGACGAGAATGACTCTCATCGACCTGATTTTTCAAAGAGTAATATAAAGATAAATTGTTTGACATGTATTATATAATTCAAATGATGACATAAGAAAGTATATGCGAGCCTAATTGATAATGTCACTAGACCTCTTGGAGACTACTCGACACTTAACCTCCAATGATCGTATCTAATCTCACATCACAGAGCATACATTTAAAACTAAGTAGATCTTGACATGCTATTAAAGGATATCATGTTACTGTGGTAAGTCATACACATAAGTGGAAATTAGTAATGTTGTTCTTAGTCTATTGTTTTAATTTGAGATAATACCACATGTATATGGAATAGTAATTAGGATATATTACTATCTAAACATATGTATTGTGGAATTATTGTTGAATATGAATATCTTGAATGTATAAGTTGTTTTGCGTTACTTGAAAATCAAATTATATTTCTAATAAAATGAATAATTTTTTCTTTTTTATTTAAATTATTTAATTATTATAGGGGCATGGCAGAGGGTTATATACGAACCTAAACCCCATTTTGCTTTTACAAGTCGGGAAATCAAAACTCAAGCTTAGATAAAACAATTTTGTTTCATCAAGGTCGAGTAAGGTAGAAACCGATATTTTTGGGTTCGAATCAAATTGTGTTGCCTAACCGAGGATAATATATTTTAATGAATTTAAATGTAATACATCGTTAATGTAAAAAAAAAATACAATATTAATCAATTATAAATAAAAAATTATTTAATACGAATTGAATTTTTATATTTTTATTTTATATTCATCTTTATTTTAACTAATATTTATTTTAAAAAATATTATTTGAAATTCAAATGTTTCGGACTATTCATGTCCGTATTAAATAGCGGTGCTAAATAGCGGTGCTCAATGTATATGACTTAATTTTAAATAATTATTATAAAAATCAATCATTTTACTATTTAGATTAAATTATAATTTTGATTTTTTATTTTATTATAAATTTTTTTCTTGGTTTTTTATTTTTTTAAAAAAATTATTTTATTCTTTTAACTTTTAAATTTAGGTTAATATTTTCTTTTCGGAAAAGAATGTTTATTTTTATTTTTTATATGATTATGAACTATTTTTTATATTAATTCAATATATGAAATTTATCTTATTAGATTTTTTTATATAAAAATTATAAAAATCAACTAATTATTCAATCAAACAAGGTGATAAAAAAGGTTAAAATCGTATAAAAAGTGAATATTATGTACAACAACAAAAATTAAATAATCTTATATAATTTTTTTCAATTACTCATTGGACTCATTTTTTTCCTATGATTTTCACCATGTGACCCTTTTTACTTCAAACTTTAGTTAAGTTTTATAGTTTTGATGTAAACAAATCTAATAGAATAAGTTTTTATGTCTTGAATCAATTAAAAAATAGTTCAAAACTATATTCCAAAAATAAAAAAAAAATTATTTTTTTAGAAAGACAATATTGATTCAAATATGAAAGTTAAAAGATAAAAATATTTTTTAACATAAAAAATCAAAACAAATTTTTTATCATAAGATAAAACACCAAAATATAATTTAGCCTATTATTTATAACATAATAATTAATTATTATATCACACAGTGTAAATTTTTTTTATTATATTAGTCCATTCTAATTAAATTTTATTTGATTTAAAGGAAGATACTTCAATTTTGTTTTATTTGTTGTATAACATTTTTATATTTTAAACTTGCTAAAAGTAATCACATTTAATAAATGTTATTATTAAGAGTTGAATTTCTATGCATTAATGTAAAATTGTTACACAGGTTAATACTTATAAATAATTGTTTATATGAATTTTAAAATAATTATAAAAAATTAACAATTTTATTTTACATTACTAACAATGTAAAAATCTTACACTGTCATGCACTATTTATATACTCTTACTATTTATAGTCTTCGAATTTTGACTTTATGGTTTATAGACTTTATGGTTTATAGACTTGTCAGGTTAATGATCAACTATAAATCTAACAACTATTTTTATTACAGGTTTTTGTCTCATTACACAAAAATCATGTTCATTTGTTAAACTTTACACAAACTCTCAATATTTTCTCAATGCAAAAATTAAATTATAAAATTTTTAAAATAACATAAGAAAAAGAGTATATAGTACCTTCAAAATATAAAATGTTTTTGCAATAAAAATTCAATAAAAAGGTTAATCAAATACAATAAGATGGTTAAAAATTAACTTTTTTAGCATCAATGTATCAATATATAGTTATTTGATGAAAGGATGAATGAAATTTATTGAAAAAGTATAAAGTGTGATTTTTGTAAGTTTAATTTTAGTAAAAATGCCTTTGTGTGATGAGATAAAATTCTTGTGGTTAGTAAGGATGTTATATCAATTCAAGGAAAAAAATTATATATGACTATTGATAAGGTATTGCATAAAAAATAAATTTAAATATCGTACATTATTTATAAAAATAAGGAGTACTTTATGTATATACTTTAAAAGAAATAGAAGAAAGTTTATGAATATGAGTACAAGTTATTAGAATATTTTTTGCTCAAGTAAGATTTCTTTATTAGAAATTAATTGAAAAAATTGGCTACGCGTAAGCGTAAATTCGTAATGTGAATGTCGAAGGGCACGAATGAATTTAAAATAAAATATAAAAGTTTTTGTATTTAATATAAGACTAATGGTAATTTGAATAAATAATATTAATAAAAGCAATGTTAAGTTTTATGAAAGTATTTTTACAACAGTTGTTAGAAATTTTTTTGGCCAATTAGGTCTGTAATTACCATATGCATAAGCATGACTAAAATTTAAAGTATAATAACTGAAAAGAAAATCAAATGTGGGTGTCAACTCATTTGTACTTACAGTCGTAAAAAATAATTCATATAATATATGTAATGGTTATATTAACGATCATTATTAATCTTTAGTTTTTATGTCAGTAAATATGAACAAATAAATAAAATCTTTTGATGTAATTTTATATTTTTAATTAATATAATTTTATATTGTTAAATAATTAAAATTTTATATTAATATAATTTTTAAAATAATTATTATAAAAGTTAACCATTATTATTGATGCATAACTTATTCTCTTAAATTAATGAGTTTGTTAGATTTCATAGTTTTTTATTATTTATTTCATTAATTGATAATTATTGTGCAAAGTTTAAAGAGGAGTTTGATCAACAAGAAGAAATCAAACCAATAATTTTAATATTAGGGAAAAGGACATGATGAACAGTAACAAACAAAAGAGAAAAAAGACTCGGAAAACTCGGCAAGGGGCATTTAAGTGCATATTCTCCGACAAGTCTTGCCATATGATCTCAGTGTGACTAGCAAAATTGGGTCAACTCCTATGAATGGAGAATATTCCTATTCAATGGCATCTTAGAATACTAGGTAGACTTTCTCTTTCCATTGATCAGCACCACCCAAATTTCCATGTGCATTCTCTTAATTAATTAATGATAACCCCTCCCTAGCCACTTTAAAACACTTGATTATCCTATACTCTCAACTCTTATTCTCCCCCTTGCCCAACATTTTGTCGTAATAACTTTTGTGCATCGTTTTCTACTTTTATCTTCTTTCATATTTTAAGAGTACATAGTCATTTTATTTTCTAAAATTTCGGAATGTTATAATAGTTCATAAAATAAAAAAAAATTAATAAATTCTTGAAATTAAAATCTATTAGATACGTTAGTTTCTACTATTAACTTTATTACCGACTACAATGATAGTGAATTATAAACTTTATGGACTATAGCAATAATAAGTTATATTTATAAGAAATTAAAATGACAATGATTTTTAATTTTATAGATTTATTTATTATTTTTCTAATTCTAAATATTACTATCACGGCATTCAATAATTTCACGGACTACAAGTTGTAAAAGTGGGAGTTATGTAACACTAATTTTTTATTATTTATTATTGTATGTAAATATTTATTATTATTATTATTATTATTATTATTTAATAATAATAATAATAATAATAATAATAATAATAATAATAATAATAATAATAATAATAATAATAATAATAATAATAATAATAATAATAATAATAATAATAATAATAATAATAATAATAATAATAATAATAATAATAATAATAATAATAATAATAATAATAATAATAATAATAATAATAATAATAATAATAATAATAAGGGTTTGAATAATTTTACACATGTCACTAATTTAATAAAGTTTATTTAAAAATTATATATGTGAGTTTAAATTTTGGTTTTTATTTAATTAAATGTGAGAAGATAGTTTTGGGCTTGTTTTGGTGCGAGACTTGTTAAAAGGGAGCAGACACGACCCTTACGCGTCAAAGCTATTTGCTGTAGAGTTAATTTTTCTCTAAGCCATTTTTGACAATAGAGAGAAAAAGAAAGGAACTTGTGGAGGAAGCATGAAAGGATCACCTAGAGGAATCTTGAAATTATCTTACTGTGATTTTTGTATTAGGTAAGATGGGGAGTGATATTATCTTAGTATTATGGGTTTCCTTTATGTAAGACATGTAATGGAGTTATCTCTAGGATCCCTATTTTTGCATGATTCTTGCTGGTAATTGAAGGCAAGATTAAACTCCTGGATTAATGTGTCTTGGTTGTGATTTTCGTTGGTTTTGATGTGATAATCTACTGTTAATTGGTAAATTTTGTGGACTATTCTTGAGGTTAGATTTTCTAATTGAATTTGTGCGAATTTGGAGTTGTATGTGTACAGATGCAATTGATGTGTTTTACTTATGTTTTGATGCTGCTTTAAGTATGTTTTTATGTTCTAAATTCACATCTACCAAGAGAACATAAACAGCCATTAGTTCTCTTTGAATTATAAGTTTTCTATAGAAATCGCAAAATGTTGTCGTCACACTTTCGTTGGGAAAGAGCATGACGAAGAGGCTTCTCTATTGGGCCTATTTGTTGGGCAAGTACAAGACTCATTAGGCAAATGTGAACCCTTCAACTCTCTATGGCTCCACTTGCTAAGTAAGTTAAGAAGTTCATTAAGCAAGAGTGCGTAAGAGAGAGTTGGGGGTTCTTATTTTGTCAAGTTACTCACTAGGTGAGGAATAGCCTTGCTAAGTAAGAAGGTGAGGTCGAGAAAGTTGAAACTCTCTATAACCCAGGTCATTGAGCACACACAATAGTTCACTAGGTGAGAATGATAGGGTATAAAAGTAGTGGTCTCGTTGAGTGAGAAAGTGAGAGCTAGATAGTGAAACTCTTCGTGACTCTATTTGTTGAGCAAAAATGGTTCTTGTTAGGCAATGAGAGTACTAAAACTCTTTATGAGTTCATTCATTGGATGAGTGCAAGGCTCGTTGAGCGAATGACACCCTTGGACATCTTTGCCTTAACTTTCTTAGCGAGCAAGTAATCTCGCTAAATGAGCGAAGAGAATAGAGAAAAGTAACTCTCTATGGTTCCTTTTCGTTGGGCGAATATGAGATTTGGTACACGAGCTAGAGGTTTGAACTCTTTGAAGTCCTCATCGTTGAGCGACCAATGAGTCCCACTAAGTGAGAGTGACCTATTTCACTAGGCGAACAAGTGGTTTGTAAGGCGAATGGTAGTGTAAGGCTTCTTGTAGCTTTGATTCATTGAACAAGGGATTGAACTCGCTAAGCAAAAGATGCGAACTTCGAAAATAGATTCCCTTGTGAGCTTAAGAGGTGTATGTTTTGCAATTTTTTATACATTATATTATTGCTATTGTTGTATGATTTGAATGAGAATATTATTGTTATTGCATTGGAAGAGATGAGCATGAGAAATAATATTGAAAATGAGTAAAGGATGAGTGGTTATTGGACGAGTTACCTAGGCCAAGAATTGATGGTAATAGGATACAAATTTAGAAAATAAATTAGTAAGAGGATAAAAATTTAGAAAATAAATTTTTGAGCTTAGAAAAATATTTAGAATAATAAAATCTATTTTTAGAATTTTTTAAGAATTATGTAAAATTTTTGTATAAAATGACTAAAATACTCGTGATTGGTTGTAAAAGTTTAACCTATGTTATTTTAACATGGAAAAGATTCTAGAAAAATTATGCAAGATATCTTTTAGATGAGATATAATTTAACAAATTTATTTTAATATTTTTGAATTTTTATAATTAATTTAATTAAGTTTACAATTTTCTTTAATAAAATAATAAAAACATATAATAATAAATTAAAAACAAAATTAAAATATCTTAATGAAGGACTGGACCGTGTTAGTACATCTTGTGCCAAGAAACTATGGCCGTTAAGTGTGATTTAAGAAGATAATATCCAAAATTTTATATTTAAAATTAATTACTTTTAACTACAAAAGATTAACTAATGTGTCTTATTTCTCTACACATGTGTCAACTCACTTTGGATAATCATAAATATATTGAGTTAAGTTAAATTAGCTTAGTTAATTTACCATTACCACATTTTATAAGATGACATAAACCAAATTTTTACCACACATTTTTATTAAGATAAAAATAAAAACCCACTATATTTCACTATCTTCATCAGGCTTATTAGAAACACATGCACAAACACCACTCTCTCAATTTCTTTTTCCTTACTTGAAGCCCTCATCAAGTGATAATGGTGCTAAGTTAGAGATCAAGTTTGTTTGCACTTTTTTTTTTCTATCTTGACCTTGCTCAAAGTTAGAAATAGGTAAACTTGTCTTCTTTCTTTCTTCTTGCTTGATCAAATCACTAAGGTAAGGGAAAGAACTTGTTCTCTTTGAATTTTAAGGGTTGAAATATGATAGATAATATGGTAGACTATTTTTGTATTGTTTATGAATTATAGAAATTTTGTGAAAATAAATTAATTGGTGGTGTGTTAACATGTTTGTCCATATAGAGTTTAGTTGGTTCTTGTGTAATGATATAAAATTACTTGAATAGTTTGATTGGTTTGGAATTGGTGTAAAAATTATTAGAAAAATAACATGCAAGAAATAGGGGTGAGACAAACACACATTAACAGAGAATGCGTATCAAACTGTGCGTATCAAATGATATGTAACAAATGATGTGTATTAGATGATATGTAAAAGATGATGCATATTAGATGGTATGTAACATATGATATGTAACAGATGATGCGTACTAGATGATACGTAACAAATGATATGTAATAGAAGATGCATATCATATGCACCTAATAGATGATGTGTATCAGGCACACCTAACAGATGATGTGTATCGGACACACCTGACAAATGATGCATATAAGAGGATTTGTATCAAATGATCCTATCAGTATGTAACAAACACAACTTAATGTACTCAGTACCAGTCTGATGAATGTAATAATAATAAAACTAAGCAGAACTATAAAAAAAACTAAAATATTTTAATATGATAGCTGAATAATAATTACAAATTCTCAATTTCTAACAAAATATATATATGATTTAGGCTCATGGTTGCTGTTTGACTAATTTCCATCAGAATGTGTCTTAGTATTTTTTCATAACGCTTTGTGGGGTTATTATTTTTATGTTCTATTTGTTTTAAATAAAAGTAGACTCATGCGAATACAATTTAGGCTCAAGAAACACTTAAGTTTATGAAGAATAGAATGAGTTATGCTTGATTAAAGTTGAGTGTTTTTGTCTGTTGAGCGAAACTCACAATGTGATTTTGTGATGAAATTTGCATTTTTACAAGCATAATATTGAAAATAAGTTTCAAATTTGTAAACTAGACATCTGATATTTTTTAATGTTTTAGAAAACAATGCATTTATCTTTACTCAAAACGAATTAAGAAACATACTATACCTTTCTGTAAACTAGAATTAAAGTGCTATAATTTAGATTCAAGTTTTCCAGAAATTAGATTTAAATTGTTGGAGAAAATTATTTTGGTAGTTGATTGTTTTCCATTGGAACAATTTTGACCTTTGCTTATTAAAATATTTAAAACCAATTTTCGATATTTTTGTTGAAGATGAAGCTTGATGTTTTAAAAACTAAACACGTAGATTTTCGAAAGGAACTATGATTTATGTTAAACAAAAAAAATTCAATTTGATTAGAAAAAATGAATTTACAATCTACTCTCAAGTATTATGTTTATGAAAAAATAAAGGTCTTTCTAAGGAAATTTTGTATATGTAAATAATCAATCATAAATTGATTACAAATATTTCTAAATAAATCTCAACATGTTTAAAGCTGTATTTTAAGGTAAAAATAATATTTTTGGAATTTATAAAGTGTGTTTTTAGAATTTAAAAGAAAAATATGATTTGATTGAAAAGTAACTCCATAGTTAGAATTATATAATGTGATGATTGATGAGATACATTAAGAAATATAATATTTAATGATAAAGATCTTGATGTATGTTGATCATATCTTTGAGTAGGTATGTATGGAAGTACCAATTTATATAAGAAACACTACTGGAATTTATAGAAAAATACGAGAAATTGTCAAACTCTAGGTTTGATGTCCTAAGAGTTAAATTGTGATCATGCATCATTTGCATGTGTTAAGAAAGACCCCAGAAAGTTACAATTTGGTACATTGCGGTATCAAGTTGTGAACTCCCAATGGTCAAGTTAAAAATCTTGAACCAAGTTGTTTGCATGACCAAACTTGATAACCTTAACAACTGTTGAGTCATCATCAAGATCAATGGAGACTATTCTCAAATATAAAGTAACGAGGTGGGTATATTTCTCGAGAAGAGAAAAGTACTGCTAGTGGGAGAATATAATCTTTTGATCACTTTCCCAAGGTTTTGGTTCCTTGATGCAGGGTATATCAAGGGGAGTATTGGGCCATGTGTTGCATTATAATTTAGGTCAAGCCATAGAGACCATGCATGTAGTAGATAAGTTTATGCCTGTTATGTATTGTGAATATGTTATCTACTTGATATTATGTTGTCTATGTTATAATCTTTTGGAATATTGTATAATATAATATTAGTATTTATTATTAATTAGCTTGGGTATTATTATTATGTATTTATGAAATATGTTTTGTGTAAGTCTCTTGGTTTCAGGAATGCTTGGATTGGACCCCTAAGTTTCTTTACCATACATATCCTACTAAAAGTATTCATTTAATATATGGTGATGATGAGATCGAGAAGAATTTTGATGATAAGGCTAAAATCACTAAAAAAGAGTTAGAGAAAGACTCATCTGAGTAATTGTAGCTGACATTTAGTCTTTATTGGTAAGTAACAACAAATATCACTACTCTAACTTAGGGAATCTTTTTTTTTTCTAATTGTATACATATATGGATGAATGTATGACTCACTCTGATATCTGGTTATGCATTTCCTAATATGCATATATTTTGTAAAAAAAAAAATTAATATTTTAATTGTGTTCATTTAAAGATTAAGTTTAATATGAATGTTAAGGGTGTCACAAGAATGGTTCTTATTGTGTGGGTTTGTGAGATAAGGTACTTAGCTTGTGGTAGGCAAGCATGGTTCTTATCAGCCTAACGTAAATAGCAACAATAAGAAAAAACTTATGTGACATACATCATATAATGTAACTGGTGTGAAAGAAAGTAGACATGAGCCAAGCAATAAGGTCACTAGACCTACTAGGGGCTACTCAGTATGGAAACCCCAATGGTCATGACCAATCCTACGAGTCGGGACACATAGTAAAAGCTGAGTAGATCCTATCATGTTACCGTAGGATATCATGCTGGCATGGTATCACTAACTCTAGAGCTGGAGTCTAGCCGTGTTGCCCTTACCTATTTTTTTGAGTTGAGTTGGTACTACATGCATATGGAGTAGTGTTTACTATTATAACATATGTACAATATTTATTATGGATATGTGTGTTATGTCTTATGTGTTATGGTGGCATGTATGTGATAGTCTGAAGATTTAGATGTTATTTCTCCCATCAAAATACTAGATTTTTCTATGATATGGGTAGCACATGGTTAACCTAGGTCAATTCTCTCAAGTACATTTGGTTCTAATGTTTTCTATCGTGCAAGGCTAAAAATATGCAAAATTGGGAATGTAGGATGTGGACTGACTCAGCAAGGAATGTAACCAAGGGGTTTTTAACTGGTAAAGTAAATTTACAAGAATTAAATTGTCTACCTAGGAAAGTAAAAGATACCTACAGTCACTACAATTACTAAGACATATTTATCCTATCACTATCCCGATTTATAACTTAACTGGTTTTAGTTTCGGTTCTCACTATGCTAGCAACTCCTCACCAACCCAACTTCCTATGACAATCGTCGAACATCTGTCCATTGCCTATTGAGGGCTTACATGATAGCGGCCTTGAGTTTGGCAGGGATTACATCCTTGCTGATGTAAGTTCTCTATTGATTACCTATATTATTGTTAGAGTGGTTCCAATCGACCCCTAAACTAACATATTCTATTCCTACTACGCACAATCGTGTACAGATTATGCTAACAGAAATCACAACATAGCAATAACGGAATCATAGCCATTCATTGATTAACCTATACAGTGATACAAAAGAAGAGTTTGTGGTGCACGGGTGGAAGGTGGATCAGCTTCCCACGACGATCGCTAGTGGTAGCTGTAGTGTTCCCCCAAAGATGACCAGAGAGCATGAGAGGCAGTACCCTCTAGAGCGTGCCGTGAAGACAGATGACTCTGTCCTTCCTGGTCAGTCTATCTCTAGCAACTCTACTTAGCTCGAACTCTGATCTACACTTACTCGATTGACTAGACACCACACTGAAGCACCATGGAACCACTAAGGTACGAAGTGAAACTTAGGCTTCGGGAATGGAAAGTGTGTATGCATTAGGCTGAGAGTGTATCCGTGTGTTCGCTAACCTTAGAACGTAGCCATGCGTCTCTATTTATAATAGAAATAACAGAATTAACCGCCCAACATAACAGACTTAATAGAAATAACTACTCTCTAACTACTTCTCCTAATGACCACGTGCTAAATTACATTTGTGCATTTTCTTGCATTTGACAAAGTGGAATCAGTCCTTCTGATGTAGGGATGGATCCAGACGGATGAGAGTCGACATCTGATTTGAGGTCGGCATCCGATTCTAGAGTCAGTATCCGAACTGGAACAGGCGTCAGCTTTAAAGTCGGCATCCGGATAAGACTCGGGCACGGAGTCGGTCTTGTGGAGTCGGCTCTATAAGAGTCGGCTTCATTCGGTCAGGGCGCATCTAGTCTCTGCTGGGATGACTTCATTCTGACCGAGACGAAGTCGACTTGGCAAATTTCTTCTTGGCCGAGACAACTTCCTTGCTGAATTAACTTCGTCCGAATTCTCTTTTGACCTACAAAACAAGACTTCTCTTTTTGTTAGCTAAAATCAGTAACTTAGCCTAGATTTGTATTTTTCCTAGTTTAACCTTGAAAATCTAAATCTTAGCCAATATATAATTCTTAACTGTAAATTATAGTTTATTCAACCTATCTTAAGACCTTGTAGGAGGTATAAACTATGCATTATCAGTGTGCTACACAGCCTTGCCCAGGTTCCCCTAATAGTAGTGAGACGTATTGTCACTCCTCTTGCATGTTTTGTCTGTTTTATTTGGGCTAAACGCCACTTACAAATAAGGTCAAGCAGGTACAGGACGAGGTTTGGTGGACTCTATGTTGTTGTCTTCTTTGTCTTTAGTTTGTTTTTGGGTTGTTCTCTCTAATATGATTGTGACATCAAGGTTGGACATGTTATCTTTGGTTTTAATTGTATTTCAAGTTTTGAGAGATGAGTAGCTTGGATTAGCATTTGGAGTGCTAGTTGGTTTATGTTTATGTTAAGTTTTTAGATTTTCATTGACGAGGTTTTAGACATGTGAATCCTTTATCCTTTTGATGTTTGAGATATATGTTACAAGTATCTTTTATTACCAATAAGTTGTATGATATTTCAAAAGTTTTGTTTATTCGCTTTAAATAAATTCACTTAATATTAGTACTTAGATCACGTAGTAAAGGGTGTCACAAGCTAAGCACTCACATGCAGTAGAGATCAAACTCGATAACGATGGTAGATATCATCTGATAGACATAAGTTGCATGCCATTTGAAATAAAAAAAATCATATTGTCCCTCTATATCCAAACCCATGAATTAAAACTAGTTAAGGCATATGCATGATACTACATGAGATTCATCTTTGACGCAACCTAAATCGCGTCGTGAGGCGTTTTTCATTGTTTTAATTCTTTTTTTTTTTAAACATCTTTTTCGAGTAGAGATAGACCGGGGACCAGATTTGCTCATTGACCCGGCATCGAGTCAGTATTGATTCAATCAACCCGGGGGATTGATTGAACTTGTACTAACTCGGATTGGAGTTGCCACCAATGTTTTAATGGTACATTGAGAACATAAGACAGATAAGGCAAGCAAGCAAATCTAAGATCCAGGTAAGGAGTTGTTTACGGCATGGGGTGGCACGCCACCCCATCCGTCTACCACTTGATAGTTACCCAACGACTTGTATATGTTAGCACAACCTTCACTTCCTATAGTTTGACCAGATCGAAATATGTGAGATAAGATGTGGATGATTTTGGACATGACGAGAGTGTGCCTCTCGCTCCTATGTACCCCTCCTAGCCGAGAGGAATCAAAGTTGACGTAGTTCTGTGAGTGCATGTAGGATTAGACTTTCCATTAGGCCTCTTTCCTTAGGAGATCAATTTTGTGTTACAACTAGTAAGAGGGAACTTTCACTTAGGCGTCCCCAACGCGGTGGAGCCCGAGTCTATGGGTACTCAACTCGGTGACCAAGGAGTTGAAGCCGGACTATCCCTTGGGCATCCTCTGACTATGTGTGAGTGAGCTAGGATGACTCGGACAATACGTGGATTGACTCGGACAATACGTGGATTGACCCGGATGTACGAAATGCTTTGTGCTTGAATGCCTAAATTCAAGGATTGGCTATAGGCCGTCCTATGAACTGGCTTGTGCAGCTAGGTGGTGGTATGTTGATCACCTGGGGTGTGATTGATAAAGGTCTTTTTCGTCGTCTCAAACGCTTATCAAATAACTAAAGCTAACTATAGTATAGTCAGCCCTAGGTCATTCTTCTCAAGGACACAGTGCGTTCTATGTGTGTTTCAATGTGGAGTAAATGGGAGCAAAATCTAAGTGTGAAGTACTGACTCACCTCGGTACTGGCCGAGTCACTCTCGGCAGAGACTGAGCCGAGATGATCTCAGTAGAGACAATCCGGCTTGGTCTCGGCTAAGTGCAGATAGACGCTACAGAGATGGACTATCTCTGTCTCAGACTTTGAAAATAGTAAATGAGGGGGGTTGGACTGCGAATGAAATCAAAACAAAAATTAACTACGATATAAGTGCAATTACGCTACTCCTAGTGCTACTGCTACTGCTGTGTTCATGTTTAGTCCCAAAAATCAAGGTTCTTCTGATTCAGTCACTCTAGCATACAGTCCATATCAGCCTTGGGAAGTCTTATGGCAATCGCCAAAGGTTCGTCCATTGCCATACCGAGGAATTACGCAATCGCTACCTCATCAGTTGGCAGGGATTAGGTTCAGAGCTGATTTTAGGTTCTCAATTAACAATCGTTAAGTGATTACCTACTGAATTAGCTAAACCAGTTCCAATCGACTTAGTTTAACTTTGCTCACGTTACTATGTGCAATCGCGATGCAATAATTGAACTAGATGTGAGGAATGCAACAAATATCAGAACTCAGAGAATGCTTATATTATTGAAACGAAATACAAACACAGGGCATGGATTCGGTGATTCCATTTTCCACAACAATCGCCATGGTCGACGACGATGATCCACCCTACTAGCTAGAACGCTGAGGATCAAGTCTACCAGAGTGCGTTGGTACTCTAATCGGTCTCCTCTAGTAACCTTCGACTTCTCAGTTCCTAGCCTGCATTCCCTCGATCGAGAGAAATGTCGTTGATAGCACCGTGCACCACCGTGTGTGTAGGAGATGAAGAATGAGAGAGAGTGTGAAGATAATGGAGGCGGGAAAGTATGAATGCCAAAGACCCCTAATTGTATAGAGTTTAGCTTATTTATACAGGGCACGAGGCTAACCAATTTAACAGAATTACAAGTGAAATCCCTATTCTACCCTTGCTATAACTTGCGTTGCAAGCTACTCCAGGGGGTGATGTGGCGCTTGAGTTGGAACCGAGGTGGCTTTGGATTGCTGACGTGGAGTGTCCCCTAGACCTGAATCCTGATTGGGCCATTTGCTTGCCTGGGCCGAGTCTCGACCTGGTTGAGAGGCTTTCGACTTGGGCTTCCAGTGGCGAGCTGCGAGCTTGGTTGGACCTGCAATGAAGGAATATTTAGCTTAATGCCTTGAATTAACACAGATTGTGCTTTTCCCTGATTCTATACCCTTAATCTAAATCTTCGCTAACAATCATCTTTTAAGTTCATGAGTTGCTTAATGACACTCTTCTTAGGTCTACTTATGATGTGTGTTTTATGACTCATCAGTGATGCACACTATCTAGGAAATGAATGAGGGCTCACTGACCATTTGAAGTGTAATGCACATTGTTTGGGAAATGAATAATGGCTCACTGGCCATCTGGAGTATAATGCACATTGTTTGGGAAATGAATAATGGCTCGTCGGATGATGAACAAGATTCGGCCAAGAACCTTACCTGGTATCCAGAGAGACGGTTGATGCGAGTAGTTGGGGACTTACACAAATGTCTTATGAATTTCTCTGACAGCGTTTCTTCAGCAGTTTACTTTAATACTCAGTGATTCTTGGCCCCGAGCTCTTCGCGATGCGGCTTTTTATAGCCTTTGGGTAGGTGCTGGGGGTGTGTCTGATCTTGCAACTTGGCCTCTTCCTAGCTTGTTGATTCAATTTGTTATTGCCAGCAATCCCAAGACTGATCTTCATGGGGCTCTACGCTCAACCGTGCCATGATTTTCCATGATTCTCGGTGCATTTCATGGGTAATAGCTGACATGGCACTCTTGTGTGCTGTGATTGGCGAGGATTGTTTAGTCTGTTACGTCTTGCTATTATGACGTGGCTTGATCAGGGGCTTTGCTTCCATGTGAAGCCTTATGGCCTAGATGCTCTAAGCATGGTGGGGAAGCACACTTTCTATTGAGGTGGCGAATCCTATCAGCGTTGAGCTAGGCTCTCGGATCCAGTTTGGGTCTGGGTCTTTTGGCATCCAATACCTACTCCAATACGATCAAGTTTCATTCCCCGTAATAATCCGGGGCGAGCCCAGCATTCTTTCCACGTGGCCGCACTAGGCCACAGACCTTTATTATCTTCCTTCCGTCAAGGTCCTCTCTTGAGCCGGACACTTTTGGGGTCTTACAATCTTCATTTAAACCTCCTTAGAGTATGGTCAAACCTTGAGAACGTGGGTTGTGTTTAAATATATGCATTTAATATATGTAAATAAGAAAATATGGACAGGTTACATTCTTAAAAATTATTTTTTTATTTGTTTCCTTAATTATAGCCATGATTGTATCATGTTCTTCTTATAAATAAAGGATTATATGTGTGGGTTATTCATACATTTAGGAAACATTATTTTACATGGTATCAAAGCTATGATTCTCTTCTTCCTTCATCTACAATGCTCTTTCTTTTTTGGGTGAACAATACCAGCATTGTTGTGAGCTTTATTCGCCAACCACCATGCCGCCTTTTTGCCAGTGTTCCTACACGATTGCAATCATCACCCTCCAACAAACACAACACCGTGCTCCCTTTCCTTTAAACCTAGCCGATATAAGTTTCTAGCCCTATTAGACTTATTTCTCATGGCCTCTCACAATTCTTTTTCCTATTTCAAATTTGTCATGACTTTCATCAATGTTCCATTAATCCCATGCAAAAAATTAATCGAGATAACCAACTATAGCACTTGGGTTTCTATTGTCCAATTGTGGTTTCAAGCCTATGATATTTCCATCATTGCTTAAGCTCGTTGGAAGCAAATTGATGCCTTCTTATGTAGCATCCTCTCAATCTTTATTGCTCCCAACCTTCAGGAAAAATACTAGGCACTTTTGACCTATTATGAGGTTTGGAACAAGGCCAAGAAAGTCCATTCTATCAATTCCCATTGTCTTTATAGTGTGGTAGCCAATACGATGTCCACCAAATTAGAGAACATGGATATGCAGACATATCTTGGTAAGCTTGATCATTTGTTTGCTGATTTAACTAATCTTATGCCTTTTACTAGTGATGCAGAGACTTATCACAAACATCATAACCAACTTTTCATGATCCTTACCCTAGGTGGTTTGTCCCTTAATCTTGATGTGGTACACAATTAGATATTACTCAATCCCATCATTCCTATTTATGATATGGTTAGCGAATAGTTGATATGTCTTTCCACTTTGCAGACTTTTGGACACTCCACCACCCCTTCCAATGATTCTATTGCTCTTGTTTCCCATTTTTCTCATCATGGTGGACAAGGTGAGGGACATGGTAGGGGATGTCACCTTCATTGTAATTACTACAATTGCTATGGCCATGTTAAAGCGGAATATTGCACCAAAGCTCGAGAATAATCAAAGTCGACCAATGTGGCTTAAGTCTCTTCATATGTCTATGTTACTATTTTTGTTGCTAAATATAATGATCTTCTTCAACTTTGGGCAACCCAACCATCTACCACTTTTACCATTGTCGTGGCTCAATTAGGTAATCTTGTAGCCTCTCTCTCGGTTTCTTTCTCCTAGACCATGGATCCTTTTCTTGGTATCTCAATTAAATATTTGCAAATTGATAATGCTCGTGAATATATATCTTCCCCATTCTAAACATTCCTAACATAGCAGGGTATTCTTTATCAAATGTTCTACGTTCACACACCACAATATAATGATGTCGGTGAACAGAAAAATCGTCACTTGGATGAAACAACTCATATCTTCCACCAACAAAAAATGTCTAGTACATGCAAAAGTTAGGGCATGTGAGTCTGGAATTGCTTAGCATTAGTTGGAAAGCCTGAGTGGAGAATTTTCCATACAAAAAATCAAATCTTCTTTAGAGCTTGCAACTTTTGCACATTTTTCCACACAAGATGAGAAGGTAAATGATGTTGCAAGAGCCATTTGTATGCCAAAGACAACATACATACATGTGTAGGCTTGGCACCAAAGTAGGGCCTACCCGTCCTTATCCCCGCAAAAACTTGGTGAGGGTGGGGTTGAGTTTATAGAAGGTAAGGGTGGACAAATGAAATCCAAGCCCAACCCTATTGGGTTTTATTGGATTTTGGAAAACTTGTAAGGAACCCATTTTACAATTTTTTTTAAATTTATTTTACGTATATATTTTTAAAAAATAATATATTAAGTTAATAATTATATTTTTAATTCAAACAATATATAAAAATTAATAAATAATAAAGAACTTAAAATTTATTTAACAATTAAATTTATTCTTAGTTTAATATATAATTTTATCTTTGTTATTTAATTATTATTATTACTTTAATTATTAATTACTATAATAATTCATTTATATTTTAATAGTTATAAAAAAATATGGGCTTGCCCCTTACCAACTCACAAACCATATTGATGAGGTGTTTGCACCAAGGAGAGAACCAAAGCTTAAAAGGAGTGTATAAATGCTCTAAGGATATGCAAATTGACATTTTTAGTATTGATCGTGTCTAATAATTTACTTTATTGTACAATTATATGATTTATTTTAATAGTTCACGAAATGCAAAAAAATTACTCATATTTTTATAAGAAAGTTAATAATAGTTTTATTTAAAATTGAATTGTAGCGACAACAAATCATTGCATGTTTCATTATTCCATGACCAAATTATTGATCTTTGTAGGTGATAAATTGTGTTGCATACTCTCAAGGCAACTAGAGTGAATATATAGAATAAATAGGTATAGAAGCTAGAACAAACTTAATGAAGCAAATTTATCGTCCTTATCACGAGTTTGCTCTTCTAAGATGCTAGTCAAGATTGGATCTTCTCCACAATAAAAAGAAAGTAATTTCTTGTAATGACTAGTTATCACTACATGACACTAACTATTGTAAACGTGAAATGGTTCAATTTTAATAAAACTCATATTAAATTTTCTTATAAAAATATAATTTTTTTGCATTTCGTAAGTGAGATAACATGCATAATTAATTTGCATCGATTTCAAGAAATCAGAACAAAATAATATATGAATAATATTGATCATGCATAATAGGTGAATAAGATAAATGACAAGTTCTCCACAACACTACAACCCGTATACATCATAGTATCTCAAAAGGTGGATGCGTGTGTAGAAAGGTAACATACCCCATAATGTCAAATATACATCCAAGAGGGGGAGCGGAGAAACTAATACAAAGTTTACTCCCTAACTTAGTCATAATTATAACTTTATCCTAAGCATTCTAACTCAAACAATGTTACTAAAGTCTCCAAGTGAGGTTTTCGTCCTTCGGGTGGTTTGCTACACTCTATGTCTATTTGTTCTAGGGTTTAAAGGTCTCATATAAAGGATTCTCTTATAGGGACATAAGAACATCCAAGTCATCTACCCCCACAAATGTGAACATCATGATTTTAGCAATCAAACACAGAAACTCATATGCAATGGTAAGCTTATTTGAACAATCATATTTTTAATATCAAGTCAATTCATCACTTACAACATATGTCAATCATATGCATAACATTTATCATCATCAAGTGTCATGGCATAGATGAACACATAAAATAAATACACATTTAATAGTCATGTTATGAATGGAAACATGACATCGTGGATATTCCTAACAACTTGAGTAACTAATCAAACATAACCTTTAAGCATAACATAACAACAATCACCACCTTGTAGGATAAGAAGGCAACATGTGCCCAAACCCATTTGCATGACATCGATACATAATCATATAAAAGGGAATTATGGCCTCATTAGGATATGTATCTAAGAGTAATTGCTACCAGGACATAGGATTCATAATAATCTTGGCCCTTATTAAATTACATGTTTACCTATCCTCAATGTCACATAAATAGACCACCATTTCCCTTTCTTCCCCAAACATCTGATCTTATGGAGTATGCTCATAAACAACATATGCATGATCAATCATCATACAATCTTAACCATCATAAATTTAACATTTTCATTGCTTAATCCACCTCCTCTGGATAAGACATAATAACATTGAGTCCACTAGCTCATCTAGGTTGAGTCTTCCATAATGATGTGGATCAAGGAAGGTCTCCAAGAGGAGAAGGAAAAGCAAAGAGGAGTAAGAGCCTAATTGGGCTAAGAGGCCCAATAGCTAGAGCAATGACTAAGAAAGCAAGGAAGATCTTACTTGAAACAGAGGTCAACACTTAAAAGTTCCAGCCAAAGTAGAAAAAGAAGAATCTAAGATAGCACACTTGATTCAAAGGCTTAGCTTAGGGACTTATAGGGCACTCGCTTGTGGGTCTCTAATATGGTTTATTTAACTTTTAATTAAACATTTGCATTCATTTGATTTGTAATAAATAGAGTAATTCATAAATGATGCTAGGCATGAATTTCAACTCTATTTTAGGACTTTCTTTATAACTTTTAATTATTAGGAGATTTGATTATATTTTAAATGTCAATTTGAATTCAAGGAGATTTGATTAGATTTGTATTGCCTATAATGATTGGGCCGATTTTTAGATAACAGATAAAATTAGGGTTAGTAAATTCTAGAAATAAATATGTAATCCTTCCCATTTGACAAATTGAATGATATTGATAATTACTCTTATTAGAGAGTGAGTAGAGCGGTTGACTCTATTTTTGATTCTTGGATTAAAACCTTATTAGTTCTTATCAAAGGTTTATATACCTTGGGTGAATTCTTGTTTAATTTATCACTTTCCTTAGAGTGTGACACCTTCTTTCTCATCTCTTGTCTATTCCATATTTTCTATTTTACTTGTTATTTTATTTCTCTTGTTCTTTTAGTTTCTGTGCTATTTAAATAATTGTCTTAATCTTTGCATTATTTTCATTTTCTTTTCTTTTGATCTTTAATTCTTCTAAACATGATAATCAACTCAAGGATGATTCATAAAAATTATATGAATGATCATCAGGATAACATCACATGAGGTACTAAATAATTTTTTTCCACCTAAAATTTAAGGTTCAATGTTTAGAAAATCCCTTAGAATTTTCTGCCACTAAATTCTTTCTTGCATTTGTTTCCCACTTCCACCAATAACGCACATTATTAAGTTTTATTGTAGGCTCCTAATAATTCACTTTCAATTAAAGTTTTTAATTTAAAACACTTAAAGTAATTATAACACTTTTGAAAAGACAAAATGATGCATACCCAGAAAGTCACAACCAAGAGGACTAGGTGGAGGAAGCTACCCCTGCACTTGAAGGTCTTATGACAAAGGATAGGCTCCAAAAAGAACCAAGAGGAAGTGCGTCCAAAGGACTGACCATTCTACACGACCAAGAGAAGGCACATAAAGGACATATTGTGTACCACGTGTCTAGCTGCCTTCAACGCAATGTATAGAGTTGGAAATTGTTGTTTAGTAGCATGGTATAGACTAGAAGTTGTAGTTTCATCGTATCTTTGTTGTATTTCACGTATGACTATGTAGCCCTAGGCTAACAACCCTATTCAGTAGTATTTTCTATTAGTAATTACGTTTCTGAATTTTAGTAGTTATAACAGTCTCAACTATGATCTTTAGTTGTTAGGCACATGTCTTTATCCTTGAGACACGTTTTTGTTTTTTGTCGGTTAATTAGGGAACATGATTAGGACATAATCAAGGGTATAAAAACCCTCCGTGTAATTAGGATCGATAACTTTTGAATGAAATTGAGTTTATGCCTAAGCATTGTTGAGAGCATTCTCTCTATTATTGTCTTGTGCAAGAAGTCAATTCTTATCAAACTTCCACGATACTTATGGTGAATCTCTACAATATCTTATCTAATTCCTAGAAATTAGTGGCGAGTCATTTTGATTCTCAAATCGCTTTCTATTTTTCTTTTTTTTTAATTCTCTATTCTTTGTTTTTTGTGGTTAATTATTGATTATGCTTGACTAGATTTTGATTGTGGATCCTAGGGTTGGATTCTGATACTAGGAATGCGTCATATGGTAATCAGAGCTTCCAATCATCATCTAGTTGCTGGATTCAAGTAGAATTGCAACAAACACCTTTGTTTTCATTGAGCTTGAATGAACTACAAGAGGTAAGTTTGAGCTTCCATTTCTAGGTCGAATCTTCATTGTTTTGCTCCATCCTTGTTAGGTTTTGTTCGCCTAACACTTCTCCACTCATACACGGTTCATATTTTGTTAATTCCTTCTTTAGAGTTTGTTAATTCCTTTGTTGAGTTCATACATTGTTTGAGTTTGTTTGTTCGGCGTCAATATTGAGATCTTGAAACTAATTTGAATTGCATCATTTCTTAAAATTGACTTTGCTATTCTGAATATGTATAAATTGCATTGTACGTTTGTTGAATTTATGTGAGAAATTGTGTTAGAAAATATTGTAGAAGTTGCCAAAAAATTAGTAGACCAAAAGTTGTGAATAAAAGAGTTCAAAGAGAAAAAGAAAAATAATGTTCATGTGACTATTGTGGTGTAGTGAAAACAATGTATATGCATGCATGCAAAGTAAAAAAAAAGAGAAAAAGAAAGTGAAATTTGAAGGTCCAGAGGAAACGTTAATTGCACAATAACTATAAGAATCTAGTGAACTATCTTTGTTGCATTCATTGTTGAACGTTGTTAAATGCCATCAACGTTTATACTTGCAATTATTTCCCCTACATTTAATACTTGTTTTGAGTCAGTATTAGTCTTCCTTAATGTCTTCCTTGAATTTTGTTTAAGTTTAACTTCATTTTCTTTGAGCTTTTCTTGCTTATCTTTAAAAATTCCTTATAGTTTTGTCCTTGAGTTTTCTTTCTTGTTTTCTCTTAAGAGTTTGTTGAGATTTGCTTGGCCTTCACTTGTAACGGGCTTGTTTGATTTTGGAAAGTGATTTCTCGTGCAAGCTTTGAGTGAGGGTTGAGTGGAAAAAGGCAAGAGAGAACACTAGAGAAAAATCCACAAAAGAGTGAAACACGAGTGTGGAGTAAAACATTAGGTGAGTGGTGATCTAGTGTTTGTTCTTGGCTGATATGTTATTCGTACTGCAGTAGTTTTAGGAGGTTTGGCAAGTTTAACTCGAGGAGAGAACAGTGAAAAGAAGCATGGAGGATCCAAACATAGATTGGGAAAAATTGTCCCCTAAGTCCAAAGTCATAGTGAAGCTATATGGGAGAGCTTGTGGAGAAGCTAGAAAAAGTTGGCAGAAGGCTGGATTCAGTCCAAAAAGACACTCAAAGTGTCAATGCGAAAATGGAGGCCTTAAGCAAGGATGAGGAAGAGAGGGATAAGATAGCGTATGTACATGAGAGTGAAGGAAGTCTTGATGGAAAGGGCTCCAGTAATAGTGGAAGGATTTCTTGGTCCTCCAAAAGTGAAAGGCATGAGAAACATGAAAAAAGAGAAAGGAGTAGGAGGGAAGAGGGAAGGGAGAGACATGGGTGAAGAGAAGAGGAGCCTAGGAAGGAGGAAATGGACATGACTAAATGTAAAATTCCATTATTTTTGGGCAATTGCAATTTGGATTCATATGTAGATTGTGAGCTGTAGGTGGAGCAGATATTAAGCTATTTTAACCTCCATGGTCGAAAGGTTGTGAGGCTTGTCACCCTTGAGTTTGGTGACTATGCCTTAGTATGGTGGATGTAGTTCTTGGATGATATGAAAAGGTGTGGGGTTAGAGACCCATGTGAGAATTGGGAGACCTTAAAGCTTGTGATGAGGGCTAGGTTTGTCCCACCAACCTACATTAAGGACTTGCATGATAAGCTATAGAGGCTTTACTAAGGGTCTAGGAACGTAGAGGAGTATCATACGGAAATGAAAATGAACTTGATGAGAGCTCAAATAAGGGAGAGTGAAGAGGCCACAATGACTCAAATTTTACATGGCCTTAACAGAGAAATACAAGATGTTGTAGAGATACAACATTACAAAAACCTAAGTAAGCTAATCCATCAAGCCATCAAGGTAGAGATGCAAATTAGGAAGGGGAGTGCATCTAGAAAGACTTATGGGGGATGTAGCAGTTGGAAGGGAAAGGAGAAAGAAAAGGACAGGGCTAGAAGGGAGAAGAGCCCTAAGAAGGGGAGTGAAACTTCCACTAGCCGAAAGGAATTCACACCTACCCTTACACTTATACTGCCTAGAGCCAACAACATTAAGTGCTTCAAGTGTTTAGGAAAGGGTCATGTAGCCTCTGAATGTCCCTATAGGTGTGTGATAATTGTAAAAGAGGATGGGGGAATTGGGAGTGAAAATTTTGCAGGAGAGGTTAACACATCTAGTGAGTCCAAGAGCTTGAGTGATGGGTCACATTATAAGGGGAACATACTTGTAGTAGGGAGGCTAATGAACAGCCAGGTAAGAGAGGAGACCAAGACCGAGACACAAAGAGAGAACATCTTCCATTCTAGGTGTCTCATCTTAGGGAATTTGTGTTCCGTGGTTATAGATGAGGGAAACTCTGTAAATGTAGCTAGTGAAAGGCTTGTAAAGAAGCTAGCTTTTCCCACCACAGTTCACCCTAGGCTGTATAGACTCCAATGGCTAAGTGAGAAGGGAGATTTGCTTGTAGATAAGCAAGCTGAGGTCACTTTTACCCTAGGTGCTTATGACGATAGGGTCGTGTGTGATGTAGTTCCTATGGAGGCCACACACCTGCTGTTAGGGAGACCTTGGTAGTTTGACAGAAAGGTGATCCATGATGGAGTCACCAACCATTTCATGTTCATATATTCGGGGTAGAGAGTTTTACTTTAACCTTTGTCTCCAAGGGAAGTACAAAAGGATCAATAGAAAATGAAAATAAAGAGGGAAAGTGAGAAAAACCAAGAGAAAAATGAAGAAAAAAGAGAGTAAGAGTGAAATCGAAAAGAGAGGGAAAAAGGAAAAGAAATAGTGGGAGAGAAAAGAAAAAGTGTAAATAGAAAAGAGAAAGAAAATAGTGAGAGAGGAAAATAGCCTTCCTTGAGTGGTAAAAGCAAAAAGAAAAAGAAAAAAAAAAGAAAGAAATCCATGATAGTTAGCCATAGGGAGATGAGAAGGGTCCTCTTGGCCAATAGGAAACCTTTGTTTACTATACCTATTGTTATGCTTCTGCATGTTTTTCCTTTTGTTACTACTATGCTTGTAGGTAAGAACAGAATGCTTGAGGAGTTCCAAGATGACTTCCCAAAAGATGTACCTTACAGGTTGCCACCCTTGAGAGGTATAGAGCACCATATGAACTTGACACTTGGAGTCATTCTACCTAATGGAGCAGCCTACAGGACGAACCTTGGGGGAAGCAAAATAAATTCAAAAATAGGTTGCTAAGTTAATTAAGACAGGTTGGGTAAGAGAAAGCATGAGCCCGTATGCCATGCTTGTAATTTTGGTGCCTCAAAAGGATAATTATTTACTATCTCCTTATAACGTTCACTTGTCTTGTAAACATTCTCTTTTTGTAGGTATGAAACAAGTTATGAAGGGGTTTAAACTTGGCATTCATGGCAAGTAGACTTTCGGTCTTCACATTCCAAGACCCATCATATCTCTAAAAAATGCTTGTGCACTTGTGCCAAAGAACCCATTGCCCTATGCTAATGGCATGATACCTAAACCTTTTATTATTTCCTTGTATGCCAATCTTAATCTCTTTGAACTATATGGCGTTTTGTAGCATATTTGAGGATAATATAAATTAATTCTTATTGTTTACTTTACTTTGAATGGACTGTCCCATACTTGTGTGCATGATTGGTGTAACTATGAAAGTAATAAGATGTTATTTGTTTAAGGAAATTTTTTACTATGCATTTGGTTAGGGTTGGAAACCTATGACCAAAATAAACTCCATGTGACTATGAATGGATCATATTGTAAATGCCTAAGAATACTCTGTATCAATCTTTGAGTGGAGGTATTCATTGTGGACATTTACTGTGGGTGCATAAATTCTTGGGATTGTTTGAAAATTTTAAATTGTGTCAAGATATTGTTGTTGAGCATTCCTTTGAGTTAGGTAGGGAAAATATATCTTGTTAGAATATGACAAATTTGGCATTAGGAACCGTAAGGAGGATGCATCATTAACTTGCACATTTTCTAGCATTTGTGATTTAACTAATATAAATGTTTATATCTTGTAAGCTACATGATAATATTGTAAATAAACAATGTGATGAATGCCTTGAAACTATCCTACTTGTTCGTGAAACGTTTCCTCTTATGTTATACATTACATGGCAGAGGATGGGTGATGAATTCTTTAAATTTGTGTTTGATTTGAGTGATCTAGAGAATAGTAAAAAAGGAAATAAGAAACCTGTCTTTTATGAAAATGAAGTCTCCATAGAATTAGGACTATTTTTTCGTCAAATGTAGAAAATAAAGTCTCCACAGAGATTAGGATTATTTTTTTGGTTAGTTGCAGAGAATAAAGTCTCCATAGACTTCTCTTTTAAAAGTCCATTTGTTCAAAGGTTAGATGATAAGGCTTGATTGCACATGGAAAAAGAAAGAGACTTGGTTTGGGTGCATTTGAAGAAGGAGAGGTTTCCTCACCTTAGGAAATAAATGAGGATGCTTACAAAGTTAAGATACCCCAAAAAATTTGAGGAAAGTACTTCATTTAATATTATTTACCTAATCGTTATATTGTAGGTACCCACACACTGAATTTAAGGACAAATTCTATTCAAAAAGTGGAGTATGATGCTTACCCGGAAAGCCACAACCAAGAGGACAAGATGGAGGAAGCTACCCTTACACTTGAAGGTCCTATGACAAAGGGTAGGCTCCAAAAAGAACCAAGAGGAAGTGCATCCAAAGGACTGGCCATGCTGCATAGCCAAGAGGAGGCACATAAGGGATGTATTGTACACCACGTGTCTAGTTGCCTTCAAGGCAATGTATAGAGCTGGAAGTTGCTATTTAGTAGCATGGTATAAGTTAGAAGTCATAGTTTCACTGTATCTTTGTTGTATTTCACGTAGGACTATGTAGCCTTGGGCTAACAATCATGTTTAGTAGTATTTTATGTTAGTAATTAGATTTCTAAATCCTGGTAGTTATAAGAGTCTCAATTGTGACCGGTAGTTGTCGGGCGCATGTCTTTTGTCCTGAGGTGTGTTTCTATTTTTTGTTGGTTAATTAGGGAACATGATTAGGACATAATCAAGAGTATAAAAACCCTTTGTTTAATTAGGATAGAGAACTTCTGAATGAAATTGAGTTCATGCCTAAGCACTGTCGAGAGCATTTTCTCTACTCTTTTCTTATGCAAGAAATCAATTCTTATCAAACTTTCACGATGCTTGTGGTAAATCACTACAATTTCTTATCTAATTCCTAGGAATTAGTGGCCAGCCATTTCGATTCTCAATTTGTTTTCTATTTTTCTTCTCTTAATTCTCTATTCTTTAATTTTCCACTATTATATACTGATTCTTCTTGACTAGATTTTGATTGTAGATCCTAGGGTTGCATTTTAATACTAGGAATGTGTCACAAAACTTAAATATTAAAAATAAATAAAATATAAAATTATTAAAATATCTTTTGTTCCACAAAATATGTTAAACATGAAAATGCATAATAAACCCAAATGAATTTATTTAGAGTTAGAAATTTTATAGTAAGATGTTTCAACCATTTATATTTCTAGGATTTTTTCCATAATTTTATAAGAACATTTTAAGGTGAATTACATTTTTACCCTTATAAGTAAATTGTTGACTAGTTTAGGTACAAAATATATAAATAATTCCAAAAATCATTAAGTCTGGAATTTCATGATAAATATTATTAAAATATATTTTTTTAACTTAAGAATATTTTTCTAACGGTAAAAAGTAGGAACTTTCCTTTTAACTAGTTTCTTTCCCAAAATTATTACAATTACCAAAAAGGGTCTAAAAAATATTTTTCAAAGATTTTAGTTTAGGAATAATAAATTATTAATTCAAAAAATATAAAATTATAGAATTACCATTTTTTGAATTAATTACGAGTTTTTAGGCCAAAACTATTCTACTTTAGCCTAGTTTTATAACAACCTTTTTCTAAAATTTATTATTAACTGTCTATAATTCTTAAAGTTATAATTCTAGTTCTTGTCCACCATAGTGAGGTTAAATAATGATGTTTTACTTTATGTGGGATTTTAACACATTAAAAACAACTTAGGAATTGAACTTGAATTTTCACACCATCATCTATGTCTATGTCATTCTAATTGGTTAGGCCCTTAATTCTTTTGAAATAATTTACAAAAATATTAAAAAAAATAATCATATTTTGTTTCAAAACAACAATTGTCTTAAGCATAAAATAGTGTTTAACGAATTTGCCTCATAAATAGACGACGGAATCGTCTTATCAAACAGACAAGTCTAAAAGCAATGTATCACTTTATGTGTGTACTTATGTGCACACTTGAAAAAGTGATTTATATCTTTTAAGTATTATGAGTATGCGTAAATGATTTTCAACATATTAATGAAGATTTATTAAGTGAAATTATCAAGTACCATGTCACAACAAAGACATGCCTACCAACTCTACAAAGAACAATAGTCTACCTTTTCAAAGAAAAATGAAGTTTGTTCAGAGTTGCATGACTATAGTACGAGAAAAGCAAGATAAACACAATTGTTTTATCTTATCAGAGTACCAAGTTGGTGAAAGACAATAAATGTATTATGTAATGCTCCAACAACTACTTCATACTCTAAAAAAATAATAGAAGAAGAAAGCTCAAAGTGTGCTCTCAACGACTATATTTTCCTTTAAGAATGTATATATAAGAAGCCTAAATAGTTTGAGGAGAAGCTTACATTATTCATTCTCTTGTAATCAAAACCATATCTACTATATTCTCTCCAAGTAAAAATACATGCACTTCATTGTATATCTATTTGTAAGACATAAGAAGTTAGCAAGCTTTAACAACAAATTTATTTCCTTTTGAGCAAAAGGTTGAAGCCTGAAGAGAATTTGCTAAAACAATACTTGGGATAATTTCTTGGGGAAACTACTATAAAGAATACTTGGTTGAACCTAAAAAGACTTGTTGGAAAGAATATTTGCAACAAGAAATTCGTTATAGTGAAAAGCTTGGTAGGTTGTCAAGAACTAGACATAGTCTTTGTTAAAGACAAACTAGTATAAAACCTCTGTATTGCTACCTTTATCCCTTCTCATTATATGTTTTAGTTAAATTATTAAAAAGAGAGAAGAACTTTTATCAAAACACAACATCTTGTTGAACTCTAAAAAATATCATCTTGTCACACGATACCTTCAAAAAGATTTACAAAAATTGTTTAAAATCCAATTCTACCCTTCTTCTTATGTTTATTTCTTCTAACACTGCCAAAACAAAAGTTTTATAGCATATATACGTCACAATTTCATGTTTAAAATAGTTAGTCCTTCATGATTTATATTAAGGAATTTAAAGCTTATCAATCTTAAGTGTATTAAATATTTTATGCCTTCATTTATTTCCAACCAACCCATAACTCATATATACAATAAATATTTCATAGAAACAACATTTTTACACACTTAAAATAGTACTTATGTTCAAACATAAAGATGAAATTTTGTGGATCATAGGACACACAAAATCATATCAAACAATATACAACACTTATATAAACTCAAATCAACATAATAAACCATAAAAATTCAACAAAATCATATTTATATAAGATATTATAGAAGCTCATATTCAAATTTTAAGGAATATTTTTCGTGGTTCACACTAAAGAATAAAAGCAAAGTTGAAAGCTTTAAAAGTAGTATTTGACATAAACTTAAGATAAGACTTCTTTAGATACAAATGGCAATCAAAACACCAAAATCAAAATACCTTTAACAAAGAAATATTCATATATTATTGAGAATATTTATTTGGTGACAATAAAATACATAGTAAGCTCTTATACTTTTGTATTATTAAACAAAGAAGACCTTTTTGAGAAGGACAAATGAAAGAAAATAAGTCTTTTATGGTTCACCCATTTGAAACTAAAAATGGAACCCTAAAGAGGTGGGTTTCTCACGAAACAAACCAAGAATAAAATGGTTAGAAAATTGGCATCTAAGTTTAGGAAAGAAATAGATGAAGTGGTGAAGGAAAAGTGTGAAAGAACTTACCAAATATGCCTTTGGAAAGAACCAACATTTAGGCTTGTCTTAGGACTATGTATTGGAAAGTTTGAACAGGTGAAATTGAAGAAAATGATAGAGAGAATGTTTCTTTATAGCTTACAACCAAAGTGCAGTCATATGGGCCAAATGCTTAAAATTTATGTTTTAAATTATGAAAAGTGGATAGGTTATTAACCAATGGAAATTAAGGTTTGTTTACTCTTTGGTTTAGTACTTTAACAATTGTCAATCAATTTTTATTAGGTAGCTATTGTGACACTCTTTACCCAATAGTCTATTCAATAATTAAGCGAATAAAACATAAGAAAAATTGAACTTAAACACCATACATAGGCTTAAGGATTCATATTCATTCAATGAAATCTCATGAAAATTAAGACACCCAAATGACACTCCAAAGGCTAACCAAGATAAGTGAAATATTAAACCAAGTAATTATAATATTTATAAATCTTGATTACAATACGTCTCGGTGTCACACCCAATAAGGGCATAAAATCCAAAGAAAGAAAATAAAATTAAAAGCACTAAAGGAACCCTAGCTTACTCTTTGTACTCCTGTTCTATGTCACATGTAAATGACGATCAACTCAAACACAATACAACACAAAAGAAAAAAAGAAGTGAGAATATGTCTCATTATAAGCTCATGGTAAAGGCATACGGTCAAGTAGTACATAAATCAATTACCACATCAACCAATTATCACATAATAAGCATTCCATAAATGCACATGAATGGCAACAATGCACTGTAATCACTACTACTCTATGTGCAATGTGTACAACCTCCAATCCAAGAAGTAATTTAGGGACAACACTGGTCAACCCTCTCTAGTAAGTCATACCACTATAGAATGATGCTCTATGGTAGCACGTCAAGTACTATTCAGCTTGCATCGTGTGTCTTGACCCGTGAGATCAATCATGACCATTAGGATTTTTATACTAAGTAGCCCTCAAGTGGTCTAGTGACCATATCTCAGTTTCATTAAACAATATATGTCATATAACTATTTATGTTACCCTTTTGAAAATTGGGTCGATGAAAGCCATACTCACTTCTCATAAGCTAGGCACCTCGTCTCACAACCATTCACAATTAGAGAGTACCATCATTGTCTCTTACAAGGTAGGTCACTCACTTAACAAGTTTCACTCAGACCTATCCTTCCATCCTATAGGGTAGGTCACTTGTCACAAGACATTCATCAATTCTCATTATTCAATTCTCAATTTATGTTTCACTCAGGCCCATTATTCAATTCTTAATTTATGTTTCACAATATCTCAATATAATGCAATGTACTCATATCATAACTTAACAATACACATCACACAACTAAGGAAACTCATCACATTTCATTAGAAACAATACATAACAAAACCAAGTACTTCCAGGTTGGAAAAAGTGTGCTCTTGGATGCACAGTCGTGCATGGTTAGTGTTGGCCTTTTCACAAGTGTGCTCAACATAGAACCTAAGCACAAGTATGCTCAACAATTTGGGTCTAAGCACACATGTGCTCATCGATTTGCTTTTTCCTAGAACTCAAACTCATGGGAGAACCTATGGGTTTTTTATGCTGTTCACAATTTCGACCAAAATAATCATGATAACTCAATCAATACATCCAAACACACAATTTTACATCCTAACTCAAGGAGTTTAATATTCCCTTAAAAAGCCATGTTAAAAAAAAATAGATGAAAAAGATATTGAAAATTGTGTATGAATTATACAACAAAGTCCATTTTATATAGATTTAATACAATAAATATAAATAAATATAGGAGATAGTATCCATATTTACACGATATGATCTACATAATTAAATAAGAAAATCAATAATAAAATATAAAAGAAGAATAAATCCTAAGAGATCATCTAGGATACTCTAAAATATAAAGTGATATCATCATATATTTTTCTAATTTTCCAACACCCCCCTTCAAGTTGAAGCTTACTAAGCTTTCAACTTGTTATAAGAAGAAAATTATTTCCCTACAAATAAAGAGAAAACATAAAAATTGAGTTCTACAATAATTTGATAGGAAACTCAGGGATACTGAAGAAGTCGGAGAAAGTTGCTATAAATATAGCTTAGCCAAAATAGCTAGAACGTTCATCAGTCAAAGAGAAATTTCTTGGCAAGCAAAGCAAAATCCAACTTTCTAAAAACCACATTTGGAAGCATTAAATTAATAATATTATTAATGGAAAAAGAGTCATCACTGAAATAATTGTCGATGGGAAAGAAGTCACAACTAATATGGTTCATGTGTGAGGATAGAGTCATTGTCGAAACAATGATCGGTAGGAATGAAGTCACCACTAATATAATTCATATGTGATAAAATAGTCGTCATTGAAATGAACGTCGATGAGAAAGAAGTTATAACTAACATGATTCATATGTAAAAAAATATCCAAAGCTAGTGAGAAAAAGCTTAACTATTAAGCAGAAGTCACAACTCAAGGCTTAACCACTTAACAGAAACAAATATACTTGACCACCTAAAGGTAGAAACAAACCAAAAACAAATGCTTAACCACCATAAAGCAAAAGCAACAAGGCTTAACCATTAAGAGCAGAAACCAAACACAATGTTTAACCACTCAAGACAAAAACTAAACATCTCAATGTGTAATCATCTATGGCAAAAGCTTAACCACCATATAGAAAAGCTTTCATCAATGAAAATCGCAAGAAATATTTTTCGAAAAGAAATATTCTTCATAAATCCATTATAAAAACCAATACCAAGCAAAGATGAAATCAAGGTAACAAGCTGGGCAGGTCTTAAAAGCTCGAGGGTAAAACCAAGAGAATTTATGATAAAGTAGAACATAGCAGAGTTAGACTGCAAAATTACTTGTCATAAGAAAATAAACAAAGTAAGAAGAAAAACACTAAGTTGTCGCATAGAATCCCATAACTAAATAATTCTTTGTTTTGAACTTTCCAGAAACTCTGGCCCAACAAAAAGAAGATTTTGCCCTTTTGTTGTACTAAACATAGGTTGTTCTTTTACAAGAACAACAGTTGCATTGATTTCTATGTGTGTCAGACTTTTGATTATGAGTACCTCATCATCATACTCATTTAGAATAGGGATCATGTTACAAGTATCACCTCTTACAACTAGACGAAAATCCTTCTTAAGACTAACATATTTGGCATATTTCTCATTAATAGGGGGCTCATTGTCTCGAAAAACAACATCATCACTATCAACTTCTCCCTTGAATTCTGTCTTCAGAAGGTCCCTAGAATTCCCAACAACAACACAAGTATAAAACTGCTAGGGATGAAATTGGAGCTTCGAAAGTAATAATATATTGAGGTTCTCTTCATAAAGAGTCTTGTTTGTGCTCCTCTTTGTCCCCCAATTGCGTTATCTGTAGCGGAGCATAATCCACCCAACCATTGAGGTGAGCATCAAGATACTCTCTGCTTTTCACTATGGTCTTGTTTTGATATTGTTCCCACAATAAAATAGACTCACACACATCATAATTGCACTCCAAAAGCTCAAATTTCTTAAATTGGGAACTGTACCAAGTGTTGTTGGTTCCTTCGGGGTATTTAAGGATCAATTTGCAATGGTCAATAATATATGTAGTGAGTCCAAGCCCCCTGTTATCTACACATTGTTGAACACTAGACTATAGGTTAGACAAGACGTGGATTGTTTTGGAGTTACGATCTGAAGAGTGGGAGTCCATGAAGAAAAAGGATTGGATGTAGAAGAAGAGGATGGAAACTAATGCAGTGCCACACACCAGATAAAGAATGGTGAGTTGTTGGTTAACGGAGGGTACCTTCTTGTGCTGCCTCATTGGAGAGAGAATGTAATATAGAAAGGCATGAAAAAGGATTGAAATTGCATTGGGTTTGGAATGTTGCAAGGAACACTTTTAGTTCTCGAAAACGATAATTTTTTTGCTCTAATTAACGTCGCCGATTTGAGAATTTAGATGTGATTGAATTGATATGCGTTCTCTGGCGGAATCGTGGTGAATGAGTGACAAAATAGGTCATAGGGGATGATATCACTCTGATACCATGTTGAAAAAAGTACATGAAAGAGATATTGAAAATTGTGCGTATGAACTACAAAATAGAGTCCCTTTTATATAGACTTAATGAAATAAATACAAATAAATATATGAGATAATATCCATATTTACACGATATGATCTGCCTAATTAAATAAGAAAACTAATAATAAAATATAAAATAAAAATAAATCCAAAGAGATAATCTAGGATACTCTAAAATATTATAAAATATAAAAGTGATATCATTAGATATTTTTCTAATTTTTCAACAAACCACGATATACAATTCTATCAAAACTATATATAATTTCATAAATTAATCTAAGAAGTTTAATACCCTCTTTAGAGAACCAAGACATACAATCTTAGGGATTCTAGGATCAACCCATATACTCACAATTATACCCATACCCTTAAGCAAGAAACTCACTTACCCTTACCTAGAATGTCAAAACTCCAAGGAATCCTTTCTCTTTAGGGGTCTTCTTCCTATTGCTTTGATGTCCTTTTTGAGGTTCTCCTTCTTGATCTTCTTTAAAGAAAGAAACCACATTTTAGGAGCTAATTTCTTACTCAAATGGTTAATGCTCACCCTTTTTAAAATCACCAAAGTGGGCCTTGTTGCTCACCTAATGGCTTGCAAGTAGCATGAGTGTGCTTAATGAAGTATGGGCATACTCCTCACCTAGTTAGCATAGGTGTGCTCACTTAAGCATGACCTTGCTCAATGACTTGGGCATATTTTTTTTTACTAAAACAAGACCTAAGGCATTTTTTTTCAATTTTGCTTATGAAAAGGCCAACACTTATTTTCCCAAAATATAATTTATTTAATTAGTGACAAAATGCGATTTAAGCACTCACATATTTAAATAGATAATCAAGAATAATGCTACTAATAATAACACACAAAATTATGGTGTTACAACTATAAAGTGGATAGCTAGAAGAGTATCAAAAAGTGGTTAAAACTTTTCAAAATTTGCTTTACTAGAAATGGCTAATAGATTTTTAAATAAATAATAGAAGAATTAGGTGAAAATGGATAATTAAGCTTAAGTTATCATGGATTCTCATGCTAATCACTTATCTGATGTGTCAATGATATTTTAAAATTATTTTGGATAATTAGAAAATTCGATTAAAATAAAATTGTTTTAATAAACATTGTTATAATTAATTATAATTATAACAATAATTTAATCATAACTATGAACAACTAATTATAATTAATTTCCTAGATTTCTTGACTATTTGCTTACTTTTATAGTGAAGTTTTACACTATCAGCTTCCAACACAACTCTGATTCTAGTGTAGTTTTACCAATATATGCAGTAAGTTTAATTCCTAGAATAATTTATAGGTCTCTTCTTTTATATAGTCTCACATATCTGGAACAAACAACCTAGATTTATCCAAGTTCACCAATAGACCAAATTTTGCACATAATGCCACCAAAGTATAGTCCCTAATTGCATTTGTTGATTAGAAGCCTTACGAAATAGTAACACGTCCTCTACCAAAAATAGATAATGAGCTTGACATTCATAAAAAAAAAAAAAAACCAAACTCATAAAGAGTGGAACAATTAACCCACTTAATAGCAACCAAGCCATCCTTCCTTTTGGTCTTATGAATATGATCCAAGACCCCTTAAGCAAGAATTATATAGCATTATCCATCACACCACAGCTAAGGATAAAACTTCCCTAAAAAGGACCAATCAAACTATGCAACAACAATCTCAATAGGGAGACAAGGACCTTTGAAATAACCTTGTATTCCATATTACACAAACTAATGTGATGAAATTCCTCCATATAAGTGAGATGATTTGTTTGAGGAATCAACACAATCAAAGTCTCTAAAAGTTCAAGGTTCATTGCTCCCTTTAAAAAGGATTTATTCACATTAAACCAGATATGTAGCCCCACAATTAACAATATTGTTTGAAAAAGAAAGGTTGAAACACATCTAGGTTGGGAGCCTTAAAAGACTTTGTGCTAATAATAGCTCTTCTTACTTCCTCCATAAACATTGGTGTTCAAAAAGTATCATTATATTTATTGTGCACATCAATAGTTTTAGAATTAACATGTGAACTTCTTGTTTCAAAATCTCAAAATATGTTCACCAAGATCCATCCTCCATAAACAAACCATGAATGTTGTTCTTCTTGCATTGGATCAAAGTTTAGGAATGAAAATGTTATTGTAAACCTTAGTAGTCAATACTTTATAATTTATTTTTGTATCTTGTTTAATGAAAATGTGACATTTTATTTATTGTGTGTGTAAATATAATTATAAAGTTCGTAAAATATTTTATTCAATACTATTCTTTTTAAAATCTTTTGAATTGGAGTATGATGCTTTTAAGGTTGGGATAGGGGTTGTGTTCCTACAAGAATTGAACCCAATTACTTACTTTTGTTAAAAACTAAAAGGTTCTCATTTAAACTATTCAACCTAAGACCAAGAGTTGTATGCTCTTGTGAGGGCCTTGCAAACATGGCAACATTACCTATTGCCTAAGGAATTTGTGATCCATAGTGATCATAAAGCTCTTAAGCATCTGAAGGGGCAAGACAAATTAAATAAAAGTCACGCAAAATGGGTAGAATTCTTAGAGCAATTTCCTTACGTGATTAGGCATAAGCAAGGTGAATTGAATGTTGTAGCCGATGCATTGTCTAGGAGATTACTTTAATTACTATGCTTGAAACTAAAATGCTTGGTCTTGATTACATTAAGGAATTATGTGAGAAGGACATATATTTTCGTGATCCTTATGCTATGCGTGCAAATGCTGCATTACATGATTACTATAGGCATAATGGTTTTTTTATTTAAAGGTAAGAAATTGTGTGTGCCAATAAGCTCCATCAAGCAATTGCTTGTGAAGGAGACGCATGAAGGTGGTCTCATGGGTCACTTTGGAGAGATAAAGACTTTTAAAGTGCTAAGTGAACATTTCGTTTGGCCTCACATGACGAAAAATGTGAATAATATGTGTAATAAATGCTTGTTTGTAAATTGGCAAATTCTAAAGTTTCTCCACATGGACTTTATAGCCCATTTCCTATTCCTACTACTCCTTCGACTGATATTTCTATGGATTTTGTGCTTGGATTTCCTATATCCAAAAGAGAAGAGATTCCATTTTGTGGTGGTTGACAGGTTTTCAAAAATGGCCCACTTCATTTCTTGTCACAAGAGTGATGGTGCTTCACATATGGCCAATCTATTTTTCAAGGAGGCGATAAGGATACATGGTCTTCTAAGGACCATCATGTCAAATAGAGACTCCAAGTTCTTGGGTCACTTTTGAAGGTCTCTTTGGAGTAGACTTGGAACTAAGCTACTCTACTCAACTACTTGTCATCCCTCAACGGATGGACAAATAAAGGTAGTTAACAAAACTTTAGGTCAACTGCTAAGATGTTTTGTGAAACAGAGTTTAAAAGATTGGGAAGAATGGATACCTCATGTGGAATTTTCTTATAATCGAAAATTCAATACTACCACTTCTTATTTTCCTTTCGAGTTAGCTTATGGTTTTAACCCCCTCTCCCCGCTTGATTTGTTTCCTTTATCTGTTTTGCCTAACTATGCTAACAATGAAAGGTTGTCCAAAGCCTAGTTTGTTCAAAAGTTGTATGATAAGGCCATGTTGCACATGGAAAGGAAAGGAGAAAAATATGCTAGAAGTGCCAATAAAGGGAGGAAGGATGTTTTCTTCAAGGAAGGAGATCATATGTGGGTGCATTGGAAGAAAGAATGATTTCTCCACCTAAGAAGATCCAAACTTCTGCCAAGAGGTGGCTTATTCAAAATTTTGAAAAAAAAACAAATGACAATGCTTATCTAGAAGATAAGCCCAAAGAGTTTGGGGATAGTAATACCTTCAATGTCATTCACTTAACTCCTTGTTATGCAGGTGTAGAGGAGTCGAATTTGAGGGAAAATTCTCAAGAAGAGAAGTATGATGCACATACAAAAAGGGAAAGACTTAGGCTTCAAGGACCTGCCACTAGGAGAAGGCTGAGGAGGATCCAAGAGGAAATTCAACACCAGATGACCACCTTCAAGGACCAAAAAGAAGGCCACAGAGGTCCTATTATATATTGTATGACTAGCTACCTTGAAGGCAATGTATAAAGCTGGGAATACTATGTATCTTTGTATCTTCTTTTGTGTAGCTTGTAACATAGGATAGCCTTAAGACAAAGGTCATTGGATAGCCCAAGCTACTTAGCTATTTTTTGGTCTCCAAATCTATGGCTAAGACTAGTCTTGTTCTCGTTGCTAAGCTAGGGTTAGGGCTAGTTTTTCTTATTGAATCCTATGTGTTTCAAACCTTGTCATGGGCCTTAAGCATGTTTAGTGAAGCTCACTTAGTCATTAATCATGCTAAAAGGATCCCCATGCAAAAGTGTAAGAACTTTTGATTCATTTTTCTTAAAGGAATAGAGTAGTGTCGTTGAACTTTTGAGAGACTTCTCTTCTTCTTGGATTTCCCAACAAAGCCATTTTCATCAAGCATCTATGGTACTCGTGGTGAATCTCGATTCTCTTATCTAGTCCTAAACCTAGTGGCGAAACCTCGGTGGGAAGTCTAGTCCTAAACCTAGTGGCGAAACCTCGGTGGGAAGTCTAGTCCAACTGAATCATCATTTGGATGAATTTTCCAACCATCAGGACATTAATATCAATCACAACATGTACTTGAGCAAATCTCCATTTGGGCATATTCAATGTATTAATATTCACCGTGATCAGTCTCCCTATGGTTGAGTCTATTTGAAGTAACAAGAGTACACACAAGAAAATGGTTGAATTCTATGTATGCGAATTTATAAATTTTTCACAAATATAATTTTTATAATAACATATTGCACTGGGTGTAAAATGTCTAATGTTTAAACATGATAAAAAAAGATAAAGATAAAGCAAGAAGATAATGAAGTACCACATGTAAACATACGAGAAAGTGGGGTTGAATTATGTGTGTGATTTTTTAAAACACTTGCTAACCTTTTTATAAAGAATGAATGAATTACACAAGTTTTCAAATTTCGTCCAAAGACATCTTTAAAGGCATCTAAGACTGGCATTTTAGGTAGGTGTCTAAAAACAACATTTTTCAATAAGTGTCCAAAAACAATTTTCCATAAGTGTCCTAAAACAAAAAAACATGTTTGCAAAAACTTAAAGCAATAAAGAGGATAAAGGATAGAAAGAACGCAAAAAATTTTATATTGGTTCACTCTTTAATTGAGAGCTACAATCAACCCCTTCACCCAAAAGGATTTCACTTAGTTAATCCAACTGACAAGTATTCTTCTCCTCTTCAAGTATCCAAATACTTGCAATCAACAATCCTAATTGCAAGACTCCCAAGTATTCTTAACTTAGTCTCTCCATGCTTTACATAACAAAGTTTTGAAAAAGGGTTATTCATAGAGTGAATTTACAAGAAAGCTTTAGCTAAAATATTTTACAAATGAAACAAAGCTTTAAAGTTTTTCTAAAAAAGAGAGTCTAGTAGGATTTAAAGTCAAAGTTTTTCTAACAGCTTTTTCACTTTATTTTTCTATAGTCGCTTTTATCCACTTGTTCTTTTCATGTACTTCTCTTTGCTTGTTACTCTAGTGTTGTTAACTTTTTCTGTATATAGAGAGAGGTTTTTCTTCAGAATATATAGTTGCTTCAAATAAAGGTAAAGTAAGATGATCGTTAAGGCTGAGAGGCCTCAAGCAACAATTGACAAAAAGATCATGTAGGTAGGTTATGCATAGTGAAATCTAAGCAAGAGATAATGTTTTTTGATTTGTAATATAGAACATGAAAAAATAAGACAGCTAGCATACTAGAGCCTTGTCCTTTTGTGAATGTGGCATTGATTGAGATCTTTCATAAATATTCTCAATCAGATAAAAAAGGTTTCTACAAGGAAGTTAGTGTAGTTAATTTATCTAATGCACTAGGTAAAAATTAAAAGTTAAAAAGTTACTTCCTAAAACAAAGAGGTTTTCTTAGATTAGTCTATTGGACAGTCTTCTTAGATACAAAAATTGGATGCTTTAATTTTCCTTATTTTGGACACTTTGTTTCGAAGACATCTTAAGCAAGAAATGTTTGAAATACTTAACTTCTAAATGTCAATACTAAAGATGAATATTTGTGATCATCAACACCCTTAAAGATCGGATGCTCTTTATGACAGTGCTCCAATAAATAACATATGTAATTTTATATTGATTCACTCTATAATAACTTAGAGTTACATCTAGTACCTTCATTTGAAGGATTTCCACTAAGTTAAACAAGGCTTACACCAAGTATTCTTCGTAGCCTCCTCAAACCTTATAATAATATAATCTCAATCTGATATTACTTAATAAGTATTCTTCAACACTATGTCTCTTTAAACTTTGAAAAAATATGTTTCTTTTTAAAAATATAACCTACAAAAGTAAGGATTTGAAACTTAAGTTTGAGATGAAAGCTTTGTAAATATAAAGAGATATGAAAATGAGATCATCATATGATTGCTTTGTTCATATTGTATAGATGTTCACTAATGAAACCTTTTCTTTTATATTCTTGAAAAAAGTAGTTGTTGAGAAAAAAATTCTTCAAGTTGTGATATTTCATTAAATGCATGAGGATATCCTTCATGTTACTACAGGCATAACATTGCCTTTTCTAAAGGAGGCGAAAAAATAGTAAGACATATGTACTGATAGTTTACCTAAAAGGTGTACTACACTCTTATGATGAAGAGAAAATTATCTTTTTGTTGTTCCTCTTTATCATGCAACATACAAACTCACATTTAATACGTCAACTTACTTCCATTGTTCAAGAGTAATATGTTTAAAGTTATATTCCTTTTGTATTCAATAAAAGAATATTTTTAAATGACTTGACATTTTATTGATAATGAAAATGTTAAAGATCTTTAGCCATTTTTTTCTTGTAAAAAAATATGTATAAAACTTTTTGTTTTAAAAGGATAAGATATCTAGTCCAAAAAGCAAGATACATAAAGGAGGATATCGTCTAGAGATAGCACTTTGAACACTTCTTTTAAAATGTAAATTGCACGCTTTTTATATAAATGTGTATTTCAATAAGCGTATAATTTTTATACGCTTGTAATCAATTAAAAAGAAACAGAAAGTCCTTTTTCAAAAGGGATATTTTAAAAACACTTTTTATAGGTTCTTATGATCTTATAAATGTTGCATATTTAACACATTGTTAGTGAGTATAAATTTTAAATTTTTTTTGTTATCATCAAAACATTTGTAGAGGTTAGATAATTCATATGTATTTGGTTCCAACAATATAGTCAACAACATAGTTTCATCATAAATTACCATCCATAACTAAAAATATTGGTGTCTAAGAATAAGCAATTAAATAATGATCATGGAACATCCATGGATCTCTATTGATGGCCTTTTCATGATCTTCATCTAAGCCAAAACTCACCATAAAATATCCATGGATAACATCAATCAATTCAAAACCTTCAAATCACTTCCATGTGGCTTTTAATTTTTTATGCATCAAAACAAATCCCATAGTCTTGCCTAGTAATTTGACAACTAGACATTTCTTACATGATTAACAAAGTTGTAGCCTTCATAGAAAACTTAGGTAGTAACATATTTCTTCTTTCCAACACTAGCCCCACCACTACATCTTGCAAAAGATTCCTTACCTATTTCCCTTATCCATGAACGACATCTTAGGAATACTCTCATTGCCACTATCATTTAATGGTTTTGATGGTTGCTTGATCTCTATTGTAGCCATAGAAATCTTTATTTTAACATCTATCAAATAAATTTAATTTGATGTATAATATAATTTTTAATAAATTAAGTAAATATTGACTATTAAATTAAATAACTAAAATGTTTAATTTATCTAAAATTTAGTGTGAATCATCATTGAGTCAATGTAAAAATATTCAGTAGTTGAATTAATAAAATTTAATATGCACAAAAATTTATTGAATAGGATAACTTTATCAAGAGTAACTTAATTTATTTTTCTCCCCATCTATCTATGAGAGAGAGAAATTTTTTGGAGTAATTTTAATATGCGTCCATAATACTCATATATTTTAATGATAACAAACATTATGACTAAAGAGTGATGATTAATATTTTATGTTAGTACTGAGTTGTTTCAAAAGTATAATAAGTTATCACTAGATAAAAGAAAGAGTCCAATATAAGGATTAGTCTGAAACATGTAAAAATGACATTTCATTTTTAATATTTATACTATCTTGGAACTTTCATTTAACTTATGTGTATGTGTGTGTGTATATATATATATATATATCATATAAATCAAATCTTCGTGTTTCTATAGATAAAATTTTTAAACATTTATTTATCTTTGTATGTTTTACTGCTATTGTGCTTCATTTTTCAAAAAATAAAGGTTTCTTTATCAAACTCTAAAGAAATAAGTCAACTCTAATAAAAAAAAATTTGTCAAAGCTTCTACAAAGAAAAGAAGTATAATGCATTTCTGCATATCAATCAAAGGAAGTTTATTTAAGGAAATAAAAAATAGCTTTTTACTGAACTTTTTCTCTCTATCCTTAGAAGAAGACAAATATCCAAAGAGTTTGATACTTTGCAAAAGGAAAATTATTTACTTAAGAAAGAAAATGAAAGATTGAAAGAAGATAAAGCCAAAGACTTATCTATAGTCAATACTTCAGATATTAATGAGCAACTTCAAGAGGAAGTTATTGACCTTAGACAAAGTCTAACTAAATTTGTCAATGGGTTTGGAATCTTGAAAAAATCCTTAAACATATGAGACATATGACAAATTTGGTATTGGTTATGATAAGAAAAAGGATTTGAAGAAAGATAGGTCTACTTCACATTGTTTAAATTGTGGAAGGTTTGGACACCTATCTAATGATTGCAAAGACTGTTTAAAAGGATCATCCAAATCATCAAGGACCAACAAGAAAGGACCCAAGGGATTTTGCGTACCTAAGAACATGATTGTTCCTATTGGAGATTTACTTGACTACAGGAAGGAGACACCAATTATGGTACCTAGACAATGGCTGCTCATGCTACATGATGAGAGAAATGTCTATGTTCCAAGACCTTAGGCCTATGTGAAATCTCAAGCTTGGTAGTGAAGACGTGTTGAATTACTAATTACACTCAACAACAGAGGTAGTATACATGAAAAATACAATAGAAGAATTACTTCTTGTAATGTGAAAACTTTTTTACAAGCCTCATAGTTAGCAACCCAAGTCAAACCTTTATGAAGTCCATTATGACACCCTCTACCTGTGATGTTAATCAATTCTAATAAAATAAACTTATAATGAAATTAAATTTGAAAACAAACATGCGTTCTTACTAGCACTCCAAAGACCAATTCTAATGTCATAAAGTGTAAACAAACTACAACCTTAAAGTAATTACAAAAGTGCCCTTATATCATATGTCTTATCAGAGCGTAAACCTGAAAATAAAAGAAAAATAATAGGTGAGGAGCTCTGGCTTAATCCTCATGCTCTTACCAAATCTCACCTACAAGTAGTGTTCTACCCAAATACAAATGATGTAAACAAAAAGGGAGTGAGAAATATTCCTCACTCACGCTCGCGGTATGAGCACAACATGAGTAAGACACATGCACGCACACACAAATAGTTAATTACAATTTTAGAAGATTTGGAAACTTTTTCATGCAATTAATAATTAAAAAGCAATCACAACCACACCAAGCAAACAAGGACAAGCAAGTATGCACATGAATCGTCCCTGTCTATTGCCTATGAATGAATTCCTAATATTACTCCATCTTCCATGTGGTACCATTTTTAACTCAAGAAGTAGGCTACGTGCAATCTTGCTAATCTCTGCCTTTGTGGTTAGTCATGTCTCTTTAGTATGATGTCCCTTTGGTAGCACATCAAGTACTACTCAACTTGTATCATCAGGTTCGACACATGAGGTCAGTCACGACCACTATAATAATATCCATACTAAGTATCCTCCAAGAGGTCTAGTGACCTTATCACTCGAGTTTGCATCTACATTCTTTTCACACTGATTTCATTACATAATGCATGATGATGAAGTTTAATTAATTTATTAGTTTCTCTTGTCTCAAATTGAGTTGATGAAGACCATTCTCGCCCCTTTGGACCATAAACCATTGGAAAAACTCTAAACTGATAATATAGTAGTTCGTCGAGATAGATATATGTAGGTAGTAGCTTACCGTAGCACAAGATTTGTAATGACCTTGACCTCAATGTGAGATTCATCCATCTATCTATCCTCGAGACCTACCAATTAGCATTCACTAAATGCTTCTAGCACTAAGTTGGTGGCTCCTTGCCAACCCAATACTTACATACCTACTCAAAATCATAGCACAAATATGGACTCATGCATAGGACGCAAACATATTATTTCAAATCACTAAGTTTATTTGAAATAATATTTAATATTTTTTAATTGTTTATATATATAAATTATTATATTTATTTTGATATGTTAAAACATTTTTAAGAAGTTTAATAGGTATTCATTGATAGTATAAAAAAATTTATATTGTCAATTAATTAAAAATCACGTTTTGTATGATTTTTAAGTGTAAAAACACTTTATATTGTGAGTGTATATCCTATTTTTTTTCTTTTTAAGATAAAATATTTTTAAGAGCAACCAGAGGAACTGGAAAGACCTCTATTGTTGATACTTGACTTCAAGTCTATAGAGTTTTGGAAGGAGAACCTTTGAAAGGAACACTAGAGGAACAAGAAGAACGACCACGATAAATGTGTTCTCTACGTCTTCACTTCCCCGTGTAAGTGAGAGTGAGAAACCTCGCTTAGGGTATGTGTATAACTGTAGGTAGGAGATGGGTCGTCCTTTGATCCCCAAATTGTGTATATTCTCCTAGTTAAGGTGAATTAACATGATGTGAAATTAGGTCAGGGGTAAGATGATATGAACCAGAACAGGGTAAGGCACAAATCACCTTTGTTCTTTTCTAGGTTGGAATTCGTGAACTACACCAGAAGTTGACGTACAATTAGGGCACGACTAGATCTCGACCTACAGATCTTGGAATTGAGTGATTCCAAAACGAGAGGAAAGATGACGTTATGAATTGTGAAATTGACCTATGAATCACCGAAAAATACCAAGAATTCATCAAGATATGATCCAGACTTAGTTTGTTTGAAAATTGGGAAAGGGCCTGTGCTAGGGTTTCATACAAAAGGCGATGATAAATTGGGACGTGATAAGAAAGAAAAGATGAAAGGAATTGGTAAGCGTCACACTTCAAAGGATGGAAGATAAGCCTGGAGATTGAACACACAAAGGGGTGAAAACCTTTTATAAATCTCAATTTTTGGATTACAAGAACCCAGGAGAAACACTCTCTCAAGCAAATGAAAATTTGATGTTCTGCCTTTTTGTAGTCATTTGAGGTCTTTTTATAGTGGCCACAACCCTAGGTTTAGTGAAGGTCCAACATTAAGTCAGCCCATACTACAGAAAATAAAATAACTAAATGTTTTTTGGGCCTATGGATTAGTACAACCTAGTATTTTTATTTAATATGAAAAACAAACTAAATATGTTTATGGGCCTGTCAAGCAATTCAGGCCAGAAGCTTCATTCCTCAAGTTGGATGAAAAGATTGATCAAGCATCCTTCTAGGTTTAGTTCTTTTTGAATAAGGGCTGCCAACACTTGTTGTATAGCTTTCCTTGGCTCTCTTTGTCCTTGCCCTTGTCATAGGCCCTCCAAGTCCTTCAAGTGCCACACTCTTGGTCATGTCCTCATCATAACACCTTGTGGCCAAGGGGTTTAGGGTTTCCCTTGAACCCCAAAATGTTTGTTCTTGGTATTTCTTGTGCAATTATTTGTGTGCTTGCAAAACATAGAAAAATCATAGGTTCCCCTTAGGTTTTGAAACTCTGGACAAGAATCTAGGAGGTTTTGATAGTAGGTCATCGAGCACAGCTTTGTAGAACCTATGCACACCCCTATAGACTATACATTTTTGTGCAAAAGTCACACCAATTGTACATGTTCGTACTAATGGGAGCACACTCGTGCTACCATATTTATCGTATAAATCTTTAGTGTCTTGTTGTATTTGTTGTTTCTCTATTAACCTATGTGCTTGTGTGAATTATACTACTATAATTATTGTTGCATTGAGAATGATGATATGACATGTAAAAATGGTAAAAGAAAATGAGAAGGGTGACCTAGTCTGTAACGAATGAGAATGGTCCCGATGGACATTATCATGCGGGTACTTGAGCCTGGGAGAAGCCAGAAGGGTATTCATGTAAATAGTTAAGGAAAATGAGAAGGGTGACCTAAATGTCCTTCTAATTCATTGAGAATTTTTAAATAAGTAAACTAAAATTACTTTCCTTAACAAATATATATTTATTCTAAAAAGTAATTTCTCAAATTATGTTTTAACAAAAAATCACTAGTTCCAAAAATTACTTTCCAAAACAAACATATACATATTCCCAAAAATAATTTTCTCCACTATGTTTTAACAAAACCTATGTAGTTTCAAAAATTATTTCCTAAAATAAATATATGTTTGTTTAAGAAAGTATTTTTCGCTAGAATTAAAAATAACAGAAGTTAAATTGTACCTTGAAAATATAATGTCCACCATATTGAAGAAAACAAGAATACCTTGAAAGTAGTGACTACCATGTGTTAAAAAAAATAACACTACAAGTTGATACTTGTTGAACAAAGTATTATAAAAATATAAATCATAACAAATCATACATTATTACATAAATTACAAATTATCATAAATGAAAACATATTTTAACGAGATAATTTATTCCTTATATTCAAGGTAAGAAGTAAATTATGATAAAATTCTATTAATTTCTATAGAGGAAAAATAAATGAGAGAAAATAGATGTGAAGAATTTAAAAAATAATGAAAATAAAATGTGTAAAAATGTTTAAAAATAATAAAAATGATATGCAAAAATAGAATTTAAAGAATTATAAAGATAGATGTGAAAAATAAGATTTAAAAATAATAAAAATAAATATATAAAAATAAAATTTAAAGAATTATAAAGATGTGATGAAAAATATAATTTATATTATTTTTACTAGGAAAAAGAGACACAAAGTGTCTCTACGTGGTTTTATAAAATTTAAAATAAAATAAAAATAGATAATAGAAGTTAAATTAATGGGTGGTTTGGAAAATTGTAGGAAGGGTAATAAGAAATAATTATTTATAAAAATAATTATAAGGATAAAATAGATAAAAAAAAATGTGTACGTGACATCTTCTTTATCTTTCTATATATTGTTATAGATGTAAAGAATATTTTAATAATAAAAAATATATACTTATTATCGCTCATTTAAAAAGGGGACATTCACCGAGTGGTACGATTTATCCCTACCAATATTCTACCTCCGAATTCCTCTTCCCCTATTCCCCACTCCTCCTTTGGCCAACAATGTAAACTAAATGGGATATCTTTGTCCGTCAAGAAAATAAAAGTTAGAATAATTAATTAATGATTTTTTTTTCTATTTAATATTTTCAATTTTTTATTACAAAAACTTTAAGTGAATTGAACATCGAAGATTACCAAGAATATGATAAGTCTAAAAATCAAATAACACTTATAAAATATTTATAATTTATTTATAAAAATTTAAACTCAAATTTATATAAGATACAAGTTTGATATTTATGAATTGTTCTAACTTTTGTTAGCGTTTTTCTTCCTGTTTAAATATTTTTCAATACAAGACTATATGCATTAGGTTGGAAAAAAAAGTTACCTAATTTAATTAATTGAAATCATAGTTCAACTTGGTAAGTTATCGTAATTTAACTAATTCAAATTTAACGTAACTTGATTAAATTTAAGTTAGATCATTGTATATATTTACTTTTTATTCAAAAATAATTTTATAAAAATTAAAAACTTTAAAATGAGTAAAATTTCAATATATATATATATATATTTAAGTTTTTAAAGTAAGAAAGAAAAATAAGAAATCGAGTCAATGTAAAGATTGAAATAAAAAAAAATGTGTTTCTTTGAAAATTTAAAACGTCGCTTAATATAAATTTTGTGTGTTAATAAATAAATTACTTATTTTAAAATAAAATATAGTTTAATATGTAGTTCATTGAATGAATCTAATCCAAATTTTTTAATTTGGATTCATGCGATTTCTCAAGTTACGCCAACTCGTGTAGCACACCTATTGTTCATCGATATCACTGTACACGTGGCCCCCCTAAAATGGTAGAATACGCAATTATGGACACTTAGGAGAGTCAAGTTGACTATAGAGAAAAAAATGTAAAAAAATGAAAAGAAAATGTGAAAATGAACAGAAGAAATGAAATTATGGTTGTGTTTGTGCCTTGTGCTGGGGTAACCCGAGCCAACCCTGTTGCATGCTTCGAAGCAGACAACGAAATAGACGGCAGCTAACGGTCAAGGACTTCGTGTTTACTCTTCCGTCTCCGTTCCGTTACCCCAAACCACACGCATCTCGATGCGCCGTCCACCCATCTTCAACACTGAAACTAGTATTCTAGAACTTGAAATTTTGACCATTTACTTTGACTTCTTCTCCTTTTGCCTGTGATAACCAGACTAATTAAGTAAACCTGTTGTCTTAGCGATAAAATTTAATTACTCATTTGAATTCTATACTTTTTTAAACTTTATTGTTTTGATTTTTGACTATGTAAGTATGATAAGTTTTAATGTCTTGACAAACAAATTTAATGTTTTAGTTTCTACTTTTTAACACCATTTCACTGTATTTATTGTTAAGACGACTACAAAACATAGTAGTTGGAAAAGTAATAAAATGCATTAAAATTTGTTCTTCCCAGACTAAAACTTATATGTTTTACGTATAGGATTAAAATAATAAGGTTCAAAAAATATAAAGACTAAATGAGCAATTATATCTATATTTATATTTCACAAAATTTTATATTGTGATTATGTTGCGTTTAGAACATAGCTAAGCTTTCATTTTAATAGTTATAGTATACAACATATTTGCTTAGATTAAAAGCGTACTATACCTAGTGCTACTTCATGCTTCAGGTACTAGTGATTTTCAAAAATGTGCATTCTTTGGGTTTTAACACGGTTGACTGCCACAAACATAAGTTACTTCTTGCATTAGGTACTCGTGGCTTTGGGATTCCCTACCCTCTGATGTTAACTTAATCGACCATCGGGAACACAAAATACTCTGTACACCAGCCACTCACGACTTTCAAATCTAGGTGTTAACCATTTATGAAAAAGGACTTTTTATATCAATTAAAAATATTTTTTTACATCAATTAAAAACTATATTTTACATTAATTAAGAGTTTATTATAGATTCATCCAATATAGAAGGTTACACTTTTTCCATTGGTTTTGAGTAAAATCGATCTGGAAAGTAGATTTTTTTTAAAAAATATTTATTTTTGTTACATTCTTTTCTTGTAAATTTGACATAAAAAAAAACATGGATAGAAAATATAATATAAAAATATTTTATACTTTCTAAAATTTATAGATTTAAAACCAATTAAGCAGTATAAATATTATAAAGTAATTAAACTAATCATTACATTAAAAAATAATAATTGACTAAACTCCAATGTTCTTAAGTTCATCTTCAGTGAATGATGTTTTATTGTTGAATAGCTAAAATTTCAAATAACATAAATTAGAACATTAGGCCATAAACTAGACAAACACAATTACTATAAGTTGTTTAAAATTTTATTACTTGCATCCATGAATCAATAACATTTGCAGCAACAATGGTGAACATATGTTTCATGAAATAATAACCACACTAAAAACTCATAGGTTATCTTTGACACTATAAATAATAGAGTTTAAATATAATTAGTAACTATTAAAGTTAGTAAGCATTATAAATTGAAATTAAATCTTAATTTTTAAGTTACTTATTTACTAATGGACTAATTCATGTATATTTCTTTATTTGTGACTAGTGTTTACCCACCAACTTATAACCTCTTTTCATAGTTCTATGATAAATCAATAAGTATATAAATTTTATAAGTTTTAGAATTATAATACAAAACCTAAAGCATATATATTACAAGTAAATACTAATAACTCATTATCTTTCTACATGGTCTTTGCTCAACCCAACAAACAAAAAAAGACAACAATATTGTCAATAGGACAAAGAACTAGCAATTGTCAATGGGACTTGCATTGAGAAACAACTAGTAATATGGTGACGCAAAAATTAAAATCAATTGTAAAAATTGTCATATCAATTTTTAAACTTGTAATTATGAATAGTAGTAAGGTTATAGGTAACACTTTTTCTGTTCTTCATGTACTCTAAATAGGAAGAGGGTCCATGAAATTTATACATATGTTCACTCTCCCTTGAACTAAATACTTGAGATATTAAAATCAATGTTAATTATAATAATTTGATAATTAATTAGTTAATTGATTTACAAGTAAAAGTTACTTACATCAACCACAATTGTATAATAGATGTACAAATCATGTTGCCAAATGTAAATACTTTCAAAACATCTTTGTAACAAATGTAAAGTGAAATAATAAAGTTTTTGCCTACTACTCCGACATTCAACTCTAGCTATACATGTTATTTTCCAATTTTCATGATTACCATCTATAAATGTTGAAATGAATCAAGTTGAGGTTCCAACCTTTTAAGTGGAACATCTTCCTTAGATTCGTCAAAATCCTAAACAACAAAGATAAAACAATATTAATAAACATAGTAAATTATTTGAATTGTAAATATAGAAAGACATTAGTAAATGATTTATTATGAATATCATGCAAAAACCGGCTTCACAAGTATTCTTGACCATAAAATAAGAGTATTTAGGGTTTGTCTCACTATCTCAACCTCCTTAGTGGGCACAAGGACTCAAACATCTACATCTTGAACTTGTTCAACCACCACCATAATCTTATCTTTATTTATTGTCTTGTGGTGTATGGTTAATCTAAAAGTGTATAATTTTTCCAATGGCCACTGTGGGGTTGGATCCTAATCAACATACAACTCACAATGATCTGGGGTATCAACACAAGTGTCTCCCTTTATAGATCAAGAGCAGCACAACTTCCCTTTATGCTCAAGAGTACAAGTTCCTCTCGAGCAAGTTGCACAAATGTTTTTTTGAGATAAACCTAAGAATTCTAACTCCTCTCTGAGTTGTCTTAGCTATTCATTAATTTGATGTCTCATCTCTAATGCAACTTACTCACGTATCTACCTTATCATCTCTAATTGTTCCATACTAACAAATGTTAGGGTGAGGTCATGACATGAAAATGCTCCAAAGAATTATTGAGTGCCCACACCTCGTCTAGAAACATGAATACGAAAAGGGTACTTTGGTCGCCCCCGACAGTGATCAAGATATCCTCGCATCCATAAGAAACAAATGATCCTTACATGCTTTGATCAACTAAGAAATCCTACAGTTATAATCAAAAAGTATGTAAGTTTGTTACAATTACAATAATGAATGTTTATTTAAAATTTTCTCAACAATTTCTCATATTAAGTCAAATGTATAGTCTTCTAAATTTTTTATGTGGGCTTTTTTCCACATCTCATGGCATGCAACTAAGTTGAGGAAGTACACAAATTTGTTTATGTTTCTTTGGATTGTTAGCTTTTCTTCAACCATCTTATGTTGCAACCACTAATAGCTTCCATGAGAAAATATGTGAAGGTGGACATTCTTTGACCAAATGTTTTTTTGCCTCTCTCTTATTATAAAGAACACAAAACTAAATTAGCAAATGTAAATAAATAGAATTATCATATGTAAAAAACTAAAATTCCTAGTATATAAACTAATTTTATTTTTATATAAATAAATAAATAAAATATATAAAATATAATTTTAAAACAAATTGAGCTAATAAGCTGAACCGAGTTGTTCACAAGTTTGAATTGAGTTGAGTTCAAATTGAAAAAAATATTCATGTTGAACTCAAATTGAGTTTCAAGGTAAGTCAATTCTTATTAAGTCGAGTTTATTTAAACTAAACTTAACTTAGCTTAACTTATTTCCAGTTTTATCCTCATCAATGAATGGATAAGTCTCACAAGAAAATTTGTCCTTCTATTTCCTATATATGTTATGGGTAGTTAGTTATGTCTTAAATACCCTTCACCACTTACTAGCATACAAAATTCATATTCAATACGAGGAATGTCATAAATTACCTACATTACATAACAAAAATGAATGAGTTAGTGTTTCATAATTTTATCATTAAATACAATAAATACGTACAAACAAAGAGAGAAAAAGTAAAATATTGTGATTCATTGCCAAATCATATTTTTCTCGCTATCCTCCACGTGCTCCTAATCTTCATAAAGAATATTACCTTGCTTCAAGCCAAGAATGCAACAAAACTCTTATACTTTGTGTCATTGTCCCTTAAAGGATTTTCAATTGTTTGATTGAATTCAATCGATACCTTCATATCTCCACCGTGATTGAGACTCGTTTATTTCAATTGTGTGCTATGTCAACTATTTTATGTGTAGACTAAGAAGAACCCAATGTACCTTGTGAAGGAGGGATATTTGATGGATCAGTCACATGCTTGTTTAGATAATAAATAATTAAAGTAAGTAGGTCCTCTAAAGAGTAAATAAATAACAAACATAACTTAACGTACAAATATTAATATAAGTATAGCATAAACATCAAAGAACACTAAATTTCAAATAACTTATTTTGTAACTTGATCAAATAACAATATTCTCCCATAGACCTTCAAAGTGGGGCATACATAAGGAGTGTCAGAAATATCAAAATTTGAGTCTTGATTTTCATCACTTCCATGCATGTTTCTTCCTTGGAGAACCATTGAGCACCTTTTGTTGGAAGAATCATTGACACAAAACACTTGTTTTCTTTGGATGTCATGATGAAAGGCTTTCCCTTATAACCTAGCTTATCAAGTTCTTCTAATGTAAATCATAATTTATCGATTTGTAGACACATATTATTATCAACCCACTTTCATTTTAAAAATAAACACTCTAAATTTAATATAGTTGACCTCCCAAATATTTTCAATGACTCCAAAATCACATATGAATTCCATAACATGGTTTTTATCCTTTAAACTAGAGAAGTGCATGAACTTTGCCATGACCATAATCCCACTATTTTACACGATACTCTTATCATTCTACAACTTTGATATTGTACCCACTCTAACATATGACATCAAAGTTAGGCCCATGTACTAACCATTTTAATGTTTCAGAAGTAGTATCATCATTCAAAATTTATTTTTTAAACTAGTATAAGAAAATCTTGTTACACTCGTTGATCATTCATTTTTCTTTCATTTGAGAGTTGTTTTTCTTCACAATGTTTTGGTGAGCAGATAAGTAAGGTTGTACCTCATCAATGTTATTTAATATATACAAATGTTCTTAAAGAACTTCCTCTTGACTCATGCTTTTAATTGTTATACCTCATGTACTCTTGCTTGCACATCTTCCCTCGTGTTGAGACTTAGGAACCCTTATAGATTTTGCTACCGACATGTAATGTAAACAAAACTCAATGGCTTCTTCTACAATGTACCTTTCAATAATAAATGCTTTAGGATAATGTGAATTCTTTAAATATCATTTCAAGATCTTCATGTATCACTTAGTTGGGTACATCCACCATAAGAAATGAGGCCATAATCTAATCTCCCTCAATAGATGAACAATTAAATAGACTATGATGTCAAAAATGAAGAAGGAAAATACATCTCCAATTTACACAAGATAATGGCAACCTCATTTTCCAACTCATTCAACTTTTGAGGTCTATGACTTTCCTACATATAGCATTGAAGAATAAGCACAACCTAGTTATGAAATGTCTAAGATTTTTTTGGCAAGATGCCATGAATTACCACTGTTAATAGTTGTTGCATCATGTTGGAAAGTTTCACATTGCTTGCCTCAATCATAGGGGTGCAACTTATATACTTGTTAGACAACCTCACTTATCGTCAATTGGTTTTAAGCTAAAATCTAACATGGTATCAGAGCCTATAGCTCCATCTGACACATCAACACATGACAATTATGAGACTTGAAGCCAACAAATTTGAAATCTTGCATTGAAACAAGCTTGTTGAAATTTGAAGAGTAACTATGTGTCACTTTGATGTCTGCATTCTTTGACATAGTATGATGTGCTAAAGACAAATATGTCCACTTGCCACAAGACTATGGAGCTAACTATTGTTGTATACCCATCTCAAGTGGTCAAATATCAATCTTATTGTCATATGGAAGTCCTAAAATAACCTTAAGAACATGATAAGACCTTGACTAAACATAAGAGTAAAAGTAGTCTATTTCAAAACCATTACTTTCAAGATAAATAACTTTTAACTTAAAAACTTCAAGTTGCAATGTCTAAGGCTATGCAAAAACTAAAGTCTTTCCATACATGGAATGGTAATTGACTACACACATCAATTCGAAAGGACACTATAATTATTCTAAGAGGACTTTCCATTTTAATATGTCATTGTTGAAAGATCATAAGAAGCTTAATGTTCAATATTCCATTAATAAAATATATTTTAAAGATTTTTTTTAATAAAAATTACAAATATCTACACGTTCATGTCATTTAACCACCTATTAGTGTCACTTGAAGATTTCTTCTAAGAATGAACAAATTAAAGTCCTTTCTAGACAATCAAAATGACAAAAAAGGAATGCACATAAGACTTATGAGTAGAATATACATGTTTTGAAGAAATGAAAATATTTAGCAACCTTCTTTTGAGAAAGTTGAAACAAAATACACTTAGGAACCGTGGTCTTTTTCAAGAATTGGAAGAAGACATGCTCATAAAAAAGAATATTCAGATTGTTACAAATAGTTACACATGAAAGACTTGATCAAAGAAGAGTTTTCAACTAATTACAAGCAATTAAAAAGAAGACATAAATAAGAAGAACATTGCAACAAAGTAATTTAATAATTGTTAAATATCTTTAGAAATTGTAACCCAACCATTAAGTTGAAAATTCTATAAATAAGAGATTATTTATAACTCTTTTTGAATCCGTCTATAATTCATTCTTATATTGATAACTCCCTCTTTTTTTTTTTCTATTATCTCTTATTAATCTTTCAATTCTACTTTCATTTATTGTGATTAATTTTTAACTTGATTTACATTGCATGCATGTATGATTTTCATTTGAGTTATACTATAAATATTTTAGCGGCAAATGAATGGAATGATTTTTCCCCCGAGGATGACTGAACTACCTGGATCCTCATCTCTTGAACTCGTTCTGGCAGCTAGTCTAATGACACCGGCATCTCATCTAGTCTAGATCGTTTCCCTAAGAGCTTCTTCTCTAGCAGTCCTAAGGTAAGCCCTTTTGTCAGCCATTGAGCAAGTGAGTTCTTTTTTAGCCAGTTCGAAAAAAGTGCCATCTGCCTTCGAGCTCAGCTAATCCCCAGCCCTTTCTTTCTGTTGCAGTTGCAGTAAAAGGACAATCCATTAGATCAGGAAAGGAGTTTATACTTTTAAAATAAACAATATTATAATTGCAATTTGAATTCAATACTATAAATCTCATAATATTCACATCTTATTAAAAGTTAAAATTCTCTTTACGATTGATTTGTAATTAAAATATAATATTATTTTTCAAGTTGGATTATTGATTCAAATAAAAATAATTCACAAAAAATTATTTTAAATTTCACAAATAAATACTTTATTTATTAGTTAAAATAATTATAAGAAAATATCTTTTTAAGAGTTTTGATTTTGATAACAAATTTTCACCGTCGATGCTAGCTATATGCCCGTATATGACAAGGGTCACACACGCCGGTAAATTACATATAGTGATGTCTGAATCTTTTTTTTTTCTTTGATATGAGTGATGTCTGAATCTTAATTGCTGCTTTTATGATTCGGTGAATATTATTATTGTGACCATTGTTTCTACTTTAATTTGTCTTGTTCAAATTTTTACTTTCTCAATGTTTTTATTGTTTGCTGTGAGTGCTGCTTAACGTTCAACGATGTCCTTGATTTGGGGTAACTTGAAGCTAAAAAGGTCCTTAGATATGTAGGTACTTCTTCAAATCTGATTATTGAAAATTGATTATTTTGTTTCAACTAATAACATTATTGAAAACTTAATCGATTCCACCTGATGCACCGTAGTGGCTCTCTAAAATCGATTATTCTGTGTTGTTAACATCTTTAAGGATGATATTATCATTGACAAATGTGTTATATACACCACATTTTTTTCTTTTCTGCTTTTCTCTCCAAAAAAAAAGAAGAGGACTATTTCCATTTTTCTTTTTCTTGAACCAAATAACATCAGATTCTATCTTATTTTTCGTCTTTATTTCCTTCATATTTTTTCCTTTTCTTTCCAAACTAAGTGTCTGACGAATTCTGTTTTACCTCATATTAAGTTTGACATCCATGCTTTTATTTTTTTTGTAGTAAGGTTGACATCCTTACAAAGTTTAATCATATCATAAACTTTATTGAAAAACCCGCCCATAATTTTAAGAAGATACCCGCTTGAATTAGAAAATTCCTATAAACTTTTACATTTCTTACTTTTACACCAACAAAACAAAAAGGTGACACACCATTAAAATAGTTAACACTATATTTTGCATTTCAATTTTTTCACAGAAAAATTAACACATACACTAAGTCAGGCTGTACGTTAATTTATAGTAATCACACAAAAAATAAAAAAATCTTGTCCTTAAGAGGTAATTTCCATAGAAAGATGTGCTCCGTGGTAAAAAAAAAAAAAAATTTAAATTGAATTATTCATCTTATTAAAAAAGTAGATAGTCTGTGCATCGAAAAATATCTTTTTAACTATCATAATTGGACACATATTGAGATTTTAGGTGAAGATTGGATTTGATTATCACAAAATACATTTTTGAGAGAACAAGTACGACTAAGTCATATTCGGAATTGATAATTAATTTTATAATTGATATAAAAGATTAAATCTTGTTGAGATATTTGTAACCTCAAGTGAGATAAAAAAAAAAACTAATTACAATTATTACAAAAAAAATTAAGACTTTTTTTTAGCAATTTGGTGTGACTCCTAGGTTTTATCGTAAACTTTCATTTTTTAACCAATTATGAATAATTATTAGTCATGCAAAATTGTATGTTCCTCTCCAAAAAAATTTCTATACAAACTCAACCCGTATTGTGAAGTGAGTTTCACTTATTAAGTAGTATAATCATTTTTAGGGAATCATTTAATTATGAATTACATTTATATTTATAATAACTAAAAAATACTTAATATAATTTTTTATTGAATAAAAGTATACAATTTTTTACCGTCATAAAATTAATCTCTATAACGAAAGCTCCAAAACTTTATTTGGTGCATGCAAAAAGTAAAAACAGCGCTAGTATCAGCATGTCGAGTAACAACTAACACAAGTCACACAACCACTGAAATAGGCTTGTTTCTTGTGTCTGGTGGGAATAGACAACACACAAACGACACACATGACACGACACAGCACAAGTTGAAATAAAAAAAAGGGAAAATAAATAAGCAACAAAATTGGACTATGTATAAATTAATAAACAAAAGGACTCGATGCAACGGAGAGTGGACTATGTATTCATTATTCCAACCGGGTAACGCCGTTTCCTTTCCCAGCCTCAGAGACAGAGACAGCGCGTCGTTCAACGGAACCGCTTCTTCTTCTTCTGCTGTTGCTTCCGCTTCTGTAACCGTTTCGTTGCTTCTCCGCTTCTCTTAAACTCCCACGTTGGACGTTGTCTCCTCAGTTCGGTCGCGGAAGCGGGATCTCGCGTTCTCGTCCTTTTGTCGTGCGTGGAGGGAATAACCGAATAAAGAGGATTCAGATTGGTTCCAAAGCGTGCGTGACAAGACGAATCGTTTTGGTTCCGCGAATATTTTTTTATTATTTTTCTCCGGGGTTGACTTGTGTTGAAACATGTTGAACCGCGCGTCAAATGTTTCGGCCGAAGGTGGGAGACGATGAATGAATGTTTCGTGGAATTTGAGGTTTCTTTTTTTGTTTGTTTAACGGTGTGGTTTTTGTGGTGAAGCAGTGGTTGGTTCGGGCGAGAGTGGGGATGAGCTGTATGAACAACTATGGAAGGCTTGTGCGGGACCACTGGTGGATGTTCCTCGTGTTGGCCAGAGAGTCTTCTATTTTCCTCAAGGCCACATGGAGCAAGTCAGTTTTGCAAAACTTGACAATTTTTTTTATTTTTTATTTTTCTATGTAATTTCAAAGCTATCATTTCATTTCGCTTTTTTTTTTTTGGTTTGAAAGATTTGTACATAAAACAGCGAAAATTACGTGAATTTTGATTTTTGTTTTTTAATTTTTTCTAGTTAGAGGCTTCAACCAACCAGGAACTGAATCAGAGGATTCCTCTGCTGAAGCTTCCCACGAAGATCCTTTGTGGCGTCGTGAATGTTCATTTACTGGTAATTTTTTTTTCTCTTGTAATTATCCTTCTTTTTTTTTTTTGTTTTTCTTTTATTTAAACTGTATGAAGGAACAATTGTGAATCTTGCTTGGTTTTGGAGTTTCTATTATTATCTAAGGTTTTAATTGTGGTTAAGTTCGTCGTTTCGTTACTACCTTGATTTTGGGCGAAATTGTGGACAAATGCGGCCGATGCGACTGCAATTGCGGTTGCTGAGACTTCAAAAATCTGACACTTAGTCAAAATCTTATGTTGTGGGGGAAAATGATACAAAAGCTTACCTTGAATTTTGGCATGTTTTAGGCTGAGCAAGAAACGGATGAGGTTTATGCGCAGATCACTTTGGTGCCGGAATCTAATGTAAGGATATAGCTTCCCCTTTTGATTTTCAGTATTTTCATGGTCAACCTTAGATTATTTTCTCCAGTTGTTTAGATTCTAATGGAACAAATGTGTTAGCAAGATGAGCCTACAAGCACTGATCCGTGCACTCCTGAACCTCCAAGGGCACCTGTTCACTCTTTCTGCAAGGTCTTGACTGCTTCAGATACCAGCACCCATGGTGGCTTCTCTGTTCTCAGGAAACATGCCACGGAATGCCTTCCTGCGTTGGTAATATGATTTGTTTAGTTTTTTTTGAATTTTTTGTTGGTGTTCTCTTTCAGATTGCCTTATTTTGGAAAACTGTGTTTTGGTTTGTTTTATTAGGACATGTCCCAACCGACACCAACTCAGGAATTGGTTGCGAAGGATCTTCATAGTTATGAATGGCGCTTTAAGCATATATTTAGAGGTATAGGACAGGGAATTTAGAAATTTTGTTTTCGGTCCTTGTGGCTTAACTTTCTGATTGCCTACTGATTTTACCTTGAAATTGTTTTCCTTTTTGATCAGGCCAGCCGCGTAGACACTTGCTCACGACTGGATGGAGTACTTTTGTGACTTCCAAGAGATTAGTTGCTGGAGATACCTTTGTGTTTCTGAGGTAAACATTCATTGCTTTTCATTTTCCTGGTTTCATTCATATGGTTCATTCAGAAATCTTTTGGTCTTTTTCTGTGAATTCGTGTAAGATTTTTTCTGTTTTGCTATGCTAGTGTTACTTTAACTAAGATCTTGTGTGTAGAGGGGGCAATGGAGAATTACGTGTTGGAGTGAGACGTCTAGCTCGTCAGGCAAGTAGCATGCCTTCATCTGTGATTTCCAGTCAGAGCATGCACCTGGGAGTTCTTGCAACTGCCTCTCATGCTGTTGCAACTCAGACTCTTTTTGTAGTATATTATAAGCCAAGGTAGAAGTTTTACTTGTTTCAATAACTAGAAGATGTTAGTGATAAATAATTAGTGGATGATTGTTGACATGGGTTTTGTTTGTTTAGGACGAGCCAGTTCATCATAGGCGTGAACCAGTATTTGGACGCCATGAAGAACAAGTTCAATGTTGGCATGAGGTTCAAGATGAGATACGAGGGGGATGATTCCGCTGAGACCGACAAAAGGTAGTAAAACTTGTCAAGGTAGTTTATTATGTGACCTTTTCATAGCTATTCTAATACATTGTTGTTCAGATTTTCGGGTACCATAGTTGGAGTTGAAGATATTTCTCCTCATTGGGTAAATTCACAATGGCGATCACTCAAGGTACTGCCATCTTTCACTCTGCAGTTCATCTTTTCCAGTGATCACATGTTACTCATCTTTTTTTATTTTGTCAACTCCCCAGGTTCAATGGGATGAACATACAGCTGTTCCAAGACCTGATAGGGTTTCGCCATGGGAGATAGAACCCTTTGTTGCTTCTGCTTCTACACCCTCAGTTCAACCTACTATAGTAAAGACTAAAAGGCCTCGACCACCCAGCGAAATTCCAGATGTTGGTGAGTAATTATATATTTTAATAACTCCTCTCATTTATCATATTGAGTTATTGGTTTTGTTTGACACAACAATTACTTTCAAACCAGACACAGCATCTGCTGCTTCTGTTTTCTGGGATGCTGGTCTGCCACAGGCTGATATGACACAAATTAATGTTTTGGCCGAAAGCAAACGGAATGACAATACTGGTACGTGGCATCATATGCAAACTGACATGAATAGTAAAAACAACAGCAGCACCACTATGTTAAGGAATCAGACAGAAGGAAGTTGGCTATCGTCTCCCCATTCCAGTTGTCCATCTCATTTGTTTCAGGACACAACAGATGATAGCAAGGGTGTCTCAGTTTGGCCTGTTTCAATGTCTCACTCATCTAGATTGAACAACGATCACGTGCTTGACCAAGTTGACAAGGAGAGTAAAGTTGAGGCGGCTACAAGTTATCGTTTGTTTGGAATTGAGCTTATCGATCATTCTAGGAACTCGCCAGCTGTAGAGAAGGCATCTGCACATCCAGTAAATGTACCCAAAGTGACTACTGAAGGCTGTGCCAGCACCTTGTCCCTAACTGATGCTGGCTACAAGTCGGATGTACCGAAGGATTTGTCCAAGGAGAAGAAACAAGAACAGCAGCAAGTATCACCAAAGGAGACTCAGAGCAAGCAAATTTGTAGAAGTCGCACCAAGGTGTGGAACATAGATTGTTTGTTTAAATTTTTTTATAATACAGGTGTAATAAGAATTTTTTCTAACACGAGCCTTCTATTGATGTTCAAAACCTGCCAAAAGGTTCAAATGCAGGGTGTTGCGGTGGGTCGTGCTGTGGATTTGACCATGTTGGATGGGTATGATCAACTTATAAATGAATTGGAGGAGATGTTTGACATAAAGGGACAGCTTCAACACAGGAATATGTGGGAAATTGTCTTCACTGATGATGAAGGGGACATGATGCTTGTGGGAGATGATCCATGGCCGTGAGTATCTATTTAAATTTCAAACACACTTATAAGATCAGACAGTGGTACTGGTACACATATGTTTCTGTTGAAAGAATTAGTTGTAGGAACAATAGTGTTGACTCAACCAGGGAACTGGAGAGGGAAAAAGAAAAAGTACAAGTAGATAATATCATAAATCGGTAACACCATGCTGATTGGTATCATATTTTCTTGCAGTGAATTCTGTAATATGGCGAGAAGAATCTTCATTTGTTCCAGCCAGGATGTGAAGAAGATGAGTTCGGGAAGCAAACTACCAATCTCTTCAGTGGAAGATGGGACTGTAATAAGCTCAGACACAACGGAAACCTGAAACTGTGATATTCTTTTCTTGTGGTTTTTTACGTTTGTTTGTCAGCACCCAAATGCTGATCCTTCTTGTTGCTTCAATTGTTTGTGGGAAGGAAGTTGGTCTATTTGGGCTGGGTAAGTTTCATGTTATTAGATGTGAAACACTAGCTAATTGTAACTTAATTTGTAGAGACACCAGGCATTAATTGTGCTAGAAAGACCAAAACAGATATTTCTTTAATAAATTAGTGGGAGATGGCAAATTTAGGCTTAGTTTATGTGAATATTCTCATGTTTTAAGTTGGAAGACTTGCCTATTTTGGTTAAGGGGCTTATTCATTCGTGCTTTGTATGCATATAATGTTGTGTACTGTGCCCTCTAAATTCTATTCTGGGTGAGTCAATGTCTGTTGCTGTCATCATTGAATGTAAATTATGGCATTAAATTGCTTCAATTGTATTGTTCAGAAATGCAATGGTCCACTGTGCCAGTGAGTCACTGATTCGCCTGACAAATGGGTTGAATCTTGCAGGGTGGTGGCACCCCTCAAAATTCAGCAGTAAATTTTCATGTTACCACTCAAATCTCCGTATACAAGGGTTTAGGCACAATTTTGTTGGGTTTTAACCATAATTTCAGCAAGGAGATCTACTTACTCTAAAAGAGTAAGCTAAGCAGAGTTGTAAATGTGTTAAATTTAACCGTTGAATTATGGGCTATTATTTTATTAATTATATATATGTGATATTTTATTAAATAATTAATTTTTGTAATAATGTGAATTCTTAATCTAATGGTTGAATTAATAAAATTCAATGTATATAAAAGAATATTAAGTGAAGTTAGAAAAGATTTATTACTAATGATGCCGATTAGTTTTTTTATCAGATTTTTACTATATGGCCACATTTGATTATTGTCAAATGTTTATGATCTATTAATCGTTCATGGATGAAAGGGTAACATTCCTATTTACAAATAGGAGTTGACGAAACAGTGGAAGTGTAAATACAAATTTATTGTCAATGTGTATTTAATTAATTGTTTTCCTTTATAGTAGATTGTCGTGTTAATGTTCATTGCATATATTAAGCGGGAGAAAAACATTTATTGGAAATGAATGTTTTCCCTTAGTTGGGAAGTTCAGTGTAACGGGAAGCCTTTCAATTCTTTTTTATAACGCAATACTTGTCACATCAACTAGTAAGATGGTACGAAATACTGTATATAAGTGGGGCAAGTTAAGTCTAAAATATAAAATTGTAAGATATTAAGTTTGATGTTATTTTAATATGATATATGAATTTATTTTAATTATTATCGTTGGATTTATTAGATTATTTGTTATAGAAACGTTATCCAACCACCTATTATTTATATAAATGGGATAATTTTTACTTTATAAATTAATTTTATATAATTGAATAATTGATACTTATAAATTAAGTTCTCGTATTATTACACTTCCTACTTAAATATCAGAATATGCTTTTCTGTTTTTTTCATATACTGAATTTGTCTAAAATTACGATGTAATTTTTATTTTTCTTATTTTGGTGCCTAGTGCTTCATCATTTTGTTCCTTGTTTTTGACCTTCATCAGTAGGGCCTCCCTTTTCCAATTGCATTCGCCTATATTCTTCTTCTGTAATTTCTGATTTTTCTTCTGTGATTCTTATTGCTCAAGTCAGTGCTGAATGCTTGACACCTTAGTTTGCAGCATATGCATAGGGCAAATAGAGACACTTAAGAGTTAGTAAAAGGAGTTTAATTTTGATACAAGGTAAATGCAAAGAGTTTTACATTTTTATCTAATTAAAAATTGATTTAAATATATCTTTAAAACAAGTATTATAAAAATTAATAATTTTATTATAAATAATTTATAATCGAGTGACCATATAAAATACTTTTAAAAATTTTACAGAGTCGGTATTCTAATTACATTTAATGTATTGCATTTAAAAATATTGTATTTTATTTTAAGTAATAAAGTTTTGTTAAGATTTATTTTAGCAGGATAAGTGAGTCATCATTGATTCACTAGATTAATCGAATCCAACATTTTAATCAACTAGATTGAGTTTATTTTGAATAATTTAATTATAAATATATTATGTGTTGGATTAATAAGTTTTAAATTTGATCTAACTCAATTGTCTTGTAATAATATTAATAAAATTATAATTAAAGTGGTGAATTTAAATAATTAAACTTGTATTTTAATTTAGAAATACATTAAAGTCTTTGATACCATGATTAATTTGTGATTGTACTTAAGTGGTATATATTTATATATTTATGAATCATTCTAAACTTATATATTTTAATTTATATATTATCATTTTTCTGTAGTATAATTGTACATGATTATTATTTAACCAGTTTGTGCATATTTTAATATTTTAATTTTGAATGAGTAAATTAATTTAGTTAATTATTTCTAATTTTTGTTTCTAATTTATTTTATTTTAAAAATTTTAAAAATATTATTATTTTAGGCTAAAACATGTTTTTGACTCCTCAAATAATTTTGTTTTTCATGTCCTAAATTTAAAATTACTTTTTTAGTTTCTACATTTTCGAAAATAGTTTGTTTTAGTCACTTGTTTCATGTGGAAAATATAGTAAAAGTCATATGATTAACAATGTTTTTTGATTCTTTATAATGCACATGGCAAGTAATTAGTTATACTTCATTTGTCACGAATGACTAAAATAAACTATTTTCAAAATATGAAGACTAAAAATAATTTCAAAATTTTAAGACAAAAATAAAATTGACACAAATTTAAAAAATAAAAAATATATTTAAATCTATTATTTTATCTAATTAACCCGACTACCTAACCTAATTAAAATTGTGATGAATTGCTTCAAAAATATATATATATATATATAAACCAAACATGATACAACTATGTTTCATTATATTGATTCTTAAATTAGACCAAACTCAATCTAATTCCAACCAGTTTATTCGTTCATTTATCATCACATGAGTATTATTAATTTCATATTAAATTTAATTTAAATTAAAAAAATAAGTTATCAATTTATTATCTTTATATATAAAATATAACGTTAAGAAGTTGATTTTTTTTAAATAGTACTCTTCGGTGTTTTTTAAATAATAAACAAGATTTTGCGTTAAGAAATCGATTAGAAACATTTAATTGAAACCTACTTAGGGAATTAAAATAAGAAGTGCAGAAACATGAAAAATAAATAAATATAATATTGATGTTTAAAAGGCGAAAGCCATTGGTCTACGATGTTCCCGCCGTACCGGGAAAGAAAAGTTCAATGTTTGGTTATGCTGTGCCAAGAGATGGTCTAATTAATTGCACGAAGCATTCTTACCTAATTCAAAATCAATTGTGACGTCATACAGCAATGTCCACTGGTAGCAGTACCATTTTTTCCCCTTAAAAAATATAATAACGAGAACATGCTATTTGACTCTTGGGATCTCAAAGGGTCAAGGTCTTCTCTTAGGTGATTCCCAAATCAGGGAAAATTCACGTGTGACGTAAAAGATATGTTCACTTGTTAGGGTTATTTACCAAATAAAATTTATCGATTCTCCTTAATGCTGTATTTGGTATCATAGAAATTGTGACAAAAATACGCATGAGGGAAATATGTCTCACGGCTTGGTTGATGCGAAAAAAAAAGGAAAGAAATAAGAAATGAGTGAGATTCATACAAATATACTTTTGTGCTAAAATAACAAAGAAATAGAGCTCGTGAATTTTTTTTTTTACAAAATTGATCCTTTACCCCTCCTTCACTTTGATCTTCTGCTTCAATTCTTGTGTGGTCTTCTGATATTATCATTAGGTTGTTAGATTTGCTGGTGGGTTGGACTTGGTTGCTTTGTTTCAAGCTTTTGTGAATCACATTTCTTTGTTATTGTTAGATTTGCTCAATTGGTAGTAGTTTTTTTTATCTTCTCATTAACAATTTTGTTTGTAAGGTAAGCCTGTTATTACTGATTAAATTATTTACATAATCTATTACGATATTGTTTATATAGTTATACAATCAATTTATATTTTTGATTAAAAATTTAGGAATAATCAATTAAAATTTCCAAAATAATCAATTAAAAATAGACAATTCTAGGATAATTGCACGCATCAATTACAAAAACATGAGATTATGAATATGCATAATCAATCAAATTTTCCTTTTTAATTAATTAAAACTTCCACTACAAAAATTATGTTAATAGGATTTCATGTATTTTTAATTTATCATAATCTATATTGTTTTTATTTTTCAATATTGTTAATTGTATTTGTTTTCGTATTAATCATGCATGGATTATATAATTTTTGGGAGCAAACTTAAGTTTGTAGCTTTTGCATTATATTGTATAATTTTTGTGTTTTTTTTATTTTATAATTTTGTTAGGAATTTTTTTCACAAACATTCCTTTTTGTGCAAATAATATGTGTGAATGCATTTCCATTAATAATATAATTTAACAATATGAAAACAACATCAAATTCTTACATCATATAGAGGTGTTCATTATCACTTGAAGGAGTATTTAATTCACGGGCCACAAAATTCTAGATAATTATTCAACCTTCAACATTCATCACTTTGAAATGTAATAGAAAGAATATTTGGGGTTTTAAAAAAAAGTTTCTCATTATAACTAGCGGTATGAAACCACATTAACCATTCAAAACAATGAGAAATATAATAGTTGCATGTTGTATACTACATACTTCTTTAATTGGTGTGGATAATGATAATTCATTACTAGTTGAAGTTGACTATGAATTATTGTAACATGAGATAGACAAATCACACACAACAACAACATGACCACGATAATAGGTAAGGCACATATCTAAGGGATACCATGCAACTAAAATGTGGAATTATCAACACCACTAATAAGTTGTTTTGTCATTAGGGGTGTTATTGTTATTTGTACTTGATAGACAAATTGACATTTTTTGGATTTAAATTATTAATTATGTATGAATTGAAAATTTAATTCAATAATGATCATTATTGGTGTTGCATGGTGAATCATTTTATTTTTCAAATTATTATAGTAGCTAATATAATTCATATTACATTATCTCACACATGTTTATAATTTATGGATTTGAACATGAATAAGAGAAAATGACAAGTATGTGATAGTAGTCACCCTACCAGAAAAACATGGAGGTGGTTTGAGGAGATGGACCACCTCATTTTAAGTGTAATGGTCAATGAAGCTCAAAAAGGACTAGAGGTGGATGGTAGTTGGGTATTAAAAGCATATGTAAATACAGTCAATACATTGCAAGCTTAGAGACTCTCCCAGATTACAAAAAATCACATTATAAATAGACAAAAAATAAAAGATAATTGGCAAGGGGCACATAACCTTTTCAATGGACTGAGCATATTGGCTTAGACCCTTATCACCAAGAGGTTTGAGGCAAATGATAAGGTGTGGAGGAACTAATAAAAATAACTTGTTTCGTCCATTTCTTTTAAATTATTACAAACAATAATTGTTTACTTACAATAATATAATATGATGTACCAAGGTTAAACCATTTGTTTCCAAATGGAAAACATCTCAAGTTTGACACTATGATATTCTAAATGAGGTTTATGCTTTAGATTGTGCATCGGGACATAGGGGGTTAACTCCCTAACAATCCATCATGCTTTGAACAATGATAATGAGACTATCAACTTGAATGATACATGTGATGATAGTAACATGGATGACCTAGACATGAAACTCTTTGATGACATACAAGCTTCAATCTCAAATGTTGAGTCCTTTAGTTCAATTTTTGTACAATATAATTATTCAAATGGGACTTCTAGTTCTCGAGGCACAAAGCATAAAGTACTAATGGTAGATGTCATTAAGGCATGGATGGACAAATTGACAACTAGTCTAGATTGAATGGTAAACACCATCATAAACAAAAATGTTCTTACTAAAATATTATCGGAGGTAGTTAAACAACAAGTAACAATTGTTGAGTGATAGGTCTTAGCAATCTAGAAGCATATTGAAATTATTCATGATCAGGTTATAATCATTAAACAAAGTACAAGTCGTGTTTATTTTGAGTAAGATGCATGAAAACTTATAACTAAAATGAATATCATAGATCAATATATGTAACAATGTCTCAAAAAAATGCTTATTGTTTGGGATACTTTCCCAAATGCGATTTCAAGCATTGATTAAAATAATGAGTGATGTTGGATTGAAGTTACTTTTTTTTTGTAACATTTGTGTATTTTGTAATCCTACATGTAGAACACCTTTTGGACAAATATGATGTAATGTTGTGTATATCCTACATGACTTTCATTTTTTTAGAAAATTGTTATGTATGATTTGTTAACAATTTATTTTGTACCATAGGAAAAATTTTGTTGTGTGTATTTTATAATCCTTTGTGTAGGACAACACTTATGGAAAAGTAATTTATGAATAAATTATGTAACATTTTAAAGCATACATAATGTATAAGTGAGATGATGAATGTTATATAAACAAATTTGTAATGTGAATAATTATTAGGCATATAGGTTAACTTGTCATTGTTTTATGTATGTTATATTGTTGTTTGGTTGATAATGTTCATATCTATGGTTGGTTGATAATGGTTGGGTCATCTAAGGAAAACAAATGAGAGATGGCACACAAAAGAAAAAGGTTGAAAAAGTTCTAGCTAAACAACTTTCGAATGTTGCAAAAATTTTGAATTATAATAAATATTTCAACATTGATAAACAAATGAATAGGTACCTAAATGGTTTTGCAAGAAAGGTTGTTATGGATCCAAATATAATTCTTTGATTCTAGTGGTCTTGAAATTCAAAACTTACTTTTAAAATTCAAGATATTGCATTATACACACATATTACACACACAAACATATATATAGAAGATATTGCATTATACACATACACACACATAGTTGTATATGTATTTGTGTGGAGATTTTTAGCTATGTTTATCTTTAATGAAAATTGTGTTACTTTTATTACTACAGGTTGTCATTTTTATTTTTTTTCCAAAATCTTCATTTACTCTTTAATTTTATAAAATATCATTTACTTTGATTGTTTACATTTCAAAATGTCAAAAAAAATTAAATACAAAAAGATTAAAATGATTTTTTTATAAATAAAAATTAAAATAGACATTTTATAAAAATAAAGACTAAAGTAACTGACGCTTATAACTGTAAAACTAAAATAGACCAACATAAGTCCTAAGTCATAACACCAAAAAAAAAAAAAAAAAAAAAAAAGGGCCAATTTAATGATGTGTTACGACTTGGAAATGGCAGATGCTATTTACAACTTCTGTTTACTCTTGGCACCGCGCTTTTTTTTTTTACAAAATACTTTTTATATAAACTAATTTTCATAATATAGTTATGTTTTAATATATTTTTAATACATTATGAAAATTAATTTTCATAAGAAATTTTTTTATCACATAAACAAATTTCTATATATTACAACATAATTGTATTATAAAAATGAACAAACTATCAATTTAGTATCTAAAGTATTATCTTTCTTTTTAATTAATTTTTAAAATAATAAAATTATATAAACAATTTCTAAAAAAAATGAAATTATCCTATATAGTCTTAAGGATTGAATATTTTTTCAAATTAATCTCTCAATATTAATAAAATATATTAACATGAGAATTAAATTGATAAGTTTTTAATACTTTAAAAATTATTTATATCATTTTATTATTTTAAAATTATTTAAAAGAGATAGTAATACTTAAAAAGACTAAATTAAGGGTTTACGGTAAGTTTTCATAAAATTATAAAAAAGAAAGAAATGTTAAGGTGAGAGTGAGAGATATTTTAGAAATATAAAAAACCAAAAAGAGAAGAAGCAAGGGGGTAGGGTGTTTGTGTGAATAGCATGGGCACAATGGACCCAGGCCATCCATAGCGAGGCCCATCATGACAGCCACACAACCCAACCCCAAAATCACAGAACACAGTTTTGACGTTTCCTTTTCTCTTAAGTCTTTCCCTTTTTCCGTTTCCACAACTTTCCCGAATTCTTGAGACCCTTCCCGAATCGTTCACGCACGCGTTGCTGAAGCAATATATAATCCCTCACTTCCCATTCCAAAAACCTCTTACAAAAACTATACAAGGTTGATTGTTTCTGTGTTTCTCTAACCATTCGAATGGCCAAAGACGGACCCAACTGGGACGGGTTGCTCAAATGGAGCATTGCTCACTCCGATGGAACTCGCCCCACTAGCAATTTAAGGTACAAATTCAAATTCCACTTTTTCTCTTTTGTTTTTCTTCTTTTCTACCCCATTCTCTCGGAGTTGAAGTTGTGTTAGCCCTCTTTATGATGGTTCGGGTTAATGAAACTATCTAATTTTCGTTTTTATTAGTTTTAGTTTCTGGAAAATGCATACCCATATTTTAAAATTAAATTTTTGAATGAAAAACATGGTTTATTTTATCATGAGGTTACTAATTAGTTGACTAGGGTGTGATTTGTGATTTTGTAATTTTTTTTTTTCTTTCAAGGGAAAATATGGTTCGTTTATTTGAATTTGGATTAAGATTACTACGGTCTGATTTTGTAAATTTATGATTGTATAGTAGTAGTTTCTTTCTTCGGGGTTGTAGTTTCTGAAATGTGCACTCATTAGCGAAAGGGTTCTTGTAGTTAAGTGAGTCAGGAGGTTTGGGTTAATATTCATTGGACTATGATTTGAATTTTTTAATTTTGTCGTTTAATAGTTAAGAATATATAAAAGGTAGGTTCGTTTTTTCGTAGTTTTTGTTGCAAAATTGCATACCCATTTATAAAAAAATAGAAAAATTTTTAGTTGTTGTTGAAAATAATGCATACTTATGAATAAGGAGGCTGAAAATAATACTGTGGACTTGATTTTGATTTTGTGATTTTTATGATTTTGCAGCGAGGACGATCGGAGATGGTTTTTGGAAGCGATGCAAGCGCAGACCATTGATGTTGTAAAACGTATGAAAGAGATCACACTTGTAATGCAGACTCCAGAGCAAGTTTTGAAAGACCAAGGAGTTACTCCTGCAGACATTGAAGGTATTCAACATTTACCAAAGTGCAAGACTGACTAGAAATAAACTGCCTTTTTATTTTGAGTTAATGAGTGGTTTTTTAATCTTGTGCTAACTCAAGGTGGATTTCTAACTTGAATTTTTGACAGATATGTTGGATGAGTTGCAAGAGCATGTTGAGTCGATTGACATGGCCAATGGTGAGTTTATTAAGGATATTGAATGGTTATGAACTTGACATTGTTGAAGAGTGTAGGGTCACTGATTATGTTATTGAAGTACTTAGTTGTCATGATTAAGCTTGTTTATGGTAGTTTCCTATGGGGAATTCCTTCATATTTTTTCAGATCATGATTCAATTCGTCAGGTCATTTTTTAGGAGCTTGTCTCTGTTATTTGCTGGATGATGAAATGTCTTAAAATTTGGGCATCAATGTTGAATGAATAGTAATCACTTGTTTTGAATTGTTATGATTTTGCATAAATAAATGTATTATGTTTATTTGTTCGCTTCAATGGTCGAGAATGCTTTGATGGGAATTGTTGAATCATAGCTTTCCTCAATAGTAATTGTTTTTTATCTCTTATTTTCCATGTGATCATGAAATAGTTGGCATTGTTGAAATATGTTTTTCCCGTTGTTATTCTCTACAATTTTCCCTTCTGCATTTGGTTTAGTGTCTGTGTTTATTGATGATTGGTTGGCTAATAGATTTGCATTTTGCATTTTCTATGATTCAACACCCATATGTCTCACCTATTTTTTGGTATTACTTGTTTCGCAGATCTCCACTCAATTGGTGGGTTGGTTCCTCTTCTTGGTTACCTAAAGAATTCTCATGCTAATATTCGAGCAAAGGCTGCGGATGTTATAACCACAATCGTCCAGAATAATCCCCGAAGTCAGCAACTTGTTATGGAAGCCAATGGCTTTGAACCTCTTATTTCTAATTTCAGTTCAGATCCTGATGTGACTGTTAGAACTAAAGCGCTGGGTGCAATATCTTGTATGCATTATTATACTTTGGAGTTGTGATATTTTGTTTCCTGAGATTGAAATGTTCCTAACTCTTCTATTTTTGGAACAACATGACAGCACTAATTCGGCACAACAAACCTGGCATTACTGCATTTCGTTTGGCAAATGGTTATGCTGCCTTGAAAGATGCACTAGCCTCTGAAAATGTGAGATTTCAAAGGTAATTATGGTTTTCTTTGAAAAGTTTAATTTTGTTATTTCCTTGGAATTGTCATTCAGGAGGAATTTGTGCCACACACATCCTCATTTTGGATTCTGTATTTTATTTACAACGTGTTCATCTTTTTATATGATGGTACTTTTACTTGTTGAATAATTAGACATTTCAACCCATATTGCTAAACGGGGAAAACTGAATTTTAACTTTGGTTAATTTTACAATCTGTCAGGAAAGCTCTCAACTTGATCCATTACTTGTTGCACGAGAATAATTCAGACTGCAACATAGTGAACGAGCTCGGGTTTCCTCGAATGTTGATGCACCTCTCCTCAAGTGAAGATTCAGATGTCAGAGAAGCTGCCCTTCGGGACCTTCTCGAGCTTGCTCGCAATAATAAAGATGGCACTGAGGAAGACAGTGAGAAAATGAAGCAACTTCTTCAAGAACGAATACATGACATCAGTTTAATGTCAGCTGAGGACCTTGGTGTAGTCAGGGAAGAGAGGCAGCTAGTGGACTCCCTTTGGAGCACTTGCTTCAACGAGCCATCTTCTCTTCGAGAGAAAGGTCTTCTTGTGCTTCCGGGGGAAGATGCTGCCCCTCCTGACGTTGCTAGCAAATTTTTCGAGCCTCCTCTTAGATCTTCGGCTGTGAATCCATCTTCCAAGAAAGACTCAAACAATGGAAAGAAAGAGATTCCTTTGCTTTTAGGGTCAGGGCCTTCACCTGCAGTAACTAACAATCAAGTTAGCTCAAATGGAGAAGAAGGAGATGCTAGATCACACACCGATACTATTAGATGAAACTTGTCTTGGCCAAAGAAACTATTAGATGGAAGTTTATTAAATGATTGTTTGTTCTGTTTTTATCTCATGCTCTCTTTCCATCATATCAATCAGTAGTAATTTCTTCTCTCTTTTTTTTTTTTTTTGTCTTTTTTCACCTTGGACTGGTCTTCCATTGTATTACTAGGATGATCTCATGGTATGGGGTACTATAGGTTCTTAATGCGTGATTGCAGTGGTGATCATGAACGCCTTTACTTTTTTGCAGTTGATACTCTTCAATCCTTCTTTAGATGTCACATTTCCACTCTTAGTAGTTACATGTATAAAAGGATCTATCTACTTGTCCAACATCCTTTTGCTTTTATCAGGGTGAACATGGTTAAAACCTATTCCATTAACCCGGAATAATCCGGCACCTCTCTAGATTGATATGATGGCAATGATTTTTAAAAATTAGATTTAGTGTATTTTGAATATATGTTTGAATATGCATCGAGTCATTTTAATGCGACGTGGTATATTATATTATATTCTCTCAAAACTATATATATATATATATATATATATATATATATATATATATATATATATATATATATATATATATATATTACTAATTATGTATTGATAATAACTTTTTATTTTAATAAATATTATTTTTATATTATAATATAATTATATTTATAAATAATATTATTTATTTTATTATATATTTAATTTAAATTTTATATTTATTTATTTTCTAATTTAATTATATAATATTAAAATTGATATATTATGTTAGAAAATCGAGTAAATTTGATATTATCTTATTTTTTGAGACTGAATTCAGTTAATATTTAAATAAATGGTGATTAAAATGTTGAAATTTTTGGATAAGTTGGGAAAAAAACAAATTCGATCTAATCATATTATAGTTTCTATTTAATATTATTACTTAGTTCTTTTCTTCGTGAAGGTCTATGAACACTTGGCATTATTCAAGTTTTATCACATTCACAGCAAGGGGAAAACGCAGAAATGAAGAATAAGTAAAGGTTATATGAGACACCACTGAACGGAGGTAATTCTCTGGTTAAAGGCAGGGAGGATGGACTCGATGAGTTTTGGGGAAATGGTAAATATGAAGAGTGGGTGTGGAACAAGGACATGTTTATGCGATGGAGCAAGGAAATATAACAGATTGGTGTTTCAGGGAGAAGAGTTCTGTCACACTAAATATCAATTAATATTCTAACACATTTTTTTATACCAATTTTTATACCATTCAATAATTTTATATAAAATATAAATTTTATATTATCTTAAATATTTGTATAAAATTTTATAAAATTGAAAATTAAATAACAATAGTTATAATTTTATATTATTTTATATAAAAAATTTATTATTATTGAACAATAATAAAAATATTTTAATATATTTTAAATATATAATATGAATTAAGTATTAAATAATTTTAAATTAATATAAAATTTTATATAAAATAAATATGATTAGATGGATAAAATTTAGGTTCTTTATGAAATTATTGAATAATTAACATAAGTTACATCGGTAAATATATATAAATATATATATATATATATATATTACTTATTTTATTTTTTAAAAGTGAGTTGTTTATTATGAAGGGGCTCACATGACTACAGCTATACCCGTTCAGTTATCTTCGAGGGACGTGTTCTTGCCTTGCCAGCAGCAGCAAGTTGATTTTGCTTGTTCCAAGTTCAGGCTCATTCTTAAACCCATTTACACACTACAAATAATAGGTACAAGATAATACATAAATAATTTGGCTGAGATGTTTTTAGTAAATTTATATTTGATTTTTTTTCGCCTCTAAAATTTAAAAATAATTATTTTTAATTCATCTTCAATATCAGTATTACACTCTGATCGAGATTGGCTAACAACATTTATATTATTATGTCACGTGAGTTGAAAAGGTCTTAAAATATTTTTTAATCTTTTAAATTTGACTCAAATTTTCTTTTAGTTTCTTAAATTTAAAAAGAATTTTCAGTTTCCTAAATTTAAAAATAATTTTTTTTGTCTATTTTGAGAATAATTCGTATTGATTTTTAAACTTTTCAATACCGGTAAAAAAAGTATTTTAAAATATTATTTGTTAATGTAAGTTTCAGAAGTTTATAATTATCATAAATAATATTTATAAATTTGTTATAAACCACTTAGTTAGTCCTATCAACAATTTTTTTAATAACGTTAACTCCATGGATTAAAATAAATTATTTTTAAATAAAAAAACTAAAAAGTCACTTTTAATTAAAATATTACACAAATTTTTAAATTTTTGAAAATTAAAAAAATATTTTTATATTTAATAGACAAAAAAAAATCTTATCTCAATTTGATAAGTCAAAAAGATATTTAAAGCTTTTTTAGTTCATGTGGCATGTGGACATTGTTAGTCATGTCAATAGCAAGAATAACATCATCAGTAAAGCGAGGTTAAAAATTATTATATTCAAATTTTAAGTAAAAAAAAATACTTTTTAAATTTGAGGACTCAAAGTAAATTTGTTCTAAATTTGAAATACTAAAAGGATATGAATTGACAGGTTGACCGAGTATTAGAAGGACCAATCGACTATAGCTTAACAAGCAAGAGTCATTCGACTGTAACTCTAAAGCCTCTTCGTCTTCACTTTACGTTTGTGGGGCTATAAAATTGGCTGGTCGATCAAGTACTAACAGGGTCAGTCAATCAAGAGTTGTTTGATTGTAACTTGACAAGACTCCTACAATAATGCTACGGATCGACCAATTGACCTAACATCACCTGGACCGGCTGGTCAAGTTGTTGAGTTACTTTTGGATTCCTAACTATTTGGAAAAAAACTCAATACTCTCAAGTCCGCTAGGTCTTTCTTTATAAGAGGAAAATGAGTCAGATTGGGAAAATAGAGAGAGAGTGGATTTTCACAGCTAAAAGAGAGAAGAAAAAGAGGGAGAGAAAGAAAGAGTTTTGCTTTCATCTCTACATAGATTAGCAAACGTCAAAATCATGATATCTTCTTCGTTAACAGTTAGATTGAACTGGAAATTTGATAGTAGGTTCAACACACATAGTTCTTCATTATGACTGTTCGGATCTTGATTTTGAGGTATGTGGTGTGAGACATCATGTTCATACAATAGTACAATTTTGTGACTTCTTCACTTTTTTGTTCCTCGTTTCTTGCTCTCCATTTGCAAGTTTTGTTGCTTGATTGTGTTGGTTGATTGTATGCATGAATTTGTGCCCTTGATTGAATACTCTTGTACTCTTATTTAATCATAGTGGATTGATTTCTTTGATATGGACGACTCGTGATTTTTTTCTCTCACATTGAGGGGGTTTTCCACGTTAAAAATATGGTGTCTCTTGCGTGATTCTTCTCATTATTGCTATCATTCCTATTTGTGATTGCTCCTTAGAGATTCTTGCAAGTTAGGGGAATTTATATTCGCTGCGTTGTTGCATCATTGCATGTGTCTTATTGCTTTTTTCCATCAGGGTGGTATAAAAGCCTAGTTTTGATCCAGGAACCTGTGGATTATGGGCCTACCATGCTTCTGTTGCACACTCCTCTTGCTAAAGCAGTGAGTACTCCTCTTGCTACTCATTTTAAGCTGAGTTCTAGACATAGTCCTTCAAATGAAGCTGAGAAGACTAATATGAACAAAGTTCTTTATGCATCTATAGTGGGTAATTTAATGTATGTAATACTGTGTACAAGACCAAATATTGTACATGATGTTGGTACTGTTAGTAGAGAGCACTGGAATGCTATGAAATGGATCTTGAGGTATCTTCATGGTACTAGTGCTTTGAGGCTTTGTTTTGGAGGTGATATGGCTACTTTGGTGGGATACTTAGACTCGATATGACCGGGAGACATTGATTCTAAAAAGTTCATTTTGGGCTATTTGATTAAGTTTGCTGGGGAGTTGTAGCTTGGCAATCTAATCACCAGAGTGCTGAGAATCCATCTCCCTCTCAATCCCCAATTTGGCCCATTCTCCTCTTATAAGAGAGACTTAACGTGTTTGAGAGTATTAGGCTTTTATCAACATAGTTGAGAATCCAAAAATAACCAACACAAGTATCACTAGGCCAGTCAATTATAACTTGATAAGGTTCGTGACAATCAACAAACAATTAGGGGTAATGAATGACAACATCAAGGGTGTTAGGTGATGCAACAAAAGAAGTAAAAGGTTGTGGAATGAAGATTTTCCTGTTCCTTAATACTTGTACAGTTCGGATGAGCTACCCGGCCTACTGGATGGTCCATAGGACCGATGTACCGTCCGGACGGACCACCCGGCCTACGGATGGTCCATAAGGCCGGCCCGGCTAACCCTGTAAGGACAGTACTGGTTGTCCTTTTATGGACAGATCGTGAATGAATCTGACATGTCAGATTCATTCGTTAAAGCAACGCCATCTCATCTCTGACCTATCAGTACGGTTGTCGAGTGACGTGAATATTAGGTTTATCCATACACATGTATAAATTGAGAAATGGTAATGAAAAGAGAGACAGACTCGATTTCTAGAGGACAAAACATTGGCGCCCACCGTAAAAAAGAACTTTGTGACCCAAGGAAAGCTCTTACCAACACTAGACGAAATGCTTGTAACACGAAACCAAGCAAGTTCCACTAATGAAGGCGAGGAGGACACCCTCCAAAGGTTGCTTCGTGCTGTCGCTTCCCTTCAAGCGTGTAGTGATGAGCAATCTCGGCTTAGTGCTGAGGCCGAGCAAAGGCAGGCCGAGGCCGAGGAACGCCATCGCCAGGCCGAGGAAAGACACTTGGAAGCAATGAGGATGGTGGAATCAAGGGAGGAGGAACTTCGCCAGCAAATAGCAGCATTCAAAGCTGCAAGTCGGCAAGAACCAATGACGCAAGATGCAAGCAGCGGTCAACCCTTTTGGGGGCAACCATTCTCAGAAGAGATTGATGAAACTCCTGTACCTACCAATTTCAGAGAAATAGTGATCGAGCCTTTCGACGGGATGCAGGATCCGCATGCTCATCTGCAAGCTTTCCAGACAAAGATATACATTAGTGGTGGCAGTGATCAGCTTAGATGCAAGCTATTCCCAGGAACCCTGAGAGGGGTTGCCATGCAGTGGATGGCCACCTTACCACCTAGGTCCGTCTATACGTTTAATAACTTAGCCCGGTCGTTCGTTTCACAATTTGTGGCTAATAAAGTGAAAAGGCTGGAGGTGGCCGACCTCTTCGATATTAAGCAAGCCAGGGGGGAAAGTTTGAAGGGTTACTTGGCCTGGTTTAATAATGCGACGGTGCGGGTGAACAACCCTGACCAAAATTTTTTTGTCAAAGCCTTCCAGAAGGGTTTACGTGCCGGTCCGTTCAGGGACGCGCTAGCTCTAAGACGACCGGCCAGTATGGAAGAAATCAGAGTACGAGCGGAGAAACATATTGAGGTCAAGGAGGATCAGGCTGAACGTATGGAGGCCGATAATGCAAACAGTAGAGGCTAACAAATAGATGAGCACAAAAGGCAGAACCATACGAGGACCAAATAGGCAAAGCAACATTTCACTCCACTGACGGAGAGGAGAGCCCAGATCCAGAGGGAAATATGTCACACGAGGATGCTTAGATTCCCCCAGGAGGCGAAAGGAAAAGTATTGGGGCGCAACAAGGATGACTGGTACGATTTTCATCACACTTTTGGCCATTCAACAGAGGCATGCTGGACCCTACGCACCCAGCTTGAGAGACTAGTTCAAGAGGGCTGCCTCAACAGGTACATCCATAAGGAGACACCGGAAAACCAAAGGGGAGGCGAGGAGGACAGGAGGCAGAGTTAGGGACGTAGGGCCCTATTGAGGGAAGTTAGAAAGTCGCGAAGCCGCTCAAGGGAGAATATCCCTGGGAATCATAAAGGAACCATAACAACAATCTCTGGTGGAACGAGAGAAGTCAGGTCGACCGTGTCTAGACTAGTGGAGGTAGGAGAAGTCTAGGCCGTGCTGACAGGGGCAAATGTTACACCTCTGGGAAGACGGCAATCAAGCCCGGTCATTAACTTTGACGACCGCGATTTGAAGTTGGGAACTCCTGTTCAAGATGAACCAATGGTGATATCGGTTGTAGCCGCCGAGTACAAGGTGGAGAGGGTCTTAATTGACCAGGGAAGTTCCGCCAATATTTTATATTGGTCAGCTTTCCAGAAAATGGGGTTACGACGCCTGAACGAGAGTGAGGGCGCACTTTACGGTTTTGTTGGTGAATGCGTACCAATCAAGGGAACGGGCGAAATAGAGACGGTTTTTGGAGAAGGAGAAACGGTCAGAGTCATCCCAGTCCTTTACACGGTGATAGATCCCGAGGCATCTTACAATATTATTATCGGACGACCGACGTTAAACAGGCTAGGGGCTATAGTATCCACCTACCACCTGTGTATGAAATTTCCGGTCGATCGGAGGGTAAGGAGCATATGGGCAGACTCGAGATTAGCCCAAAAGTGTTATGAGGATAGTCTAAAGATCGGAAGCAGTATACCTGCGCCGACCGTTAACGCTTTGGACTTTGACTTAGACCCTAGATGTGTGTATGAAAGTGAAAGACCCCATCCGGCCGAGGATGTCAAGAATGTATAGATAGGGCCTTCGGCATGCCACGTAACGAAAGTGGGGACTGCGCTAAACCATGAAGAAGAGGCACGACTGGTGAGTTTCCTTAGGCAAAACGTGGATGTTTTTGCTTGGACCCCTAGGGATATGCCGGGCATTGATCCCGGTTTCATGTGTCACCACCTCTCGGTAATGAAAGGAGCCAAGCCCGTCAATTCAGAGCGAAGGAAACAAGGAGAAGAGAGAAGAAGAGCGGCGAGGGAGGAGACTAATAGGTTGTTGACGGTTGGATTTATCAAGGAGGTGTAGTATCCCACTTAGCTGGCTAATGTGGTCATGGTTAAGAAACCGAACGGTCGGTGGAGGATGTGCATAGATTATACTGATCTAAACAAAGCATGCCTTAAGGATCTATATCCGTTGCCTAGCATTGACAAGTTGGTTGATGGCGTGTCGGGATATGCGCTCCTCAACTTTATGGACGCTTACTCTGGTTACAATCAGATTCGAATGCACCCCAAGGACGAATAGAAGACGACATTCATCACAGAGGCGGGAGCATTTTGTTATAAGGTTATGCCGTTCGGCCTGAAAAACGCTGGCGCCACCTATCAGCATCTCATGGATAAGATCTTTAGAGAGATAATTGGAGTCAACATTGAGGTCTACATTGATGACATGGTGGTTAAGTCCACCGAAGCAACGAGGCATTGTGAGGCGCTTGGACGGGTGTTTAGTATCCTGAGGAAACATCAACTCAGGCTCAACCCAGAAAAATGTTCATTTGGAGTCCACGCAGGGAAGTTTCTGTGATTTATGTTGACAGAGAGGGGCATAGAGGCAAATCCAGATAAGTGTCAGGCCGTGATAAACATGCGAAGCCCCCAAAACGTCAGGGAAGTGCAGCAACTTATGGGAAGGATAATGGCCTTGTCCCATTTTATTTCTCGGTCAACCGAGATTGCCAGACCAATTTTCGGGACCTTAAAGAAAGCAGGAAATTTCACATGGACGCCTGAATGTGAAGAAGCTTTTCTCAGATTTAAAGCAATGTTGGCCGCTCCACCCGTTTTAACACGTCCGGCCGAAGGTATTCCCCTATACTTATACATTTCTGTATCTGACGCCCCAGTTAGCGTTGTATTAGTGCAGGAGTGCGAGGGCAACCAACGACCAATGTATTTCACTAGCAAGGTGCTGCAAGGTGTAGAATTGCGATATCAAAAGATTGAAAAGGCTTTGGCCTTGGTGGTTACCTCGCGTAGGTTGCACCCTTACTTCCAGAATTATGGAATCATAGTCAGGACAGACCTACCAATTTGCCAAGTACTGAGGAAACCGGACTTGGTTGGGAGAATGGTGACATGGAGTGTGCAGTTGTCTGAGTTCGAGATATCATTTGAGAGAAGAGGGCATGTTAAGGCATAGGCGTTGGCCGACTTCCTCACAGAATTGGCGCCAGGAGAAACGGGCGGCCTGGTGGAAGAAATTGTCAAGGGAGAATAGTATCTCTCAGTGGATGGATCCTCCAATCATTCTAGAAATGGAGCAGGGGTTATCCTGGAAGGGCCAGCAGGTATAATCATTGAGCAATCTCTGCATTTTGAGTTCAAAGCTAGCAACAATTAGGCAGAATATGAAGCTCTATTAGCAGGCATGAGATTGGCGCAGGAGTTAGAAGCAAAAAGGCTCACGACCAAGAGCGATTCGAAACTTGTGACCGGTCAGGTGAATGGAGAATACCAGACAAGAGATCCCCAACTGGGAAGTATTGGGAAAAAGCCAGGAGAATGGCATCGACGTTCGAAAGCTTCACCTTGATACATGTACCTCGGGACCAGAACGAACGAGCCGACTTATTGGCCAAGTTGGCCAGTACGCAAAGACGACAGCAAAAGTCAGTCATTCATGAAAGCCTGCAAGCACCGACAGTCAATCATCCAGAGGTAGGGTGTGTGGACGAGAAAGACGTATGGATAACCCCCATCCTTCGGTACATCCAAGAAGATCGGGTCCCTAGTGACCCAAAGGAAGTCAGAAGAATAGCCAGAGAAGCCTCAAAATATGTAGTCGTCGGCCGACATCTATACCAAAGGGGCTTTGCTTTCCCTTTACTCAGATGCGTAAATAAAGGCGAGGCAGAATACGTAATTAAAGAAGTTCATGAGGGCATATGTGGCACGCACATAGGAGGACGAGCATTAGCTAGTAAGATAGCTAGAGCATGGTACTACTGGCCGACCATGCGAAATGATTGCATGGATTTCGTGAAAAGATGCGATAAGTGTCAAAGATTTGCAGGAGATCACAAGGCCCCCCCCGAACGCTTACACTCAGTCATGGCCCCATGGCCCTTTCACAAGTGGGGAGTAGATATCTTGGGACCTTTCCCCATAGCACCAGGCTAGTTGAAGTTTTTGATCGTCGCGGTTGATTATTTCACTAAGTGGGTGGAAGCAGAGCCGGTGGCCACCATTTCGGCCGAAAGAGGTAAAACGCTTCTTCGGAAGAAAATAGTATGCCGATTCGGCATTCCGACCGAAATAGTGTCTGACAATGGCACTCAATTCTCATCAAAGGTAACGGCCGAATTCTATGAAGGTTTGAAGATTAAGAAACTCTTCACATCGGTAGAACATCCTCAGTCGAACGGTCAAGTGGAAGCGGCAAATAAAGTCATACTGAGGGGGATATGGAAACATTTGGAGGAGGCCAAAGGGAGATGGGCGGACAAACTGCCTCAAGTATTGTGGTCATATCACACAACACCCCATTCCACCACAAATGAAACTCCTTTCCGTTTGACGTATGGAATAGAAGCTATGATCCCAGTCGAAATCGGTGAGCCCTCACCTCGTACAGCCTTTTTCGAACTAAGCATTAATGAGGAAGAATTGAGAGCAAACCTCGACCTGCTACAGGAAATACGAGAGATAGCCCATGTGAAAGAATATGCAGTAAAAGCTAGAGTCGCCAGAAAATATGATGAAAGGTTGGTCCCTCACAGGTTCAAGACGACTTACTTGGTATTGAGAAGAGTAACTCAAAAAGGAGAAGTCAACAAGTTAACCCCGCCATGGGAAGGTCCATTCAGGATAATAGGGGAAGTAGGAAGAGGGGCTTATCGTCTTGAACACTTAGATGGGAAAAAGGTACCCCGTACTTGGAATGCGGTCTCTTTACAGATGTACTATAGTTGAAAAACTCTTATGATTATAACAATTATTTCAGATTTGTGATTTGCAGAATTCAATATACATTGGTACCTGATAACAGTCGGCCCAAGAGGCTAGTCCGGGGGTACGAACTACATTGGTACTCGATAACGGTCGGCCCAAGAGGCTAGTCCGGGGGTACGAACTACATTGGTACCCAATAACGGTCGGCAAATGATGCCAGGCCGGGGGTACAAACTACATTGATACGAACGACACTAATAGATCAAGGTTGATCTTAAATACAAGCTACATAATGTTATTAACATACTTTTATGTGATGAGTAACGAAGACGACCGCCGATGCTTAAAGCCAAATAAAAAGAAAGAGCACATGTTAAAAGTATGAAGCGTTCGAGCAAACCAGAAAAGAGAAAAACTTGCAATCAAATATTGCTAAGGTATGTATCCCACGTGCAAGTAAAATCAAACTAAATAGATTATAGACAAAATTATCCACGAAAAATAAAAATTGTCATACAAGGTTGCAGAACTACAAAATATTTAAGCAACAGGTGAATCAGGAGGTGTAGGAACATCAACGAGGCGCCCATCAATAATCTCTTTGTACGGGTCAGCTTCAGCAGTATCCAAGTCTGGGTATAACACCTTGACCTACTCCAGAGCCCTCCGAAAACCGACCTCATACTGTTGTAGAATGGACGATCCTTGTTTCAAAATGGTGGCATCTTTGGTCGCGCTTTCCTCCTTGACCTTTGCTAAGGTAGATTCTAATAAAGATAAGCGCTCGCGGGAAGCCAAGTCGGCAGCTTCAAGGTTCTGACAGGTTGCCTTTAGATCTTCCACGTTAGAGGTCAGCGACTCCCGGGCAACCTCCAGGTCCGACTAGGCCACCAACAACTCTTTGTTCCGAGCCACGACTTGGCGTAGTTCACCCTGCAAGTCGTCAACTGTGCATTCATAATTACTTATCTCTATAGCGTCTTCTTGGAAGACGGTCGTCAATCTTCGATTTTCTTCTTCAGCTTGAGCAAGTTGGCTTGAAAGAGACGTCATTTGGTCGTCTAGAAGTCCGAACTCAACTTCAGCAGCACGAGCAAATATTAAAGAGTAGCCGACAAGCTTGTGAAAGGTATTCAGAGTACCTGAAAGACCCAGTTGCTTCACCTGGGCACAGTCGGCTGGCATGGACAGGTCAGGAGCCCCTACACGACCAATGGTTGTAGAGCGGGCCCAAACTGAAGGGCTAACAGGACCCCCAGCATAAGTTGCATCCTCATTCGGGGTAGGCAGCCGGTCGTCAAAAATATCAGTAAAGTCCAAATTGAGGCGTTTTTGGGGGCGCTCATCGCCCGCCTCAGCTGAAATCGGACGCTTTCCTCCCGCATGAGGATCTTCATTTGTTTGGAAGGGCGAGCTGCTCAGCGAATCTAAATGTACCACTTGTGGAGGCGAGGTAGGCTCTTTCGTAGGAACGGGGGTGATAAGTCATATTTTATACACTTTATGTGGGCTTAAGATGGGTGTTGTTAAGAATGTTTAATGATTAAAAGTCTTGTCTTAATCAAGATTTGAATTATGGGCCTAAAAATAGGAGAAATACAAATCTGTGCTAAAATGAGATTTTTAACTAACAAAAAGGTTAAGACTTGTTTTGCAGGCCTGGCCCATGTCATCTCGGCCCAAGCCAGGAACATCCCGACTAGTTCAACGCTCCTGGTCAAGCCGACATCAGTGACGAAAATCTTGCCTAAAAATCACTCTAGCAAGAATGTAGATATGATTTGCTAAAATTAAGGAATCTATAATGCAGATATGATTTGCTAAGATTAAGGAACCTATAATGCAGATATGATTTGCTAAGATCAAGGAATCTGTAATGCAGATATGATTTGCTAAGATTAAGGAATCTGTAATGCATATATGATTTGCTAAGATCAAGGAATCTATAATTCGGGTAACTAGGAATGCAGATATGATTCTGCTAGAAATTAGGAAACTGGAAAACTCCTAAGATTGAGGAGATTGTAATCTGTAATTCGAATTGGAATCTTTAGGATTTGAATTTCTGTTATTAGGATTAGATTTAGATTTATCCAGCTTGTGTATAAATAAGCACACTAGGCCACGTTTTCAAGTGTGGAATTTTCAGCAGAATCTAGAGCTAGCGCCGTCAGCAATTGCAGACACTCCAAGCTAGTATAGTGGTACACGAAGCTTCAATACGGTGTCTCTCTCGGTCGAGGAGGTACAAGACCAGGATTTGGGAAGCTGGAAGCCTTCAGAGGTGATCGCTCGGTATAGCCGACGCACTCTGTTGGACGGAAACCTCAACGTTTGGCCACCATTGGTGCATCATTGTCGTTCTTCCATTGGCGGTTGTCGTGGAAGGCGGACTATCTAGAGACTCTGATTTCTCACCTTTGTATTCAATTTGGTATATCAATAAATACAACTGGTTTTCAATTCTGAATTTTCTTATAATTCCTGCACTTTAATTCTACTTTTAACTTTGCCGTGACACACTGTTAGGGGTAGATCACGTTAGATTAGGACCGGTTGGAACTAGTTTAACAATCTGATTAGGTAGAGAACCTAAAATCAACCAAGTGCATACTCTTTGCCAACTGATGAGGTAGCAGTTGTGTAAATCCTCGATATGGCAGTGGACAAACGTTCGGCGGTCGTCATAAGAATCTAAGGTTGATTTGGAATACAATTCTAAGTAAGAATAGTAAACTATCGTGTTTTGATTTCTAAATTGATACAGTAATTAGTATAGAATAGTTTAGCATAGTTTATTTTACTTTTAGCACTTAGTTTATTTTCTGCACTTAAACACAAAACCCCCCCTTATTTACTACTTTCTAGAGTCTGAGACTGAGTCAGTCCGACTCCGTTGCGTCTGTCTAAGCCGACCGGCAGTAAGTCGACATTTCACAACAATTAGCGTTTTCTGTATAAACTCTGATTTTTACACTTAGCACAATCTGAACACACTGTGTCCTTGAGAGAATCGACCTAGGTTAGCTATACTATAGTTAGCTTTAGTTTTATTTGATGCGCGTAAGACGACTAAAAAACCGCTTATCAGGGGGGCGTGGGGGCATCTGCTGGTTGAGAGTCGTCAACTCCAGCATCATCAGCCTGAGAAGTCTTCTTCCTCAGATTCTTCAAGTATTGGACAAAAAAACCTGCCAAAAGGAAAATTATATTAGAAGAGGGTATAACAGAAAAGAATGGATTAAATAAAAGACCAATAACCGACCGGTGCCTTTTATAATCTCAGCACAAGAAAGAAGAGGCATTTCATGCAGTTTTACAATGAACTCTTTCTCCCATTCCTCCATGTCTTCTTGACGACCGTCACGGACACGGTCGGTTGGGGAGTCCAATGAAAAGAGAAGAATGAATCTCCTGAGTTATCAGCCAAGAGGTTGGGACCAACGGCCGACCTTGAAAAAGCGATCCTTGAAAACTTTGAAGCTCTCTAAAAAAGGCTTTAGCAATTTGCGTTTTGGTCGGCTGCTTAGAGAAGTCCAGCCGACTTTGGCAACTTTGTGCAGTGAAAAAAAACCAGAAAAATACGCTAAGAGAAGGGGCTCTACCTAAGTCCTCACAAAGCAATTCGAACGCTCTCACAAAAGCCCAGCTGTTGGGGTGGAGCTGGGTAGGAGCGACCTTGAGGGCTCGAAGAACCGACCGCTCAAAAAAAGTAAATGGAAGTTTTATGCCTAACTTAAAGGGTAGAGTTTCATACAAAAAGAAAAAAGGAGCCTCGTCGGCCACGGGACGGGCGTGCACAGGTTCGTCCGGTCGATAGGGATGAACGGTCACTGACCAGGGGCCAGGTTGACAAATAGCCTTCGCCGTTCCAAGCAGGGCGCTACCACGCGTGAAGGTAGAGAACACCTTCCTCACCTCCGGATCGACCCACGAGTACTGGTCCTCAGAAAGGTTATTTTCAGAGTTGTCGCGATACTAGATTTCAAAAGGGAGAACCTCGGTCGAGTCAGAAGAAGAGCTGGACGACTGGCTGAAGAGGGGGGAGCTAGTCTTCGACGCGGCCCTCTCTGGAGACTGGTTTCCCTGAGCGGAGGAACCAGCAATATCCCTTGAAGGGCCACCTGCGACGAGATAAGAGAGGGTCAGTTTAAGACCCAAGTAGAATAGGTGTGGTATTGCCTCGAAAGAAGAAAATTTCATTCGAGTTCTTGGAAAACCAGAGGAAGGGAAAACCAGAGTAGCAGACCATAGAATAAAACGCAGAAAGGCGAGGAGGTTACCTGGATCCATGTGTGCTGGGGAGAAACGAAGGCGAGAACAAGTGAAGGTAGGAACAGCAGAGAAGAACCACGAAAGGGGCGGAAGCAATATGCCAATGGAATAAGGAAAAATGCAAAAGGATTCAGGTTTATTGATTAAGCCTCCTGGGTTAGAAGACGAAGCGACATGACTTAATTGACAGGCGCCAAAAGCACACGCGTGTCCCCAGAAAAAATTCAAATTCTGGAATCCAAAACGACAACATTCCAGAAGAAAGAAGTCAGGGTGACTGAGTAGTCAAATAAGCAAGCTTATGTCTAGGAGACAAAGCTTGAGGGGCTATGTACTGTTCGGACGAGTCACCCCACCTACCGGATGGTCTATAGGGCTGATGTACCGTCCGGACGGACCACCCGACCTACCGGATGGTCCATAAGACCGGCCGGCTAACCCTGTAAGAACAGTACTGGTTATCCTTTTAGGAGCAGATCGTGAATGAATCTGACATGTCAAATTCATTCGTTAAAATAGCGTCATCTCATCTCTGACTTGTCAGTATGATTGTTGGATGACATGAATATTAGGTTTATCCATACACATGTATAAATTGAGAAATGGTAATGAAAAGAGAGACGGACTCGATTTCTAGAGGACAGAACAGTACCATACGAATTGGTAAGCGAAAGTGAAACGGTCTTTTTACTTTTTCTCTCTCTAGGCTAGCCGTATGGGGACATGATTCAGTACCTCCTCGAAGTCGTCTACGCTACGCTACTTCTTTCTCAAATTAATAATCTCTAGTATGCTCCTCAATTATTTTTCTTTTTGAGAGTAAAAATCATGCGTATTAGTAAAATTTTTATTGTCAAAGTGATTCAATTTTTTTTTTGGCAAAAATGACATAAAATTTTGTTTAATTTAAATAGTTACAGTTAATAAAAATATTATAATTTCTCTCAAGGGGTTAAAAACATATATACTTTAATTTTTATACTTTAAACAAACGAGATAAAGGTCCACATATTTTTATAAAAAAAAGAGGAAACATCGTTTTGTATTTCTAAGAGTGAAACTACATAAGTATATAATATGCAATCAATACTACTAATCAATGTTTCTTATCTTAAAATTAGTTATAAATTATCTTCTTTGTTTTAATACTAAAAAATAATAAAGCAACAGGCCATTTTGGACCATTCGAAGGTGAATGGTGAAGCATACGGCGCGCCGCACGCATAAAAGCTGAGTCCACCAGATTTTGAGCATACACGTTCTGGGCTGTTTATTCGTTCGTTTCTTTATTTCCTTTAAAAAAAAATAAGAAAGGGGTTTGACGATATAGATGCATTGCATATTTACGAGGCTTTCGAAATTATCAAGACAAATTTTGTATGGCTTGGAAAATGGTTTTTAACATAATATTATTGTTTGTCTTGGAAAAAGGTTTGATGTTACTAGATGATGTCACCTCATTAGAAACTCGATTCAGATTTTACACACTCTAAGCAAGTAAAAAAAAAACGATAGAATACAAAGTTAATAATTAATTTTCGTTAAAAATTTATTAATAATTTTTTAAATGATATTTTTGTTAAAAAAAGGTTTTGTGACATGCCAGCAGCCAATAATTTTAAGAGTTATTGTTTCCTAATCTATGATTTAATTATGTCAATGGTCAACGTCATTCTTTTTAAGTAAGGCATTTACAAAATCTTAAACAAATTTAAAATATCTGAGTGAGGCGGTTCAAGATCTCTCGAATAAACTCAGAGACCTACGAGAAGAGTGGCCGACCATTGGTTTCCCCAAACAAACTTAAAAGACTTGAGTGAGATAGTGCAAGATCGTCTGGGCAAACTTAAAGACTTGTGAGAGGAGTAACTGACTGGTGGTCCCCCATAGGCAAACTTAAAAGACCTGAGTGAGGCGGTCCAAGACCCTCAAGCAAACTTAAAAACCTGTGAGAGGAGCGGTCAACCAGTAGTCTCCTAAGGCAAACTTAAAAGACTTGAGTGAGGCGGTCCAAGACCCTCGAGCAAACTTAAAAACCTGTGAGAGGAGCGGTCGATCAGTAAGTCCCCAAGGAAAACTTAAAAGACCTTAGTAGGTGATCCAAGACCCCCCGAGCAAATTCAAAGACCTACGAGAAGAGTGATCGACCAATGGTCCTCCAAGTAAACTTAAAAGATTTGAGTGAGACAGTCCAAGATCCCTCGGGCATACTCAAAGACCTGTGAGAGGAGCGGTCGACCAATGCCCCCAAGCAAACTTAAAGACCTGAGTGAGGCGGCCCAAGATCCCTAGGCAAACTTAAAGACTTACGAGAGGAGCGGCCAACTAGTGACACCCCAAGGAAAACTTAAAATACTTGCGTGAGACGGTCCAAGACCCCCTGGCAAACTCAAAGACGTACTAGAGGAGCGATCAACCAGTGGGCGGCCCCAAGGTGGTCCAAGACCCCCCAAGAAAAACTCAAAGACCTGTATGAGAGGAGAGGCCGACCAGTGGTCCCCCTATGCAAACTTAAAGATTCATGAGAGACTGTCAAACCAATGATTGGTCGGGGCAATAATCTAAACATTCGTGGAGGGCAATCAACTAGTGACCCCAAAGTGCTGAAGGGTTGGCCGACCAAGCCCCAACAGGTCCAACTGATTGTAACTTTAAAGCGTCTTCGTTTTCACTCAACGCTTGTAGGGTTGTGAATTGGCATGTGGATCGAGCCTAGCAGGTCTAACTGACTATAACTCTAAAGCATCTTCATCTTCACTCTACGCTTGTGGGGCTGTGAACTGGCATGCTGATCGAGCACTAGCAAAGTCGATTGACTGTAGCTTAACAAGAGCTATAACTTTAAAGCGTCTTCGTCTTTACTCGACGCTTGTGGGGCTGTAAATTGGCCAGCCGATCGAGCACCAACAAGGCCGATTGATTGTAGCTTAACAAGTGCTATAACTCTAAAGCGTCTTCATCTTCACTCAATGCTTATGGGGTTGTGAATTGGCCAGTCAACCGGCACCAACAAGGCTGGCCGATTGTAACTTAACAAGAGTTATCCAACTGTAACTTGACAAGACCCTTGGCCGTAGGGAGTGACATCGTTATGGACCGATCAGTCAACCTAGTATCACCTGGGTCAACCAATCGAGTATCACTAGGTCGGCCAACTATAACTTGACCAGGTCCCTAACAGCCAACAAATAGCTGGGGGACAATGATTGATAGCGTCGAGGGTGTCGACGGCCGCAACAAAAAAAGTAAAAGGTTGTGGGATGAAGATGAAAGAGAGAAAAATGCTATAAAAAGAGAAGAATAACCCATAGAGAGGGGAGAACAAACACGAGACATATAGTACACTCTGTAATCTCACGTTACAGATGTGAATAGGATATTTAAGCCAAATTGTTTAATTATTATGGAGTGTTTAGTCAAAATTAAATGGATTTTGTTTGAACATTTTTCTTCTTCTAAATATATATTTAATTTTTCATATTTAAAAAATACCTTCCATTTTTTAAAGCCCAAAACCTTTCCTCATCCTTCTTATGTTCCCTCCTTCTTTTCCCGTGTAGCACCTCCTTTTCACCCTTTTTTTTCCTTCTCAATATCTTCTTTTTCCCTCTCGCATAACTCCCTTTCCTTTATTCTCTTTATCGACATCAACACATCCTCTTTCTTTTGTTGGCCATAGCACAATCATCTTTACTTGGTAGTTCCATGATAATTTTTGTGTTTTGCATATTTACTATAATCTATAGATTTTGGAAATACAACAACATTCTAGAAACTGGTTTTAGAATGTCACTTAAAATCCTTTAAAAATTAGTTTTCAAAAGACAATCAAGTACATTATGAAGAATAAGTTTTCAAATTGTACAACCAGTTTCAAAATACACTCGATTGTCTTTTGAAAACTCATTTTCAGATGACTTTAAGTTGCATCTTGAAAATTAGATTTTAGAATGTTGTTGTACATTTTGATAACTAATTTCATAATGGTCTTGCTTAGTCATGTTATGTTGATGCATCTTGTGAAAAATGAACAAATTCTTATAGATGACATATACGAAAGGCGTTCGTGTTGATCACCAACTTTGACTTAGATACTTATTGCAAGCTTTCTATCATAGCACCAGAAGCATATGTTAAAGACATCCATCCCGTCACATGATCCAAAACATTTTCCAAAACCATTACAACCTGCTTAGGTTCTTAATACTTATTTATGCTTAGGTTCTTCATAGATCATGTTGCCACACGTTTATGGATAGAAAAGGTAGAAATATATTATAAATATAAACACATTCAAGAAACAATTACATTTTTCATTTATTTTAAGAATATGTTTGTATTTATGTATGGCCATCATTAATTGAAGATTGTGACTTATGGACAAAATCATGGACTCTTGCTTGGAGAATTAGGTGGGAGTTATTATGTAGAAGTTTGGTTGGCTCCCGTTTCTACAAGCATGATATCACGTAATACCACTTGTAAATAATCCAAGGAACATGATAGGTATATGAACTACTAAAGGTACTAAAGAAACAAGAATAACAACTACTAATTTATCAGCTAATATATTTTCGAAAAGTCAAAAACTAAGAGATAAGGATTTTGTAAAATCTTCTAAAGGCGATCAAAAAATTCCCAATCATGGTCTTTACAGATCGGATCATCCATATAATATACCATGAGGTATTACAGATTGGATCACTCTGAAATTTAGACAAAAATAAAATTGTGATCTTGGGTAGAGACGAGTGATATTTTAGTGGGTAAATTAACGCCTCTACCAAAATTTTAACTTTTGGTTCCGGTGAATGAATAATCATTGAGTCTTCCTCTTTCCAGATAACACATACAAAGAGACCTGCCAACATAAAACAGAATTAGTGAATTTATGAGAGATTTTAGAAGGTCCCCTTTAAGATCAAACAATTCCATCAAATTGAGTATGATTGTATGTGTGATAGCATCTAATATACTAGGAATACCAATGAACCCTATTATTGAAATTTCTCAGGATACCCTTTTTGCACTTCTAGAATTTATTTCTTAGTTCAACTCTTATCTTACTAACTAGAATAAAAGAATTAGTAGATCTGTTCCACCCAAAATGGGAATGGGCTAGGGTTATGCACTTATAATCTAGAATCTGATGATCGAGTCGATTCCATGATTATAAGTTCATTCCATATTGGACTAGACTGGAATAGGGTTATATACGTTATCATTATGAGAAGGAAGGTGTCATTCGTGCTTATCTAAATAGATACTATGTTTACATATAGATCCCAGCGTTGTTCCATTTTATTTAGGATTATAGGAATAGGCATAATCAAAATTTTGAGTATTATCCAACAAATTATTTATCGGTGACCGAAGAATATGAACTTTTGACTTATGATCGCCACAAATTAAATTATAATCAAATTGCTTTGGGTCATTTACCAATGTCAGTAATCGATGATTATACAATTCAAACAATTCAAATAAAATTTAATTATAATTATTTATAATTAAATTATAATTAAATAAACTTCTTCTAAAAACAAAAATCATGGAATATAAATCAAAGAATATTCTATATATATATTCTATAATATATAATTGAATAATATAAATTAGGATAATAATAATAATGTTATTAAAAAAATGAATAAATATTTAAATATTATATTAGATATTATATTATTAGAAATATTCTACATTCTATAAACATGATATATATATAATTTAATTTAATTTCTTTATATAATATACAAATATACACTTTAATTTTCGTATAGTTTGAGATTACTCTTTCACATAAAGAAAAGAATGACATTGATCCTATAACAACTGTACCTATAGCAATTCACATTTCTTATCTTAGGATTTGGTTGAATTCAATGCGGAGAGAATTTTAACATTTCATATATAATTTATATATATAATTTTTCTCCTAGTCATATCAATAAGGTCATGAAATTTCAATTTATTTATCTTATTTTACATATAATGGATTTACCCGAACCGCTACATGATTTGCTCTGATGGGCGGGTTTGCTAGAATAAACAATAATGAGATCACTGTTTTAGTAAATGATGCGGAGAAGGGTAGTGATATTGATCTACAAGAAGCAAAACAAACTCTTGAAATAGCAGAAGATAATTTGAATAAGGCTGAAGGTAAGAGACAAACAATTGAAGCAAATCTATCTTTTAGACGAGCTAGGACACGAGTAGAAGCTATCAATGTGATTTTGTAACAAGTTTATGCATCCGAGTATTCGAATAATTCCAAAATGGAAAATTTAAACAGTAAAAAAAAGATAGAAAATAAAAAGATGAACTTATTAGATACCAGAGCTTTTGCTGAGTGGTGACATAGGGATATCTTTTCCTTTCACCTCCTAGTTAGGGCATTTTAGATGATGTGTCATCTCCCTTGTATTTATCGAACTTTGAGAGCTATGTTTGTTCTTATCTTTTGTTAAAAAACGATGTTTGCTTGTACCTGTTTGAGCTGCCTAGGATCACTATGTTAGGCACTCAAAAGATTATTATTGTAATGTCATGTTGACACTACATGAGTCTAACTATTAGAAAATGCAAACGATTCAATTTCAACTAAAAATTTGATTATAAAATACTTTATTTCAATGCAAAAATAAAATGATATACATTAATAATTTGAAATAATAATAACTTAATCAAATATAATTGAATACCATCGTGCATAGATGAATATAAAGGCAACATACCATGTTGTATTGCACTACATTAAAGAAGTTATATCATACAAACTAGATTAAAATAGGGCATTTCAATTTGTTTTATACTTACTATGGTTATAATAAAAAGCCAAAATAGATCCAATAAAGTAAGGAGGATAATCTTGCTACAACAAAAAGTTGTTATGCTGGTAAACACTATTCTAGACATCTATTATTGAGGTGCCTCCGAAGGGTCCTACTTTTCAAAAATAGGAAATCGTATTGCTACTACACAACATCATGATCCACCACATACACTATTACATGTAAAACAAGTCAAGAGAATGTTTCTATGAACTCAACAAACAAGGTCTTCATATGTTGATACACACTCATCTTCTATTCTTGCAAACACGAATGTCATGATCATCACACACATATAATGTCATGATCATCACACACATATACACGCAAATAAAAGGATAAAGTTAGATAAATACAAGTATGAAAGTATGTGCACAATAATAGATATATTTGAAATGGATAGCATAGCAATTAAGGATAACAACCAACCTACATAAATTGTCATAGAAATTAGCATGTTACATAAAAAAAATTCAAACAAAATTCAAACAGCAAATGCATGTAAAACAATGCAACATGTCAATAGTGATATGTGATAACTCGAGCTCATGGTTTTTCATCATCGAGCAACCAACCAATTATGCTTTCTAATGTGGTACATATAACAACAACTCATATATCAAAAGCAACATGTGTCAAAAACTATTCTGTAGACATTGATTGATTATGGAGAAATTGTAACTTTGTTAGGATATAAATATGTGGGTAGTTGTCACCACGATATGAGATTTGCAAAGGCTCTAACTTCATATAGATTTACACGCATGTATATCCCCAAAGTCCTCTCATGAACAACCTCCCCTAACTTTCTCGCACTAGTCCTAGACTAGTGCACTCTCATAACATGATAGAAACTCATACTTATGAATGCATGATTACATCATTACATATATCATTAAAATATAATTAATCCAATATCAATACCTACCCTTGGTCTTAAAACACTTGGTCTTAAAACAACATTACCCTTGGTCTTAAAGCACTAAGTTACAACCCAACAATGACTATGAAGGGTCTCAACAAGTCCACAGTACACCAAGTGTAACCTTCTACGTGGTACTAAGCATAAATAATACCTAATAAGGTCTAAGAACATTAGGGGTGAATTAGAATTTTATTCAGACATTTTCGTCTTATACGATTAAATTGTCGTTTACATACACACGTTCTTAAGTTTTATGAAGGAAATTCATTAAATTTCACTTGGAGGATTTTAATGAATTTATTTAAGTTCAGTATAAGACATTTATGGTGCAGTTCACATTTAAAATTTGAAAATATCCATATTTTATCATATTCTATTAAAATTCAAAAATTATATCTCACTATTCTTATATTATCTTGAATTGATATTTTAACTAGAGGTATAAAATAATATTTATAGTCACCGATAATTTTTGAAGAATTTTCTAGAAAAGTTTTATGTGTAAGACATGCATTTTTATCCCTAACCTTAAATTAAACACAAGAATATTAAATCAAATTAACTTTAAATTAAAAAATCGTTTCAATATGATTATCTAAAATTGTTTATGATTAAAATAAATTAAATTAAAATGGCGAGTTTATAGTTTTTCCTTTGTTTTAATATTTTTCACTAAAATAATAATATATTAGTTATTTTAATTCCAAAACTCCTAAAATAATACTAAATCTAACATTTTAAATAATTTTATCACGAAATTAATTTATTATTATCATAATATTAATGTTTTAAATTTATTTTTACCCTTTTCTCGATTAATTTGGAATTAATTACTCAACTATGCTAGATTAGAATCTTTTCTATGTAATCTTTTTCCCAAGTCTTCAAATATTTCATTAACCATTTTCAATACTTAAACTTAGGTTTAACATATTGTAATGAGGTATTAAAATATGTTTCATTCACTATTTTGACACAGATCTAATTTTTATCAAGTCTTATGATCCATAAACCTTAATTAACTCATCAAACTTTGAGGGGTGCTTCTAGATCTTGTCAAATTTGTCCAATCCAGTAGCATTCCAACTGCCATTATAACGATTCGCTATTACTTCATGATACTAACCAAGGCAATTGCAAAAATAATTCAACTTTTAAATATAACTCTTATTAATTTATTATGAAAATACGAATAAACTTTTTGTGTTCCGTTACATCGTAACATTCACCAATAACTTTCACAAATATAATTAAATGATGATTAAATAACACATGCATGTATAAAACAATAAAGTAAAGATTACTCTCTAAGTTGATCATAACTAGAAACGTTGTAATCCACTATTGGGAGTCCTAAAAATGATTCTCATCCTCTTAGGACTATAAGCATAAATAACAAGAAACCAAATACATGTTGCTCCTCTAATCACACAATGTGCAGAGAAAGCTAGTTATCAACCTTCCAGAGTACGAAGAGATGCCATTCACATGTCAAATATTGAAAGTCAAAACTCTAATGCCACATTCGATAAGAAATAGAGAATAGGGCCTACATATAGAATGCACATAGCAACAATATATCCTCTATATCTAATCACTCTAGAGAACAAACCTACGAATCACTCTAGAGAACAAACCTACGAATCACGTGTGGTCGTAGCCAAATTTAGTATCATGAAATCTGAGGTAGCGAGTGTTTGAATATTAAGAAAATCCAGACATTCGTTCCTACAAACATGAATGTCATCATCATTATAATTAAACACACAAAAACAAACATATATGGACCACTACAAAAAAAAAAAAAAACCATGTTATTTGTGAGGGTTAAAATTACAATTCCTTAAATTTAACATTTACTATGATAATATTGTATAATGTGAAACCACCAAAATTTGAATCCTTAGTAGGTCGTTTAGATGATGGAAAATAGACAGAATATATCTGACTAATAATTGTATAATGTGATATACTAGATACCAAAAACTAACATCAATTCACAGTTCATATTACCAATCTAGATCAAGTACTAGTATAGTACAAGTACAAACCCACTTCAATAAGACTACTAATAATCAATAATCCTAATATTCTAGCACTCCTCTTTAAGCTAAACCTGACAAGGCTTTTTATCTTATTACAAATAAACACTTAAAAGACAACAATCTAAAAATATAAGGTGGGTTCAATAAACCATAATTGAAAATTAGAAAGACATATGGATAAAATGAAGTATAATCATAAACACTGCTAAATAGATCCTGGAGAGGTGATACACAAAAATGAGCATGGTTAGAAAGATAGCTCAACAAAATAGCTGGAATGACGCACAACAATAGAAGTTGTTGCAATGTTGCATGAGGCCTTAACTGAGGAGGAAGTGATAACCATTGGGATAACAGGTTTAAATTGCTCAACAAGCAATAACACAAGGCCCAAACTTCTCCAAATTCACTAAATAAATGGTACTTAGAAGCTTCAAAGAACAAGAATAACCTACAATTTGAATTCAGATGACACAAAAATAGTCTAAAACATTCTGAAAAGTGGAAAACTGATTTAGGCTTGAATTTACTTGAAAACTACTTGAGTTGACTCAATCAATTGCTTGCTGCTAGAAGAAAATACAATAAAAACACAACTGCACAACTAAACAATAGACAAAATTCAGCAACTGAATAAGCTCTAAATAATCCCAACAGAAACAAACAAAAGGATGGCACGGATAAACTAAAAGGCTAAAATGATGCATAAACATAACCTAACAGAGTAAAACAGTAAAAAGTAAAGAAAGTCAAGTCACTGAATGAAGACACCGTGAAAGGAGTTTCAAATTTTGGATATGTCATAGGCAGCAACAAAATAGTGATGATATTAGGTCAAGGAGGATAGTAGAACTCTAACACCAAGTTGAAATTATAGGGGTTTGATGGAAAAGAAGAGACAAAAAAGAACATATCTAATTGATATTCATATGATATGATATAGGGCAAAACTCATGCAATTCTATAAGTATTTGTGATGTTGTTCTCCAATCAAAAAATAGAGTTTCACCTCCATAATCTATGTTGACCTTTAATACAATTACACAAATTACCAAGATAAAATTTCAATTCTAATTGGAGAACAACATCAAAAGCACATATAAAACTGCATCTAAATTTTGTCCTATGATAAATTAGATAAAGAAAATGATAAATAAGCTAGAATTTTTTATAGGATGAGTTGGATAGGTTAGTAGTCCCTACCACTTTATCTTATCCAACTACCATTCTTGTATTGAACCTAGCAGAATTCCATCAAAATTTTGATGAAATTTTAAAGTTTTGTAGCATTAACTTATTAGAATAAATAAAAATTCCTAGTTATATTACTAGTCTAAATCAAGTATTAGTGTAGCACAAGCCTAGCCAATAAAACTACTAATATAACAAAACTCAACAATACATGAATAACTCTAATATTGTAACATAATAATATAGATTAGATCACAAGCAATACATCTATCAAAAAAAAATCATAGATGATGCTTTCATCTCTCGACTACTGCAATAATATGACAATTCTTTATACCAATAAATGGACTGCAGAAGGCTACGATATAAACTATGATTAAAACAAGGCATATTACTTCAATCTCTCATTTATTTGGATGAAAATACAAAAACTCTCATTTTCTCCCCCGAAAAAACTACTTATACCACTCATGATGTTTGTACATTTTTAAAAATAACTTAATATCCTAACTAATCTGGTAAAAATAGATTCATTCGCACAGAGGGTAAACAAATTTTCAGTGCTTATATATCTCAATAAAAATGGTTTAACTAATGAAAGGGGATGCTTATACCCAAAGATTAAAAACCTTTTTCCAATTATATGATTAGCATTAGCAATGTTGAGACAATATATTTTGTACTCGGCATTTAAGCAAATTACATTTTCAAACTCATCACTAAATTAAAAACCATTTTAAATATTATATTTCCCAACAAAAAAGACAAATGTCTTAAAATATTACTAAAACAGAAATAAATAAATAAATAAAACATGACCATAACTCGTGCACAAGACAGCAAAGCTTGGCTATGCAGAATGGACCAACTTACTAAGAACTGGGTTTAAAACCTTGTTCAGAAAAGAATAATGTCTTTCACATTTCTAGATATTTCTATTTTATAAATGCCCACTTAGAAATTGAAATGGACTTCTAAGATCTAACAGCTATTTGGAAAAAAAAAACAAAACTGAAATGCATTGTGAGAATTTTCACCTAGCTGGTCATTGATATTAATGCAACTAATGACAATCTAACTTAAAAGCACATTTTCTATAATAAATAACAGTTTTGTTTGATATATTTGATCCATTAGTCTACAACTTGTTTTTCAATGATTCACTGTCATTACTATCCCTTTCACCTTGATAATCTTCTTAATTGGATGAGTGAGCAATTTATGATGCACATGGATTTCAACTCTTGCCATACTACCTTAGGCTTAGAATATGAATATTGTATAGTCTATTGAACTGTCAAACACTACATTGTAAGTAGCCTTTTTATCTGAGAAATAGGGAAAAGAAACAAAAGTGCAGAAAAATAAGGTTCTAACTAATAGATTGAAGTCTTTATGAAAGCACCATACTTTGATACCAGGAACATGACAGCAGAAAGCCTTAAGGGATTGAGAGTGGTAATGCCCACCATGGCCCACAACTCCATAAGGGGCTCTAATTGTTAAGCCTACAGGAATGTGTAAAAAACTTCAGCACAACAAGTGAAAATAGAGATAAGCCAAACTTCAATACTAAAGTAGTGAAAGAAATTTACCACCACATTTAAATTGATTCCCACTCCGGTATCTGGACTTAGCAGCTTCATTGACAATTTGGAAATCAAAATTGGTCCATTACTGATCAAAAAGGGCTTTGACTATACCAAACCATGGGAAGGGAGCATGCTTGGTTGAAAGTAGGGAAAATGTAATCTGCAAACTGGATTTCTGCTATGGCTCGATTTCCCTGCCATGTAAAATATAAATAACATAAATATTTCAATCTGAAATAACCAAACTCAAATTTCATTGTAAGTTGCAATTACTTCAAACAAAAACATAAAGAAAAGGGAAAATAATCATATACAATAACAAAGGACACCAAATTAAACAATGTGAAGTAAACAAATTAATATTGCTTCAACGTTACCGAAGATTCTTTGCTTCTCTTCTACCAATGGTTCTAACAGGGAAAAATATTGAGAAGAAAAGAAATGACAAACTATGCCGAGGAGTGATCGATTCTTATTTTCACCAAGAGAAGCAAGATCGCAATTCATTTTTATGAGTATACAATGAAATCAAAATCAATAAAATAAAAATATGAAAACGCAAACTGAAGCATCAAACCCTAGATTTGATAGAGAAGAAACGTACAAAGATTTGGCAGGTAGATGAACTTGGTACGAGCAACGGGAGAAAAAGCGAATGAGAAAAAGTGTAGTTGCATGGTGAGAACAAGGATAGCAGGTGGAAGGGGAAGAGCGTAGTAGTCGGGAATTGTGTAGGGGTTGTGTTTGCGAGAATTGATTTCTCGGGGGATGGGGTGTTGCGTGAATTTAGGTAACAGCTACAAGGGAGATCGTAAACTCGTTTTAAGTATGATAAATTAGTTTTGTGAAAAACAATATATGGTACTTAATAGATAATTAATTAGTTTAAAATTAGCTACAAATTTTATTAGCAGTTGAAAACAGCAAAACAGAAATAACTAGATCATTATAGAAATAAATAATTCTCACTATTAAAAAAATTGTCAAAAACTATATTATTTTGTGATGGTTACATATAGTTACTATAAATAAATTGCCACTAAAAATCGAAACTTTTGTATGAATATTAAATTAATTATAGATAATTTACTATATTGATATTAAAAAATTATATTAAATTTTAAATATTTTGTAGTATTTTTATAATAACTATTTAAAAGTTATATTAACAATTTTTTTATTAGTATTGACTATTAATAAAAGTTACATACATATAAATATGATTTTATAAAAAAAATATGATTCTTAAATTTGATTTGTCTTTTGGACAAGTTAAATTGACAAAAGATAAAAAATTAAAAAATAAATTAAGAATTATATAAACTAAAACAATAATAAAACTAAGTAAAAATAAATAATAAACGTATATTAATTTAAAATAGTAACTAAAAATATCAATTTGTGGTGGTTGTATTGTGTCAGAAATTGCATATTTTTCTGGGGGTTTATCAACACCTCCACAAATTATGCCACTAAAACCCCTTTTGTTTTGTAGTTTGTGGAAGTTAAAGAAATTTTTAGAAATCATACAATTTTGTGGTGGTTTATAATACCCCCCACAAATAAAGCCCCACTAAAAATCAGATTTTTTGTAGTGGACAAACATACTTGAAAAATCATACATTAACAAAAATAAAATAAATAGCAATACCAAATCAATACATAAGTTATAACAAATGTTTATCATATACACAACATCTGTTATCATCAAAATTGTGGTATAAATAATCTTGCAAAATAAATATGATATCTAATAGTATAGCCTTGACTCTTTAAAGATTCCTAACATTTGAGCGACTAGTTTAAACACGTCCAATAAGTTCATATATTGAACTTCGATAAATTTTGGTAAACCATTAGAGGCTTTACACATTTTTTTTGAAGAGCCACATGGTAGTTCAATTGAACTCCAATGCAAAGTCTTAATATTGAATTCTGATAAATTCTAATGAGCCACTTGGGACTCATGTATGCTCGCACTATATGTGCATTAAAGTTATACCAATTGTTAGACTAGTAATGAAACATGCATTTCATGCATGGTAGATGACTAACCATTGGTTGATATGATTGTGATTATGATTACTTAGTGATGATTATGTTATGAAGTGACTTGTGGTCCTGACAGACAAGATGTGAAGTATGCATTATTTTGCTTATCTGGCTCTTGGAATGATCGTTTGTGACAAGCAATGTATGATATTGATATGTCTATATGCATATATAGTTGAAGTATGTTAGGTGTTGTCCTACTAGACTAAACTATTAATAAGAATCTAAAGAGTAGATTGATTTTGATGATGAGCTATGAGTGCACCATGGCCCTGTAAGTTGATGCTAAGGATAGATATACCAGATTGTCTCAATTATTGATTGGTTAATATGAATTCTTGCATAGAAACTCTCTTATATTGTATGCTTTATGTTTTATATGAATATCTTATCTACCTACTTGTTTGAGACTCTAATTGTTCAATTCTTATCCCCTTTTTTAATTTGTCATTTCACCATCTTTGAATATCAAAATGGATATAGGTTGAAATGGTTCCTTTGAATTTGAGAAAAGTTCTATGTTTGAAGATAAATGACTACAACTTAGAGCATATACAATAAAGTGGATCTACTAAGTATGATGATTTTTTGTAAGTCGTCATTGGATTGTATAAGAATAGCGCAACAAAAGTAAAGGACAAGATGAAGATGAAAGACCATCTTTTTATGTAAAGGTTAGGTGAGTTTGCTAGGTTATTGCCTCCTCTAGAGTTGGAATGGTTGAACTCAAGCTTCGAGAGGTGGGTAGTTAGTTATATGATTGAGATGTATTATCACCATAGATAATTAAGTTTTAACTTTGTTATTAATTTGCATTTAAAAAACTCAATAAATTTTGGGATCCCTTTTGTATCGTATCTAGAAATTTTCTTATGACTTTTAAATTAAGTTCAACATAATTGTGTAAAATTTTTAAAAAATTTAAGCTTTTAGATGTCTAGTCATAAAACTTTTGAGAAATTATGCTTTATTTGAGATTATAGTTCAATTGGAAGTTACATGTAGATCATGATCAACCATAAGGCATAGTTTGACTTCTTCATTATATCCTTCTAATGAGTTTTTGTCATTTTCTTCCTAAGTAATGTAAATTGTTTTTCTTTTCTTCCTTTTCTCATAGCTTTCAACCTTCTTTAGAAATATGGGTCAAATCAATTTTGAGGTATCTAAGTTTCCCACATTCAAAGCAAGTTGGTGTAGGAGTTAGTTCTTTCCTTCTTTCCTTTTAAGCCCTGAGGTCCTTTTTTTTTTTCACGAGCTTGGAGATTTATTTTTACATAAATAGTACATCTTCATTAAAGTCATCATTATTGTCTTCCTTTTCAACATCTATAAAGGTAATGCTTTTCTTATTTCTAACCTCTTTCTTCCTTATCCTTAACCAATCTTTTCAATTAGAGTTCATGTTCTTGGAGCTTTCTAAATAATGTGGCAAGGTCCATGACTCTTAAATTATATTGAACTTTTTTCTTTTCATCATCAATCCATAAAATTTTAGTTTTTTCTTTCATTTTTCCATTAACCACTTGAATATGAATAAAAACCCTATTCTTAACAACATCCTAGATATCCATATCAATAAACTCAATCAATATATTCATTCATTCTTTCCTTTAATTATATCTTTTCCTGTTAAAACTAGGAGACATGATTTATAAAACTGCCGTCATGCAAAGTCATTATCCTTTTGAAGTTGTTAAATTTGTACCCAAAAGTCAAGCTCTGATGTTAATCCCTGCTAGCGAAAAAGAGCCAATATTTTTGAGTTCTTTCAGAAATTGAGTTCTTTCAAAAATATTTTTGCAAAACTATTTCCCAAGTCATGAAGGATTGAATTATAGAAGGATGAAGAGAAATCACCCAAATAAATTCAATTAGTAATAATTAGAGTAGTGTACAATTAATCAGTCAAAGTAAAGCAACAAAGAGAGTATGGATAGAAGAGAGTGCACCAATATTTATATCAGTTTAATCACCAACTATGACCTACATTCAATCTTCAAGTTGCACTTGAGATTTCTCCATTATCATATCAAAGTTTATAAAACAACAAGCATTTTACATTCAAGGAACCCTACCTTGATAACCCACACTAGGATGCATTTCACTTATTCACTCCAATCACCTACTAAGGATCACACACCCTAATGTACGTACCACAAGAATCACATACCCTACAAACTTGATAGACCACTAGCTTTTAGAACCTAGAAAACCCTTTCCTAGACCTAGAACTTTTTCAAAGGAAACCACTTAACAAAAACAAGAAAGTCAAAGGCTAAGAATCACTATTAAAGTGAGGATATCACAAATGGAAACACACCATGACTCTTAATCTTGACCAATTAAAGGCTTAAGAGAAAACTAATAATCCAGAATAATTCACTTTCTTGGTTAATTAGATTGTAAAATATAGCAAAACACAAGAAGATGAGTTGAATTATATTTTAAAAATTTTGCAAATCTTTTTGCAAAGGATATGCTCATATTAAGCAACAAATGATGTTGAAAGCCCTAAATAAACTCTTCTTTTAAAATGATTGGTTCATCTCAAAATCAAGACTACGTCCAATTCTTAGTACACCACTAAGATCTACTAACTAAAACACAGTTACAAGTATTATTTACAGTAAGCCTTTTCAGGCTCATACAAATATTCTTTGACTTGCCTCTTCAAACAATTAATCAAGTATTCTTTGGACTCAAAGCTTGTCCAAGCTTCAACCAATTCCACTTAGACATGGAAAAGGGGGTAAAACTAACTAACTACTTTGTCTTACACATGTTTCTTAACAAAATTTCTAGCTTTTTACTAAATTGCACAAGAGATCTTAGTTTGTTCATGAATAATAATTTTCTATCTTGTTCTTCAAAAGTATGGATATATATAGGCAAGCTTCTCGACATGATCATTTTCTGTTATTTGATCTTTCCTTTGTCTTTTTTCTTTTAATAAAGAGAAAATGTTTGTTGAGGCGTTAAATTCTTTTACCAATTAGTCACTTTGATAAGAAAAAACATCTTGTTTTATCTTCCTTTTCTCATATCGAAATCTTGTAGAAAAATATAAAATTTCTAAGTGCAAAAAGGTATACCAACGTACTTTATAAGTGGATAGCAATTTTATGCGTCTTGACGTAAGAGATTAGACACTTAGGTTCTTGCATGAATATCAATATTGAACACCCAGAGTTAACTTTTAAAATTGATTTTACTTATTAAATTTTACTTTTAGAAATCCTAATTTTGTATAAATCACTTAGTTTTAGTCCTTTGAGCTACTTAGTTAGGATTATAGAGTCTTACATAGATTCATAAATCTTTGTTTTTGTCTTCTTCAATGTCTTTGTTTTTCTAGCTTTTATTCATTAAAATCTTCATACCTATATAGCAAGAGGTCATGATTCACAACCTTTGTCAATATGGCAAGCTTATAAACAATATATAAAGGATTGACAACTTGAATATTGAGAGATGCTAACAAATATTTTCTCTTACTATTACTATTTTTTGTATATATTTTTTCTTTTCTTCTCCCATCTTTACTTTTATTATCATTGTTTGTGAAACTCTAATATGCTTCTGACCTTGACTATTCAATCCAAAATCGTTACTATAAGTCTTGGGAAAACAAACAAAATATTGGAAAGTAAACCTTGATAGCATGTGAAATGACAATTGTAATCTTACATCTTAAAAAGAAGATGTTTGATTTGTCTTCTTTGTAAGTATATTTTTATATATATTATTAAGTCATTTTGAAAAAAATATAATTATAAATATTTTGTATAAAATTAATAGTTATGTGTTAGATAAATATTAAGTTTTATAGTTGGTCAGTCCTTCCTACTATCCAATTTTGCCCCATTTTTACTTTACCTCACACCCTTACGAGAAGGAGATCCTCCAAGAATTTTTTTGAGAGCCCCAATGCACTTCCCTACTGGCTAATCAAAGTCTAGTTTGAGTGACTCTCATGCTTGTTCAATAATATGTATTTGCTCTTGTTATGTATCTTATGACAATCACATATTTTGTCCTTAGTTATGTTATATTTTTTTTTATTGAAATATTGAAAAAAATTTGAATTCAATCCATGCTTGATCTCAGGATGGACAAGAATAACGCTTGTAAGACCAAATGAGAGGTGTAGTTTGACATTGATACATGTTATGCATATTAAAAGAGAAGGAAGACCTATAGATAACTTGTATTTATTAATGTTTTACTTATGTTTGAACCATTTTGTATTTCTCATCATATATTATATTGCTATGTCACACTTCTTTTTAATAGACTGATATTGAGTTATCAAGTTATTTTTATTAATAATATACAAAAAATTAATTGCAAAACATTCAAAAGAATTTTTTTTTAAAATTTAAACCAATTTAAAACATAGTTTTCAAAATTATTAACTTTTTATAATATTCTAAAACTAAATTCTAAAATTTAATTAAATGATAATTATTTCAAAAACTCAATTTCAGAATGTAATTAATTTTGTAACATTTCACAATTTAATTTCCAACATATTATAAAACTATTTTCCTGAAACTAATTTCTAGATATGGGTAGATATGGGTGGAGGCCATAGCCACCAAAACCAATGATGCTAAGGTTGTAGTGAATTTTCTGAAGTCCAATATTTTCTGTCGGTTTGGTGTGCCGAAAGCGCTCATAAGTGACGAAGGTAGTCACTTCTACAATAGAGCCATGTCCTCTATACTCCACAAGTATCGGGTGGCGCATAGAATTGCCACAGCCTATCACCCTTAGACCAACGACCAAGATGAAGTTTTCAATAGGAAAATAAAGAAGACGCTGCAAAAGATGACCAATCCCAGTCGGAAAGACTGGAGCTGACTCCTTGAGGATGCTCTTTGGGCACACAGAACCGCATACTAAACTCCATTAGGGATGTCTCCTTACCGGATTATCTTCGGCAAAGCGTGTCATCTCCCAGTGGAAATAGAACACAGAACTTACTAGGCAGTCAAGCAGTGCCATCTGACCTATGACCAAGTAGGGAAACAAAGAAAATTCCAGCTATAAGAATTGGATGAACTCTGCTTGGAAGCCTATGAGAACTCTTGGCTTTATAAGTAGAAAGTCAAGCAGTTTCATGATCAACAGATCCTAAGGAAGGAGTTCCAAGTTGCCCAGAAAGTACTCTTGTTCAATTCACGTTTAAAGCTCATTGCAGGTAAGCTCCATTCTAGATGGGATGGACCTTTTGTTATCACTAATATTTTTCCCTATGGTGTAGTGGAAATAAGAGACGAACACACCAACAACACCTTCAGGTCAATGGGCATTCGATTAAGCTATTCCATGAAGGTCCAACACCAATACCAGGCGATATGGAGACCATCTCATTACTGGAATCGACTCTACTGGATGACACACCCTGAGCCAATTTCATGAACCCTCCTCTATATTCATGCCATGCATTAAGGACAATGCATCATTTAAGTGTGTGTGTGCTGGGGGGGGGATAGTGTGGCTATCCGAGGTTAGCTAAATTATGTGCTTAAAAGTCTTGTTCAGTTCTTTAAAGTGCAAACATCTGTTTTAACTTTTTAACTTTGTTCTAACTTTGGTTTTCAGTCTTATTTCTTTTCAAGTCCAAATTTTTATTTCTTTCGGCTAGGCCGAGCCAAATTCAATTTTCATTGAAATTTTGCTTTTGTTTTTCCTAACTGAATTCAAGACTCTGAGTGATGAGAAAATGCCCTGAAAAAGAATTTAAATCGGTTTCCTTAAGTATGGGATGAGTCAACAGGAAGCAATTTGGAATCCTAGAGGACAGATCTTTCAAGCTTGACAGGCAAAGAAACCTTTGCACCTTAGGCAGTAGGTGATTGAAAAGCAGAAAAGAGAGACCATTAGTGGCAGAGAAATCAACCAGTGAGAATTTTTGAGCCTATGTACATATAGATGGCTATGCATCTTGCCATTCTCTCTTTCTTGTATGGTTTTTGCATCCATGTTAACTGAGTGTTGTGGATTTTGCCTTGACTCTTTGGATATATTTGGTTTCGCATGTAGGAATGAGATGATCTACGCCATGTTTCTAATAAGCCTCGAGCCAACCAGACCTATCTTGTAAATCTTATCCCTTGTTTACCCTCTTTGAGCCTGAATGACTATTCTTTTCTAACAACTCATTATAAGCCGAAGCTGGAAAACCATGATTAACCCCAACCTTAGGGATTAGAGGAGCTTTGGATTTGTTTTGGGAGTACTTCTCGTTCAAGTGTGGGGGAGACAACTAGGGACACAGCAAGAGTAGTGTATCAGAAAAGGGTCAAAAAGGAAAAGAAAGAAAAAAAATCGCATGATGAAACAAAGAAAAGAAAGGTAGTAAAAACTAGAAGCTACAACAAAAAGAAAGAAAGGAACAAGTGCAGGAAAACAAAAGAAAAATCAAAGAAGCAGCAGCCAAAAGTCATAAGCTGTGACAAAAACACAGCACAAGGCTGTAGAATGAGAAGTGAGAAAAAGAAGAAAAGAAAAGCAGAAAAAGGGAAAGAAAGGAGGGGAGTCAGAACTATCCTTAGAAAATTGCAGTGCCTTGGGGGATACTCCCTACACCGACGAAACTACTCCCCATTGCTCCTCTTTTCTCTATGGTTAGAAAGCTCACTTCCCCCATCCTGTATCCCACCTTTTAACCCTTGCCACAATACAAGCCGAAAAGAAAGTCCTTTTGATCATGACTGCATGTGTTTTTGAAGGTGTGGAAGGAGAGGCCAGTCAAAGTTTGGTAATACCAGTTACATGGGATGTTGAGTGTATATACAAGCCCAAACACTTGAGAGGTTGTGAGAGTACTTTTCCTGAGAGAGAACTTTGTCACTCTCGGTCGTCCTTTGATATTGCAGGTCACTTAATTGCCTTAGGTATGGAGAAAGTAATTTTCACATATTGCTTGAACATCTAAACTCTTTGGGTGAAGGAATGCCGATTCTATTTTATCTAAGGCTTGAGAAACTTATTGAAAATTCTTTTTCTCTTTTAAAATCTCCCTTGTGTTTGAACTCTAATTTTCCCAAGAGTGCAAAAGTGGTAAGTGGGGGGTTTGATGAGTCATATTTTATACACCTTACAAGGACCTAAGATGAGTGTTTTAGAGATCAATTGATGCTTAAGAATTGAGTCTTAGCTAAGAATCATATCATGGACCTAAAAATATGGAAAGTATAAATCTGTGCTAATTTGAGGATTTTAGCTAATAAGAGAATTTATTCCTTTTTGCAGGCCAAATTGATCTCAGCCCATCAAGAGTCTCAGTCCAGGTGAGTCGTCTCCGCCAGACCAACTCCTTCTTGGATCAGCCGACTATGCAAGTCTAGCAGCCACGTCGAGCAGTCCAAATCAGCAAGCCAATCTGGCGTCCAGGTCAGCTCCATCTAGCTCAGCTGTCCTACCACTCTAGAGAAGCTTGCAGCGCAAGTTACGCAAGGGTAGATTAGGAAATTCAGTTGTAATTTTGTTAGGAGTTCGTTAATTAGTGCGTATTGGTCTAGCTCGTGTATATATAGGAAGAGCTGGGTACGTTTAATGGTTGTTGAATTCAAATTCTAGTTTCATACATTCTACGTTCTATCTCCCTCTCATAGTCTCCATCTTCATGGTGGTGCACGGTGCCTTCATTGGTGTTTCTCTCGATTGAGGAAGCACAGGTCCTGGACTGAGAGGCCGAAGATTACCAGAGGGGATCATTTGGCTCGCCTTCACACTCTAGTGGATTTGATCCTTAACACCTTGGCCACCAGAGGTGAACCATCGCCATCATCCATGGCGATCGTCATGGAAGAACGATTCCACTGAATTCACACCCTATGTAATGCTTCATTAGCAATAATACAAGTAGTTTTTGATTTTGATATTTTGTTGTACTTCTTGTATCTTAATCTACCTGTTGTGTCATGATTGCATGCGGTAGAGTAGATGAATGTTGAACCATTCTGATTGGAACCAGTTTAATAACTACAGTAGGTAATCAATTAGAGAATCTAATCGAGAACCTAAAATCAACTCTGAATTGAATCCCTGCCAACTGATGAGGTAGCGATCACGTAATTTCTCGGTATGGTAGTGGACGAATGTTTGGCGATCGTCATAAGAAGCTTAAGGTTGATATAGAACGTAAACATGAGTGAACAAACCAGAACCAACTTGATTGTTGAGATGGAGTATGAGCACAATAATAACAGTAGAGGTAGCCTAGCGTAGTTGCATTTGCATTCTTAGCTTAATTGTTATTTCACTTAATCTGTAACCAAACCCCCTATTTCCTGCTTTTCAATCCGAAACAGAGTTAGTCTGACTTTTGCATCTGTTGCACTTAGTCGAGACCGAGTCGGATAAGTCTCTACCGAGACCATATCAGACCAGTCTCTACCGAGAGTAACTCGGCACCTAGCCGAAAGCAAGTCTGCATTCTACACTTGAATTCTACAACACTTAGTTTCCACACAAAGTCATAATTGAGCGCATTGTGTCCTCGGGAGCATTCGACTTAGGGTTGACTATACTATAGTTAGCTTTAGTTTATTTGATGCACGTTGAGACAACTAAAAATGACCTTATCAATGCCTTTGTTGGATACTAGGTGCCCCAAAACAATTCCCTCAATCACTATGAAATGACATTTTTCGAAATTAAGCACCAAATTTGTATCTATGCATCTTGTTAACACCTTGGACAGATTTCCTAGACATGCATCAAATGAATCAGCATACACTGTGAAGTTGTCCATATAGACTTCCATGCAATCTTGTAGCAAGTTCGAGAAGATACTTGTCAAGCAAACGTTGAAACGTACTTGGTGCATTGCACAAGCCAAATGGCATGTATGTGTACGCAAAGGTACCAAATGGGTAGGTGAAGGTCATCTTGTATTGATCTTCAGGTGCAATGTGGATTTGCATGTATTAAGAGAATCCATCTAGAAAGCAGTAATGGGATTTTCTTGCTAACTTTTCCAGGACTTGATTTATGAAAGGCAAAGGAAAGTGGTCCTTACGAGTTGCCTGGTTTAATTTTCTATAGCCAATACAGACTTGTCAGCTATTCTGAATTTGCATAGATACCAACTCGTCGTGCTGGTTTTTCATGACGATCATCCCAGACTTCTTAAGTACTACTTGCACAAGACTAACCGACTGGTTGTCCGAGATGGGGTAGATGATCCCTACGACAAGCAGTTTTGTCACTTCTTTCTTGACCACCTCTAGGATGGTCAGATTCATCCTTCTTTGTTGTTGCCTTATGGGCTGGGTTTCCTCCTTCATTAAAATTCTATGCATGCAGATGGAGGGGTTTATGCTTGGAAGGTCAGATAACTTCCACCCAATTGCCTTCTTATGTTGCCTTAAGACGTGCAGCAATTTCTCCTCCTCCTCCCGACGAAGATTGTTAGCAATGATGACCGGGAGTTGCTGCTTAGTATCCAGGTAGGCGTATTTCAAATGACTCGGCACTGGCTTCAACTCTATGGGTTGTGGCGGAGATGAAGAGGTATCGTTAGCTAGCTTCGGATTCAACTGGTCGACTTGATTCAACTTCGGCACCAGTTGTGTTGACATGATTTTGGCCTTCTACTATTGTGGTCGACTCATATAGGTCGGGATAAAACCAACTCTTGTTTGATTGGAGTCAGACTCGGCGTCCTTCCTTGTATTGAAGTCGGATCCGGATGGGACAAGTTTCTAGACTTGATTGCCCGAAATAGATTCGGCTTTTGCTTGCTTCCGGTCTTCACTGGCCGAGTTGCTTTTGGCTTGTGCATGCACCACTAGGCCGGCCTTGACACTTGTCTTTCTAGCCGAGTCGACGTCGGCCTTCTCTCGGCCTCGGCCTCTTTTGGTCGACTCGTGTTCGGTAGTGAACATTGTTGCCACTTGCGCTTATAATAGCTTTTTGGTCTTGACAACTTGGACTTCTGCATTGTTTGAACACTCTGGTTCTTCATGCTTGCACACTTGGTCCAATATTATCCTCGGAGTTGGAAAGATCGTGTACTTCCCTTAATTCCCCACAGCCAGCCTCATCTATCACAAACCCTAAGCAATCAAATACTTCAGTATCTCCAGCAAAATTTGGGATATCCTCACCTCCAGTGTCTCGTTGAAAGTACTCGTTAACTAGTTCATCAATTAGATCTATGCCGAAGAGTGAATGGTCCCCGGTGGGGTGCTTCATGGCTTCAAAAATATTGAATTGCACCAGGCTATCACCAAATTCCATTGAGAGCGTCCCGACATGCACATCAATCTTTGTTCTAGCAGCCACAAGGAATGGTCACCCCAAGATTAAGGTGGATCCCTTTCCTGATGTCTCGTCCTCCACATCCAACACATAAAAGTCTACTGGGAAAATTAGCTCATTATCTTAGACCAGTACATCTTCGAGAATGCCCAAGGGTTGAACAATACTTCTATTTGCCAACTTTATTGTCATCCCAGTGGGTTCCAGATCACCAAAATTTAAGGATTTGTAGATTGATGTTGGCATGACATTAATTAAGGCTCTTAGGTCCAACATGGCATCGAAAAAGGTACATTCACCAATGATGCATGGGACAAAGAAAATTCCAGGGTCTCAACACTTCTTCGGTAGTGCTTGTTGTGCTCCTACAGTCAATTCTTCATTTCTGGTCAACACTGACACTATGCCCCCTAATTTCCACCCTCCTTTCATCTTCTTCCTCTTGTGCACACACAAATCCTTGAGGAATTTTGCGTACTTGGGAATTTTCTTTATAGCATCTAGGAGTGGAATGTTGATTTCCATCTTCCGAAACATCCTTAGTAGCTCTTCATTAGTCTCAGGCTTCCTTGCTGTCGGAGTGTGGGTTGGAAATGGCAATGGGACAAACTTTTCTTGTTGAGGTACCTGTGAGTCGGCATCCGGCTTAGAGCCGGTATCAGTCGATCTCGGCTCTTGTTGCGGCGTTATTTGTGGTAATTCTCTACCACTTCTCAGCATTACTACGCTCGCATTCCCCCTCGGATTCAGAATTGTTTGTGATGGTAGATTGCCGTACCTAGCTGACTGTAAATGGCTCACAGTGTTTGCTAATTGTCCTATTTGTGTTTTGAGGTCTTGGATAGTGGCACTCATATTTTGCTAAAACTGCATATTACTGGAGTTTATGTTTTGTTGGAGCTCCATGTTGCTTGTTGCTAACTGCTTCATCAGGTCTTCTAAAGATGGTGAGTTGCCTTGAGGTGGCACTCTCTGTTATTGCTGTTGTTTGAATGGTGGCGCTTGGTATTATGGACTCAACGATCGATAACCACTTTGAGTTTGAGGTACATTCAGGGCAGATCCAAATCACTGAGTCGCATATGGCCCTTGACTCGACCCTGGCCGAAATGGCTGTTTTCCATATTGATTATCAAACTGCTGACTCTGATACAATTGTTTCTCGTACTGATAGCCACCTACGGCTCCAACACTCTCTGGATGGTCCGACTCAGTTTCTTGTAATGTGGGGCACATATCAATGGGGTGCTCCATGGAAGTACAAATACAACATACTCTAATTGTTATGCTTGGTTGATGTTGTCCAACAACAAGTTGCCTTACCAGCAATGTCAACTCGGTCAGTTGATTCTCCAGTCTTAGGTTGTCAAATACACCGATTTCATTCGCCATCCGGGGTTGGCCGACTCCTCTGATCCCAAACTATTGTGTATTACTTGCCATATTGGAGATCAGGTACCTTGCTACTGCTGGCGTCTTGTCCATTAGTGCTCGTCCACTAGCAGCGTTAATTATGCTTTAGTCCATCATCGTCAAGCCTTCATAGAAATACTGAATCAACAACTGCTCACTGATCTGATGATGCGGACATGTGGCACATAACTTGTTGAATCTTTTCCAGTATTCGTGCAGACTCTCTCCAGAATGTTGCCTTATCCCACAGATTTCTTTTCTAATGGTCACAGTTCGTGATGCCGAAAAGAACTTCTCCAGAAACATGCACTTCATGTCTCCCTAACCGTTGAAGAGAACCGGCTACAGATACAACCAATCCTTTGTAGCTCCATCCAGGGAAAATGGAAACACCTTCATTTTGGTATAGTCTTCCTTTGCGGCCTCATTGTGGAACAAACCACATGGAAGACCATGAAATTTAGGCAACAAATGTATAAGATCGGATTTCAATTCATATGTTTGAACTGGTTCTAGTTGTGGATACTGGATGCACCAAGGTTGGTACACCACATCTGGTGTAGCCAACTCCTTCAAGGTTCGATCATTATTCTCCATCTATTCTGCCTCTGCAAAACTGTTAGTACTACTATACTCAAAAGAATATGAATTGTTAGTAACAGGACTATTATTTTCGGAACTAGAAACATAATTAGAACTATTATTGTTATTTACTACTATATTCCTAGCTTTCCTTAACCTACGTAAAGTTATTTCTATTTCAGGATCTAAATCTTGCAATGGGTTAGTACTACTCCTAGTCATGCATCATAAGAAAAATCATGCAGAAAGAATGCAATTCAATCATACAGAAAAGTTAAAGAATGTTTATGCAAAAAAGTAAATATGGTTGATGATGTAGAGATGGTTTGTTTTTTTTTTTAGTAGTGAGACTCACGTAACAAAATTTAACACACACTCAACATGCTATATTATTTCAAGATCCAATCTAAACAAACACAAACTCAAAACATTGACTCAACTGACAGACCTAGCATTCCACAAACTTAGGATTCGAGTTAACTTAGTTTTTGCACACAAAGACACAAAAGAAGTTGTGTCCCCAACAACGACACCAATTTGATAAGCTCGTGTTTTTACAGTCGTCTTATGCACATTAAATTTGATAAGCTCATGTTTTTACTCTCGGCAAAGACTGATCCGATCTGGTCTTGACAAAGCCAGATCCATCATGGTCTCAACTAAGCGCAGACTTGAATGCAACAGAGTCGGCCTGACTCGGTCTCAGACTAAAATACAGGAAATTATGGGGGAGTTTGTGTTGTAGAGGGAATAAAGCAGAAATTAAACTAAGTACGAAATTAAATGCGAATTAAACTAGACTACAACTACAACTACTATTGTATTCATACTGAGTCCTAATAAACAAGTCGGTTCCACCTCTTTCACCCAAAATTACGTCTCCGAATCAACCTGAGGTTCTTATGACGATCGTCAAATATTTGTCCATTGCCATACCAAGGATTTTTACACAATCGCTACCTCATCAGTTGGCAAGGATTAAGTTCGGAGTTGATTTTAGGTTCTTTAATTGATTACCTACTAAAGTTGTTAAACCGGTTCCAATCGACTTAGTCTAATGTTGGTCTCCTCAACAATGTGCAATTATGACACAACAAGCAGATTAAAATGCAGGATTCATAATCAAGAGATAAGCAATAGAAACTACTTGTATTATCAGAAACAGAGTGCAATTACACAGTGTGAATTCAATGGTTCCATCTTTCACAACGATCGCCATGGAGGAGTGGCGATAGTTCACCGTCAGTAGTCAAGACACTGAGAATCAGGTCCATTAGAGTGCATTGGCTGCAGCAATCGATCCCCTTTGACAGCCTTCGACTTCCTAGTTCTTGACCTGCACCTTCTCAATCGAGAGAGACGTCGCTAAACACCGTGCACAATCGTTTATGGTGGATGTGAGAGTGAGATAATGGAGTGTCGATGAATATGGAATTAGGTCTGAATTCCAACGCCCTAAAGCGTGCACAAGGACCCTATATATACAAGAGTGGATTCCTTGTGTTGCACACTAACCTTAATTAACTTCCCTAATATAATTAGAAATCCTGGATTGTCTATTCTACCCTTCTAATAACCTTCCTTGCGCTACAAGTTTCTCCCAAGAGGACGTGGGCAGTTGAGCTGGATTCGGCTGATGTGGCGTTGCACTTGGGCTGCCAATTGATTGGGCCACTTTGCTCTTCTTTGGGCTGCTGGACTATAGAGTCGACTGGTCCAAGAGGGAGTCGATCTGGTCGGGGCGGCTTCTCCTGGGTCAGGACTCTTTTTGATGGGCCGAGATGTCCTTTGGTTGGGCTGCAAAATGAATCCAATCTTTTATTAGCTAAAATCCTCAAATTAGCACAAATTTATACTTTTCCTATTTTTAGGTCCATAATCTGAATCTTAGCTAAAATGCGATTCTTGACTACTAAATAATCTCAAAAGTATCCATCTTAAGTCCTTGTGAGGTGTATAAAATATGACTTATCAAAGATTTAACAAAGGGCAAGCTAATAGCCTTATCTTTTAAAGGATATGCCTTTATTTGGTGGAATGAGATTGCCTGGGAAGAGCTAAAGAGAGAGATAAAGGAAAGATTTATGCCTTTGTATTATAAAAAGACACTTGTTTGTAAAGTTACAAAAAATGTATCAAGGTTCTAGATGTGTAGAAGAATACTTTAAAGAGATGGAAGTGACTATAGTTAGAGCTCAAATTGTTGAGTCTCAAGAAGCCACAATGGCAAGATTTTTGCATGGTTTGAATAGAGACATGTAGGATATTGTGAAGTTACATGGGTACCCTTTAATTTCTACACTTGTTCATCAAGCCTCTAAGATTGAATCTCAACTTAGGAGGCATGGAAAGAAATCCTACCCTACCCAAAGCTCCTACTAGAAGGGTAAGGAAAAGAGAGACTATAAACGCCTTAGAAAGGACAAAAGTCCCAAGAAGGGGAGTGCACCATTCAAAGGCCATTGAGAAGAGATAATATAATTGCTCATAACTCTAACACTCATAAATCAAGTAACATTAAATGCTTCAAATGTTTAGGGAAGGGATACATTGCTTCTCAGTGTCTAAACAAAAGAATAACGATTCTAAAAAATGATGGAGACATTGGCGATGAGAGTTCCTAAGAAGAAGCTTCAACTTCAGGAAGTGAAGGGTACTCAAGTGAAGAAGTGCCATATGAAGGAGACCTTCTAATGGTAAGAAGATTTATGAATGCATTCATTGAAGATGACCAATCTTAGCGGGATAATATCTTTCACTCAATATGTATGATACAAGGAAAGTGTTGTTCTCTAATAATAGATAGAGGTGGCAATGTAAACATGGCTAGTCTAAGACTAGTGGAAAAACTTTGTTTGCCTACTATTTCCCATCTCAAGCTCAAAAAATAACCATTATTACTTTGGCCTATTAACATGTGTCTTGTATTGATTTCTCCCTTAGAAAATATGGCTATAACTTTTGAAAGGATGCTTGAAGAGTTCAAGGACATCTTTCCAAGACAGATACCTAAAGGATTGCCACCTATTAAAGGTATAGAGCACCAAATTGACTTTGTGCCAAGTGCCTTATCACTTAACCGTTCTGCATATAGGGTCAATCCTAAATAATCTAAGGAGATCCAAAGACAAGTGACACAACTCCTGGATAAAGGTCTGATAAGGTAAAGTAAGGGTCTATGTACAATACCTATGATCTTAGTTCCTAAAAAAGACGATACTTGGAGGATGTGGATAGACTATAGACCTATTAATTCCATTACAATTAGATATAGACACCTTATCCCATGCCTAGATGATTTGCTTGGCAAACTATATGGTGTGTGTGTGTTTTCCAAAATTGATTTGTTAAGTGGGTATCATCAGATTTGTATGAAAGAGGGGGACGAGTGGGGAACTGCTTTTAAAACTAAACTCAAACTCTATGAATGGTTGGTTATGCCTTTCATACTAACATATGTGCTAAGTACTTTCATGAGGTTGATGAATCATGTTCTTAGATCTCTTATTGGTAAATGCATGGTTGTGTATTTTGATGATATACTTGTTTATTCTAGTTGAATTGATGACCATGTTATGCATATGAGAAGTATGTTATTGTTGCTTAAAAAAAATGCTTGTATGTGAGTCTTTAGAATTAAACTTTTTTGTACAACTAAGGTTGTTTTTCTTGGCTACGTATTTGGCTCTAAAGGAGTCAAGGTAGATGCTGACTAAGTGAAAGCCATATAGAGTTGACCAATACCAAAAATATTTGGGAATGTGAGAACTTTCCATGGTTTAGCAAGCTTTTATAAGTGTTTTGTTAAAGACCTTAGCACCGTAGTTGCACTTTCAAATGAAATTGTTAAAAAATATGTAGATTTTAGATGGGAAGAAAGTAGAAAGAGCTTTCCAAGCTTTAAAAGAGAGACTTACCAATTCTTCTATATTAGCACTTCCAAACTTTAGTAAAACCTTTGAACTAGAGTGTGATGCATCCAACGTGGGAGTAGGAGTAGTGTTACATCAAGAGGGACACCCTATAACCTATTTTAGTGAAAACTTAAAAATGCCCAAATAAATTTCTCCACTTATAACAAAGAGCTTTATGTCCTGGTTAAAGCCCTTCAAGTGTGAAAGCACCATTTTTTTCCAAAAGAGTTTGTGATCCATTGTGATCATGAGGTACTCAAATATCTGAGGAACCAAAATAAGCTTAATAAGAGACATGCCAAATGGGTAGAGTTCCTTGAACAATTCCCATATATCATAAAACATAAACAAAAGTCAACATTGTGTAATGCCTTATGTAGGAGGCACTCCTTGGTTTCTATGCTTGAAACTAAACTTCTAGTTTTTAGCACTTAAAAGAGTTTTACCTTAAATATTAGTTCTTTAAAGAAATCTATGATCTTTGTGCTAATGGAGTCAAGTATTTCTACATATATAATGGGTTTTTCTTTAAGGACAAAAACTTATGTGTGCCCAAAAGTTCTGTTAGAGGACTACTGGTGAAAGAGGCTCGCGAAGGTGGTCTCATGGGGCACTTTGGAGAATATAAAACCTATAAGACTTTGCTAGAGCACTTCTTTTGATCTCATAAGAAAAGAAATGTTCACCATATATGTGATAGGTGCTTAGTTTGTAAGTATGCTAAAGCTAAGGTTAAACCCCATGATTCTTATACACCTCTTCCTATACCTATTATGTCTTAGGTAGATCTTTCTATGGATTTTTTTTTAGGCTTACCTAGGTATAAGAGTGGGAAAATTCTATTTTTGTGGTTGTAGATAGGTTATCTAGAATGGCCCATTTTATACCTTCTTATAAGGTTGATGATGCTTGTTTAATGGTCAATCTCTTTTTTAGGAAAATGGTTAGGTTGCATGGTCTTCCAAAGACTATAGTTTCTTACAAGAACTCCAAGTTTCTCAGTTACTTTTGGAGAATCCTTTGGATCAAGGTTGACATTAAGCTTCTCTTTTCTACTACTACTTGTCGTCCTCAAACAGATGGTCAGACTGAGGTTACCAATAGAACCCTATCCCAATTTCTTAGGTGTTTTATGGGTAAACGTTTACGAACTTGGGAGGAATAACTACCACATATAGAATTTTCTTATAATAGGGTAGTCAACTCTACTACATCCCACTCCCTCCTTTGAATTTGTGTATAGTTTTAATCCCTTAACACCCCTTGATTTATTATTTTTACCTAATGTGAATGATATGCTTAACTGTGATGGTGTTTCTAAAACAATTTGTTAAGGAATTGCATGCTAAAGTACGTTCTCACATTGAAAGGAAGGTTGAGCAATATGCTAATAGGACTAATAAAGGTAAGACAAAAAGTTTTTGAAGAAGGTGACATTGTTTGCATTCACTTAAGGAAGGAGAGGTTTCCTAACTTAAGAAAATATAAACTACTCCCAAGAGGAGATGATCCTTTTAAAGTAATAAAGAAAATAAGTGATAATGCCTATATCCTAGATATGCCTCAATCTTATGAAAGAAGTCATACCTTCCAAGTCATTAACTTGTCTTTTTTTTTTTTCCAGGTACTTCAGAGTCGAATTTGAGGCAAAATTCTTTTAAAAAGGGGAGCCTGATAAGCATCTAGTTGACACTCAAGAAGACATCCAAGAGAATCAAGATGCAAACGATAATCAAACACTTAAAAACCAAATAATTAGAGAAAAACTAAAATGATTACAATAAATGTTTCAAAAGGTAGGAATGCTTAGAAGTTTGGAGGGGTTTAGGATTTAATAAGTGGTTAAAAATCTATAGATGGAATTATTTTACCCTTATTCATTAGTAGTAGTATAAAGTTCTTATAGATTGATATTTAATGCATTAATTTTGATATTGGATGTTGATCACAGTAATAGCAATCTTCTATTTTAATCATAACAAACTAGAATGAACAATGCTTATTAATTATTCACATTCATTTAATATTTATACTCATCAATTCATTTTGATAAATTCAGTTACAAAAGATAACTCATGCATTGCACGCATCCAATAACTAGTATATATAAAGGGAGGTGTAGAAGGTTTGAGTAATATATATAAAATTATATGTTTAAATTTGGTTACTGTCGTTATAATGTGATTGTTTCTTTTTTGGATTGGATGTGGATTGCCTGCGGTTGGAGAGAGAAGGAAAACTAAATCTCCACTTTTCTTTTTTATTTTTCAATTTTTATAAAATTAACAAAATATAAGAAAAAACCACAAATATTAGGAGAAATTTGGTAAAAGACAATTCCTTCCGTGAATTATGAATTCCAGGAATCATGATGACAATGGAAATTCGTTTGGTTAGTTATAAATATTCTGGGGAATGTTTTGATATGTTTATTGAAAATTAAAGTTTTTATCTTTAGTTTTAATAGAACATTTTCATGTATATAAGTGATTCTTCTAAAAATATCTTTTTAGAAAAATAGTTTTATTAGATAAATTTACATAAAACTTTAATGTAAAAATATTTTTATAAAATTTTAAAATTATAAACATGTTAGTGTAGTTTTTAATATATTTTATTTAATTTTAAAATAAAAAAATTTCTCAGTCTCTCTACTTTAATTTTTATCATTTCTAATAAAACATTTCTTGAATGTTATCATTATAATATTTTTAAACAATTTGTTAACTAATATCATAACAATTTTTAAAGACTTAAAAAGATAAAAAATATTTAAAAATATAATATTTAATATATTTAAAAAATTAAAATAATATATTTTGTAAAGTAATTTAATTTTTATAATTTTATTAAATATATAAAAAATATTTATTAATATTTATTAATTTTAAATACATTTTTTTATCATATTTAATATGATATTATTTTTAAATTTATAACTGTGGTAAATGATTTAACGAAGAAATCATGATATTTTTATATCGTTAAAATCTCCCACCACCAAAATAAATTGAGAAAGTAAGATTCACGTCTTTCTATAGAAATGTTTTTGTTTTTCTCTAAATTTTTCTCGAAAAACTGTTTCTCAAGAATTTTTTTTTTGGTCATAGAATACCAAACATGAGAAATAAACTTTCCTAATATTATTAAAAAATTAAAAATTTTCTATCTAAAAAACATCCCATTAAATTAGCATGGTTATCAGCATAAAACACTTCAATAGCCAACAACCAATCTAGGTCCAAAAAATTTAAACCTCAAATATAGAGACAGAAAAGATGACTTAGGTGCTCTCTTTTAGGTGTTTAAAAAATAAAATTATTTTCAATGACATAAAAAATTAAAAATATATTAAATAGTAATATAATAAATTATTTCATTTTAAAGTTAAAATTTTAATTAGTATAACTTTTTATAATATTTATTTATTTAGTTTTTCACTTTTTATTTATCAAAATAAGTAAAGAGATTTTTTTACCTTTTCTTTTTAATTCCTATAATTTCAAATAATACAATTTTCTTTTATTAAGTCAGAAATAAAAAAAGTAAGTGTTTAGTAAGAGAGAAATAAGGGAGGACAAAAAAAAAAAGGTGTACTCCACACCTCTTTATTTCTCTCCAAAATAGGACGAAAATAAAGAGAGATAAGCGAAAATCAGGGTGACCTTTTATGGCGATTAAAAACCATCCAATTTAAAATTTGTGAGATTTTTAAATATTTATTGGCAGCTTTGAATATGTAGAAGATATTCAAAGAGGTTTAATACCATCACAAATTTCTATAATCAATTAAAATCAAATTTAATCAATTAAAGTTTGTTTAATCATTTGAATTTTTTATTTAATTGATTAAAATTTTGAATTAATCAATTAAATTTTGTATTTAATTGATTAAAATTTGAAATTAATAAATTAAATTTCATATTTTATTTCTCATTTATTTCTTTCCTTTCTACCAAACACAATTTTAGTACCTTACATCTCTATTTCATTTTTCATCTAAATGCAACTTCCATTATTTAACATACAAATAGGGTAAATGTTTATCTATTTAACATAATAAAATATTATTACATATTTTAGTTCAATCCATAACTAGTGACTATGGTTATTAGAAGTAAATAAAATAATTTTATTCTTATTTAACTTTCTGTATACTAAGCCAAACTCATGGTAACTAACATTACATTAGTTTAGGTAGCACTTGGATTAGATCTTTTAAATAAAATCTCGGATTTGAGTCTTATAAATAAAAAAAGATGTGACTAAAAAGAGAAGATCTCATTAAAAGTAGTTTATAACAACTTGATTTTCATATATGTAATTAATTAAGTGATTGAGAATAAATATAAGATATGTTAAATTTAACTCCATTAAAATAATTAATAACCAAGTATTATCATGGTTTTTTTAGGAAAGTTTTAGACTAGATTAAAATTGTTTGGTTATATTTTTTTTAATATAATGGCGTACATTGTGAGAGTAAGTGACCAAGACAAGGAATACCATGAGTCAATATTACAGTATCATCTACACATCTCTCCATATAATTAGAATCTCAATCAAAGCTAATCATTAGTAAACTTTCCATTTTCGCATAAGCTAATTATATCGTTTATAGTTAAGTACCTTACCATTTATGAAATAAAATTTAAAAGTAAAATCACTCAAATGTGGTAAAGAATCATCAATCACCTCATTGTCGTTATTGGAAAAAGTGATTTACCATTTTTAGCTTAATCCATTGCTAAATCAAATCCCCCTTAACCCTTAGGTTTAAGAATACCATAACCCCCTTATAAATACCCCTCCTCAATTGAGAATCAAAGTTGTCTTCTAATCTTTCTTGTTGCTAACTTTTGTTCTAACTTTGAGCATCCATTGTGAAAGTTCTTCATTTCTTTCACTAAAGTTTTCATTTTCTTGACTTCACTCTAGCTAAGAGAAGCTTACCTCTATGCATTTTAATGGTTATTGTATATTGTATGGTGCCTAAGAATGTTGTTAAACATGTTAAAATATTCTGTAACATGTTAGAATGTTTTGTAACATGTTAGGGTATAATTGAAGGAAAAGATAATGCACAAGAAGAGAGATTGAATTGTGTGTGATTTTTTAAAGCTTTCGCAAAACTAAAGGATTGTAAAGTATAATTTAATATGGTTTGTCACAACCCGGAAATCGTGACGCAGGGACCGACTCACCTATACTTATGATCGAATTGCTTTCGGCCGTATGGAGTCGCCACCTATATTTTTTAAGAATATAGGGAAACCTAAGGAAAGGCTGATCTGACGTCAGGGATATGGGTTCGGGAGTTGGTTACACACTAGGGGCATAGGGGCCCCCCGGCATGCCTATCACTTGATAGTTACCCTTGGCTAGCCATATGGGAAGAGGGACAATGCTTGTATTTGGGTTGTGTTTTTGGTCTAAGTCTTGGGAAGAAGGAGGTTCAGGTAAGGTGTTCTGAAAGTTTTGGGATTTAAGATTTGAGGAATTTGGGATTTGACTTGATAGAGGTGTGCCCTCTAGGCTTACGTACCTCGGCTTTAGAGGGTTCAAAGTCCACGTAGTTCTGGGATTTAGGCGGGTGGGGAGTTAGGCTGGCTGTGGTCTCATCTTTCTAGCCGAGTCATGCTCGATCAAGAGGTTTCGGCCGAGACAGACTCGGCCTTGGGTGAGGTCTCGGTTTCTCTCCGGCTGAGGACTACTAGGCTAAGAGGGGATTCAGGGAGGAATCGTGCTTGACGATGCGAACAATACTATGCTAATTATGAAAAGAAAAGGAGACCAACCAACCTGGATCCTGAAGCGAGTAGATGCCTCTTGCTTGTAGACCAGTACTTCTGCTTGCCCTTCAATCTGGACTCGGGATGCTTTCTTCCTTTCTTAGCAATCGTCAGCTTTTCGTTTCCGCTGTTCTTCTCTTCTTCTCCTCCCTCTTCTCCCTCCTTTGACACTTCGTAGTAGAGGTTTATATAGGGTTGAGTAGTGGTTGGGTGGTCTCCCTTGGGCTTCGCAGGGTAGTAGTTATTGGGCTAGAAACAGAGGCGGCTCCGCGTGTGGGGGGTAGTTAAGATTCCTAAGATCTTGGGCGACTTGGTTGTGGATTGGATAGGGTTGACTCGGTCTCGGTTAAGATTCACCTAAGATCCCGGACCACTGGCCGAGAATCGAGTCGTGGATGAGGGGCAACTTCGGTCTCGTCTTATGTTTTTCCAGTCTTGGTTTGACTGAGTCCAGGTGGCCCTTAGGCGGGCCAGGGTTAACTCGGGGTTGACTTTGAGGTGGGAGGTCTGGCCCGTTCTGAAAGATTGGGCCGGACCGATTTGGGGTACAATAGTGGCCCCCTCTTTATTTATGCTTTTCCTAAAAAGGACGTGATCCTTTTTGGATAAGCGTAAATAAAGATAAAGACTTGGACATGTTGAGTGAGGACGGAGGCTTGTGACCATGGTCAAAGTGCAAGCTGGCCAGCTGGTACTCCAACTTGTAAAGGGTTTGGCAGCAGGCGAGGTAACCACTGGCTGGTGCCTCGGTCCCCCAGGGAGCGAGGTGCATAGTATTTGGCAGCGGGCGGGGTACACACTAGCTGGTACCCAGGCCCTCCAAATTTCCAAGTATTTGGCAACAGGCGGGGTACATATGGCTGGTACCCAGGCCCTCCAAATTTTCAAAGTAAGTATTTGGCAGCAGGCGGGGTACACATTGGCTGATACCCAGGCCCTCCAAATTTCAAGGTAAGTATTTGGCAATAGGCGGGGTACATACAGGCTGGTACCCAGGCCCTCCAAATTTCAAGGTAAGTATTTGGCAGCAGGCGGGTACAATCGGCCGTACCCGTGCCTCCAAATTTCAAGGTAAGTATTTGGCAAAAGGCGTAGTATACCTTGGGCCGGTACCTGGCCCTCCAAATTTCAAGGTAGGTATTTGGCAGCGGGTACACACCGCCGGGTACCCAGTTCCCTCCAAATTTCAAGGTAAGTATTTGGCAGCAAAAAGGGGTATAAGACCGGCCGTACCTAGGCCCTCCAAATTTCAAGGTAAGTATTTGGCAGTAGGCGGGGTACACACTGGCTGGTACCCAGGCCCTCCAAATTTCCAAGTGAGTATTTGGCAGCAGGCGGGGTACACACTGGCTGGTACCTAGGCCCTCCAAATTTCCAAGTATAGTATTTCGTAGCAAGCGGGGTACACACTGGCTGGTACTCAGGCTCTCCAAATTTCAAGGTAAGTATTTGGCAGCAGGCGGGGTACATATGGCTGGTACCTAGGCTCTCCAAATTTCCAAAGTAAGTATTTGGCAGCAGGCGGGGTACACATTGGCTGATACCCAGGCCCTCCAAATTTCAAGGTAAGTATTTGGCAACAGGCAGGGTACACACTGGCTGGTACCCAGGCCCTCCAAATTTCAAGGTAAGTATTTGGCAGCAGGCGGGGTACACACTGGCTGGTACCCAGGCCCTCCAAATTTCCGAAGTATTTGGCAAAGAAAGTGGTACACACCTAGTACCTAGGCGCTCCAAATTTCAAGGTGAGTATTTGGCAGCAGGCGGGGTACACACTGGCTGGTACCCAGGCCCTCCAAATTTCCGGGTGTTTGGCAGCAGGCTGGGTACATAAGGGCTGGTACCCTGCCCTCCAAATTTCCAAGTAAGTATTTGGCAGCAAAGGCGGGTACAACCGGGTGGGTACCCAGTTCCCTCCAAATTTCCAAGTGAGTATTTGGCAGCAGGCGGGTAC